>CM014083.1:2812255-3412255 GCA_004119915.2 Collichthys lucidus
AACACTTGATTCTGTTCCAGCCTCTGATGTCCAACATGACACTTTCTTGTAGCTTCTGCTGTATTTCTGTGTCCTCTCTTTAAATGCACAGCCTTTTTCTGCTCCTGTGTTCCATTTGTCCTCTGACACCATTGTAAGTGGCTTCACTTGCTCTAGTTATTTCAGGGCAAGAGGGGAGGGTGGAAATTGCCTCTCTTAATTGAGTTACCTTGCATATCTATTCCCTATTCCCACCCGATCTGATCACGCTCTCGCTCTCCCACTCGCTCTGTCTCTCTCACTCCATCATATTATCATTCGGCTTGTCAACAGATTTGGAGGTGAAGCTGCCTTCTGTTCTCCTCAATTTTACTTGGAGTCTGTCTCATACAACAACTTCCCATTGTTGCTTCTTTTTAAGTTCTCTGCATTTATATGCAGATATCTGTTCATAGAGATGAGCAGAGCCATGTCTTTCTCGTCATTCTTGCTAACTGACTGCAGAAGAAGTCTTGGCCCAGTTATCTGTATCCATTTATCTGGATATTTGCTGGCTACACCCAAATCGAGTCATTTATCCCAGGGGCAGCTGGCTCGCTCAATTCTTACCCTGACCTGTTCTCCTTATTTTTTTGTTGTACCAAATGACAATAGGAAACAGAGTGACAATGCGAAAGGGGTCGATGAGCAAAATTATCACCTGAATCTCCAGTTCACCCACAGCTGTGATGAGTTTCAACTCGTGTGGTTGTAAATGGTAACTGATAAATGGACATTCACACACTGATGGCATTATCTGCCATGCAAGATGCCAATTGTTCATCGGTTTGAGGAGCTAACCATTCATTCACATTCACACACTGATGGCACAGCCTTCAGGAGCAGTTTGGGGTTCAGTGTCTTCTCCAAATACACTTCGACATGCAGGCTGGAGGGGATGGAACCGCCAATCTTCTGGTTATTAGTACTGCAACTTGACTGTTTTGGTTCACTCTCAGCATTGTTCCCAGCCACAGCAGGCAGCTGTTCTCAGAGAGAAAGCTCAGAAGGCGCTGTATGCTCAGCGGCAAACAGCAGACAGAGATGTGTTGGTGAACAGTGGCAAGCATTAAGCAGCTAAAGAGACGAGAGAGAGATTTTTCTCTTTGGGTTGAAATGTGCGGGGTAGCTGCAATTTTTAGTCTCTTTCTCAAGGCCATTTGGAAAAAGGCACGGAGGGGGGTGACTGGAGTCTGGATGTAAATTCTCTGGTGTCACAGTCCTGCATTTTGTATGCTTACCATCCACCCCAACCATAACCACAACAACAACCATAACCTTAACCACATCCACAACCACATCCTAGTGTCATTTAGTCAAAGAAACGTTGTCTGTGAACATATCAAGCTAAAAGTCCTGTACTCTGCATCAGAGGTATTATATCAAATCAAATCAAATCAATTTTATTTGTATAGCCCAAAGTCACAAAGTACATTTGTACAGGGAATGACACCCTCTGTCCTTAGACCCTCGGTTCCAGTGGGGAAAAACTTGCCCACAAAAACCTTTAACAGGGAAAAAATGTGGAAGAAACCTCAGGAAGAGCCACAGAGGAGGGATCCCTCTCCCAGGACGGACAGACGTGCAATGGATGTCACGTGTACAGGACAAATCAACACAAACATATTGTACAATTACAATATAATATACAATATATATATGAATGTAACAATGACTGCATGTTTTGTCCCTGAGTATTAGATATACCATATAATAAAAATCTATACAAAAATCCAGTGTGTGTGTGTATTGCATTTTATTGTATTCTGATCTGTCCGTAGATATTTACCCACACTCCCCAGCTTCAGAAAAATGAAGTAGTTCAATGATTCAAATAGTGTGCTCTCACTCTCAGCCTCTCCATATTCCTTGTGTCCTTGACGTGGAGAAAAGGCATGAGGTGAAGTCCTGTTGCTGCTCTCATTGTAATTATCAGCAGCAATGTGTTGGTGTCCATCCAGCAGCAGCCAAGCATTAATCAGTGATTCTGATCAGAGGAGGTGAGTGGGCCTGTGAGAGAGGTTAGACCAATCAATACCACTCATTAGGAAGAACACTACGGAAACACTGCGCTGATCAGCAATAGGTCCGTCAATAATGCTCCTGTGTGTGTATGTGTGTGTGTGTGTGTGTGTGTGTGTGTGTGTGTGTGTGTGTGCGCGCGCGTGTGTGTGTGTGTGTGTGTGTGTGTCTGCGTGCCTGCCGCTTCACTCTCTTTGTTCTCGCGTATATCGCTCTTCTTCTTCCATCTCTCTCTCCCTGCAGCCTGGTGATGAACATCTCTCCCCTCACTTGCTGTCTTAACATCATCATCATCATCATCATCATCTCACTCCAATCTTAACCTAATTACCAACACATTTAACATTTATCTTAATTACCCCCACACCCCCTCTTATACCTCCTCTGACTTAATTAACATGATCAATAATTAATTTAAATATCACTTTTTAAATTAATTATTGTTGCATTGCAGCTAATTAGCAATGTTAATTAACAGAGAGTGTCTGTATCCCCTCTGTGGATGTCACAGATCAAATACATAAAGTGTTTCAGTCATTGTTTACAGGCAAGCCTTCATTACCAGCTCCCACCAACTCTTCCTGAGACGTTCCCCGTCCGCGTCTCCTTCCTTTGTTTAATCGTTTAGAAACGTCTGTTGCTAAGCTGCACATCAGTTGGAGCTCTAATTGTCTTTTTTCCCCTCCTTCCAGTTTTTATTATTATTATTTGTAGGTCGCCATGGCTCACTGGGCATTCTTTGTCACTCCACTCATTTTTCTTTTTCATTCCATCGTTCATTCTCTTTTTCATCACCATCTTTCTCTGTGTTTCTCTCTGTGTCTCTCTTTGTCACTCTCTCGCCAGCTATTTGTTCCCATGTCGCACTCTCTGTCTTGACATTTAGCCATTCTAAAGAGAGAATGTATATTATGTCGTGTTCCACCTCCAGCACTGCAAACAAGGAGATGGTGTGATCACAGCAAAAAGAGGAAAATAGTTGTTAATAGTTGCTTTGCATAGCAAACAGAGGGAGCTGATACACATTGCAGTTTTTTTTCTTCTTTTCTTCTGTCGCCAGGACAACATATATTACACAGTTGGCCAGTTGATGGCACCATAACAACCAACTTAACAATTTCAGGAACAACTTCTGAACTAGTATTGTCAGAATATACTTCTTATCTTAGCGTGACCTGCCTGACGAGTCTGTTAGGACAGTTGTGGATGTTAGTGGAATGAAACTAATCTGCGGGGAATAGCCTCTGAAACAGTGCGCAGATTCTCGCGGCACAGCAAGGCTGTGATCACACCTAACATGTTAACTGACAGACTCTGGAGTATTTGTGTACTTATTTATTTTTTTATAGTCTACTGAGAAGAGTCTGTGGTCATTCCTTCCACAGTCAAACACCTCCACAGATAAAAAGCTCAGAGTTCCACTTTAACTCAAGTGCAATTTATTTGTTGTGAGAGATCAACATGGAACTGACATCTTAATTATGAAGATTTTCATTATAGTGTTTGATGATAAAAATGTTACATTTCATCAGCCAGGCAGGCAGCTATGTACGAGTAAATATCTATAGTCCCTACCATGTTCCAGAGCTGCTACCATCCTCTGAGCTTTCTTTATCATTCAGCATCCCTGGTAAAAACAAAAACAAAAAAACATGCCATCAATCAGGCTTTTAACAAAAGAAAAGCACTGAGATGAGCTGACTTTCACCAGATTAGGAAGGGTACGGTTCAGATGCCTGTCAGATCTCCACGGGGAAGGCCACGGTTAAAACAGGTCTGATCCCAGCAGCCTCCTTCCCTGAGAAAACGCTGCTGGATGCTTCCATTTAAAAGGCCATTACTCCTCATCATGTCAGACACAGAAAGAGACCCAATATAGAAAAGAGGCCATTAGCATGTTGAAGCAATCCACTGAAGCCAAATTCCCTGCAGATAATAAGACTTGCCATCAAAACTTCAGGACCCAATATCAGCTTCACTTTTCACTTCTAGTGGCTCCATTGACTTTTTTAATAACTCGGTTTGTGATGATGAACAGGATTCAACAAAAAAACAACTCACTTCTCAAAGTTCCACCCAGACCTACTTTCTAGATATCATTATACAAAACTAAAAAGGTCACTAGATCCACCACTGACAGTTAACATTAAAGTCCCCATGAAACAGGAAGCAGAGTGCTGTTTACTTCCTCATGCTTATGTGTTTCCTGTAAAAACAGGCAGACAGGGAGGGACTTGTTCTGTATATTAACTGGCATTTATAGTATTCAGTATCAAGTGCCCCACTGTTATGCATTGCAGGTATTCCAGTGAGCATAAAGCAGTCCTACAGGAAATATAGTAGCCAGCTGAGTTAGTTTTCTTGCTGGGTTTTGGCTGCTGGCATCTCGGGGCTGAGTCATTTTAGTTAGCTACAAGGCTGACTGAGCTAAAGACAATCCAGCAGGAAAGTTCGTAAATCACCTCTGTAGTGTAGCATAATTCCCTGATGATCTCAGAGGCTGTGCTCAAACCTGGTCCAGTCTGACTGCTGTTCTGGTTTGCAACTTTAGCAAATAGTTAAGGTAGAGCTTTCTGTCCATCAGGACATCAGAGAGAGTTGAAGCTGAGCAGCCAGAGGACATCAGAGGGAAAAGCAGCAAATATATTGTGTGTACAATCTGATCCAGTTTCACCAAAAATCACTGAATAGAGTTCTAAAGTTGTGCTTTTATACAACAATCAGAGAGGTAAGGTGATGACTAGATGACTGTAGCAGCCCTCAGAACCACTCATAGGAAACAGGAAGCACTCTGTTCAGGCGATGTCGGAAGAGAGAAAACGTTTTATTGGATGTGAAATTGTTGTTGATTTCATGGAGACCTTATATTTTCTTTTAATGATGTCCTCAAACTGAGAAACACAACGATCGTATATCTAATTTTATTTTTTTTTTCAGTTTAGTTTCTAAGACATCTTATTTTATGCCACGTGGAGATAAACATGAAAAAACATGTCCATGCCAAATTTGCTATCAGTACAATACATGTTCGCGGCTGTGGCTCGGAGGTCGAGTGGGTTGTCCACTAATCAGAAGATCGGTTTGAGCCCTTCCAGTCTGCATGTTGACATGTCCTTGGGCAAGATACTGAACCTGTCAGTCTGTGAATGTGTATGAATGGTTATCTCCTCAAACTGATGAGCAGTTGGCACCTTGCATAGCAACCAATGCCATCAGTGTATGAATGTGTGTAAATGTGTGTGAATGGGTGAATATGTAGTGTAAAAGTGAGTGGTCAGAAGATTAGAAAGGCGCTATATAAGTACAGTCCATTTACCATGTTTGTCCTAACGTGATTTTCACATGGAAGTGGGTAGCAGTTACTGAGAAAAGTCAACTCAATGTTTTCCAGGTTAAGTCCATTCATTCAAGAGCTGTTAAATCTCTGTAAGTGGACTTACAGCAACCTGTACTGGTGCATTCATCCCATCCATGGTTGTCAACGTTCATATCACAGCAGCAGCCACGATCCACGAGAACCTGCTGGACGAGAGAGCACAGAAACTCCAGGGAACAAGTTTAGTTAGTAACATGCATCAACATGCATTCTGGAACATTCAAGAGTGAAAAGCCCCGGCTTGTTCTTCCGTTGCTGCAGGTGGGCAGGTCATGACTTTACATCTTATATAAACGTTCAAACTGAGTTTTGTAAAAATCAGTAAAATTAATTTTATCACATAAAATAGTAAGTTACAAAAAAATTAACACGTTTTACTTTACTAATAAGAAAAATAAATTGATTATAATTATATATTATTAAATATACGTTTAAAAACAAGGTCATATGGACAATACCAATGAAAGACTTCTACAGTGTAACATGGTTTGTGATGTCAGTTAAATGATCAGACAGGTAAACAAGCCAAATGTTTATTTATATGATGTTGTGTCTCTCTCTGTCTCTCTTGAATTTAACATTTTATGTGGAGTTAAAACTGAAAGTGAATACACCTGAAATGCCAGGTGACATGTTAGGACTGTCAACTGGATATAAATATTTGGTGATTTAAAAACCTGATATTCCGAAAGAAATTACAGAAACAGAAATAACAGATTTCCCTAACATGTGTTATATGTAGTTATTTATGAGTCCTTGCTAAAATAATAGGATAATGCAACTTATTTTATTGTCACAACAGAACAGAAGAACATCAAAATATATTAAAGTTCTGATAAAATCTGAGATTGATGGGGATGTTCTTTTAATTGCTATTAAAGCAATGTATGTCTCATGACAGTTGCCAGCTTACCATGAACACACTTCACCGATGATCTCAGTCGTGGATAACTCCTTCTTACTGCCTGACTCTGGCTGGATCGGCTGGTTGTAGGGTTTGTAGCGTTCTAAACATGAGCAGTGCCAACAGGGACAGGGACATTGTAGAGCGCCCTCTGGTGGAAAAAAACTATGAAAATGTCCGATAATATCGGTCCACCGATAAATTGGTCGGGCTCTAAAAAAATGATGACAAAACTATCGCATTAATACCCAAGTTGACTGTGTTCACCTTCACTTTGAGATGGTACATTACACACACGCACAAGAACATTGCATGCAGTGTGTGTCTGGCTGAGGAAGCGTGTGAAGCGCAGCCCAAAGCAGGCTGAATTTAATGACACAGAGGACAATTATTGTGCATCCCATGGAGACTGACACTAATTTAATAAGTTGCGTTGTTTGGTGTGCCTTCCCTCCAGCCTCATCAGTGAGACGCTTTCAGAGGGACTACTACTACTACTATTTTTTTTCTTTGCTCTTCCTCACATCCTTTCATTATCATAAGCTGTGGCTTAATTAATTTAATAGGGTCAGGAGTTATTACCACCTCCACTGCACACACTTTATTACCAGGAAACATCACCTCCATTATGAATTTGTCTCTTCTATTGCACATATTTTTGAACACTTTGCTCTCAGGCCTCCTCGGGTGCACAGCAAGGTGAGCCGCAGAGCGGCAGAATAGAGGAAGTGATTTATACTGCAGTGGGAAGCAAATACAGGCCACACACAGTACACGTGATACTAGTTTAATAGACTAATTAACCCACTCGCTTCTGTGTTTAGCTGAAATAAATGTGATGTTATTAGACAAGTAGGTTTTGATTTCAGAATGTTGATGTTAATTATAACACATGACACTCAAACAGCACCAATAATACACAGGCACAGCAACAATGCAGCATTAACGCTGGTGGAATACGCATTAAAAAAAAGAAATCAAAATGAAAACCAGAGAATGTCACCTGGGATAGCACAGGAATATTTTTCTCCAAAAGCACCTTGAAGTCAGCCAACAAAAAGTGGAACAGATGTATTATTGCGTGAATACATGTGTGCAGTATGTGCAGACTATGTACATGTGTAGTTGGCATCTAGGCTCAGAGTGTCCCAGTAGTACAAAGCTCAGCACACAGGAGGATGAAATGTTCTAGCAACAAACTTTGGCAGAAAATTGTGTGTTCTTGTATCAGCTGCTAATGAAAACCATTTTTTAGGGTCATTAAAGGAAATGTGTCTGTTATCTTATTTGTATTTACTGATAATAAATCATGTCAAGACATAGAAGCAACCAATGTCTTAGTCTGTCCTTCAATCTCAAACCCACGGGTTCCCATTAAAAATGATTATCTTTAGAGAAAGGTCACATATACTGTAGTTTAACTGGCCAGCAGGCCACTGACATTTTACAGAAAGGCATCTTTCTGTGTGGACTCTGCCTGTTCTCCCTGTGTCTGAGGGGGTTCTCTGGTTTACTCAAACTCTAAATTGCCTGTAAGTGTGAATGGGTGTTTGTCTCTCTGTGTTATTCCTATGATGAACTGGTGACTAGTCCAGCATGTACGCTGCCTGGCGCCCAAGTGCCAGCTGGGATTGGCTGCAGTTCCCTGCGACCCTGATGAGGAAAAGCAGTTGTGGAAAATGAATAAATGAATGAACTTAAACAGGAGGATATTGTTGCAGTGCTGGAGAACATTTTCAGTAGCATATTAATACACATTTGGTGCATTAGCAAGTATGATGAATATGAGATCAACTTCATTATGCATATGTCCATTGCAATGGGCTGTCAAACCAGCATTTCGAACAGTAAAATGTAGTGTGACATTAATTTATTTTAGTGGATTCACTCACAGTAGCACAATGGTATTTGCACTGTGGTTTTGTTACTTATTATTTAAGTTTGGACAGAATGATTTGTTCGTGACAGATTTACTATTTGGTGAATGAATTACATTAATTAAACCTGCAATAACTGATTTTCTTGGAGCAGCAGAAACAACCTCTGAACACAGCTTTGACATACTATCGGCTTTTAAGTCAATATGCTGAACTTGTTAGCAAACTGTTACTTATTTACACACCCAGCAGCTATGGAGCAACATTAACATTCATTTGGAGTGGTGATGAATCTGATGAATGCAATTCAAATATTCACTGTTACTCTAAAATATACATACTAATCACTTTCAGATTGCTTAAAATAAACCCAGCACGGTCATTCAGCACATATAGCTGTCTATCATGACTATGCAACTAGCAGCAATGTTGCCATGGACATCCCTCCATGACTTGTATGAGGATAAAGTTGATGGCTAAGTACCTCTTTATTCAGCCCTCCACTGTACATGTGTCTAATCACAGCTGTAAGCTGATGTGTAGCCAATAAGCACAGGCAGGTAATACAGGATAAGAGCAGAATGCGAGTCTTTCCTCTCCTCTGTTTCCTCGCAGTGAGGCAATTTCTTCAATCCTCTTAGCATTCAGCTGGCTGCCGTAGGGCGACAAGATGTCAATAAGCAGACAGTAAATGCAAAGCAGGCCATGTACAACAGCTTCCAGGACCAAGCTCCACAGACAGCAAATGTTTCAATTTAAGAGTCAACAATATTTATCCCGAACATTTAAAACAGACAGAAGTCTCTGATCAATATGGGAGAGCCTGACATGCTCTTAAAAAGGAGGATGAAAGTATATGTTGACCACTGACGTTTGCGGTTTCTTTCTAATGGGGTAATATGTCATCTTAATCCCAGCACCAAAACTTTCTGTATCAGTAAGGTAAAGGCAACACGAGAAGACTGACCAAACAATAATCAGATCTAAGGGAACTCCACCTGCCATAGCTACAGACAGCTCATGTGGAACATAATCTTACTATAAAAACCTGATGAACTTCACATGTAATTTATGAAACTGGCTCAACTGTTTTTGTTTCAGTCAATAATTATGTCTCTTTTTAGTTGATTTTATTGTAAATCACGTTTTTGGAAGTGTTTTTAACAACCCAACCAAATTTGAATGATTAAAGATATAAACAAGTTTATGAAATTAGGTTTCAAAATCCCTGTCTCTCTGTGTCATTCTCTTTCTGTCCAAATGTACATAATTCATGTATCTCTGTCTCTCTGTGTCTTTCTCTCTCTGTCCAAACGTACATAAGTCATGTATCTTTGTCTCTGTGTCTTTCTCTCTCTGTCCAAACGTACATAAGTCATGTATCTTTGTCTCTGTGTCTTTCTCTCTCTGTCCAAACGTACATAAGTCATGTATCTCTGTCTCTCTGTGTCTTTTTCTCTCTGTCCAAACGTACATAAGTCATGTATCTCTGTCTTTGTGTCTTTCTCTTTCTGTCCAAACGTACATAAGTCATGTATCTCTGTCTCTCTGTGTCTTTCTCTCTCTGTCCAAACATACATAAGTCATGTATTTCTGTCTCTGTGTCTTTCTCTCTCTGTCCAAACGTACATAAGTCATGTATCTCTGTCTCTCTCTGTCTTTCTCCCTCTGTCCAAACGTACATAAGTCATGTATCTCTGTCTCTCTGTGTCTTTCTCTCTCTGTCCAAACGTACATAAGTCATGTATCTCTGTCTCTCTGTGTTTTTCTCTCTCTCTGTCCAAACGTACATAAGTCATGTATCTCTGTCTCTATGTCTTTCTCTCTCTGTCCAAACGTACATAAGTCATGTATCTCTGTCTCTCTGTGTATTTCTCTCTCTGTCCAAACGTACATAAGTCATGTATCTTTGTCTCTGTGTCTTTCGCTCTCTGTCCAAACGTACATAAGTCATGCATCTTTGTCTCTGTGTCTTTCTCTCTCTGTCCAAACGTACATAAGTCATGTATCTCTGTCTCTCTGTGTCTTTTTCTCTCTGTCCAAACGTACATAAGTCATGTATCTCTGTCTTTGTGTTTTTCTCTTCCTGTCCAAACGTACATAAGTCATGTATCTCTGTCTCTGTGTCTTTCTCTCTCTGTCCAAACGTACATAAAGCATGTATCTCTGTCTCTGTGTCTTTCTCTCTCTGTCCAAACGTACATAAGTCATGTATCTCTGTCTCTGTGTCTTTCTCTCTCTGTCCAAACGTACATAAGTCATGTATCTCTGTCTCTCTGTGTCTTTCTCTCTCTGTCCAAACGTACATAAGTCATGTATCTCTGTCTCTCTGTGTCTTTCTCTCTCTGTCCAAACGTACATAAATCATGTATCTCTGTCTCTCTGTGTCTTTCTCTCTCTGTCCAAACATACATAAGTCATGTATCTCTGTCTGTCTGTGTCTTTCACTCTCTGTCCATACGTACATAAGTCATGTATCACTGTCTCTCTGTGGCTTTCTCTCTCTGTCCAAACGTACATAAGTCATGTATCTCTGTCTCTGTGTCATGCTCCTTCTGTCCAAACGTACATAAGTCATGTATCTCTGTCTCTGTGTCTTTCTCTCTCTGTCCAAACGTACATAAGTCATGTATCTCTGTCTCTGTGTCATTCTCTTTCTGTCCAAATGTACATAATTCATGTATCTCTGTCTCTCTGTGTCTTTCTCTCTCTGTCCAAACGTACATAAGTCATGTATCTTTGTCTCTGTGTCTTTCGCTCTCTGTCCAAACGTACATAAGTCATGCATCTTTGTCTCTGTGTCTTTCTCTCTCTGTCCAAACGTACATAAGTCATGTATCTCTGTCTCTCTGTGTCTTTTTCTCTCTGTCCAAACGTACATAAGTCATGTATCTCTGTCTTTGTGTTTTTCTCTTCCTGTCCAAACGTACATAAGTCATGTATCTCTGTCTCTGTGTCTTTCTCTCTCTGTCCAAACGTACATAAAGCATGTATCTCTGTCTCTGTGTCTTTCTCTCTCTGTCCAAACGTACATAAGTCATGTATCTCTGTCTCTGTGTCTTTCTCTCTCTGTCCAAATGTACATAAGTCATGTATCTCTGTCTCTCTGTGTCTTTCTCTCTCTGTCCAAACGTACATAAGTCATGTATCTCTGTCTCTCTGTGTCTTTCTCTCTCTGTCCAAACGTACATAAATCATGTATCTCTGTCTCTCTGTGTCTTTCTCTCTCTGTCCAAACATACATAAGTCATGTATTTCTGTCTCTGTGTCTTTCTCTCTCTGTCCAAACGTACATAAGTCATGTATCTCTGTCTCTCTCTGTCTTTCTCCCTCTGTCCAAACGTACATAAGTCATGTATCTCTGTCTCTCTGTGTCTTTCTCTCTCTGTCCAAACGTACATAAGTCATGTATCTCTGTCTCTATGTCTTTCTCTCTCTGTCCAAACGTACATAAGTCATGTATCTCTGTCTCTGTGTCTTTCTCTCTCTGTCCAAACGTACATAAGTCATGTATCTCTGTCTCTCTGTGTTTTTCTCTCTCTCTGTCCAAACGTACATAAGTCATGTATCTCTGTCTCTATGTCTTTCTCTCTCTGTCCAAACGTACATAAGTCATGTATCTCTGTCTCTACGTCTTTCTCTCTCTGTCCAAACGTACATAAGTCATGTATCTCTGTCTCTGTGTCTTTCTCTCTCTGTCCAAACGTACATAAGTCATGTATCTCTGTCTCTCTGTGTTTTTCTCTCTCTCTGTCCAAACGTACATAAGTCATGTATCTCTGTCTCTATGTCTTTCTCTCTCTGTCCAAACGTACATAAGTCATGTATCTCTGTCTCTCTGTGGCTTTCTCTCTCTGTCCAAACGTACATAAGTCATGTATCTCTGTCTCTGTGTCATTCTCCTTCTGTCCAAACGTACATAAGTCATGTATCTCTGTCTCTGTGTCTTTCTCTCTCTGTCCAAACGTACATAAATCATGTATCTTCGTCTCTGTGTCTTTCTCTCTCTGTCCAAACATACATAAGTCATGTATCTCTGTCTCTCTGTGTCTTTCTCTCTCTGTCCAAACGTACATAAGTCATGTATTTTTGTCTCTGTGTCTTTCGCTCTCTGTCCAAATGTACATAAGTCACGTGTCTCTGTCTCTGTGTCTTTTTCTCTCTGTCCAAACGTACATAAGTCATGTATCTCTGTCTTTGTGTCTTTCTCTTTCTGTCCAAAAGTACATAAGTCATGTAGCTCTGTCTCTGTGTCTTTCTCTCTCTGTCCAAACGTACATAAATCATGTATCTCTGTCTTTGTGTCTTTCTCTCTCTGTCCAAACGTACATAAATCATGTATCTCTGTCTCTGTGTCTTTCTCTCTCTGTCCAAACGTACATAAGTCATGTATCTCTGTCTCTGTGTCTTTCTCTCTCTGTCCAAACGTACATAAATCATGTATCTCTGTCTTTCTGTATCTTTCTCTCTCTGTCCAAACGTACATAAATCATGTATCTCTGTCTCTCTGTCTTTCTCTCTCTGTCCAAACGTACATAAGTCATGTATCTCTGTCTCTCTGTGTCTTTCTCTTTCTGTCCAAACATACATAAGTCATGTATTTCTGTCTCTGTGTCTTTCTCTCTCTGTCCAAACGTACATAAGTCATGTATCTCTGTCTCTCTCTGTCTTTCTCCCTCTGTCCAAACGTACATAAGTCATGTATCTCTGTCTCTCTGTGTCTTTCTCTCTCTGTCCAAACGTACATAAGTCATGTATCTCTGTCTCTATGTCTTTCTCTCTCTGTCCAAACGTACATAAGTCATGTATCTCTGTCTCTGTGTCTTTCTCTCTCTGTCCAAACGTACATAAGTCATGTATCTCTGTCTCTCTGTGTTTTTCTCTCTCTCTGTCCAAACGTACATAAGTCATGTATCTCTGTCTCTATGTCTTTCTCTCTCTGTCCAAACGTACATAAGTCATGTATCTCTGTCTCTATGTCTTTCTCTCTCTGTCCAAACGTACATAAGTCATGTATCTCTGTCTCTGTGTCTTTCTCTCTCTGTCCAAACGTACATAAGTCATGTATCTCTGTCTCTGTGTTTTTCTCTCTCTCTGTCCAAACGTACATAAGTCATGTATCTCTGTCTCTATGTCTTTCTCTCTCTGTCCAAACGTACATAAGTCATGTATCTCTGTCTCTCTGTGGCTTTCTCTCTCTGTCCAAACGTACATAAGTCATGTATCTCTGTCTCTGTGTCATTCTCCTTCTGTCCAAACGTACATAAGTCATGTATCTCTGTCTCTGTGTCTTTCTCTCTCTGTCCAAACGTACATAAATCATGTATCTTCGTCTCTGTGTCTTTCTCTCTCTGTCCAAACATACATAAGTCATGTATCTCTGTCTCTCTGTGTCTTTCTCTCTCTGTCCAAACGTACATAAGTCATGTATTTTTGTCTCTGTGTCTTTCGCTCTCTGTCCAAATGTACATAAGTCACGTGTCTCTGTCTCTGTGTCTTTTTCTCTCTGTCCAAACATACATAAGTCATGTATCTCTGTCTTTGTGTCTTTCTATTTCTGTCCAAAAGTACATAAGTCATGTATCTCTGTCTCTGTGTCTTTCTCTCTCTGTCCAAACGTACATAAGTCATGTATCTCTGTCTCTGTGTCTTTCTCTCTCTGTCCAAACGTACATAAATCATGTATCTCTGTCTTTCTGTGTCTTTCTCTCTCTGTCCAAACGTACATAAATCATGTATCTCTGTCTCTCTGTCTTTCTCTCTCTGTCCAAACGTACATAAGTCATGTATCTCTGTCTCTCTGTGTCTTTCTCTTTCTGTCCAAACGTACATAAGTCATGTATCTCTGTCTCTATGTCTTTCTCTCTCTGTCCAAACGTACATCAGTCATGTATCTCTGTCTGTCTGTGTCTTTCTCTCTCTGTCCAAACGTACATAAGTCATGTATCTCTGTCTCTGTGTCTTTCTCTCTCTGTCCAAACATACATAAGTCATGTATCTCTGTCTCTCTGTGTCTTTCTCTCTCTGTCCAAACGTACATAAGTCATGTATCTCTGTCTCTCTGTGTCTTTCTCTCTCTGTCCAAACGTACATAAGTCATGTATCTCTGTCTCTCTGTGTCTTTCTCTCTCTGTCCAAACGTACATAAGTCATGTATCTCTGTCTCTCTGTATCTTTCTCTCTCTGTCCAAACGTACATAAGTCATGTCACTGGCAGCCTGGTGCATTGGCAGGTGGTCACACCCAGGCGTGTGTCTCTCATCTGTGTGCGCTGTTACCGACACACGTAAACTCAGATCTGACTACATATATTCCCTGTCATAGCCACAAGCTGCTGTTGCATATAAGAGATGTCCCGTTCCCCGCTAGCGGTGTATTTTCCTCTGGATTCTGCTCAGGAAATGAGAGCAGTCTAACATTATATGCATTGACATTAGATAACACACATAAATTCATTTGCACAATGTGCAAATTCATTTTTACAACAGTCATGCAGTCTTGTTTTATGACCACCCAAAACTTCTGATTTGTATTTTTACTTGCATGATTTTCTTCTTTATACATATTTCATTTATTGTCTATGACTGCTTCTCTGTAATTGTTATGCATATGACAAATTACATTTGAATGTTTTTTGTGAAATTTGATTGTTTCCCTTCTGCTGATGCTATGATACATCATTAAAAAAAAACTGCCACAAATAGCAAGCTCTGTGTCCGCATAACTATGCTATAGCTTTTTTGAGTGAAACTTCATGGCTGGGAGTTATTACATTTTTTTTTCATTTACTTCTTCCGGGAACGTAAAGGCCCACATGAAATCAATTCTTAACTTTATTGGAAACTGCAGACAGTCCCTGGGCACTAGCTGTTGGTCAGGCTGCAAATTTTCCACCCAAAAAGCAGCTTCACCAAGGCAACTGATCTGGCTCCATCGCCACTGATTTGAATGGTATTTGACTAGGACCTTCATGTGTGTTTAGGCCATTGTGACTGAAAGTGCCACTGAAGACCTAACAGCAGAGTGACATATAACTATCATGACATATTTGGTGAGACACGAGATGATTTACACTGCTCAGAGGTAATAAGTGAAGGTGTCATTCACCTGAGATGACTGACTTGAGAAGTCATTGCTATTCAGTTTCATTTCAGTTTTATTTATATAGCACCAAATCATAACAGAAGTTAACTCATGACACTTCCCATAAAGAGCTTACTCTTCATAATATTATTTATAGAGAACCAACAATTCCCAGCATGAGCAACCACTTGGTGGCAGTGGTAAGGAAAAACTACCTTGAAGAGGCATAAACCTCAACCAGAACCCAGCTGGTGGACGGCCTACTGCCACAGCCAGTTGAGTTTAGAGAGGGAGAGTGGGAGGATAGAAAACAAGGGGGAGAAAGAGAAAGCGGAAAACCTGATGGTAGGACTTAGAAAATCGAGTTTCCAATGTTATCTAGCAAGTTTACTTCATTGCTACACCATCTGCAACCATCCATTACAGATCTTCATTTTATCATGATATCATGATTTCTATAACCTCTGCACTATTTTTATTATTTTAGAACAAGAATTGCTTCATTTCATTGTTCATATGACAAATAAAGAACTTGGAACTTGTATTGCATTTGTGAGATTGATAACTCCAGTTGGTGCATGTCCTACAGACAGAAGCTCTCACCTGCATCCTCCTACTTTTATATGTCACCAAACTTAATGCCAGCGATCAAGATTTGAATCTTACACAGAGTTACAAACTCATTCAGTACTGTTGGATGAAGCGTAGCCTTCTTTAAGCACCGCAGGACTGACTGACACATTTTCCCCTCGGGGCTCATTGCTGATACCATTCAGCACTTGTGTAAAACCTGGATTCGACCAGAATCGGCTTGACTGCTGCTAATACCAGATCCTATACAAACTCACCACCCTCAGGGTACAAAATACCAAAGACACTGCTTAGGGGTTATTGTGTTTTTTCGGCTGAAAACACTGTTAATGGAAGGATAATGATTAATAAGAGTTAATTGCTTTACTCATTACCACTGCATCCTCTTAGCATGCCCTCAATGTAAATGTGGTTAATGTGAAGAATCAGGAAAACGGTGACATGAGACATGAGGAGACATCATCTCATATCATAGATTTCTAAATATCTTTTCTTTATTGGAAAGTTTGTAGCTTCTGTTTCTGCTGGTGACTCCTAAATGAGATGTTTTCCACCACAATGTCCCCAAAATGCTTTTATGTAAGATAGTTCTTCAGAGGTAGTAAAAAAACATTACATTATTTCCAAGAGCTTCTGGTGGACAGTCAGAATTGTTGTGTCAGTATTAACCAGAGAAGTTAAATAGCCACCTATAACGCAGTAGCTAGCTTCAGTTTAACAGAGATGTCCCCCCCCCCCCACCCACCCACCCACTTGCACTTGATCCTCATTGGCAAAAGAAGCTCAAAGGAATGTGTGAATGGTGTGTTAGTCTTTGTTTTCCTGCTGGGACAGGTGGAGGCAGCGAGGGACAGGACCTGTCACTGGATCCATTTGCAAGCTGACATTAAGCAGAGGAGTTTTGGCCTGGAAGGCCATCATGGCCTCTTCTCCTGTCAGCTCTGCTTTTCCACCAACTCCCTGACAGCCCCCACACACACACAAACCCTGACACCATGGAATGCTTGTTGTTAACATCACTATCCTGCTTGCTCTCTCTCTCTCACAGACACACACACACACACACACACACACACACATACACACATCACAGCCCGCAGTTTCCATCCATCCCACTGATGGGCTATGAATTGGTTCTTAGTTGGACACATATTAGGACAGATGGATGACCTTGGCCCTATTCACAACAATAACTGTGTCTCCTGGACAGTGTGAGTGTTTGTCAGAAGCAATCACGCCACACTGTAAGGACACTTCAGCTGTGTGCACCCAAGATGGGATGCCACACACAAATCACACACTTTCAGTTTGCCTGGTAATAACTTAAAGCACCTCTTCATCTGTAAAGATTTACAGAAGGTTGCACAATTTTCTGTACAGCTCCCAGACCTAGAGTTTTAAAACAAAGCGTGCGTGAAAACATGCCAAATGCTCAAAGAAGGTTCTCTGTTCTAAGGTTAGGACTATTTTCTTACATTTTGTTGAAACTTTAAAAGTGATTACGCAAGTGCAACAACAAACTGGTGGGTTGTGCCTACTGGTCCTAACGCCAGACCTTCACACTTTCTTTTAGAGGTGTGTCAGCAATACAGCACAGTCTAACTGAATCCATTATCATTCTGGTATAGGGGAAGGAATTCTGGCGTCTTTGTATTTCATGCTATGCTCAAGGTGCAGCAACAGTGACCTTGCAAAACAGTGCTGGGACTTGATTTTAATGGAGGCCCTGGCATTAAAACTGTGTGTTTGTAAGGTATGGGTAACTCGCCATTTTCAGTATAGGTTGCTGGCTTGTTCTTGTACGTAGTGACAGGGACAGATATCATGGAGATGGAGGAGACTGATGACTGAAATAGTTGCCCAATGACAGGTTTACACAAAAAGCATTCGTCCTTTGAGTCGGACTATGTGTGTACAAACTGTGTTCATGTAGATGTAGCAGCAACAAAGTGCTAAAGGGCTAGGTGGAGTGGAATAGAGTTCAGATGTTGTTGTTGTTATTAAATACATTCTGCCAAGAGAATGCTAAGAAACAGGAACATTGGTAGACCAGTCTGCATTTATCCATATTACTGCAAAACAAAATGATTTCTGTTATAACCACATTAAAAGATACTGATGCTGATTTAAACACATCTAATGGTTGGAGAGTGACTAATCAAAATATTTCAAAGATATATTTTTATCTTCATCACTTAATAAAATGAACGCTGACTTAAATAGAAAAAACACAAAAGGAAATAGGAATTGACAGAGTACTGGTGGAATTGTTGGTATATGCTATATATTACTGGCCTGATTATGTGAAATGGAAGCAGGTGAGGGAGTGGAGGTCAGGAAACAGCAGGGCTGGTGAGAGATAGTGGGAACAGGGGAGCTGGGCAGAGAAGAACAGGTGGCTAGGACTAAAGGAAAAGGAGTTACTGCAGGGTCGATGTGGAAAGGTGGAAAAGTCTAGTGGCATCTGGTGGATGAGACGAGAGTGGCAAGAAAGATAAGGCAATGCAGGTTCACAAGCACAAGTTTTAAAGTTTAAAAGTTTTTTTAAAGCCGGGAACTCAACACTGTTACCAGCATGTGCTGAGGGTAGCACAACAAGCTGATTGGAGCGTAAGTCAATTAAACCAAAGGGGGCACGATGAATTCATCAAATGAAACCGACAAAGGTGTGTTGGTGTCACTCACTATTGTAGGGTATATGAGTGTACATATTGGTTACAAAGTTTCTCAGCAACACTGGTCTGGGACTACAGGGTTGTCTCATTGAAAATCACATTTATAGATATTGTTCCTAGTTTCACATTGAAAAAGCATCCTGCCTAGTTCATCCAGCTCGTTATCCAGTGACTGGACAATTGCTGGAATGCTAATATTCTTCTTCTTCTTCTCCTGGTGTCAGTAAGTTAGGTATGCAAGCCCTACTTTCTCTGGGATGTGTTGTTGAGGCAGTGGTGATGCACTGTATAGTGGGAGGTTTAAGGGGGTTTATAGTTGCCATTACAAAGTGTGCAAATATGAGTCGGCATCAGGGTGATGGTACGCATCTAGAGCCCCCAGTTTGGATGTTTCCACACCCTAAACTCAGTTTCCAGGCTGCGGACCAAGATACTACACAAATAGACAAGGTGAATATAAAAGTCAGGAAAATACAGAAAACACACCTTACTCAATTTGATCAGTACAACTGATTGTTGACTGGGAGATTTTCAGTAATACAACCGTTTTTGTCTTATTTCTAATTTTGGCCCAAACTGCACATAGTAGTTCACAAGTGTAGCACAACTGTACTGACAGCATGTAGCAGTGATGTCCCCAGGGTGTTCAAGGCAATCTCAGGAGAGTCTCTGCTGCTTCTCTACTGAATCATTTCTACACTTGACTTTCTGTCTCTTTTGGGAATCCAGCAGATAAATCCTGTGGGATCCTAGAGTAGAGCACATTCCAATCTCCTTTTAGCTTTTCACCAAAGATTTATATGGCATACTATTTTCTTCTCCACAGCCATTCTGCTGTTGATGACCTGTGAGCTATCACATATGTATTGGGTTATTTTGAATTCTACCAGTTATACTTATTGCCCAATCTGGTATACACCTTAAACAGTGCAGTGGTTGTGAGTTTAGTACAGACACACACAGGAGTACACCATAAAGGCTTAAGGCGAATGAGGTAGGATTATACAGTGGTTAGTTTAGCCAAATCTGAGGGCAAAGGTGTTCATGGCTTTCCCCGAATGACCACACCCAAAGGCAGGGCCACAATTCGGCTGTCATAGTCTTAAAAAAAATCTATGATCCTAAACATTATGAAATTGCAGCACTAAATTACTGGGGTAATCATTTTTCCTACATATTTTACCTGAAGATGACACCTCATTCTTTATTCTAAAGTTTGTTTATTGTAATGAAATGTGTTTTTCCACGTGTCTTGAGCCATTGACTTTCTAGTGATTCCACATTCAATAATATACATTACATTTTTTGTACGTGCTACTCATCCAAACAAAGTTGATGGCACATTACGAACTAATCTGAAGATCTGTTGCAGCTGTGCAGGAGCAAAAAAGAAGTAAAATGCAATGACACACTACCTGAAGTACCACGTTTGTAATTTCCATGACAACAGTGATCTAAAGTACTGAAGTGAGTAAAGAGGAAAGGCAGGACTGAAATACACTGTAGGGCCAAATGACACACCTACTGTATATGATCTTGTAGTCAATCAGTCATTTTGTGGTATTTTGTGCCCATTCAAATCAAATCAAATTGATGATGAATGATGATAAAATGATTACAGTAGCAATAAAAACTGTGATAGAGATAGAGAGACACAGATGCACAGCAGCAGCAAATCATAAACTATGGTAGCAATAATGACAGTAATAATATATGTAGTGGACGTCATGCAGGATCACAGCAGCAGCCACGATCCATGAGAACCTGCTGGACGACAGAGACAGAAACTCCAGAGAAGAAGTTTAGTTAGTGACATGCATTATTGAGACGTGTATGTTTACAGATGGTGGTGGTAATGGCGATAGAGGGATTCACCCAGAAGACGAAGAAGAAGAAGTTGTGAGGTGAAATACTGATGTTGGGCAAAAAAGCCAGGCATATAATTCCTCTTAAAGATTGAGGTTGGGGCTCTGTTAAGGGCAATTCATTTCCTCCACACCAAACTCATCAAACCATGTCTTTGGTAGTGGGTTGCTGTGGGTGTGTCTATACCTGCTGAATGTAACCATAACAATCAGGAAATGACTTTTTATTTCTGTGATTAATAACAGCTTTATTGAGCATGGCGCTCTGTTGTTGTTACTCTGTCTCTTTCAAATCATTGGACACAAATCAAATTAAATTTCTTTGTGTCTTTATATTTTGCAGTGTAAATTGCAAGTCAGTATCAGATTTAGAAGCTGCTACATGAACTAAACCTCTACCAATCAATGGTTTAATGCCAAGAATTGATGAATTATTTAAAAAAAAAATCAAATACTTTCTGCCACACCATGATGCCTATGAATAAAAACAGTTGCCATGCTACAGCAGTGCAGGAAATATCACACCTGCTTCTCTCAATCAATCAATCAATCACAGACACACAGCTATGTCTGTCACAGTAATTAATCAGCAATGGCAAAACATCAACGTGACCACATAATAAACATTGTTCAAAGGCTTAAATATTCTCACAATGACAATTTTAATGAGCTCACAAGTACTGTTAACCATGGTCACCATGAATGTTAGCATGCTAACATTTGTTATTTAGCAGTAAAGTGCACAGGTGAAACTGGAATTGACACAAACACACAAGGCCAAGTTCAGACTGCAGGCAAATAAGATTTGTTTCTCAAAACAGATTTTTAAGGCAGACTGACAGACTGTTATTTGCAAGTGATAGATTAGACATTAGATTTGTGTGTCCAGACATCACCAACCTACATGTACTGTTGCGGTAATGACATAGGCGAAAATAACGTAGGCGAGACAAGGCTTTCCAATGCTGAAGTAGCTTTTCTTTTACAAATGCTGCCTCCCAATGCCACGTAAGCCATCACAGTCACACCTCTGCTCAGGTCACTTGAGTGTAACCTGACACACTGAATGGTCACCCTTTGTTCACTCTTTCTCTGTCACACCAGACCTGATGGGTCTCTGAACCTTGATGTGGTCCGCTTGGAGCTAATGTTGGACCAGACCACCCAAGATGGAAGGACAACAAAGGATTACGGCCACAATAATTTTGATGATTTTTTTATCTTATAAACCAACTGAGTCACATGAGTTTCAGAATTTTTACAAATAGTTTGAAAGTTTCAGCTAAGAGAAGGCATACAAGTCATAAACAAGTGTGGTGATGTTAAGGTAGATAGGAGCCTCTGCTGTATACAGCTGATGAAGAGCTGTTTATCTGGCAGCAGTGCAAATCTAACAAAATGAATAGCTGCAAAACAGAAACGGTGGCAGCTGAGTGCTCACGTCATTACTTTCAGAACTTTCACACCTCTACTTTAACAATAATCTTAGATGTAATGGCAGTGTGCATTTTGTATGTTTTATGCCATTGAAATGTTTTTAGTTGCTGTTTTGTGCCTTCTTTAAGATAAAAAGGTGAGTTTTATATTAGTAGGTACCAGCTGCTGGGTACAAAGGAAGCAGGACTGCTTGTGTATTGTGTGTTTTGACAAATCTGGCTGTTAGATTACTGGTTTGCTCCAAACAGACAATGTAGGTGTACAGACAATAGCTGTAGCTGGCTCACCACATACCCAGCATTACACATTAACTGTTTGTGTATGTGTGACCATTCAGGCACCAAGAAGTCCAGTTGTCTCTAATACCTCCGCACCACAAACAAAAAGGAAACTAGTCCATGGCTTCGGCAACCAGTAAAATCCAGAATTTACATTCCTTCTCCTACAGAGCTCTTCACTGGCAGGCACTATCATATCTTAAAGAGCTCATAGTACCCTCATGTAATATGGTCTAGACCTGAATCATGTTATGATTTGGTGCTATGCAAATGAAATTTGGATGAAGTCTTGATGGACTATTTCAACCAGAATCTTTGGATGAATTATGACTCAGAAGGGCTAATATATGTTCTTGTTTACATTACAGCTGTTTCATTACAAGGCTTTGTGGAATAGTCAATTCTAGAGATGACACAGATTACTTTCATCAAAAAAATAAATTAATTAATTAAAAAAAAAAAATAATATATATATATATATATATATATATATATATATATATATATATATATATATATATATATATATATATATATATATATATATATATATATATATATGCAGTGTTCTGGATCAACTGCATAATGACTTAAACAGACAGCCTGATAACAAAGAGTTACAATAGTCCAGCCGAGAAGTAACAAATGCGTGATCCCATCTAAAGTAACTACAAGAACTGTTTTGTCTGAGTTTAACATCAGAAAATTGCAGCTTATGGAGTTGTTTCCCTGTTAGATAGATTTGAGATCTGTTTGGTTGAAGCCCACTCTTCTGGGTTTAATCAGGTATGACTCACTAAGGTACGAAGGAGAGAGAAGAAGAGGGATGAGAATGAAAAGGTTTAGACTCAAACTGGCAAAAGAAGAAAACAGAAAGAGATGAAAAAAATGTTTAAGGCAGACATGCAAAAACACCTCTCTGTCCACTTTACTGTCTCTGCTCTCATCTTTCTCTCTTCTTCATTGTTTTTTCATTCAATGCTGACAAATTGAGCTGTACAGGAAGGATAGGGAGACTGATGGCTTCCTTATCTCCACTTCATACTAAACCAGACAAAAGCCCTGTGATAAAAACAACCAATTCATTCCTTTTAGTTATGATTTATTAGATTTATTTGACCCATGTGGTGAGTGTGGAGGAAAAGAACACTGTGTTTGGATTGCCCTGCCTCCCACCTGAAAACACACACACGCACACACACACACACACACACACACACACACAGACACACACACACACACACACACACACACACACACACACACACACACACACACACACACACACACACACACACACAGAGAGTCAGTGGTGCAAGTCTGCAGAAATTGCATCAGATGATTTATTTTTTTATTCATTTTTTTATCTGTTTTAGGAGGAAGGTGACCTGTTGATGTGTAATCTGTTGCAGTATGGGGCTATGTGGCTTCAGGGAGGCCTTTCTTTTCCCCAGCAGCACCGATGCAGCTTCTGGTGAGAAGCAAATCTAAATGCACACTAATAAAATGTCATGTCAGTGTACAATCAATCTTCTGTCATTTGTGCTTACATTAGAGATGTAATGAGAGTTGAGTGTTGTAATAGCAGTTAGCGACAAAGCTCTATTTCTATCTCAACAACTGCTAGATTTCCATTTAAGAATGACTTTTTCTTTAGTGCTCCAGCAAGTCAAATTGTTCTCTTTTCATGTGTCTCAACATCTGGATAGATTAATGCAGTGGTTCCCAAACTGGGGGGGCGCGCCCCCTAGGGGGGGCGCGGAGGTATTGCAGGGGGGGCGCGGCAAGGCTACGGCTAAATGAATGACTAGTTAGTTACAATGCTAGCATAACAGCATGGACAAGTTTGTGACAGCGCTCCCAGCTAAACGCAAACCAGATTATGAATCTTCACCAAATGTAGCAACTTCAAAAGCAAAGACAAGAAAATATGACGAGGCATATCTCGCACTCGGCTTCACCAGCACAACAGTGGGTAAGGAGGAAAGACCACAGTGTGTTGTGTGTCTAAAAATACTAGCTCGCGACAGTCTGAAGCCGAACAAATTAAAACGCCACTTGGAGACAACACATCCCGAGCACAAAGACAAGCCGGTGGAGTTCTTCAGAAAAAAACTCACACACTGTCGTGCACAGCAGAGTCGCTTTACTAAAGCAGCATCCCTGCCTGCAAATGCTCAGCTCGCCTCCTACAAAGTTACCTACAGAGTTGCTCAGTGTAAAAAGCCACACACTATAGCCGAGGAATTAATACTTCCCTCTGCGATCGACATGGTCTCAACTATGATCGACGTAGCCACTGCCAGCAAGCTAAAGGCCATTCCTCTCTCAAACAATACTATCTCAAGGCGTATTTATGATATGTCAAAGGACATAGAAGAGCAGCTAAATGACAAGATACGGGACCGACGCTTTGCTCTGCAGATGTATGAGGCGACTGATAGTAATAAAGACTGCTTATTGATAACATACGTCAGATTCATTGATGCCGATGATTTGAGGGAGGATTTGCTTTTCTGCAAACAAGTGACAAGCAGAGCCACTGCAGACGAACTGTTTAAAATAATTGACACCTACTTGAGAGAGGCCGATCTGAAATGGGAGGACTGTGTGGGGATCTGCACAGACGGGGCTCAGGCCATGGCTGGGAGAAGAGGGGGGCTGCAAGCGCTCATCAATCGCGTCTCCCCTAACGTGCAGTGGACACACTGTATGATACACCGAGAGGCGCTGGCGTCTAAACAGCTGAGTCCCGACCTGCACGATGTCATGACGGACGTCATCACTAGAGTGAACTACATTAAAACACGACCTGTCAAAGCACGTATTTTCTCTGCACTGTGTGAGGAAATGGGCTCCGACCACACAGCTGTTCTGTTTCACAGCGAGTCCCGATGGCTGTCACGTGGGAAGGTTTTATCCAGGGTCTTTGAACTGCGGGATGAGATCCGCATCTTTTTGGAGGAGGAGAAAAATGAACTTGCCCACACGTTTAACAACAACAAGTTCCTCATGAAACTTGCGTACCTCAGTGACATGTTTCAAAAACTCAATGAGCTAAATCTGCAGATGCAGGGCAGCGACACACACCTTCCACATCTGGCAGATAAAATCACATCATTCACAAGAAAGCTTGAGATGTGGGAGCAGCGAGTTACAGAGGGAAATATAGACTCGTTTGAGAACCTGAAGTCATTCATTGAGGTCAACAAGCTGCAGAACACAGTGATCCCATGCATGAAAGCTCACATCTCTGCCCTCCAAAAGCATTTCCAGAGGTACTTCCCAGTGCAGGATCCTACACAATATGACTGGATCCGAGACCCCTTTAGTGCAACACCACCTGCCGAATTCAGCACTACAGAGAATGAACAGTTCATTGATGTCACCTCTGATTCAATAATGAGGCTGGAGTTTAAGTCTAAGACACTAGCTGCATTTTGGATTGGAGTGGAGAAAGATTTCCCACTGCTAGGCAAAAGAGCTCTGGCCACACTCCTTCCATTTGCCACGTCTTACCTATGTGAGATAGGTTTTTCTGCTGTGGCCTCCATCAAGACTAAATACAGATCAAAGCTGGACATTGAAAATGAACTAAGAGTAGCAGTCTCACAGCTGCAGCCCCGATTTGAGAAGATCTGCAGCATGAAGCAAGCCCACACCAGTCACTGAAAAGATGTGGACATAAAAGGTGCAGTTTTTGCAGAGTTAAATGTTCAGGATTTTGTTATTTTCCTCAGAGAGCTGGTAAAGTGTAAAAGGCCACTTTCATGCAGGTATGGAGTTTATAAGAAGATGTGTTGAAAGCCATGAACACCATTACATGGTAAAATTTTATGATACATGATGCAGTGTCACTTTTAATAATTGTAAAGGTGATTTGTCTTTTTTTTTTTAGTTTTGTTCAGGAAGAAGTTGCCATTTTGTATGACTTACAATGTTAAGTAAAGTCCAGTGGAGTTTAGAAACAAAGGATTTGTATGTTTGTGTCAGTGTGGGGGGGCTCGAAAATATTCTAATCTTCAGAAAGGGGGGCCCTGCAGAAAAAGTTTGGGAACCACTGGATTAATGGACTTAGATAGATCGGCCAGTGGGGATGTGATCGAAAGCTCCAGAACAATGGAGGAGGTGATCCCTGAGTCAAGGTGCAAGATGCAGTGAAGAACCCAAACCCTTGTGGCAGCACTGATGATGGTCAGTGTGTTAAAATGTATCTTTGTTTTAGGATCTTTTTTTGTTAGTTTTTTCTGAGTTTTTTTCTTAATTTTTATCTGAATTTGCAGAATTTGCATCAGGCTTGATCCTTAAAACAGATAAAGTAATTATTGTAGGTGATTTTAACATTCATGTGGACAACCACAATGATAGTCTTAGTACTGCGTTTATCTATCTCTCTATTAGACTCAATCGGCTTCTGTCAGAGTGTAAATAAACCGACTCATTGTCTGAACCACACTCTTGATCTTGTTCTTTCATATGGCATTGAAATTGATAATCTAATAGTCTTTTCACAGAATCCTCTTCTGTGGAAATAACCTTTGAGTTCATACTACAAGACTATAAGCCTTTGTGTAGAAACTCCTACAGCAGATGTTTATCTGATAGTGCTGTAGCCAAATTTAAGGAAGTGATTCCTTCTGTATTTAATTCCCAACCCCAGGTTGCTCTTCAGCACTGTAGCTAGGCTAACAGAGATCCACAGCTCTATTGAGCCATCTACTGTATTCCCTTAGGTCTAAGTTGTACTTGTCTGTACTTGTCCTGTTAGATCTTAGTGCTGCATTTGACACTATTGACCATCAAATTCTTTTACAGAGACTGGAACATAAAATTGGCATCAAAGGAACCGCCCTAAGCTGGTTTAAGTCGTATTTTTTAGATCAATCTCTGTTTGTTCACAATGATGAATCCTGATGGGACTAAGTACAGGTATCTGGTTAATCGCTTTGTGGCATTAGGAACAACTACCTCGTCTTAAATGAGACCACAATGAGAGAGATGATTGTAGACTTCAGGACCCGAGCACAGTTTCCATCAGGTTTTGTACTAGGAGCACTTCTATTCAGTTTATATATGCTTCCTTGAGGGAACATTATTGAGGAATCACTCACATTTTCATTGTTATACTGACAACAGCCAATTGTATTTACTGATTAAGTCTGATGAAACCGATCAGTTAACTAAGCTCCAAGCATGCCTTAAGGATATAAAAGCTTACAAATCTCTTCATGGTCGGGCACCATCATATCTAACAGAGCTCATAGTACCTTACTACCCCTCTAGAACACTGCGCTCTCAGGGCGCTGGGTTCCTTGTGGTTCCTATATTCTCCAAAAGTAGATTGGGAGCCAGAGCCAGAGACACGTCAACACCTTTAAAAGTAAACTTAAAACTTTCCTTTTTGATCAAGCCTATAGTTAGTTGAAAACTCTCTCAACTCTCTCATCATTGTATCATCATCATTCATTGTAATTCAATGTCATTTTATCATTCTTTTACAGAGAATGGAACATCAAATTGGCATCAAAGGAACCGCCCTAAGCTGGTTTAAATCGTATTTCTTAGATCGATCTCAGTTTGTTCATGTAAATGATGAATCCTCCATGCATACCAAAGTTTGTCATGGAGTCCCACAAGGTTCTGTACTAGGACCACTTTTATTTAGTTTATATATGCTTCCTTTAGGGAACATTATTAGGAATCACTCTATCAATTTTCATTGTTATGCTGACGACACCCAATTATATTTATCGATCAAGCCTGATGCAACCAATCAGTTAACTTAACTCCAAGCATGCCTTAAGGATATAAAAAATTGGATGACCGACAATTTTCTGATGTTAAATTCAGACAAAACTGAAGTTCTTGTAATTGGACCCAAGCACCTCAGAAACTCTCTTTCTAGAGACTTAGTTACCTTAGACGGTATCACCCTGGCCTCCAGCTCCACTGTAAAGAATCTTGGAGTTGTTTTTGATCAGGATTTGTCCTTTAATGTCCACATGAAACAAATTTCGAGGACTGCATTCTTCCACTTACGTAACATCGCTAAAATCAGACGCACTGTTTCTCAAGCAGATGCAGAAAAACTAGTCCACGCATTTGTTACTTCTAGGCTGGACTATTGTAACTCTTTGTTATCAGGCTGCTCTAATAAATCTCTTAGGACTTTACAGTTAATTCAGAATGCTGCTGCACGTGTTCTGACAGGAACCAAGATCAGAGATCACATCTCTCCCATTTTGGCTTCCTTGCATTGGCTCCCTGTTAAATCTAGAATAGAATTTAAAATTATCCTCCTTACTTACAAAGCTCTTCATGGTCAGGCACCATCATATCTAAAAGAGCTCATAGTACCTTACTATCCATCTAGAACACTGCGCTCTCAGGACGCTGGGTTCCTTGTGGTTCCTATAGTCTCCAAAAGTAGATTGGGAGCCAGAGCTTTCAGCTATCAGGCTCCTCTTCTGTGGAACAAACTACCAATCTGGGTTCGGGAGGCAGACACGGTCAACACTTTTAAGAGTAGACTTAAAACCTTCCTTTTTGATAAAGCGTATAGTTAGGGCTGGCTCAGGCCATCCCTTAGTTATGCTGCTATAGGATTAGACTGCCGGGGGACTCCCCAGGGTTATGCCTAGCCAGGCACGGTATTGGTTAAAGATGTAGTCACATCTCCCTTACCGAAAACCCTCCCTCCTACTCTGCCTCTCTCTCTCTGTCTTTCTCTGTCTGTCTTTCTCTGTCTGTCTTTCTCTGTCTGTCTTTCTCTGTCTGTCTTTCTCTGTCTGTCTGTCTGTCTGTCTGTCTGTCTGTCTGTCTGTCTGTCTGTCTCTCTCTCTCTTTCTCTCTTTCTCTGTCTGTCTGTCTGTCTGTCTGTCTGTCTCTGGACATGTCTCATTAATGCATGCTGCTGACCAAACTTCCCCGGAGTTTCTGTGCTCTGTCGTCCAGCAGGTTTTTCGTGGATCGTGGCTGCTGCTGTGATCCTGGACGGCGCCCACTACACATATTACTACTGTCATTAATACTACTATATCTACTACTGTGGTCACTTTATCATTCATTGTCATTCTGTAAGTCATTGTAACTGTACAAAATGTTTATGTTGATTGTCCTGTACACGTGACATCCATTGCACGTCTGTCCGTCCTGGGAGAGGGATCCCTCCTCTGTGGCTCTTCCTGAGGTTTCTTCCACATTTTTTCCCTGTTAAAAGGTTTTTTGTGGGCAAGTTTTTCCTCACTCGAACCGAGGGTCTAAGGACAGAGGGTGTCATTCTCTGTACAGATTGTAAAGCCCTCCGAGGCAAATGTACTTTGTGACTTTGGGCTATACAAATAAAATTGAATTGAATTGAATTGAATTCATTGTAACTCATTGTCATTTTGTCAGTCATTGTAATTGTACAATATGTTTGTGTTGATTTGTCCTGTACACGTGACATCCATTGCACGTCTGTCCGTCCTGGGAGAGGGATCCCTCCTCTGTGGCCCTTCCTGAGGTTTCTTCCACCTTTTTTCCTGTTAAAGGTTTTTCCTCACTGGAACCGAGGGTCTAAGGACAGAGGGTGTCATTCCCTGTACAGATTGTAAAGCCCTCCGAGGCAAATGTACTTTGTGACTTTGGGCTATACAAATACAATTTGATTTGATTTGATTTGATTAGGCTCTGTGTGATGTCTTTGTGTCTGGCACCAGGTGATGTTTGTATTTTCCTTCTGCATGAATGCAGACTGGGTAATTTATGCATGTCTCTGCCTCAGCTTTGGAAGAAGGTGAGTGTTTAGTCAAATGTATGCCTCTCTCCACCGGATGTGGTAACCTAATGTAAATATTCTGTGTTCAGGCTCAGTCCCATCACTGATACACCCCACAACCGCAGAATAATCTGAGAATTGCTGCAGATGACAGGACTCAGAGTGGTGCATAAAGTCTGAGGTGTACAGTGTGAAGAGGAAAGGTAAGAGCTCTATCCAGGTGAGAGAGGGCCCGCTGAAGAAGGTAGATGATCGCGTCCTCAACACCAACTGAGGGGAGGTAGGCAAACTGCAGTGGGTCTAGGGAGGTGGTCACGTCAAGACAACTGGTCTGTAGTTATTGAGCACAGCTGGATGTGACTTCCGGAACGTAGTTATACATTAGAATTATTTTATATATATGACGTACTATGGTAAGCGTATTCTGCCACTTCTGGTTATCGGTGTTACTGCCACGGTGCTCTCTGCTCTGCTCACCCAAACAGATTTTTGTATATTTTTCATATCATTGATTATCTACATATCTCTACACTAGACTTGTTCTGTTTGTGCACGAACAGGTCTGTTAACTTTAGTAACCACAATCTGCTAGTTTTACCAGTTTCTGTTAGTCACACCAACTAGCCTAGCTACAGCAATGGCTTCTCTCTCCTCTCCTCCTCTCTCCTGCCCGGTGTGCTTAATGTTTAACTACTCCTCCCACCACCGAAGGTAGCTTCGGTTAGCCATCCCTCGCAGTTAGTTAGTTCCCAAGCAGTCCGGAGGCTGGGTGACTGTTCGAAAGAGGCATAGCCCCAAACTAAAGCCAACGGTACACCCCCAACCACTCCACATTCCTAACAGATATTGCCCACTCAGCGACACACCCGCTGAGAGGCCAACTCTGGTCATTGGCAGCTCCATAGTCCGAAACGTGGAGTTAGCGACGCCGGGGGCCATAGTTAAATGCATCCCGGGGGCCAGAGCAGGCGACATCAAAACTGCTGGCTAAAGATAAATGTAGATACAGTGAGATTGTTATGGTAGTCAAATGAATGTTCAGTTCAAAATCTGACCACCAGCATGAGTTGGGCAGAATAGAGACCGACTCATAGGCATACCTAATTGTATGTGTGAATGTCTCCTTTATTTCTCCAAGCCAAGCTTCAATAAATATTAAAGCATAAGACATCAGAGGCTCCTGAACGCTTTCTTCCCTCCTGACCTGGTGCCATTGACTTTCAGCAATTTCTCCACAACAGCTATGACAGGGAACACATGTAGTCAGATCTGAGTTTACGTGTGTTGGTAATGGTGCACATGTAAAAAGGCACCTGCCTGGGTGTGACCACCTGCCGTGCTGTCGGTGATTAGCGAAGGAGAAGTTCTCACTAGGGATGAGTGAGTACAGCATTATCTGTATCTGTTAACCATATGACTTATCTGTATCATCCGTAATCAGGGTGGGCTGGGTTTAACCCGGAATTGTCGGGTTGTCTTGAAATTGGCGGGGCTTTAACTGGTATGTTATTTTAAGCATGCAATTTATATAGGTTGATCAGAAATTGTTATATTGATTAGAAAACTATTTACAGGACAGCATCAGCATTGAGTGAGCATTCAAGTTTTGCAACAATGGATACAACACATGCAGTTGCAATTATGAAGTAAAATGTAATGAACAAAAGTTTTCATACTTTTTTTGACCTTTAATTTTTTTTATGATCAGTGTGATTTTTTGAATTTTTCTTTATGGCTCTTTTTTATTATTTTTTATTTCCACACCAGGTGTGTGTGTGTGTGTGAGTAAGTAAGAGAGAGACAGATAGAGAGAGAGAGAGAGAGAGAGAGAGAGAGAGAGAGAGAGAGAGAGAGAGAGAGAGAGAGAGAGTGTGTCCGACAGGCAGAGACGCAGCGCTAGTCGCATACCTACAAGTATCACATCTGAACAAACCCACGTTTACCAGAACTCTACTGGTTAATAATTAAGTACAAACCGAAGTAAAAACAAACCTGAAGCTGAAGAAACCCTAAACGAACGAACCTGAGTGACTGAGGGCAGGCAGAGAGCTGTTCTGTGTGTGAGTGAGCAGAGCAGGACACAGCAACACAATTACTGTATGTGTGTAGGAGAGGGGCACTGTGACTAGCCTATCACAGAATACAAACACAGTCAGCTACCCAATGAGGATTTTCATTCAATCCCAGCACAGATATTGACTCGTATGACTTGTATAATACTCGGACTCTGCAAAAGTGGTTTATCTGTACTGGATACTCGTTTCAGCCGAGTGTCTGGCTCAACTCTAGTGCTCACTAACACAGATTTTAACAAATTTGTCAACAAATGTTAAACACATAAACCCTCTGTGGGCAGAGACGAGGTCTGAGATCTTTTCTTTGACCACACAGTCCATGAGGATGCTTCAAATTAAGGAGTGACAGGAAGCCTTCAGTCTGCGCACCTCTAACCCTTTAATGTGTCTCAGACAGAGAATATGATTATGTGTGCAAAAAACTGTACATATAGTATTGTTCTACCTCACAAACCTGTATATAGCTGTGGCATCATCACCCAGATTAACACAATCATCTAGCACATAAACACATTCCCATTCTGCAGCACACCTGCATAACGGTTAAATGTCAGGCAATATCAGTGGAAATCATGCATTCACCCACCCACAACTACAGCCCACTGTGAGCCTGAGATACAGTTATCAGAGCAACAGCATCAAGCTCTTCATCTACTCCGAAGGGAAGTAACATGAAGGACTCAAACGACCTGTACCATGCAAAACAAGTTAATTTTCATGAAGGTAAAGAAGGGAAGAGAAAGGTGGCTGATAAATGTGAGTGTGTGTGTGGTAAGATCCTTTATACCATGAAATTTAGTGCTGTTGATTAATAATAAATATTTGTATATTAATTGAAATGCATGAGCACAAACTGCCCTCATAAATGCATAAATGCAATGCATACACATACAGTGATGTGTGTATGCACTTCTGTACGTTTTTTGCCGAGCTTCTACTCCCACAAATCCAAATAAAAAAATATCACTAGATGCAGCTCATTCAGGACATTCCGGCTATTACTTTTCAAATATCTACTACAAATATTGTACATGATGAGAGGTGTATGATGGCACTTTTTAAATAAAATTGAAATTAATTGAATTGAATTTCTTGATGTCAGCCACTTCCTCTGTGGCCCAAGGTATTGGTATTTGTTCTGTATATCTGCATTGCTTTAGATCCTGGTGTCATCCATGTAGAGGAGGTGCCTGATGGTTGTTTCACTTTGGAATCAGTAGTTCAGGCCTGATACAGAAGGTGCATGACCATGACATATTCCACACTTGATGGTGACTTGTGTAATTGGTTTTAAGTTGGCTTCCAGAGTGGTTTCCCACAGTCCTACTGAATTCCTGATGAAGGCTCTTCGTGTCTTGTTGATATTGTGCATCTCCAAGCATTCCAGTATCCATGTGTGTGGAATTGAATCATAGGCTTTCTTGTAGTCAATCCAGGCGGTGCACAGGTTGGTCTATCTGCTCTGGTTTGATTTGTAGAATAAAAGCAAAGCTGTACTGGCAACTCATGGTAGCACAACATCTTTAAAAAATTAGGAAATTAGGACACTTTCCACTGGTTTGAGAACTAAGTTATTCAAACTAGTTTAATCCAGATGCACCAGTGCACCAGTTACAGTTAGGTTTCCAAGTTTCTTCTATCTTGTCATTTTTTTCTGACAAATTAAAGTCTGTCTAGCCTTTATTATCCTCCAATGGCTATTCTCAAAGTCTCTTTCTCTTGTCTTTGGTACTTCATATTCCCCACAGTCCTCCTCCCACCGCTCTCCTCCCTCATCTCTTCCATCCTTCGAGTCATGTAGATCCTTGCTCTTCTTGTCCTTCGTCTCCTCTTTTCTTTCTGGTGAAGGCAAGAAAGGGTAAGATTTGGATTGGTTCAAACCGTATATCTGAGAAAAGGCCAGCCTGACATTTTACACAGCTGCTACATTTTATTACAGTGCGCCTCAGCGTGTGGCTGTGTAGGGTCTGGAGAGACAAACGTGCATAATAAAAGAGGATATGGAGAGGGAAGAGAGATGAAGATATGGTTTATATATTGAAGCCCCTCTCCCTCCATCTGCACCCTTTTCACTTTCACAACCTCCTTTTCTATTAACCTCATTCCTCCTTTTTCCCCTAACCCTCACCGTTTGTTTCATGCCTCCCTCTGTGGTTAAATCTTGTTTGTGGAATAATAATTTGCATTAAGAAATGCAGATTCCATGGTTGCTTGCAATTCATCCCTTTACTCATACTGTATATGTTTTTTCTCACATACAAGTATAGAAATACAATCCTAGGTAAATGTCTAATATCTTCTTTCTAAGATGGTGGATTTCGCAGATGCAGCAGCCAGTTGCTCCCTCAAACGTTGCTACATTATTTTTTTCTTGTTATATAAATGTGTTTATTATTATTCTTTATTACTGAAGCACATATTACTTATGAGAGTGGACACACTCGTCATCATCTGAAAAAAAAGGACAGCGAGTGGATTAAGTGCAGCAGACCTTGGCATGATCATTGCTCACAACATCATCGGCCCACCCACCCAGATCAGCCAGACCAAACAACAGTCCCAGGAGGAGGGGTGAGAGAGCCAGGATAAGAGCTAAGCTAATACAGCTTGTACCTAGGACTACTCCACTACTCAGCCCACTGCCGTCAAATGTCGGGTCGCAGGAAAACAAACTAGATGACTGAAAACTAACCGTGAAATCAAAGACAGTTGTGCTCACAACTTTACAGAGATCTGGTTCCACTATAACATCAAAGACTTGTGAGTGAGTGCAACTCATCCTTTGCACTGCACCATAACAAATGACATATAGCATCTAAGAGTTCCTTTTTGGCTATGCCTCCTTGTGATCACTGGAATTTCTTTCTCTTACTATGACCTGCATCAGACCAGACAACACTTCAACCTCTGTCTCTCTCCTCAGCCTACCCTTTCACCGAACTGCACAGATCCGCTTGAGGAGGGGCTGGTACTGGTTTGTGAACCTCCTGTAAATGGACACTGTTCCTTTAATCTACTTCCACACTTCATTCCTTCACTCTATCCTTTGAATTTCATCCCATCTATTACTTACATATGTTTTACTGTTCACCAGGTTGTGTCAGGGAAATCTTGGAGAATTTAGATACCTTTCTATCAAACTACCCAACTTTCCCTTATCCCTTATGCCAAATGACTTTGTTAGTTACCTTGAAAAAAAAAGATAAATGACATACACTTCCCATTCCCACCCATTGACACCACCTGCCTTAAAACTACTTTGTCTTCTGCTTCTTAACTTCCTTTTTATCCCTCTCTCCCAATGACCTACTAACCCTGGTAATCTCCTACTACCGTGCCACCTGCCCTCTTGACCGTATCGCCTCTCACCATCTTCAGTCTTTTGTTTCTGACCATCTTACTTCCTTTCTTTCCCCAACCTCATCAATATCTTGCTGACAACTGGTTGCTTTCTGGCTCCTCCTCATGGACTGTATTTCTTTGGTTCTGTACTCTGGACTTTTTGTTACACCAAGTCACTTGGTTATTCACTCACATGGCTTTTCCCTACCATAGCTATGCAGATGACACACAACTTGTTCCTCTCTCCAGACTGAAACCAGGTGGCAGCACCAATTTCTGTGTGTCTTGCTGACATCTGACATAAAGCTTATGGTTAGGGATGGAGGACTCACCTCTTAGTTATGCTGCTATAAGCCCAGACTGCCAAGGGACCTCTCATGATGCAGTGAGCATCCTCTCTCTCCATCTGAACACATTCATGTCCCATTAATGCACGTAACGCATCGTACACGTTCTTTTGGATCATGGCTACATCTAGATCAACAAATTTTTATCATTATCATTATTACTACCTTAAGTTATATTTGCATTTATGTTTATAGTCATAGGTTTTTTTATTGCGGCTGTGCATCTGTCTCCTATCAATTTCTCTATGTATTCTTTATTATGTTGCTCATCCTATTCTTTCTATTCTATTCTATATATATGCAAAGTAATCATTCATGTAGCTCTGTGTTTTGATTCACCTCTACTGTAGTACGTATACTGTTTAATAATTATATTCTCGTATCGTGTCACAAAGTGTTGACACACTCATTTTGATTCATGTGAAGTTGATGAGATAAATTCAAGTTAAATAATCTCTTGTCAGAAACAATTTGAGGAGGCCTAATTTGTTTCTTTACTGCTTCTTTCAGCCATGCACAGAACCTATGCCCAGTCTACTTCTGTGCAAAATCAGAAAGGACATGGGATGAAGGAGTGTGTGAAGTTGCATATTGCACTATACCTCACAACAACAACAAAACAAAAAGAAAGAGAAATGGATTGTATGTTTGATCTCTAGTTAAACATTTAATTTTCTCTACTAAGACTGTTTGATTTGTTTGAGATGGGACTAAAATAAAATCAATCAGTCTGATATATGAAAGGAATAATTCATAACTAGCAGACAAGATCAATCCACATGACTTGCCAACAACACATAATTAATCAAAATCAGAGCTCTGTATTTGTACTTTGAGGCCGTATGGTCTTAAATTTTAATTTGGAATATCTTAGTTAAACTATATTGAATGTGGTTTTACCTTTGTAAAAAATAGGACACAGGAGTGACAGATGGAGCGGTGGAGGATCATCAAAGGGAAGATGAAATATCAAAAATATAAAAAAGAAAATCTATTGTTTTTTATTTTAATTTTTTTAATATTCCTGGGAAGGCCATAATTAAATGTCAAGGCAAAGGAGACTGACAAACAGAACGGGGTATTAAAATAACAAATTTGAAAATGGAACATAAAAAAAAGAAATGAAAGATGGAAAGGCTTAAGTTAAGATGTTCGATCTGGAAGCTTCTGACACTATCTCAGAGTGCTGATGCTGTATGAAAACCCAGGGTTGTGGTCAGGACCAACAGTAGGAGGGTTCTGGGTTTGAACACGCCAGTCAGCTGGGGCCTTTCTAGGGTTGGAGAGTTTACATGCTTTTTCCGTGTGTCTGTGTGGGATCTCTCTGGGTACTACATGCAGTTAACAGGTTAAGTGGTGACTGTCACACCGCGGTGAGGTCAAGTTGGGTTTTTGTTCTGTCTCGTCATTTCCTGTTTTATTTTGATATTCACCTGCCCTCTCGTTTCAGGTCACTTGCCCTTCCTCATGTGTCACCGGTCTGATTGTCTTCCCCGCCCTGATTGTTTCCACCTGTTCCCCATTACCCTGTGTATTTATTGTCTGCGTCTCCCTTTGTCCTGTGCCAAAGTGTTTCGTCATCAGATCGATCGGCAAAGCCTTTTCCTTGCCTTACCATAGCCATAGCGTTTTTTTAACGCGAGTGCTCTTTGTTTTTCTCCTCGATTGAGTAATTTTTTTTTTTTTGTAAATTCTTAGTCTAGCCTTTTGTTCCTTAGTGTGTTGTGTTTCTCAGCCTCCCTTGAAGCACTTTCAGTTAACATTTTGCAGCCTGTTGTTTTTGCTCTTGGTGAGTTATTTTGATCTTGATAATTTTTACAAAGCCCTTTAGACTGTTTTTCCTCCTTTGGAGTGAATTTTGTTTTCCCTAGTTTAGGCCTGTTTTCATAGCCTGTCATAGCCTCACTCTGTTGAGGGTTTTCTGTTATTTCAATAAATACGCTCACTGACACCTGAGTCCTGTTTGAGTCTGACCTGACAGTGACTCCATAGGTGTGAGTGTGAATGGTTGTTTGTCTCTAACTGTCAGCCCTGTCTTTACAATATATTAATTATCACCTCTATGGAAACTAGTACTATGGGAGATAGAAGTATAGAAAATTGTAAAATGTCTTTTGTGCAGTATAACACAGTTTTACACAATACAGAGTTGTTGACCAAAACAGACATTTCTGGCATCAAAATTATAATTGTTTCAGATCATATGATCTGAGAACATTAACAATAATTCATGTGTTACCATTTGTTTGTATACATGTGGAGTTGATGAAGTGGGAGTGGGTCAGCTGTTTGCTGTGGACACTGAGAAAAACATCAGATCTGTGTCAAACGACAAATAAAGATAAAACCAGAACTGGGACACTTTGAGCTGCAGTTTGAATGGAATCCAAACTGTCAGCTAGACTACAATGTATGATTTGATTCATTCTACTATGAAGTCTTTGAAGAGTTTTGTAGCACTGGGTCACTCACCTTACATATTCTAATTTTTGTGCCTTCTTTAGACAGATTTATACATTAGATACATCATATTTTATAACGTTTGTATTGTTTTAGAGTATTTGTACTTTAGAGCCTGAGTGCAAAGGAAATATCTCTGATGGGATAATAAAATGAAGTGATAGTGTAAGATCACAGATGTTGTAAATGTGGAGGCATCAGACCACTTTCGGAATTGGAGAACAATCCAACTCTGTGGGGACAGGAAGACACCATTATGAGAAAGAAATGCAAGTGATTTCTCCAGACAGAACAAAGCATAAAAAGCTTTCTTTGTGGGTGAATATGGAAATAGGGCAATGCAGTGCAAGGGGTCCTCTGAGACACTTTAATTATGAATAGAAAATGAGAGACAGAGCAGAGAGAATGATTTTTTTGTCTTTTCTTCTCACTGATGTCAGTGACAATGACACTAAGACATGTTTTGGTAGGAAACAAAAGCGGTATGCTTTGGTGTGTCTGATGGAAATACAATGAAGGGTAGGTCATAGTGGCATCATTTCCAGTGTGCAGACCACCCACTGAGTGTGAGATACACAGCACATTCATGTTTCAGGTCAGTGTGAAGTCTTTACATGTTGTGTCACAAAAGGAACTAGTTTGTTTCACTGCTGGACTTCACAGTGGAGCAGGCCTCAATATAAGAGCCTTTATTGGAGTGCACTTTGAGTTCCATAAACCACAGCAGATATGTAACATAGGGTTCACATGGACATTTTATTATGTAAATAGTATCATATGTAAAGAAAAATAGTGCTTAACAATATAAAGCCAACACATTTTCATCCCAAGTCATCTCAAACAGTAGAGTCAGGCACACTCAGAATTTCTTTAGAAATGTTCTAGTTATTATTATCATACAATTGACCAATATTTATTAAATGAATACAGTTATTTTAGATTAGTAAAGATATAAATATTACCTGCAAGCTTCACTCTCTCAGCCTCATCCTGCATTACAAAAACACACAGGGACGGACTGGCAATCTGGCATACCGTGCATTTGCCCGGTCGGCCGACGTGCTATTTGGGCCGATAAATCCTGATTTTTTTATTTATTTATTTTTTTAATATTTTACTGGCCCATAACAAGTAGATCACGCAGCCCAAACACACTGTTGAACAACCACTCTATACGCTTTGGTCCCGCCTACAGGCACAAAAAAAAGGCTGTGCGAGACTCCTTACCACCGGCCCTTACACGCTAACTGACAGGGGACCAGCCCAAACATAACATGAAACACCTCCCCCCTTTGGCTTGATGCACCGGTGTGCAGTTTATTGATGGGTGAAACGCTATCAGATAAAGATGGAGAGAAGACGTAAAGGTGGCGCAGAAAAACGCGATAAGAAGAAACTTGCTCTTCGGGCAGACGCCGTGTGTTCAAATCACCGACATGTTTGCCACCGGCACAACTGTCATCAGCTCCCATCGCTGATGACAGTGGTGCCTGTGGCAGTGGCACTCAACATGTTGTTGAACCTGCTGGACTACTGTCAGAACATGTATGAAATGCAACAAGTAGGATAAAGCCACCCAACCCCTTGATGCATATGATAAAATGTCAGTCAAATAATTCTGTCTGTTGCCCTATGGCAAGTGGTTAGTTTAATGCAGGTGAAATGAGCATTAGTGTTATTATGACTGTAAGACATTGTAGGCTACACTGGCTGGATAAGAAAATAAGCCGAGCTCAGTAGCCTACTTTTTATGTCTTTCATTCTAAATGAAATAGTTTAATGTGAGAAAACTTGTTCACCATTCACCAACAATAACAATAAGTCTAATTTCTTATTAGACTATTATTGTCTGTGGGGTGAGTACTAGGCTGGCCTATTGGCTAAGTTGCTTTTTGTACTGCAGATATAGCAGCTCTTTATGTAGCCTAGATGGTAGGGGACAATGTAGGCTAACATAACTGATAGAAAATCTCACTTTTAAAAATTATATCATTTTGTCTATGTTATGTGAATGCAGCTGCAGGTATCTGTACATTCCAGTAATTCTAGCCTAGGCATATTTAAAGCCACCACCACTCACCAAAAATGTGAGTAAAAAGTGAATGGTCAGCACTCTCAATTTTTTGTTCAACTGTAGCCCTCGGGTAAGCTCCTATTTAGGCCTGGAAAACAATGGACTGTTTTATGTAGCTAGGTGGCTAAAGACAATGTAAGTTAGCCTACAAATAAAGAAAATAGCACTTTTTAAATGACATAATTTGTTCTTTGCTAGCGTTATGTCAATGCAGCTGTGTGTTTGTTTATATAAATATATTATAAACAGGCTGTATTTATGTCCTGTTGAGCTAGGTTGTTTTAAAGACTGCACTGAAAAAACTGAAAAGGTGTGTTATCAAATATTGTGGGCCGGTCTGGTCCAAAATGCCAGGGCCGATTTTTGTCCCAGTCCGCCCCTGGTTATAACAAGAGACGAAAACACTGGATTTGAGAACTGTATTAAAAAGTTCCTAAATATCACGAGAACTAATTTCTTACGTTCAAAATTCATCCACATCACTCACACTCAACACAAACACATTTCCTGCTGCAGTTTTTGTGTTAACTGTACATTTTTTCAGTTGCTCTGTTCTCTATTGTTATGCATTAAATAGGATATCAAATGTCAGGGGTTATTTAATCAACAATAACAGCGTTGATCCATGTGCTTTTTATGTAAAATAAATACAGTGAATAATTCTCTGAAAAAATCTAATGCTAAATGTCACATTATAACCCTTTTCAGTAGTATCACTGATCACAACCTCTGCATGTGTAATCACCCAAAAACTGCACCTTCTTATTGTGTTTACAGATTTTTAAAAATTAAAAGATTTTGATTTTAAAGAGTTTTTACTCTTTAGTAGAACAAAACAAAATCAATACCAAAAAAATATTTTTTAAAAGCAATAAATCTAGTACTATTGACCTTTGGGTGTCATTAAGATTTGAACCATGTTTGGTGGTTTTCATGAATGTTCCAGAGACGTGCATTCACAGCAGCAGAAAAGGAAAAAGTTTATACAGTGGCCAATATGGAGCCTTTGTATTTCCTGTTGTGTTTAAATAATAAGTCATTATTAGAGTAACCTGGATACAGGAGAGGAGAACAGATGTGTAAACAAACATTAAAGTCTTCTGCTGCTTGATGGGGTTGGACATGAAATATTCACCAATAGGTGTGCATGGCGTGGCCCTCAGCTCTCAGCCAAGACACTCATCATTCCATATTTGTTTCCTTCCACTACACACCATTCCCTCTTTAATGGAAGAAAGGCGCTGGATGAGCCAGATGGCCGCAGCTCCCAACTACCCCAAAACGCATGAAATATTCAGCCAAAATCTGCAATCTTTATGATTGTCTTAAAATAGGAAAGAAAATAAGCTAACACCTGTTATAGGTTTAACTGCCCTCCCCCAAAACAGCCTCCCTCCTATGTGTAAACAAACCATCTTTTGTAGAAAAAAACAGTTAAATAGCATGTCACTGGATATTATCTAAACACATTTTATACAAAGGACAGTATGCTTAGTTTAACACAATCCCTTTTCTTCCAAATAAAAAAACAGTCCATTGATCAAAGGAAGAAATTGACAGATATATAGAAATTGTACATAGTATGACACCGAAGCTGTACTCACTGTGAACACTGGATTTTAAAGAGCAGTATATTATATACATATTTATTGTCATTTAGCATACCTTGTTGTATTCCAGGGTGTCTTATCTTATCTATAACCCAAGAGGCCTATGCAATTAATTGGAATTAAAAAATAAACTAATGGATGTAAGCAGTGCATCAGAGCGCAGTAGTAACATCAGCAGTTTTTCGTATTACCAATAAATTGTCTGTTCTCCTCTCTTTGGTGTCCGTCTCATCTGTCAAACGTCTAAACAAGTATTCAATGAAAACAGATCAGGTGGCACATTCACTGTCGCCTGAGTGAATATATGTTAGAGCATCTTGTGGTCTGCATGTTCAGGTTCAGCGTGTGTGGAGTGTGTGAGTGTGTGTGTGTGTGTGTGTGTGAGAGAGAGATGAGAGAGAGAGAGAGAGAGAGGGAGAGAGAGGAGGAGAGAAGGAGAGAGAGCGAGAGGAAGTGAGAGAGAGAGAGAGAGAGAGAGAAGAGAGAGAGAGAGAGAGAGGAGAGAGAGAGAGAGAGAGAGAGAGAGGAGAGAGAGAGAGAGCGCAAGTTTTCGGCCTTAATAACACTACCTTATTCCTCAGGGAGTTATCTGTTCAGAATCAGTGGGGACTGAGATCTTTCTCTCTTTCCTCAGGGAGTGTTTTTCCCCAAAGACCTGCTCTTCTCCCCAAGATTACAATGATGAACAACAACACATAACACCTAGAAAGTAGGCCACAAGCATGCACAATCACTCTTCCTTCCAGTCAACTTTTGGTGAGGAGATATGGGAAGTAAGAGATGGTACTGTGGAATGCTGCAGTTCTACCTGGAAGAGTTGTTCCTTTGTTCGAGTGAAAACAAAAACAACTCTTGAACTTCATGTTGAACTACCTGCTTTTTTTCTTCTTTTTGCAACCATCAGGTGTAGTTTGGTACCTTGTTTGATAACTACACTTCTCTTTTTTTTTACCTTTAACGTCAGAATTTAGAGCGATATTTGGAGTGAAAAAAATGGGATTTATGATGACACAAAACCTCCGTACAACACAGGCCTGGTTGGAAGCGGTGTTAACAGAGATGAAGTACGATGGAAGATTCTAGAGAAAAAAGTGATTTAGATGCGTTGATATGTATCTAGCTAATAACACATTATGACGAATCTTGTCTTAAAATACTAATGTATTAGGATGAAATGCATTCTGGGGTATAACTCATAAATTGTACATGTTTAAGCTTATTCCCAGTGATCGGTGTGCAACAATGAGCACATTTAAATACGGTTAATTACACGTACAATTTATACAAGTGCCATAAATACAGTGGGACTGAACGATAAAGCCATACAGCAATCACACTTACTAGTCATTGTGTCTTCTATAAATTTACTAAAAGCCATTCTCACAGACTTCATCAATGACAGGAAATTTCTCTAACGTCATCATAGGATGTAATGTTAATGTGAGCGTGGTTATGCCACTCACAATGCAGAAACAATAAAATGTCAATGTGCTGCCTGCTTTCTGCCATATGCTCAAAAGTTTGTTTTCCTATTCTTCCACCTCTTTAATAGTGTGAGTTTGTGTGTGTGTGTGTGTGTGTGTGTGTGTGTGTGTGTGTGTGTGTGTGTGTGTGTGTGTGTGTGTGTGTGTGTGTGTGTGTGTGTGTGTGTGTGTGTGTGTGTGTGTGCTCGTGACCTTCTGATGCAGAGCCCCAGGGCAGAGCAACAGCCGTCCTCTGACCTTAGCAGAGTTTGGAGAGATTCAGTCCCCTGGCTATGGACCATCAGTTTGCAGAGACAATGATGGTGGTGAGGGAGGGAGACACTGAGACGGTGTGTTACATCTACTCTGTAATCTACACTGATTCAAATGGCCATTTTGTCCAACAGTCCAAACATGAATACAGAAATGTAACCAAACAGTGAGTTTAGTCTCATCACGCGGCTGGGCTGTGGTAAAGGTCAGACACAGGATTTGGTAAAAGGCCAGATCAAGACACAAATTCACAGTGCAGCTCTCTCTGGCCTCTAACTTTCAGCCATGTTTTTGGTCACACATTCATTTCTATTAATATATCTACATTACTATTACTGTTGTCTTCCTTTTCAATGATGCAACTGTGCTCTGTTAAGACAGCAAAAACACCAGGGCCAAGTAGGTTTATGTTATGGATTGAATGACTACTACAATATTTTACTCAAGCAAAAGTAATATTACTTCTATTAAATGTTCTTAGAGGGGGAAAAGAAGGGGCAGGAAGGAGGGTAAAGGAAAACCTCTATATGATGATTATAATGAAGATAATGATATATTATTATAATAGATCTACTATAGAACAACAAAGTATTTTAATCATATTGTCAACATATTTCAGCATGACTGTGTAAACAGGCCCTTATACTGTAGCTCATTGACTAAAGCAGCTGTAATGACAGACAGAATGTATTCAAGTTGTTTACCTTTAAGAGTTTCTAAAAATGAAAACCAAATTCAAAACAAAACTATTAATATACAATAAAATATAGTAAAAGGCAACAACAATGGGCAAAGGTAAATAACAAAGCATAAACCAATAAATCAAAGTTGAGCGATGCAAAGACGCTTGTTAATACTCAGACACTGTTTCTCATATGGACAGACACTGTTTCTCATATGGACATACACCAAAAGAAGGTTACCGTGCTGGAGGTACCTTGGCTGTTGCAACACTTACACTGGTTTGTTGTGGGTAATAGGTGGCGTAAGGCCTCACACAGGCATGAAAATATGCATCAGAATTGATTACTACAAAAAATTTTAGTTTAGTCAATGCACTTAACTTTTGGCTTTGGAGAATCTGAGTAACAGAATCTAACTCACATGAAATCCACCTCAGGGCATCACCCTTAAAAAAGGAAAACGGAAGCCAATTACTATAGTCTACTGTAGCTCGACCAGCTGAAGTCCCCCACTCGCTCTCTCTGTGAGCAGGCAGCAGTGGGGTCACCCAACCCCACTCGGCTGGGTGTGATGGCGACACAGTGGCAGTGTTCAGAGTTTCTTTCTGTCAGAGTTGGCTGAATGTTAGCCTTCAGCATGTTCAGTGCATCTCAGGGATCTAGCTGAGTTCAACACAAAAGAGCATAGGAGAAAAAAAGCATAGAGAGCCAAGTCCTTTGGCTTTCTTGTTCTTCTATCAAACTTTTTACTCCTTTTATACTAAATCTCTCCTGCCTTAATTCTTTCTTGTTTCACTGTTTTGTTCTAAAGGATTAATAATGTTTGCCACATGATATATGTGGAAGCGTGGCCTTCTGGCTGCTGAATGATACTAAACCCATCTGATATATGAACATCCACTGACCACTGGCTCACAGATGACATCACATCACATTACAACATGAAATCACCACACGTATAGTATATTATATTAATATTATATACAGTATACACTGTGTACATACTGTATGTTATTTGCTTTGTTTGTGTGAGCCATAGATGAGAGCCAGAAATCATCCTGATCAATGAGATACTGCGCTTAAAAGGGTCAGTGTGAAAGCAGGTCATAAAAGAATGAACTGGACTAGGCTGAACCTTCCATTGTTCCTGCTTTCTGAGTCCTAGAGAACCAGAGAGCTTGTGAACAGGAAGGTTAAACAAAGTCCACTCAGTTGTCTGAGGAGGGAGAGAAATGATTTCTTCATCACACCAGATAGCCTCCTCTACAAGAAGTCCATTGATCACAGTGAGATGTTGTTATACCCATCAGTCTGAATGGCATTTGGTGAGCTCTGACCACTGTGACAGCCTCCTAGTCTGCTCAAGATTCAACTTTTCTCTTTGACCATTCTCAAAACATAGTAGAAGTATGATGGGTGTTGCTGGCGCATCTTTCTGTCTTACGCCAAAACTATAAAGCTGACAGTTTCATCGTTTTCCTACGTTTCTAGCTATAAATTGTTTATGTAGAGTGACATTTGTGGCCTTGAGCACAGTTTACAAATTTATTTTTGGATGAATTTTTCTCTCCCTCTCCACTTTAACTATGATGTCACGCACTCTAGCTCGTGAACATTCTTCCAATACACACCCATTCATTTTTTGGCGTGCTTTTTTTGCGATTTTTCAGCAAACTGTTACACGGGACTCACACAGGAGGCCGGAGGAACGGTAGTGCCGCGGTCCTTTGCCCGGTGTCAACTCACACCGGACGTTTTTCACCCGCAGAACGGCAGCGGAGCGAGCCGGCCGTTTTCACGCGAGATCCTGGACGTAAGCGAGACCCCGCGACAAACAGTGTATAAAGAAAACAACAACAACAAACAGCTGACTTTGCTTCCCTGATGTGGAGGAGATTATAAAAAGCATCTGTTGTGTCATAAATGATAACCTCGCTCACTATCTGCTTCTGCACTTCACTATTTCTTCTTTTAAATTTTATACATGTCATGCTTGATCTCTAACTCTCACTCTTCTACACATACTGTCCCCTCACAGACTCTGCCACAAACACTGTCTCCATCCTCCTTCCTGAACTCTCTCTATGTCCTCTCACCTCTTAGTGGGCTTGCATAATCCCTGCAGCCTTGTGGTTTTCTGATGGAGAGCGTGTTGACAGAACCATCCTACAGGTAGCTAAAAGAAAATGGTGTAAATCCAAGCAACCTGGAGGACCTCCTTGCCTATGAATCTCTTCTTTTTTTTATTCTCATCCTCCTGATCTGAAGCTAAACACTGTTCAAAAAATAAAAAAAATCTCTATCTTCTTTTCCCTTCTTGAACATTCCAGTCCTTTACCTCCCTGTGACTAACTGCCCACTTGAGCATATCTCTTCTCACCATTTTCTGTCTATTGCTCCCGACCTTGTTTCTTCTCTCACACACCTCATGAATATGTCATGTCATGAATATGTCATATCTATATAAGAATCTTGGAGTTGTTTTTGATCAGGATTTGTCCTTTAATGTCCACATAAAACAAATTTCAAGAACTGTATTCTTCCACTTTATTTTTCAAATAACCAATTTTAATTTATTTTTAAGTTAATTTTTCGTTTTTTTGTGTAATTAAATATGCTGATTAAGAGGCATTGCTGTTGTTTGCTGTTGTCTGCTGTCTGCAAAATCCATAAAGCTCATGAGCAGGTAGACAGAAAAGCCAAGCTGCCTTTCATGAAACAAAGACTTTATAGTGTCTTCTTCACTGGTTTAACAACCCGATGCTTTTCTCATTCACAAGGTGAATTAACTGATGTGTGTGTAACTAGCAGGCGGTCCGGGTGTCTACATCTAGTTTGTGTTTGAATCACTGGCCCCTCCAGGGGATCGGAGCTCTGCTTGGTGCTGGGCGCGCCAGACTGGAGAGCATGGCAGGGGGCAAAACACTGATTTTTAATTGATACATTAAACAGTCAAACAGATTGCACAACCTCAGGCCATGAACAAAACAGCATGCACAACTCCAAGCCCCAGGCAAACAGAGAAGCACTATCTTTCTGTCATCTCCCTGTCCTTATTCTTAGACGTATTCTCTATTCCACAGGGAGGCACTTTTGTTGTGTTGTCTGGTTCAGCTTCTGAAAAACAGTCTGCACACAGGCCTGCACATTTTATGGAGGAGTTGCTACTTCTGCAATACAGGGAAGGGATCTACAGACAGTGTTTTATGGAAATTGACTCTTTTATTTGACTTCTATCAGATCTCCACCAGAAGACAAAGTTTCAAATTGCATCATGTTCGTGCTGTGTGTCTTTGTGTGAGCAATATTTGCAGCTCCGACTAATGTGCTTTAAATAGGAGAGTGCTTGTAGTTTGGCAGGACTTATTAAAATGATTTATGCTAGCATTGCATGACATCACTGGAAGCCAAAGTACAAGATAAAAACCCAAATTAATTAATCTATTTGCCAGACACACATACTCCGCGAGTCGTGTAAAAGCCTGCCTATCAGTAATATCTAAATATAAGTGTAGACATACAACTGTGGATGGACTATCATGACCGCAGGGTCTTGAAACTTACCTACAAACACAAAAGAGTAGTAGAACCACCAACATTCCAACAAACCCCAGAACTGCAGAGGGAGAGGGGGTCATTATTACCCACAATGCCCGAGCAATTACAATGATGTCTTTTCTTTAAAATGATAATAAATAAGGATTGACTAAAATAACAATTGAAAAATGATGTTATGGAGTTTATTACATTTCCAATTGCTGTACAGTCGTCCCTCGCTATATCGCAGTTCACTTTTCTCGGACTCACTGTTTCGCGGATTTTTTTTTCAGTGTAATCTTGCATGCTTTTTTTTACAGCGTACTGTACAGTATGAACACGCATTGTGTTCTGCGTCCTAAATTGGCTAAGGGAGAACCGCACATGTGTTCTGCGTCCTAATTATCTAAGATCAACCCATAGTTTCCTAAGCTGACCAAGGCAGACAATGAATAGAACCTTGAAAACATGGACTGAGATAGCATGTGGCTGAGGTCTGAGAGGCAGAATCACTGAAAACCATGGCATGTGGCCAACAAGGCGTCACGGCGGCTACTCTTTTTGTGTGATCACACCCTGATATGATGATCAGCTATTCAAGGCTCTGCATCCTGGTTTTCAAGACACCAAAGCAGGTAGTTTAACTGGATCACAGCAGGATGAGCTTAGTGGGTTTAAACTGTTGAGCTATTACAACATCAACATCAGCAAAGCTGCTCTGAATTCCCAGTGAGTTAAAAATAAATGCATCTCTTTTCAGTTCTGTTTGATAGAAAAAGAATATATGGGCCCCAAAGAAATCAGCCTTTCATGAATATATTGTTGCCACACAGACCATTTTACCAAAGAGCAACTTTTATTTCTACAATCTTGAATTCAACATTCTCTTTAATGTATATTTATAAGTCATAGTATTTACAGTATAAATCTGTAGAATATACAGTACATGAAGAGTGTTATACCCTCACATCTCCAACAGATAAAGTTCAGTCAGTTCAGGCTTCATACATATTTATGCTCGGTCCTTAATGTGAATTTGATGCAGATGCGAGTACCTATTCTTAGACTCAGTCTGGTGACATGCTACATAAGGCAAAGCAACACACACATCTTATACAAACTGGAGTCTAATGGATCTGTTTGTTAGAGTTTTCACACTTTATTCAACAATGTGAAAATTAGATCTCAAAATCTCATTAACTACCTTTGTAGCAACGACATTTAATTTGCATCTAGCAAGACAAAAGTACATCTCTCCATTTCACACTTTACTTTTCCAATTTCCTCCTCAGTTACACCAGAGAAAAGAATGTATGAGATTTCCGCAGCATGTTATTAATGCACAGATGTCAAATGCAGCACCATACAGTAAAGTATTTGCATTGCGTATTTTTTTGTGTAAGCTCATGACAACTGTTAATGACCTCTAAACCACCTCATTGACAAACATTCTATTCTCCCATCAGTCTCAGACGGGTGCAGTCTGGTGACCAGTATGGTACTACTACTTTAGCTTTCATCATCTTTTTTTAGTCTGTCTACCATGTAGCACATATATTTTCCTTGGAGTTCATACATACAATATATAGTACATTATAACACTACCAGACTAACAACTGTTGTATAAATCTCATATATAATGGGTTTTACATCAGAAATTTGACATCACGTTTACGGCTCAGAACCTGGGTAAATTCTGCTGAGCAGAAGTAGCTAAGAATATTCTGCCTAGTCAGCGATTCAAGTGATAAGGTGTCCCGACCAGGGCGTTACGCTCCGCTCATACAAACCGTCTAGTTGTACCCTCGCCCCTCACAAAGCGAGGTCACTCTAAACTCTTCTCTGTGGTCGTCCCCAAATGGTGGAATGACCTACCAACGGCTACAAGAACTGCAACATCCCTTTCTACCTTTAAAAAACTTCTAAAAACCTTTCTGTTTCGAGATTGCTTCCCTGCCTAACAAAACTAACAAAACTAACAAACTACTCTGTGCTCCTTTACACCTTTTCAGCTTATGTCCTCCTCTGTAAGTCGCTTTGGATAAAAGCGTCTGCTAAATGCAATGTAATGTAATGTAATGTAACGTCACTTCTTGTTTGTTTTAAATGTTTAGTATGTCTGTTCTGGGCTACTGTAGAAAAATGGCAATTCACCACCAAGAAAGACACATTTAAAGACACAGCACCACTTTACAGTACAGGACTGCAAAAAACACTGACTGCTCTTTAAAAACTCGGATTAGATGGGACATTTTCTGGAGTTGTTCTTTCCATAACTTATGCACTTGGCTGCATTAATAGATTTTTTTTGTTTGTTTTATGTTTTGTTTTTATTATAGTTAATTGTTAGATTTTTACTGTGTTCACATTATTACAATGGCTGCCAAAAGATTTCTTCTGGGCATAAGTGTGTGAGTGGATTGCAGTGTTTTTCTTTCTAATTTCACCAACAGCCTGATTTATTCTTTTTTTCAGTTCAAATCAATTTCAAATAAATAAGTTAACCATGATTTCTGTATTATTATCCTAATTATTAATGTATTATATCTAATAATATCTATATGTAATTTATCATTTCATATTGCTAAAAGTAGTATCTCTGACACTCCCAGAGAAACCCAGAGAGAGCAGAGGGGGAAGTCAGACCGACAGTAGTAACAGCAGCAGCAGCAGTGTGTTCTCAATCTTACTGGCTGGCTATCAGCTGCTGCCATCTGTGCCAGCAACATCTCACATTCAGCTCTTCTTTCTGAGCCCAGAAATTGAGCAGGCAGATTCTCCTAAAGCCTTGGCATTACACAGGGAGTGGAACAAATGGGATTTCTCTTGTCTTTGATCTTTATTTTCAGTCTGATGCCATCTGCATGAAACGTCTCTAGCCTGGCCCACTACTGCAGACAAGGGAGCCACATTAATATTTAAATGATAGCAATTATCCAAAGAGGCTGTGTGCATACATGTTGTCACATGCCCCATTGTGAAGATGGCAACTGCTTTCACATTCTATTACAGATATGAAAATCACAAGATGGGTATTCTTGCATATTGTGCAGGGATAATCTGATTTATTGTAAATACAGTACATACAGTAGTTTTTAGCAAACCCCTCAAACAAAATGTGCACTGCAAACAGTCAAAGAGATGCGGTTTAGTGTATTGATGTTACTGCTTTTGGTCGTCACATTCAGGGAGATGTTAAAGCATAATCACATGTAATTACAGGCCATTAGCATCAGCAGCACGGTGTGAAAAGGATGAAAGGGGAATAATCCTTAGGAAAGGTGGATGCTGCTTCTCCCTGTACTGAGGAGTCTGTTCAGTGAAAATTAAATATGGAAGCAGCATTTCTCCATAAAAAAATTCTATATTCTGTTTTGTTTTGTTTCAGTGTTTTTTTTAAGCTCTACTTGAGTTATTCTGCATAGTAGGACGTGTTTATTTGCTTTCTGTCTGTTAGTGAGATAGATCAACCTTCAGTCTGTAAAAAGAAAAAAATACACTTGCTCAATAATTAATGCAAAATATCTCACTGCCACTTATCACCATCACCAACAACACCGTGTCTGTTGTGGAAACCTTCAGGTTTCTGGGATCCACAGTCTCCCAGGACCTGAAATGGGAGACCAACACAGACACTATTATTAAAAAGACCCAGCAAAGGTTGTACTTCCTGCACCAGCTCAGGAAGTTCAACCTGCCTAAAGAGCTGCTGATGCAGTTTTACACCACCATTGTTTAGTCTGTTCTCTGTTCATCCAGCACTGTTTTGTTTGGATCAGCCTCCAAACAGGATAGAAACAGACTCCACCGGACAGTCAGGACTGCAGAGAGGATTATTGGTGTCAGCCTGCCCTCCATCCATGACTGGTATGTGTCCAGAGTCAGGAAACGGGCAGGACACAACTCTGCAGATGCTTCTCACCCCGGACACAATCTGTTTGATCCTTTCCTCTCTGGCCAGTGCCACAGAACACTGTATGCTAAAATAAACAGAAACAGGAACAGTTTCTTCCTACAGGATGTCACTGTGATCAACAGCTATAATCAAAGCTATAACCATTAGTATATATGTATGTGTGTGTATATATATATATATATATATATATATATATATATATATATATATATATATATATATATATATATATATATATATATATATATATATATATATATATATATATACAGCACTCGAGTTGAGGGGGGGGTGGCATCCCCCCTGGGGGAAAAAATGGTCAAAATCATCCCTCTTCTAAAATGGTCATCCCTTCTACCATCCCTTGTGGCATTTTATCAATGCATGTGGAAATTTCTTATATTTAACACTGGAAATAAAATTACCATTTGTGGTCAAAAGTTTTATTCCAGCGAAAAAATTCTGCTAATGTCTCCTGCTATGTCTCGGCTTTAGTTTGAATCAGTCACGAAGCTCCTGGTTGTTACATAAAGACAAAGAGGCTTTGACAGTGAAGTGAGACCTCTTGCTGTGATATACTACCTTTGGGTTTACTTCATTCTGGATCGTCATTGGTGGGTCAAAGGTGAAAGTGGGCGGTACTATCGATTCTCCTGAATCTGATTGGTCGACAGGTGTCAATCATCAAAATCCGCCAATCAGGATCCACACTCTGTGTTGCTTTAGCTTTAGCAGCACCGCTAGCTGCTACCTGCTGCTTCATATTCTTTTAATACCGCTTGTTTCAAACATCGTGTCGTCTTAAAACTCTAAGTCGTCTTTACTCCTCCTTAAATTGTGTTTTTTTAAACACAGTGAAGATTTTTTTTTAACAAAAATGTGTTTAAATGTATTTAAATATGTTTAAAAACACACAAAGATGTTAAAAAACATGCACAAAGATTGTGTAAAGATATTTAAAATGTTTTTACAAATATGTTTAAAAAAGATGTGAATGACATGATGTCCATAGTTAAGTGGTTTTTGTTTCTTTCCGATAAATAGTATTGTCTTGTGCAGGCCATGCAACTGAGAATGCAAGCTATGAATCAGATGGGATTTAGGATTTGCCATGTCTAGCAAGTCACCCTAAAATTGACTAGAATGCAGGAAATTGCATCTAAGAAATAAAAAAATTTTCTGGGGGACGACCCCCAGACCGACCCCCATATATATTATATATATATTATTCAGTCGTTTACCTGGTCTACAAATGTCTGTGAAATGCCTATAAATACATACACACACATTGAACTGTACTTATGTATGTACAAAGGAGAGCAAAATGAGTCAAATTCATTGTGTGTGTACACACACCTGGCCAATAAAGTGATTTTGATTCTGATTCTGATATGTGGACACATTAACACATCTGGTTGGTGTTGATTGACATATGTCTAGCCATGCTTTGGTCACAGCCAGGTTAACTGTTTTTCTCTGTTTCCAGTCTTTGTGTTTGGCTAAGTGGATGCTAACTGTCACTTTATACATATTAGTAGACAGATTGGTTCATTAAAAGTAGATTGGAAGCCAGTTTTCCAATAGGAACAAACTCATGCACATCACACACAGAGTCTCAAATGATTGGTTTCTCCAATGGCTTAGAGTGGGTACTCTAAGGCAGGAGTTTTGCCCCTTCTGCCATGGATTCACTGCAGAGAAAAACTTGCTAAGTGTTGTGTGGGGGTGGTATGTGTATAGGATGTGTTTATAAATGTGGATGTGTCCAATAGGTGGCCTATTAATAAAGGAAAAGTGAAGTTTACCTTTCCCAAAATCACCACTGAAATAATAACCACTGAAAAATAATTCACTTCATCAAAATGAATTCTACTTATTTTGTGCTGCTCTTGTGTAATGAGATTAAATATCTCAACCACTATATTGTCAATGTTTTATCAGATGATAAGCAGTATGCACACCCAAATATAGATGAGGTAGCTTTATTCAGACCATTTTGTACCTTGTTATTTACAGCCCACCTGCAGTGCTCCAGCAGGAAAGACAACATGCAGAGGATCACGATTGAATGATGGTATAAGACTGCTTCTTACCATGTTAGTGTAGTGCCAGTCAAATGTTTGTAAATGTCAGTGTCCCGACATGCTCTGCATTAATGCAAAAATCTTGTGTTTAGATGTGTGTGCAGCCTGTCCCTTTCAAACATTGTATTATTGTGGTGACAAATCTTAAAATAAACTCAGTCAGGTTTAAATCTAGACTGTGGAGCCATGAGCACTCAAATTTGTATGTGGGTGCAGTTAGCTGTTTCCTTCCTTCAGTTGCATATGTTGCTCTGCAACATATATACTGTTTTGTATATATGGTCTGCTTTTACCTAGTATGCTCTGGACCTTTTCTATGAGTTCCCCTAATAAAGTTATAGTATAATAATAATTATGACTTGAGGACTTTCTGGCAATGACTGGCCGACAGCACCCATATCTCTTTACCCTGGATGGGAGGATGTGCAAAGTTAAGGGAGTGATGATATCAGAATGTATGCATCTATATTCCATCATGTTTAGTGTTATGAAAACTACCAAAAAAAAGGAAAAAAACAAACCCTGCTCTGTGCCTTGGCAGACATACAGAAAAATTGAATAACTGTGTCACAGTGTGTCTTGCAGCATAAGTTTTTATTCCTCTGTCTTTAACCAGATATGTCTTTGTGTACACCCTCTTTGTGTAAATGAACACCTTCTTCTCCCATAATGACTTCTTAACTGCTGCTGTCTCGTAGCCGTTTGGACGGCCTAATTGGCCCAAATCATCTATTCTCTGCTAGCTTTCATTCTCTGGGCGCTGCTAGGGAGACTCCCCACTGTTAAGGAGCTTGCCTTCTCCTGCCATGCAAATTAGGCCAAGCAGAAGAGAAAACACTGGCAGAATAAACTGTCCTAACAGCTCCCTCACCCCCACTCCCAGCTCCCCACTCCCGTACACCTCATTAACCCACAGAGTGCACAGGAAATGAAACCTCTGACAGGACATTAGGGAGCAACTAATGACCCAATCAGCAAGGTTGACACCGGTCAAATTAGCATTAAGCAAGTGCTATAGGCATGTATGTGAGTGTGTTTGTGTGGGTAGAAAGTTGAACACAAGAGGCTTTATCAGAGTGGCTGATGGAAGCCCTTAAGGAAAGTTATCCGTCTACTGAAACCCAAACTTCCATGACTCCACAGCAAAGAGAGGGAAATAAGAGTAGAAGTTCTCCAAAGTTAAAAATGTTGTTAAAAGTTTGATACATACATTGTGTGTATCTGTGATGCATCACAGCCTGCATTCATCTACAGAACATGTCGATGCAGTTATTTGTGTAAAGCGTCTCCTCATACAGTGAATTTGCATTCTAAATGAAGCCTTATAGGTAACTGTTTGATACTGGTTAATCCATGCAAATCCTACTGAACCCCAGGCTGCCCACTGCCTCTGCATTGTGTGGGCCTACTGGTGCACAACCTCGTCCATCTTCACACACACACACACTGATGCACACACATGTTGGCACAAAAAAAAACAAAACAATCAAATATCCTTCAACATGCAAATAAGTATGTGTTTTCAACAAATTCTGCTGTGTGAATGATACGATTACATGACTATATTTATTACATCATAACATCATTTACTATGTGTCGTTTTCCTGACTGGATATCTCATGTTGAAGCACTCTGTGAGGCCAGGAGAATCTTTGAAGAGCCCAACCACCCCATTCGGCATTGAGAGGCTCAGGACGAGCTTCTACCATAAATGAGGACACTGCCTAGGACTATTTATTCCTCATTACTATTGTTGTTGTACTATTATTAATACTTACTAATTGCATTATGAATGTATAGAAGAAGCTCATGGAAATACATTTCACTATAACTGAATTGGTGGTATTGTCTGTTGCTCTTTTCTTGTTAATCTTCTGTCTTTCTGGTGCAGTCGAGGTATGGAACAGTGTGAAGCAGCAACATGCTGATGTACATGTCAGACATAAAACAAGAAGAAGAGAGGCAGTCCTGCAACAGTGCTGTTATTTATGTTTCCATCAGCTTTTATTGCATCATTGCTTCATCTCTATATACATTATGTGACCTGAGCACAAGGAAAATATTGTTTTGCATGAAAACATCAAATTTATTTTTATTTTGGTTCACACTGTTGTTAAACGACCCTCTGGGTTTTTTAAAGGTTACTTTATATTTATTCATTCACTTATTGGGGGACAAACTGTGGTTAGATGGTAGCTGGCTTACTGTATTATTTTACATTTATGTAAATTTGAGGCAAATGCCAACAAACAATCCTAGACGTTCATGGTCCTGGCAATTAAAAAATATCCCAGTAGCTTACCTGGTACGGTGTAAGCTGAGTCTACCATGATGGCCCAGGTTTGATTCCAACCCATGGCCCTTTGCTGTCATCCCTCTCTCTCCCAGTTTCCTATATATCTTTAGCTGTCACTACAAATAAAGGCATAAGCCACCTACCCCCACCAAAAAGAAAAACAAAACATGGAAAGCTGTGGTAAACAATCTCAGCATATGTTTCCAGGTTCAGTAACTTGTGTCATTGCAGACTGTTTGACAGCTCTCCAGACATGCATGTGAGATACAGCCAGTGTCAGCAGCAGCTGTCTCTCCAGGAAGAATGCAATTTGGATACCATAAAACTTTTCATGATGCCGTAGTCAATTCAATTGAATAGTCAGATTACCATCCACATACTGTATGTGGATTTCATATTTTGGGTCAAAACTTTTCTCTACAAGGGCTTGGTGTCCACATACAAGATCATTATACTGCCACTTAGTGGTGGCAGAAGAGTTCAACACATTACAGGTTAGATTCAAGATAGCCAACAACACACCCAGAAGTTCAGATGACAACTCCTACAACTACACTTCGCCTAGGTAAAAAAATCCACCAAATTGCATGGGTAATTCTTGTTCATATATGTATAAAAGTGTTCAATGTTTGTTACGTCTCTGTGATAAATATGAAGGATATCGCTCAGCTTGTGACATTGCCAGATCACCCACTCCCAAATGACACTCTCGAACACAGCAGGATGAGGCTGATGTCTCAAGCAATGTCCCTGAAGACACACCAGGACCAAGCCATCATGAACAGTCCAAGAAAGGGTGTGGAATGCAATGGAGAGCTTCTCCGCTAACGCCAAATCAAGCCTAGTTTGAGCATGAGGAGGAAACTGTGCAGGACAAAGAGAGCTGGACCCCACTAGACTACATAGAACAGTATATTGATAAAGATTTGACGAAAATGATTGTAGATTGCTCTAATGCTATGGCTAGAAGTGGGGACCCACTCAACATATCAACTGATGAAATGTATCTTTTTTTTGGTGCCTGTATTTTGCTGTCTTGCATACCATATCCTGCAATCATGGTGTACTGGTCCAAAGCCTTGAGATTCCCTGCCATCACCGAAAAGTTCACACAAGACAGATTTTTCAGACTGAGGCAATCATCAAAATGCTCATTGATGATAGAATGTGATAAATTCTGGAACGTGAGGCCTTTTCTAGACCTCATTCCGAAAGGCTGCAAATCTCAGGCTCGACCAGAATGCGTTTCCATTGATGAGCAGATGATTTCATTCACAGGAGCTTGTCCATGTTGATAATATCTGCCAATGAAACCAAACCCAGTTGGCATGAAAAACTTTGTTTGTTCAGCAGCCGATGGCATTGTGCTGGACTTTGACATTTATCAATATATATCCCAAACAGACACAACAGTATCCTCACCATCATTACAATGGGAACAAGTCTTATCCATTTATCCATCACTCCTAATGCTGATCTGGAACCAAATTTGTAAAAATACCAATATGCAGCTCATAAGATATAAGATAATCCAGAGAGTTCACTTCACTGGTTAATATTTGTAGTTCAGTAGGTTCAGTGAGGTTTTCAGAGCAGAGCATTTTTTTTTCCAGTACCATCATCACTGACAGAACAGTCAAAATGTTTTTTTTGAAGGATTTCAACTTTGAGGAGAGAATTTAAAATAAAAGATACTGTCTCATAGTTAAGGATTATAGGGAGCCCGTCTAGTAACATGGGTGAAAAATAATTAATAAATAAAAAATAAAAATCCATGGCCACAAATTAATAATGCGTGGGAACGAGATCCTATTCCGTGGCCACGACTTGCTTAATGCGTGTAACGAGATATTTGAGAAATGAATTAATTAACATCCAGAAATGTTATTCATTTCATCAGTGAGACCGTTCACTTTCTTTCTGGCATCAGTAGCTTTAGCTGAAAACATGGACAATTTGACAGATCTGATTTTGTTTTATTTTAATCTAGGGATGAATTCTAATGATCGTCTTAAGTCACTTGCAGTTAGACCAGACATGGGCAAACTACGGCCCGCGGGCCGTATACGGCCCGTTAGGCGTTGCAATACGGCCCGCCGAACTTATCTACATCCAAAAATAAAAATATATCTTAGATAAAATATGTGTCCCATCACTGTGCGATGAAAACTCGGCGAGCGCACGCTGCTAATGTCTCCTGCTCTGTCTCTGCTTTAGTTTGAATCAGTCACGAAGTGCCTGGTTGTTATAAAGACAAAGAGGCTTTGACAGTGAAGTGAGACCTCTTGGTGCGGTATACCACCTTTGGGTTTACTTCATTCTGGATCGTCATTGGTTGGTCAAAGGTGAATGTGGGCTTTACTAATCGATTCGCCTGACTGTGATTGGTCGACAGGTGACAGGTGTCAATCATCCACACTGCGTTGTTTTAGCTTTAGTAGCACCACAGCTGCTTCATATTCCTTTAATACCGCTTGTTTCAAACATCACGTTGTATTAAAACTCGAAGTCTTCTTTCCTCCTCTCGGAATCGTCGCTGAACAACTTTTGCAAACAGCAATGCTGTTGTTATCTTCTGCCACTATGAAAAATGACCACACTGGTGAAGACATGTTCATTATTAGTATGGCAGAGACGGGGCCAGGCTAGGGTCCTGCCAATAAGGTGCGATAGCTTTCGGGGCGACTCGGCCTGCAAACATCTAATAATGAACATAAATGAAAACAAGTTTTTTTTAACAAAAATGTATTTAAATATATTTAAATATGTTTAAAATCACACAAATAGGATCCTGGCCCGGCCCCTCCGTCAAATTTTAGAACCCAATGTGGCCCACAAGTCAAAAAGTTTTCCCACCCCTGAGTTAGACATTTCCATTCATACAATAATGTCCTACAATTCTAAAGTAAAGTATAACTTTAGTGCACATGAGCCACTTGCCTCATCAGAGAGTTTTTATGTACAGCCCTGGTTCTAGTTGAGTTATAGGTTTATAATCTTGAGTATAATTTCTTGTATTTACACTGTAAACTGTATTTGCACAATTGACGACCGCTCCAAAACTGGACACCATCCCATCAATCTGGAACTTGAATCATCTTGTTCCCACATGTTATCAATTTGTGGCCACGGAATACATATTTTTTTTCTGAAAAATGTCAACAGATTGGCTTGATCTCATTCCTATGCATTAAGCAAGCCGTGGCCAAGAAAAAGGAGGCGTTATTAATTCGTGGCCACGGATTTTTTTTTTCCCACCCATGTCACCAGACAGGCTCTGTAGAATTACACCATGTAAAGCAGAAAAAATACGTAGAAAATGTAATCTTAACCCAATCAAAATCAGGTTCAATCAGTCTGCATGAAGAATTTACAATTCTGAATTTAATCTTGATTGAAGAATTAAAAAATTTAAATAGCAAAACACTGTTCCCCACTACTTTTTCTTTTACTAAACTAACTAACTTCTTAAATGGCAACTCGTGACAGGGTTGTCTGGTGGTCGGGGGTGAGGGGAGTTGAGGTGGGTGTGTCTATACGTGCTGAATTTAACCGCCGTGAAACAGGAAATTACTTTTTAGTTAGTAGCTTCAGTCGCAAACATCAAGGCCGGCGCTCGCTCACTGTTATTGATACTCTGTGTCTCTTGACCAAAGCACTCTCTCTCAAACCATTGGACACAAATCAAATTAAACTTCTGGTACATGGGAAGCTGGTACATGAAATAAACAAAGTGAGAACACACACACAGTTAGATTATCAGAGTTAAGTCTGTGAATCCACCTAGATAGTCTCTGCTTCAGAGACATTTCAGGCTGTCTGTGGAGGTTTGCTTCAGAGACATTTCAGGCTGTCTGTGGAGGTTTGACCGATCTGAGTGTCTGATTGTCTGCCAGAGCGTGATGTCAGGCTCTGTTTTTACAAAGGTTAGATCTAGATCAACCCCTCCCCCACATGTGAGAGCTCTTTTTTGCACCACCCTACTCAAATGAATAGAAAAACCTCCTGTCTGAATCCAGCCTAAGAGTGTTGTGATTGAATTGAGTCAAGTAGCTTAAATAAGAAAATGGACAATATCAAAGCTAAAATCTATAAACAATAAAAATGAGCATCACTGTATTTTTACATGAAGTATATATCCTGTTAAACATGATCATGATTAAAACAGAATATTAATTATTCTTGTAATGTTTTGTGAACAAAGAAACAATTTGTCTCTTGTTTCCATTATATGTACCAAAATACTCTACTAAAAATACTATTCATATGCAAAATTTTGTAGAAGAAATGTAGAAGAACAGGTCACATGGTTGAGTTTATGATAGTGATATGCAACACCCTGCAAAGAGTGTAGAGGTGGTGCTCTATGATTATTAGTTAAAATTGTTTTCTATTGTATTCTATAACTTATTTCACTGATTGCACCTGTATGATTATATCTGATGAAAATGAACTTGAACTGAATTATTTTTATGGTGGTCATATTGATTTGACATGATTGTCATGTTAGGGGGAGTGGTGGAAAAAAGAGTGAAAAAGTGGAATGAATTCTTTTTTTCACAGAACAAAAAGGACGAGTACTTAAATATCACTACTATTAATACTATTAATAAAGAGTTTTATAAAAAAGGTATATGAGCTGCAAGTTGTGAGTGAAGAAGAGCAGCCCACACTTAACATGTGTCATTTTGTCCAATAACAACAGCCCAATCTCACTTAAGAGAATAATAGTATTGGAGATCATTAAAACCTACTAGCTTCATTACACAGATAAAATGTGAGAGGTCATACAATCAGGCACCATTTAGTGGAATCCATTTCCTTCTTCAAATGAGGAGAGCCAATCGTCTTTGAACATGCTGTATGTATTTGATCCATTTAGCCACTGACCTCATTCACTATCACACTTCCCATTTCCACAAGCTTAATTGATCTTGAATGTTCCAAGCTTTGCAGTGTTTCCCCCAGTGTCACTGCATTTCAGTAAGATCATGCACTTTGCAAAGGCAGTGACATTTACATTTTTAATTAGTTAGGTTTTTGTTTTTTAGATGGAAGATGTGCTGGTGCTTGGAGGCTTTTAGTGCAATAGATCCATGAATTCATTCACTTTAATTGCACATTACACATAATGAGATATTGGTAATAGGTGGAGGTAAAAAAACAATTCAATGTTGTCGCCAAACAACAATACTGGACTAAAGAGAGCCAGAGAGCAGGATTTAACATCTCACAGAACATTTCAGACAATGTGAGGAAGGTGTCATCTCCCCTCTTTCTCTGCTTTGGGATGAAGGAAACAAGGACACATAGACATACTGTATAGAGATAGATAGAGGTAGATTAAACAGAGTCACAGTGACATGACCACAGTGACAGCTCTGAACTGCTGTATTTTCAAAATCATTTAAATTCTATTGTAACCATGTCTCTCACTTCGATAATCATCATATGATGTGTGTAAAGAAGTGGACCAGCTGTCGTGAATCATGTTGACTAGAGACAGAAAAAAAAAGGAACCGTGAACAAAAACAGCCAATCATCACAGATGTTTAGTGAAGTGGTGAATAAATCAAAACCTTACAGGAAGCAGAAAACAACCGGTGAAATAGTGACATCGTCCCAGTCTTCAAGTGTGGGTGATTCGAGTTCGGCACCCCTGCTTTATATCATTACAAAACTGTACTGTAAGCCCCACTGACTCATGGGCTACTATAATGTATAGTAGCACAGGATTTTTCAATGTTCTTTCTATTTCAGTTAGTAATAATCATATGCCAAGTATGCATCAAATGTTGATGATCCCCCAAAGTGTTGATCAAAGTGATTTGATGTTCACATAAAGCAATTCATTAGAGCACTAACTATTTAAAAAAGTTGATCCACAGAAAATTAATTGACTACTGACTACTATTTAATAATTCATTTTTGTGTAAGTACAAAATAAAGTAAAAAAAAAACATTTTATGTTTCCTTTTCTCAAATAAGAGCATTAATTGTCTCCCCTTGTAAGTGCACTGAACATTTTGGGTTTGGACTGTTGTTAAGACCGCCAAGGCAGCCTGTCATGTCACTTCGCAAAGACAGAACGTCAATGTGTCGGTCGGAACTAGTAGTCCTAGTATAGCCTGGTAAGAGTGACGTTCTGTTTGTTTTGATCCTAGTATAGCCTGGTAAGAGTGACGTTCTGTTTGTTTTAGTCCTAGTATAGCCTGGTAAGAGTGACTTTCTGTTTGTTTTAGTCCTAGTATAGCCTCGTAAGAGTGACTTTTTGTTTGTTTTCTTAGTCCTAGTATAGCCTGGTAAGAGTGACTTTCTGTTTGTTTTAGTCCTAGTATAGCCTGGTAAGAGTGACTTTCTGTTTGTTTTAGTCCTAGTATAGCCTCGTAAGAGTGAATTTCTGTTTGTTTTAGTCCTACGACTTTCTGTTTGTTTTAGTCCTAGTATAGCCTGGTAAGAGTGACTTTCTGTTTGTTTTCTTAGTCCTAGTATAGCCTGGTAAGAGTGATTTTCTGTTTGTTTTAGTCCTAGTATAGCCTGGTAAGAGTGACTTTCTGTTTGTTTTAGTCCTAGTATAGCCTGGTAAGAGTAACTTTCTGTTTGTTTTAGTGCTAGTATAGCCTGGTAAGAGTGACTTTCTGTTTGTTTTAGTCCTAGTATAGCCTGGTAAGAGTGACTTTCTGTTTGTTTTAGTCCTAGTATAGCCTGGTAAGAGTGACTTTCTGTTTGTTTTAGTCCTAGTATAGCCTGGTAAGAGTGACTTTCTGTTTGTTTTCTTAATCCTAGTATAGCCTGGTAAGAGTGACTTTCTGTTTGTTTTCTTAATCCTAGTATAGCCTGGTAAGAGTGACTTTCTTTTTCTTTTAGTCCTAGTATAGCCTGGTAAGAGTCACTTACTGTTTGTTTTAGTCCTAGTATAGCCTCGTAAGAGTGACTTTTTTGTTTGTTTTAGTCCCAGTATTGCCTGGTAAGAGTGACTTTCTGTTTGTTTTCTTAGTCCTAGTATAGCCTGGTAAGAGTGACTTTCTGTTTGTTTTCTTAGTCCTAGTATAGCCTGGTAAGAGTGACTTTCTGTTTGTTTTAGTCCTAGTATAGCCTCGTAAGAGTGACTTTCTGTTTGTTTTCTTAGTCCTAGTATAGCCTGGTAAGAGTAACTTTCTGTTTGTTTTAGTCCTAGTATAGCCTGGTAAAAGTGACTTTCTGTTTGTTTTAGTCCTAGTATAGCCTGGTAAGAGTGACTTTCTGTTTGTTTTAGTCCTAGTATAGCCTCGTAAGAGTGACTTTCCGTTTGTTTTAGTCCTAGTATAGCCTGGTAAGAGTGACTTTCTGTTTGTTTTAGTCCTAGTACAGTATAGCCTGGTAAGAGTGACTTTCTTTTTCTTTTAGTCCTAATATAGCCTGGTAAGAGTGAATTTCTGTTTGTTTTAGTCCTACGACTTTCAGCTATTGTAAAATCTGTCCAAACAGATCTGCAGCAAATAATAAATTGCTCACTTCAATCAGGCACGTTTCCAAAACCCCTAAAAGTAGCTGCCGTCAAGCCACTCTTAAAAAAGCGAACGCTGGATACTTCAAAGCTAACCAACTACAGACCTGTCTCAAATCTTCCTTTTATAGCCAAGATTGTTGAGAAAGTGGTTTTCAATCAACTCAGTAATTTCTTGAACTCCAGTGGACTGTTTGACAAATTTCAATCAGGTTTTCGAGCTCACCACAGTACAGAAACAGTTCTTATTAGAGTGTTAAATGACATAAGGTTGAACACTGACTCAGGCAAAGTATCAGTTCTGGTCCTGCTGGATCTCAGTGCTGCGTTTGACACTGTGGATCACAGCACACTGCTGAACAGACTGGAAACATGGGCAGGACTCCGTGGAACAGTCCTAGAATGGTTCAGGTCCTACTTGGAGGAGCGGAGTTATTTTGTGACCATTGAAACTAATCAATCAGATCGAGTGGCTATGACATGTGGGGTTCCTCAGGGGTCAGTTCTTGGACCCCTTCTGTTCAGCCTATATGTTGCCTTTGGGTCAAATTCTGCAGAATTCTAATGTCAACTATCATAGTTATGCAGATGACACACAGATATATCTTGCGCTGTCCCCAGATGACTGCAGTCCTTTAGAGTCATTGTGTAACTGTCTAGAGCAAAAAAATCAAAAATTGGAAAAAATTGGATGAACCAAAATTTTCTGCAATAAACTCAAGAAAAAACTGAAGTCATTGTTTTTGGCAATAAAGAGAAGAGGGTTGCTGTCAGTAAACACCTTGAGTTACTGTCTTTAGAAACTAAAGACCAAGTCCGAAACCTTGGCGTGTTGATAGACTCAGATCTGACCTTCAACAGTCACATAAAATCAGTCACCAAAACAGCCTTCTACCAACTTAAGAACATATCCAGAGTTAAGGGCTTTATGTCCCAAACAGATCAGGAGAAGCTGATCCATGCTTTCATCTCCAGTAGACTTGACTACTGTAATGGTCTTTTGACTGGACTCCCCCAAAAAAGTATCAAACAGCTGCAGCTCATTCAGAACGCAGCAGCTCGAGTTTTGACCAGAACAAAGAGATCAGAACACATCACCCCAGTTCTTAAGTCTTTACACTGGCTCCCAGTTAGCCACAGAATAGATTTTAAAGTTCTGCTACTAGTTTACAAATCACTGAATGGTTTAGGCCCACAATACATAAACGACATGTTAGTAGAATATAGACCCAGTAGGGCTCTGAGATCTACTGAGTTCAAACCAGACACGGTAAAGCAGCATTTAGCAGTTATGTTGCTCACAACTGGAACAAACTACCAGCAAAACTTAAATCAGCCCCAACTCTTAGCACTTTTAAATCCAGGTTAAAAACTTTTCTCTTTTCACGTGCTTATAGCTGAGCTCTTTCAAAGAATTTTTAATCATAATCCAGTGATTCGTTTAATGTTTTAAATTGTTTTCAAATTCACTGTTTTAATGATTTTTTAATTAAATTTTCTTCTCTTTTTATTTATTTTTTTATTTCTATTGCTACTGCTTGTCTCAATGTCAAATGTTTTTCCTTGCCTCTGTAAAGCACTATGAATTGCCTTGTGTACGAATTGTGCTATAGAAAAGAAAGAAATTTTTTTTTTTTTAAATGTGCTTATCAGATCTCATCCTGCACAAACAGACAAAAAATAATGAAAAAAATAAAATAAGCATCATAATCTCATCTCTTTCTGTCTGTTCAGTTGGTTTGGTAAGTCATGGCATATTTAGTTTGTTCTTCTTTTGTTTATTCTTCTAAACTCAGAACGCTTTAATGTCCAGATCCTCATGAATTCTAGGTTTGAAATGATCGGGGTTGCTCTGAGTTTGGCATAAAGCAGTTAAAAAAGAGAAATCTATTATTCTGAGCTAGAGATTGGTACCAATGAAAAATGAAGGGGAAAAAAACACAATCCTAAATAATTTACTTTTATTTTGTCATAAGATATTAGCGCAGGGTAATATCACAATGCACAAATAATATACGGAATTATGGTCCAGCATTTCTTAGCGCTAACATTTTTCTTTTTTGATATCCCTTCTTCTTGCAAAATATAAATCTGGAAGTGATATATTTGTATCTGTTGTCTTTTTCATGATTAGCTTTTTTCTAAACTTGATTATTTGTCCAATTACACTCACACACACTGAACATGTTCTCCCTTTACAGGATGAGATGGAGGCAGTGCAAGGAGCAGTGGCACTGAATGAAAAGGAGGTGCCTGCAGGACTTCCTTTTGAAAGTCACCATGTGTCAATCATCCTCGAGGATCAGGTCGTCATGATGTACAGATCTTAGACAGATTAACAGGTGTTTTAGTTTGGACTGAACTGTGCCCTCTTTTTGAGCTACCCTGAGAAGCTGAGCAGAGCTCATCCAGGTTGTTCTCTTAAATCTTGATGATGGGAGAAAACAGCTCAAACCTCAGTTACAGGCTGTGAGAAATGAGCTGGAGGAAGCGGTCAACAGGTTTTGTTGTCAAAGGTTATCTTTCAGCCTTAACCTTAATAGGTTTTGCATCCAAGAATACGATGGCAGCTCAGCTGTTCACTTCGGTTCACTTCAGATTTCGTGTGTTTAAGCAGATATTATTCAACAAGGTTTGATTGATTCTAGTTTGAGATAATTTCATATTTTACTACAATGTGTTTCTGCATTGTCAAACCTTTTCAATTATCACATGGAAGTAACATGGATTTTATTTATTTTAGTGATTATTAGTTTGATCTCATTTTCATATTTTTTCAACACAGATGTATATGATGTATTCACCTTCATTGTATAACAGTCTATAACATTATGAACACAGTAACTTAAAGGTGCACAAAGGTCTCAAAATTTAAAACAAAGTTTTAGAAGAAATATCCACTGTATTATTCCACACTGATGGATATGATCACAACAACCTGCTTGGATTGTTGCTTGCAGGAGAGGGAAACAGTATGGGGGAGAGGCAATGATGAAGGGAAGATCAGTCTTCAAGATTGTAGATCACAGGTGTCTGCCTTAGGAAGATTTTCTAGTGTCACTGGCATCGTTACTGTAGTTCAGTCAGCTACTAAAGCAGCATTTTAAATGAATGTACATGATAATTTAGGAACTTAAACCAGCAGGTAGCATTGCAATTCAATATTTTCAAGACAATTATCAGTAAACTGGGGTTTAAACATGGATAATAACAGGGACTACAGATCCTAATCCGAGATACTGACGCTAATGTGAGGTGTGTGGAGTCCTGTCTTTTTTTTCTGAGAAGAGATTAGTAAACACTGAGGAGTCAAGGTTCATCATCAAGATGAGAGGTGACAAAATCAGGAATAATTCAAACTCTTGAGTGTTTCTGGTTCAGCAGGTCGTCGCTGTTGGAGAGCCTCTCTATGTGCCCACGTCTCAGCTCCACACATCAGCCATTCGGTTAAGTACCATTTCAGGATAACTGGGAATGTAAATGAGCAGTAATTGTATTATGCCCACTTGTTGGTCCCTTTTAATTTGAGGAAAGGAATGTCGAGCTAATATCTTTCTGTGGAGCAGCAGTGAGGTTCAGTAGTTCAGTGATTGACCAAAAGAGACTGTCTTTCTGTGACTCCACAAATCACAGAATAATTGAAAAAAACTTGGTGTCTTAACAGGTTCATCCTGAATATGAATGATCATCAGTATGGCCTCCTTCTTGTCAATAGATTGTTTATTTGAAACTGCACATTTTTACTGAGTAAAAATTTAAATGCACTTCAAAATAAAAGTCTTTACTGAAGCTTTTCCAACTTAGGGATAACTAACAGTGATCATTCATCATGCTTTCTGTCAGAGACCCAGATGACATCAGAAACCTTTGTTGGCCATTCTGTCTGACTTAGCTACACTGAAGACAAGGGATTTGCGCACTGTAAACTTCTTACATGGTGTTTATCTGTAGTTTGGTCTCAAACTAGCTTCTTGTATCAATGACTGAAGTCAAAACAAATTCCAGGCAGATGTATTTCTTTGACTTCATACCACTGGAGAATTCCTTAAACGTGAGAGCAAAAACAGAGGCAGATTCCATGGGAATAAAATAAAAATAAAATAAAATTCTGAAACTCATAACCGTCCCAACTGAGCAGCACGTTTCTGGGGCAACTGATTTGAAATAGTTTAATGCTTGTTACATACTATATGTAACTAAAAATAATTTGTGTGTTTGTTTTTTTCCAGTGGGAGCTAATAGGACAGACACTATTCACTGACTTAAAGTACACTCTAATAACATGCTTATGAATTTCAATACAAATATTCATACTCAGAAACATAATTAAAAGAAAAAGAAAATACAAGAATCCAAGGTCCTGTAAGGTAAGACAAACATTACTTTGATGGTTGCTGTTGTGTCCTGTCCTGTGACACAATGCTGTTTTATGGCAGAAAGGAGTTTCTGTGGGTCTCCAGGGATGTTTAGTCAAATCTGTTCAGGCTCCCCTGCCAAAATAATCTGATATTATACTTGAATTGTGAATTAGACAAAAGAGAGCACAGACACAGCGTTCTTAAGTCGAGCAGCACGCACTGAGCTAGAAATGACAAGTCTCCTGTGGAAAGGACTCTTTATTCATACGGCCTGGAAGACCTGAGACTGTTGGGTTGTCTGGTTCTTACACTGCCTCACTTTATTTCTGCCTCAATGTCTTCAGTTACAGTGTCATGTCACAAGGAGTCTGCCATCATCATTCAGTAGCTTAAGATCTCCAGACAGGACACACCTACTGACAGGATGACTGGAGTGGTGTATGACATCATAATGACATCATATGACAGCTGTGGGGAACACAGCACTGAAACAGTAAGGATCCTGACTGAAGAGACTGAATGAACACCAGAAACAGACAACATTAGCTGTCAATCAACACCAGAGCAAAACCTCTCACAGCACCCACTGGAAAGGTCAAAGGTCATTAGCCAAGAGTCAGTGGATGAAGACAATCTAAACCAACACACAGAGGTACAGAGGCAGACTCTTTAGGCTAATACAAGTATGACATGGTCCCATGTCTCAGTCAGCAGGTTAATGTTCAGTCCAACTGATTTAGATAGTTGTGTTCTTACGTGCAGCTCCTCTGTCATCAAGTTCAGGGCTGCAGTGTGTGTGAAAGGGACTCAAGTGACACACAGACAGACTTGTTTCTTGCCAGGGAGGTCTCCAGCGAAGCTTCACTGTTGCTTTACTATGCTTACCGTACCTCATCAACGCCAGGTCCTGTCCAGGAGAATAACAGATCTCCTCCTCGATCGCTGGAGTCTGTCAACTAGTTAGTGGTAGATGAAACCAGCTTGCAGTGAGCTGTGCAGCTGAAAAAATGTCAACGGTGAGTTTGATGGCATTATTTCCCACAGGGTGCTGCATTACTGCTCAGGTATATTTCTTGTCAATCCACAGCAGCAGGGAGGTAATCCAGAGGCTACAATACAGTCAGTACAGTGTAGACAATACACATCAAACCAAAGCACAGACGGGACACACAACACCTAGCTGAGCAGGTTGGTACACCACTGTGAGTTATGTAAGCTCTGCTGTGTCAGCCTGTGAAATAAAGTTTCCTAATATGCAGCAAATACAACGTGGAGACAGATAGCAAAGGTTCTGGGGAGTATCAATTGTTATTTCATTCATTCTGCATATCTGTCTTCAGAAAAATCACACAGGATGTGTGCATTTGTTAACAATCAGAGTTTTGAGAAAACCAGCAAAGAAACAAGTATTTTAAAACATTTTTGTTCTAAAATACTTTAAAATACCTGGCTGACTTTGGTGCTTTGGACCCAAACACCTCAGAAACTCTCTTTCTAGAGACTTAGATACTTTAGATGGGATCACCCTGGCCTCCAGCTCCACTGTAAAGAATCTTGGAGTTGTTTTTGATCAGGATTTGTCCTTTAACGTCCACATAAAACAAATTTCGAGGACTGCATTCTTCTACTTACGTAACATCGCTAAAATCAGACGCATTGTCTCTCAAGCGGATGCAGAAAAACTAGTCCACGCATTTGTTACTTCAAGGCTGGACTATTGTAACTCTTTGTTATCAGGCTGCTCCAATAAGTCTCTTAGGACTTTGCAGTTAATTCAGAATGCTGCTGCACGTGTTCTGACAGGAACCAAGATCAAAGATCACATCTCTCCAATTCTGGCTTCGTTGCACTGGCTACCTATTAAATCTAGAATAGAATTTAAAATCCTACTGCTTACCAGATGTGATTACCCTGAGAAGTTTGTGACGTATGTAGCACTGTACGACACTAAGTCACACAGCACCAACTACTTGACTGATTTTAGTGAAACTGGATCATATTTTATGGAGAAAATGTTTTCTGCTTTTCACGCTGTTCTCCGGCTGCTCCACCTCAACTCTCTGTGATTTACAGTTTCCTGATAGACAGTGAAGTAAACTGCTGCCAACTGTAGATGCTGTTAGCTCATGTCATGACTGTAAGCTCAGAGCACCGGGTAGAGAAGGATTTCAAGCACAGGGGAATGCAGATGGTATGCTATGTCTTGTGTCATTGACCTTGTTGATGTTTGGCTGTTAGCAAAGTTGTCAACTCGCTAGTTTTTGAGTAATGTAATCATGACAAATACTCAAGTACAGCTGAACATATTTACCACAGTGATTACACAATTTCTACATGATGTTGCTCTAAATAACCCAAGTACCCAATGACCCTCCTTGAACACTCCAAATGTCTTCAGCAATTAGGCTCCTCTTCTGTGATACCAGTTTCCAGTTCTGGTTCATGAGGCAAACACCCTCTGCACATCTTAGAGCAGGCTTGACCCCCAAATTCTACTGGGCGCTGCAGCTGCCAGAGCTACACACAGTCATTCTAGTCAATGTTTCAAACTCCACCAGCTCATGGTCCGGTTCAAAAGTGTCCCAGAGGGGGGCCTCTGCTCAGCTGTGCGGTGAATATGCAGCTGTTATTTTTGATGGATGCTGCAAGCAACCTGCGTCAATCTGCAAAGAGCAGCTTGAGCTGGCAACACAGAAACAGCATAGAGAATTCAGTCTATTTTCAATGTAAAACAAGCCGTGTCAACTGCCGGTCGTAAAAACAGACATAAGGGAAAAAAATGAACTATGTAGCATATTTACATTTACATTCAGAAGCACATAAACCAGGAATATGACCAAATCTGAGCAAGCAAACAAAGACTGGCAGGCTAAATGCTTCTGAAACACTCCCTGTGGTGAAGTTGAGGACGTGAGGACGAACCAAAACAGCATCACGGCTGTGACTTGACAGAGACATACCTTGTGGGGTTTTGGGGTCAGACATCCCTTTTTGATAGATACTTTGTTATGCTTCTCTTATATTTTCTATCTCTCTCTCTACATTTTCAGCTGCTCACTCATGGTGGCAAATGTTGGGTCTCTGTAAATAATATAATACAGTGATATAATATAGTACGGTCTAGACATGCTCTATATGGAACGTGTCACGAGAGAACTTCTGTTATGATTTCATGATATATTTTTTTTAAAGCTGCAAGTGCCCTCAAATACATACTGTATGTTGATGTTCAAGTGAAAAAGCACTTTATTGGCCAGAAGAACTATGAGAAGAGCAAAGGTGGAAGTCAGGTAATGTTATTATAGAATGACAAAGTCGAGAGACAAAGTTAATGAGGTTTCCTTCAAACTAACAGTCAGTTTGATGCTTAAACTTAACATTAACCAAACATTGTCACATTATGAAACAGATTCAATTATTTTTCAACAGTAATGGCATAGGATGGAGTTATGAGACAAATCACACAAGCATTTATATTTATTTTTGATTTCATCTTTTTTTATTATCTTTATTATATGTCTTCCTTCATTGGCTTTTCTGTATATTGAAAATGTCGTGCCACCTACTACCCCACATATAATCTCTAATCTGCCACACCTAAAGAGTGAGTGAGAGAGTCTCTGCTCAAACCTGCCTGCCCCAGACACACCATACCTACTACTGACTGACGTGCTGACGTACTACAGTAAGCGTATTATGTCATGGTTATCGGTGTTACTGCCACGGTGCTCTCTGCTCTGCTCACCCAAACAGATTTTTGTATATTTTTCACATCATTGATTATCTACATATCTCTACACTAGACATGTTCTGTTTGTGCACGAACAGGTCTGTTAACTTTAGTAACCACAATCTGCTAGTTTTACCAGTTTCTGTTAGTCACACTAACTAGCCTAGCTACAGCAATGGCTTCTCTCTCCTCTCCTCCTCTCTCCCCTCCTGCTTGCTGCTCTCCTGCTCTCTCCTCTCCTCTCCTCTCCTTCTGTTTCCGGTTTGTGTGTGGAGCGTGAGTGGTGGTGTTTGTGAGTGGCGCGGAGCTTTAAACTGGTTTTCTGTTTCCGGTGTTTCCAAGTGTTCTTTGGGCATGATCAGGTAAGGGCTTTTTGATATTTTCTTGTCGAGTCTCGGTGAGGGCTCCGGTTCTCTACCGGGTGTTTTTCGGGAGGAATGGCGTCCACCGAGACGCCACCTCCATCCATCCGGCAGGGAGTGAGGATAGCCCCGCCGGATGGCAGCATCAGTGTGGAGGAGGTGTTGTTGGCTGTCGGTGAGTAGGTAGGACATGATAAACTCTGTTACGCTTCACGGATGAACAAAGCGGTGGTTGTTTTCTTGAAAGATGACTGCGTTGCTGGGTATATCAGATTCTGTGAGGACACCACCATGCCAGCCTGGACTGTACGCTGCTTCTCCAACAACAAGCCCTGGATCACCAGCGACCTGAAGGCACTTCTGAACGATGCCGACACCTTATACACCACCGACTTTAAGTACAACTCTGAGTCATGTCACCTGCAGAAGTTCTCTAATGACTCAGCTGTTGTCTGGGGTGTATAAGAGATAGAGAGGAGGGGGAGTACAGGACACTGACAGACAGATTTGTAGAGTGGTCCGAACAGAACCATCTGAGGATGAACATCAACAAGACCAGAGAGATGGTGATCGACTTCAGGAGGAAGAAGACGCCTTCACGGCCACTAAGGATCAGAGGGGAGGTGGTGGAGGAGGTGGAGGACTACAAATACTTCAGAGTGGTGATCAACAACAGACTGGACTGGAAATCTAACACTGAGGCTGTGTACAAGAAGGGGATGAGCAGACTCTACTTCCTGAGGAAGCTAAGATCCTTCAACGTGTGCAGCAAGATGTTGGAGATCTTTTACCAGTCTGTTGTTGCCAGTGCCATCGTCTTTGCTGTTTGTTGGGGCAGCAGCATCAGAGCCAGCGACACCAACAGACTTGAGAAGATCATCAAGAAGGCTGGCTCTGTGCTTGGACTGAGACTGAGTCCCTCAAGACTGTGGTGGAGAGGAGGACGCTGAATATCCATCATGGACAATGAGCAGCACCCTCTCCACCACACAGTGGACAGACAGCGGAGCAGCTTCTTCCACAGGCTGCTACAGCTCCGCTGTCGAAGGGACAGATACAGGAAATCTTTCCTGCCACATGCCATCACATTTTATAACAGCTAGGCCATAATCTACAATCTATCTATCTATCTATCTATCTATCTATCTATCTATCTATCTATCTATCTATCTATCTATCTATCTATCTATCTATCTATCTATCTATCTATCTATCTATCTATCTATCTATCTATCTATCTATCTATCTATCTATCTATCTATCTATCTATTAGCATTCTCTTTGTTTGCACTTGATGGGCTTTTTGGTCTCCCAGTGTCACAAATCACAGAGCGGAAAATGCAGCTAGTTTGAGTACGCTTATAAGCTTATACTGCAAACTTTATTAAAAACAAGCATACTTGACTTGTTTCATACTTGATTCACCCGTAATTCTTTCCATTTACGCCATTTAGCCTATGGTCACTGTTTAAATCAACAACATCTACTGTAGGCTATGTTACGGACGTTACGAGCAGAGTTTTCTTTAATAACAAGTTTATGCTGGCATGTTGTTGTTGTGAGTGACATAGAGTTAGACAGATATGAGCAGCTGCAGCGATGCCTCAGTGTTATCTTATCACAACTTTTTTTTCCCATCAACTGATCTGCTGCTTGGTTCACCCGCTCACCCCAGCATATCTGTTCAGATGTGTCTTTAGACAGTTTACGGTGAGAGCGGAACATCAATGCTCCTCCCTGTGGACAAATGAGGCATTGCAGCTAGTTTTCACACAGACTGCTTAGGGACTGCCTCCAAGGGACAGGGGGAGTAAATTTCAACGTTCCAAATCCTGCTTAAGGTGGGTTAATAGTGGTGAAAAATTAGCTTTGAATATATCTTTGAAGGCATGTCTTATCCAGATTCCTAAGTATTTGAATTTTTGTGGACTGATTTAAAGCAGGAAATAAACCAATGTCAATTTGTTTAGCTGCTGTATTCACCGGCATATTGTCACACTTCTGTAGGTTAATTTTGTATCCCAATATTTTGCAGATTTCTTCAAGCAGGTTCAAAGTATAAAAGCATGTCATCAGCATACAAGGACACCTTATTATTTAAGTCATATCTCCGTATTCCCTTTATATTAACTTCACCACATAAGGGTAAAGCTAGTGGCTCGATTGCAACAGCAAACAGAAGGGGTGACGGGACAACCCTGCTGGGTGCCACGACGGAGTGGGAAGTAAGAAGAGAGATTATTTGTTCAGACAGCTGCTAGTGGAGAAGAATACAGAACTTTAATCCAAAAGATACATTTTTCACTAAAGCCAAATTGTTTGAGAGTGTAGAAGAGATAATCCCACTCCACCCGATCAAACGCTTTGTCAGCATCAAGTGATAATAATATTTCTGAATGGTCGGGCGGAGTGGGACCATAAAGAATATTAAGTAGGCGTCTCATGTTAAAAAAGGAGTGGCGACCTTTAATAAAACCAGTTTGATCGTCGGCTACAATTGAGGGCAAGATCGCCTCTAGGCGGCAAGCCAGAATTTTGGAAAGGATTTTACTGTCTATGTTTAAGAGTGAAATGGGACGGTAAGAACCACAATAACCGCCTGTCGCATAGTCAGAGGAAGGCAGTCGGTGGCATATGACTCCTCGAATACAGAGAGATGGAAGATAGCTGATCTACAAATTTTTAAAAGAATTCGATTGGGAATACATCTGGTCCTGGGGATTTTCCAGCTTGCATGAGCCGAATTGCATTGGTACGTTCTTGTCTAGCTTGGCGCAACGCTGCTATTAATTGTGGGAACATTTATTTTCCTGAAAAATGAATCAAATAAAGCACAGTCGCCAAGGGATTCGCTATCATACAGCTTTGAGTGAAATCTATGAAAACACAATTTAATCTCTGAATGGTCTATATGCTTAGAGTCCAATTCATCATTTATCTCAGCTATAGTTCTATCCTTAGTTTTCTGGTGGAGTTGATGGGCAAGAATCTTTCCCGTCTTTTCACCATATTCGAATGTTTTACTCTGTGATTTATTTATTAGGTTTACAATGCGTCTTGTTGATAACTGATTGAACTCTGTTTGGAGAGTTAGTCGCTGTTTGAATAAATCATTGAATGGGGTGACAGCTAGTGTACCATCTAATTTGAGAATATCATTTGATAACTGTTCAAGGTTTATATTGTGATGCTTTCTTTGTTCTGTGCTACAGGATATTATTTGTCCCCTCAGGTACACATTGGATTCCCACACTGTTAAAGCCTTTGACATAACAAATGGGATGTTCTTATTACTGAGGATGGCCACACCTCTAGATTTGGAATTAAAATTCGAATGATATGATTGTCCGATCCATCCTCCCCAGAGTCGTAAATGATCAAAGGTTCGGAGATGTGTCTCTTAAAGAAAGGCGATTCCCGCCTTTATTTAATCAAGTGAGTCAATACTTTCTTTCGTTTGGTGGGGCGGTTCAAGGATTTCACATTCCAGCTTACAAAGGTCACATCGCAATGAGCTGATCTGTTTGAAAAATCTGTCAGTCGTAACTATTCAAGACAGAAAAAATTAGCTATCTGTTTGACCTGCCTGCACCTATACTTTCTAAAACGTTGAAAAGGACCTTTAAAAAATAAGTAAACATGAACAAAAAAACAAAGGAGAAAAATGTGAACTGCCAACCCAGGCACAGCGATTCCCCAACCCTCACCTATCACATTTAAGTGCTTGTGTGAGGATACACTAGCTCTGAAAGAACAAACTCTGCTGTATATAGAGCAAACTTTTATACAAGGCACCTAAGAGAACAGCCTATGACAAACATTTCTTTTGTTGTCTAAGCATTGAGCATAGTTAGAAAACGGGTTCTGAAACTGTTTGTCAGCTCCATTATAGGTGATCCGGAGCTGTGCTGGGTAGATAAGACCGTATTTGACACCGTCTTGTCCGGGGAGCAGTTGTTTCACCTCACCAAAGGCTGATCTTGGGGGATAGTGCGGGAAAATGGAGATGTCAGTCCCTATAAAAAGGAGTGGTCCGGACTCCCTGGCATGGCGGAGGATGTCGGCACAATCTTGGTAGTAGTGGACTTTCGCCCAGACCTGGGGTTTGCCGTCTTGACTTCTGGGCTGCAGACCTCTGTGAGACCGGTCGATCAGGAAGTCTTTCTCCACTTTCAGCACCTCTCTTAAAAGTTTGGAGACAGCAGTTGCAGCAGTGTGCTTGAGCCAGGGGTCTCTGGGACGTTTATTATTCAGATGTTGGAGCGTCACATTCTTCCTTCCGTATCGATACATTTTTCCCGCAAGTTACCGACCTCCGTCTCAAGTTTGCCCACTTTCAGTAGTAACGAGGACACGTTGTCTGAGCAGGATGAGAGACCCTGCTTCATGTGCGACACTGTTGCTTTCATCGTCTCCACGTCGGAGCGGATTGCAGCAGTGTTGTTAGCCAGCTCCGTCTTTACTGCCTGCAGCTCGGATTTGATATTTTCAAAATAGTCAGACAGAGCGGTCTTGAGTTTTGACCTAATCAGCATAGCTTTATCTGCTTTCAATGCCGTGAGGACTTCTGCCTTTAGGTCTGCGACGTCCATTTGGTCGTCACTCGAGCTTGAGGCTTTGGGGCCAGTTGCGCAGGCCCCTGCAGTGAACTCGAATTTTCGCAAATTGTAGGCCATTAATGAAAGAAAATAATAACTCAGGCGATTTGTCATGGTTTTTGTTGATACAAGGTGCCAAAAAGTAACTTTTAACCCGAAATTCAGCAGAGCACATTGTTTGTGCTGCCTACTCCATCGCCTACTCACTAGCGCTATGTTTTTAAATATTTTAACAGAAAGATACCACAAGATCCAGCTTCGTGGTGGACACAGAGCTGGACGTTTGGCAGAGAGGATGACTCTTTACACAGAACGTTCACCTGACAGAGGAGTGTGTTCAGTGACAGGCTTTTGTCCCTGTCCTGCTGCACAAACAGACTGAAGAACTCTTTTGTTCCCATGGCCATAATAATATCAGGGATGAGTGAGTACAGCATTATCTGTATCTGTTAACCATATGAATTATCTTTATCTGTATTCGTATCCGTACTCTGAGTGGGTGGGGCCTAACCCAAAAGTGGGCGGAATTTAACCCGTAAGTGGGTCTAAATCTCTTGAAATGGGCAGGGCTTTAACTGGTATGTTATTTTAAGCATGCAATTGATATGGGTTGATCAGAAATTGTTATATTTATTGTTGATTAGAAAACTATTAGGACAGCATCAGCATTGAGCTTGAGATCAATGATTTTGATCACGATGGCTGATTCAAATTTCGCAACAATGAATACAACATATGCTTAATTTGTAATATTATTTATACCACTACTATGAAGTAAAATAGGAGGAGGTTAGGAGAAAAGGAGGACAGATATTGACTCGTATTACTTGTATAATACTCGTATTCGGCAAAAGTGCTTTATCCGTATTGGATACTCGTTTCAACAGTGTCTGGCTCAACTCTAAAAAATATACACTAAAATATATAAACACTGCTTAGCGACAGCATAGAAACTACGGTATAACACAAAACATTTGCAGTTTGTATTGGCACTGTTCCAATTATGTACATTTATATTTGGCACAATTTTTATTTCGATTTCAATTGTCTTTAGTATTTATTCTATTTCTGTATCTAATAACATTAGGATCTATATGGTGAATATTTTCTTTATCTTGCTAGTAAATATAGTATGTATGTATGTATGTATGTATGTATGTATGTATCTAAGAATTACCTCCGGAGGAACTCCACTGTTCCAGTATATTGAAGCAATAGTAACTGCCAAACATCAGGCAGATGGCACAGGGGGAGGCAGTGATGCGGTCGTTGACAATCTTCTGATCAATGCTCAACATGAAGCAGTCAGCAGTGAAGCAAGAGGACCCTGAGAATAAACAACATGAACAAATATATATTACAGATCTGTGCATCTGTGTCAACCATTTCACTACATTGTAAACTTGGTTCAGACATACCATACATGTATCTACGTGTTGCTGGCACAGCCTCCATCTCAACCTCTTCAGCAAGGCTTGTCTGCTCTACTTAGTGGAACATATTCTCTTCTTTCTCACCAAAAAAAAGCAAGTAGAAGAAGTAACATCTCTGTACAACCACTGGACTGACCTAGAACTATTTTTTGTATCTGGGCAGTCTAAACGGTGCTCCCCCTTTTTGTCCAGATTTGTAAAGAAGGCCTCAGTCAGATTGATGCCAGTAAGTTGCTGGAAGTGTCCTGCCATACCAGCTTCATGAAACAAAAAAGGCCATTCTTGGCATAGCTTCAGGATGCTTGTATCTTTCTTGATGTCTTTACGCTGTGTGTAATAGGTGGACTTGACTTCTTTCACATCTTCTTCATCTCTTTGCTTCTTTAGCTCGCTAAAGTGGCTCCCAGTTGACAGCCATATGTGTCTTGAATACTGACTTTCTGTTCAGCTGGTATCTCATCAGTGTCGTTATCTGATTCTGCCTTGCGTTTTGTTATCTTTGGTGTGTCTGGTCGTCTGACATTTTCAATTCTTGCATGGAGTTGCTTTACCATGTCCAATAACATTACCATCAATTACATCCTTAAGTGACTTTGGATATATTTGCTCACTATCCTTTTTGCTATTTCAGTAGTGTTGCTTTTGGTTGGATTCTTGCACATCTTTATCATTTCAGAAACAATAATCCTCACCAATTTTTAAATTGTGTTATTGATTTCAAGTTTACCTGTGTAAAGTAATTATGTAATGTTAGTTAATATTAATGTAGAGTTTTTCCTTTTCTAACAGAGACTGTTGTCTGTACCCTGCTCAGGAACTACCAGGTGTAAATGAGAAGCTGTACGTTGTTGTCCTTGTCAAATAAACAAATACATGAATCATGATTGAAAATTATCCTTGTTGAATCACAACAGACAGATTATGCACAGTTTTATTTGAAACAGTTGTATACGGTGCATTTTAAAAGATGTTAGTGGTTGATTAATCCCGCTCATTTAGAAGCAGAAACAATGTTCTTATATTTTCTGTCCATTTGTTGTGATTGGTAAATTGTTGGTAAACTAGTTCAGTAAAATAGACACATTAAATTCTGAGTTAAACTGACAAATAGAAATATGTGTATTATGTAATATTGTCTATTATTTGCTTATGATAAATAGCAAGTTTACTGTATGGACATGTATATAAACAACTAATTACTCTTCTAATAACTTTTTGAGGAGATTATTATTCTACAGACAGCAATGTGTTGCTTGAGCCATCATCCCACTCTCCTGGTTCCACCTCCAATCGCCATCATCATACCCTCGCTGGATCTTTGCAGCTATTATTATCTTCAGCTCAACTCCACTACTCATCATCCCTCTTCATCTTCTCCATCCTCTTGAGGAGCCAGGATGGGCAGTTTCCCTCGCTAACGGTGGTGGTAGGAACTCACATAAAAAAACCCTCATGAGACAAGGCTGAATAAAGACTGATTTCATTTCCGGTGTTATTTCTGTGGAAAGTACAGATTCCTTCATCCTGAGGTGTCATTGTTATGTAATGCCGTTGCTGTTTAAGTTGATTCTAACATTGAGTGCTTAAAGTACACTGGATTTGAACCTAACTCACCAACTTGTGGACACACTGAATAATTAAGTTAGCCATGTTTGGTTTGGTTTGTGAAAAAGTAATGACAAATGAGTCAGTATTGGGAAGTTGTATTATTTCAGTGATATTCCGCCAGCTGTTTCATGCTCAGATGGTGTACAAAAATGTAAAGGGACAGAGAGAGAGAAATAAGAAACAATAATACAATACAGTTTAATATAAAAGTAATATCTGTTGGTGTGAGTTATTAAGGGCAGAATTAATTCACCATAGTTACCTAACAACCTAGATACTTTGGTATACCCTCAAACTTGTTGACGCACGTGCCAAGCAGGTTATATTAGCATTATTATTCACAGCAATCACTTTACATCTGTATGATCAAAATATAATTAGATATCCAGAATAAAAACAGGCATAAATAGCACAAGTAAAATGAAACAACACTATGCAGAGAAACGTATATATCCTGGAGAGATAAATATAGTTTAGAGCAATCAGGTGGCTTTTGAAAATGGAATCTGTATGCAGTGGCATTATTAGAATAATGATAATGATAATATTTTCTCTGTTCTCTTTTCAACTTGTGGGAAGATATCTTCACACAAATATAAATTTGATGTTCAAATTTCATACACCAGGCCACGTTTAGATGTAGCAGTGTTCATTTACATCAGAAACACGTTGAAGGGATGTGCATAAGACTGTGACCATGAATTGCACCTCTCATGAACATGACCGCTGTCGACCAATTAATCCCAACCCCTATTAAAATGACATTCCTTCATTTTCATAACAGGTGTGGTGTCATGGTTACTGTGATGTCATGCTCTTCCCTTCAAACAAAATGGTATTTTTACATTCTGCTCCACCAAATAAAAACTGTGCATGTGTAAACAGTGTGCTCCTGCAAGTATTCAAGTATATAAATTATTTTACATAGTATTTATTATATAATGATGAACTTGGGGGACTGCCTCGGGGAAGAAAATATGCTAATGTGTTGTGATGGTAAAGTTAGAAAACGTTGTCATGCCTCCTATGAAAAGACATGATGTTTATGGGAGAGGAGAACCCTTAGTGATGGTGCCAGGCCAGGTTTGGAAATGTGTACTGCTACGTGACAGACATAGCATGGCACAGCGATCGGTTAAACTACGGTTGTAGGGAAACCAGAGGCTACCAAACCGCTGGAAAAAATAAATCAGTTGGACAGTAAGTACAAGTCAGTGTGAGACTCTTCATCAACAAAACATCAGAAATTAGATCATGCAGACCGGGCATGGATGTCCAATAAACTGAAGATGAATGATCACACCTGAGGGATGGCGCACACGATAAAGTTTAGATGACGACAGAAGAAGAGCAACTGTGATTTATTTCAGAAATTTGAAAAGGCTTAGTGATATTACGAATGAATGCAATTTATCAGTTTGTAGGTAAATGGACTGTACTTATATAGCACCTTGCTAGTCTTCTGACCACTCAAAGCGCTCTACACTACATATCTCATTCACCCCATTCACACACTGTTGGCATTGGCTACAATGCAAGGTGCTAACTCATCAGTTTAAGGATCTAAACATTCATACACCCTTGGCACAGCATTCAGGAGCAATTTGGGGTTCAGCGTCTTGCCCAAGGACACTTCGACATGCAGACCGGAGGAGCCGGGGATCGAACCGCCGATCATATGATTAGTGGACGACCCGCTCTGCCTGTGAGCCACAGCCGCTTATTGCATGCTTCTATTTCAGTAGAATCCAGTGTGATGCTGAGAAACTTCAGGTGTGTGTCAGAACCATTTTTTTGGATCTGACAGGACGATCAGAGAGCATAAAAACAATGTTTTGATAGAAAGAAGCTTGAGCTGTCATGTCATGTCATGTTTTGATAGATCATCAAAAAGAAATTCTGTTTAACATAATCCTGCAAAGCACTCTGGGAAACTAAAATGAATATGCTTGGGCTGCTCCTGCACCCAAAAGACGCCACTGAGAGGAGTGAAGGGAACCATTTTGAAAGCACCTGTAATGTCTGCTTTGGAAAGCCAAGTGTCTTGTCCTGCTAGCTTTACTAATTTAATGGTGTTGTCAACAGAGGCATGAAGTGAAAAAGAAGCTTATGGTCAAATGAGGGGACAGATTAATCTAGTGATTAATCTTTCCTTTCATTAATATATCAAAAGAGAAATACAGTTCTGCTGCTAAAGAATGAACATTTCTTGGTGTGGAAGGATGATTGTTCAGAATGTCTTTAAAAACACATTTGTTCTCCTGCCGTGAAGAGAGCGAACGTCTTTGCCACTGCTAAGAAAACGGCACTTGGGGAACGACAGACATTTTCATTGAAATTGTTGCAAATGTGATTGTAAAAGATGCAACTGTCAGCCATGAGTGTCAGTTGTGTGTGGCTGTGGAGAGGCTGTGAAACAGCAAAGTTGCAGAGGGTGGAGGCTGAAACACTGTGTGGCAGAGGAAAGAAGAGTGGGCTTGATTCATGCAGGTGATGCAGGAAATGCTTTGATTTAATGATCATCACTAATAATTTAATATCCAAGGCACAGCAGCACAAGTGAGTGTTTGAGCAATATAAAGAGCAGCTTTTCTGGAGGAGGATTTGTGGTATTGATAGATAATATTCTTCCCATAATTCAGTGAAGTTGCTAAACAGAGCCAGAGAAGAATCAAGCAGTCTCTCGTGGTGGATGGATTACCGACACAGAAACGGACCATTTCTGCCTAACCAGGGATTTGCAGGCTTGACTTGAGAGCAGTAGTATAGAACAAAGAAAGGAATTATACCCCCAGGGGAACCCGAGAAGGGGGGGGGGGCCTAAAGATCCATCAAACTAGGATGAAATGTAAGGAGCGACTGCAAGCACTACAATGCACAGGTCAAGAGCCTGGTGAGACAGAGGAGGAGCCGGGCCCGGAAGCACCCCACAGAGCCCAGAGCCTCCAAGTGGTGCAAACAGTCCTTTCGAACAGGCAGTCCGAGAAGAGAAGGATCAGATGGCCCCAAGCCTCTAAAACAGCAGAGTGGCAGAAGTTTGACGAGGATGTAGACAAGGTGCTGGAAGCAACAGCCAAAGGAGATGTTGAGAGGAGGCTTCACACTATGACGACCATCATAATGAGTATGGCCGCTGAGAGGTTTGGTGTTGAGGAGGAAAGGGTGGCGAAGCAGCCTTACTTTAAGAATCAGAGGGTAGTTAAAATCCGCAAACATCAGGACAGAACTGAAAGCCTTGAAGAAACAGCACAAGGCAGCACGGGAAGATGAGCGTGCACCTCTGGTAGAGCTCCATCCCATGCTCAGGAAGAGGGTCCTAATCCTGCGCAGAGCAGAACAACACAGGAGATGGCGGAGGGAGAGGGCTAGGAAGCGGGCCGCTTTCATCAACAACCCTTTCGGCTTCATGAAGGAGATCCTTGGACAGAAACGAAGTGGACGCCTGGCCTGTTCGAAAGAGGAAATCGACCAACACCTCCACGACACCTTTAGCGACCCCACCTGAGACCAAGACCTAGGACAGTGCAAGGCTGTAATAAGACCGCCAGAGCCTGCTGAGGCCTTCGATCTGAGGGAGCCACTGCTGAAAGTAATTCAGGAGGTGGTGCGGAGAGCAAGGTCCAGGTCAGCACCAGGACCAAGTGGAACGTCCTACAAGGTCTATAAGCACTGTTCCAAGTTGCTGCACCGGCTTTGGAAGATCTTGAGGCTCATCTGGAGAAGGGGGAGAACAGCACAGCAGTGGCGGTTTGCAGAGGGAGTGTGGATTCCTAAAGAGGAGGACTCCAAGACGATCAGCCAGTTTAGAATAATCTCGCTGCTCAGTGTCGAAGGAAAGATTTTCTTCAGTATTGTACCTAAGCGACTGACTGATTTCTTCCTCAAGAATGGATATATTGACACCTCCGTGCAAAAGGGTGGCATCTCTGGCGTACCAGGATGCTTAGAGCACACTGGCGTGGTCACTCAGCTCCTCAGAGAGGCAAGGGAGAACAAAGGCGATCTGGTGGTGTTGTGGTTAGATCTGGCCAATGCCTATGGCTCAATTCCCCACAAGTTAGTCCTTAAAACACTGGAGAGGCACCATGTTCCAGCTGCAGTAAGAGAGCTCATCCTGGATTACTACGGTGATTTCAGCCTGAGGGTCTCTGCAGGATCAATAACATCTAAGTTCGCTTTAGCGATGAACATGTTGGTGAAATCAGCAGAACCAGAGTGCAGAGGCCCCATGTCCAAATCTGGGATCCGCCAACCGCCTATCCGTGCCTTCATGGATGACCTGACAGTGGCCACAGAGTCAGTGCCTGGAGGCAGATGGATCTTGACGGGGCTGGAGAGGCTAATGGGATGGGCCAGAATGTCATTCAAGCCAACGAAGTCAAGATCCTTGGTCTTGAAGGAGGGCAGAGCAGCAGACAAGTTCCGCTTCTCTATCTCAGTAACATCAATCCCCTCCATCTCTGAGAAGCCGATTAAGAGCTTGGGAAAGTTATTCGACAGCAGGCTTAAGGATTTAGCCTCCATCAAGAACACCTGTGAGGAGCTGGAGGGATGGCTGAAGGTTGTGGACAAGAAAGGCCTCCCGGGGAAATTCAAAGCATGGATTTACCAACACGGGATTCTGCCAAGGATACTGTGGCCATTGCATCTCTATGAGTTTACGATCACTACCATCTCAGATCTGGAAAGAAGAGTCAGTCGCTACTTGAGGAGATGGTAAGGACTGCCGAGGAGCTTGAGCAACATCGCCCTCTATGGAAACACCTGTAAACTGACACTTCCCTTGAAATCCATTGAGGAGGAGTTCAAGGTCTTGCGTGCAAGGGAGGTGCTGCAATTTCGTGAGTCAGCGGATCCAAAAGTGTCTGGGGCAGGAGTAGCAGTCAGGACTGGCAGGAAATGGAGAGCAGAGGCTGCAGTGGAGCAGGCAGAGTCCCGGCTACGGCACAGAGTCCTGGTGGGAACAGTGGCCAGAGGAAGGATGGGTCTAGGAACCGTAGCTTCCCCCATTTTGACAAGGTTCGGCGAAAAGAGCGGAGGCAACTAGTCCAGAATGAGGTGAGAGCAGTGGTCGAGGAGGAGAGATCCAGCAGAGAGGTGAGAATGAGCATATATTGAGTTGCTGCCCAAAAGCTCTGGGGGATGGCCGTTACCGATGGTGTCACGATCAGGTGCTCAAGACCATCGCAGAGAGCATCTATAGTGGCATCACCAGCTGTCGGAGGTCTAAACCCACAAAGAAAGCCATAAACTTCGTCAGAGCTGGGGAGAAACTGAGTACAAGACCAAGAGCAACATCAGGGCTTCTCAACACTGCACAGGACTGGCAGCTGTCAGTGGACTTGGGGATCCAACTCAAGTTCCCCCAGCATGTTGTTAAGACCACCCTCAGACCTGACATCGTTTTGGTGTCAGAGGCAACAAAGAATGTTGTCATGCTGGAGCTCACTGTGCCGTGGGAAGAGCGTATGGAGGAGGCCTTTGAGCGGAAGAGGGGGAAATATGACGGCCTAGTCAGCAACTGCCACAGACAAGGCTGGAAGGCTAGGTGTTTGCCTGTGGAGGTAGGGTGCAGAGGCTTTGCCGGACAGTCTCTGTGCAGGGTCTACACTGCATTGGGCATCACAGGAGAGAGAAGGAGAAGGGCCATCCGGAACAACACAGAGGCAGCAGAGAAAGCCTCTAGGTGGCTCTGGATAAAGAGAGCGGATCCGTGGATAATTGCTGCTGGGGCACAAGCTGAGGCGTCATGAACCTCAGCTGGGCCGCCTGAGAGAGGGTGTCTGATGTTCGAAAGGCCCGAAACACCCAATGATCTCAGGTCCATCACTGATGATGTGCCCCAGCTAAGCATCAGTAGATGTTTCATTACAACTAGAAAGAAGTGGATACTCGCAGCTGATTGCCTCTTCTGTAGGGGAGCCACCTCATACAACTATACAGGACCTCTGACGTGAGCAATCTTTGGCAGTATATCAGTATTTAGGACTGGATCCTCTCCGAGACGATCCTGGACAGAATCAGAAATCTGCTTTTAAAGTCAACAACGGGATGCAGAAAATGGTGAGTAGACGTGACCGAACTTGCATTAAGTTTAATTGTTACATGTACTATCTAAACCACTTTAACTGAAGATCACACTAACAAAACCACACCAAAATGCAGCTAAACAGCCCCCTTTAAAAAAAGACTGCGTACAGAGAACACAAGTACAGTAAGTACAGTAGTCAAGGAGGAGTCATTTCCTCTTCTAAATAAGTTTAGAAGAGTCAGACTAAAAGGTTTGCTTACAACATGTCTGATTCACTGCCCATGTTTCTTCTACCATTGGACTCAGCTTTGTTTCTGTATTAAGAGATCTCATCAGTAATTCATGAGTGATAGAACCCGAGCTATATGAATAAAACCCAAGAACGAGTAACAGGATTCATAAACAAAGCAATCATGATCTCTCTCTGAAGATCTTCTGTCTGTCCACTGTCTGTTTTCTCAACTCACAGTGCCACCTGAACATCTCTTTACAGTTCTGATGCTATCAGTCTATACATCATCACTGTATTCCAACCTCTCATATGCACATCATCATCATCACTGATACTGTACAAAGGAACCATAAGACATGAGATAGAGCAGTGAGATATTGAGCTGAGTGGTGTTTGGGTTAGGGTTAGAGAGATGTGAGTGTAGTGAGATGGATCAATATAGTGAACACACATGGAGAGTAATTAATAACATGTCAGATAAGACATCTAATTTAAAAAATAACTCACACGCACTGCAGCTAAAATATTTCTATGCTTGGATAAATATGCGATGCAAGCGAGAAAGCCTTTGTGCAACCATGTATACAAACGCTGAATTTATTTGATATTTATACTTGACAAGGAGCTCACATCTGAGATTAACTCTTGAATGGCACTGAAAAGAATGTATGTTTTACAGCAGTGTCAGTGGAGCAATGATACACACACTGTGTGTGTGTGTGTGTGTGTGTGTGTGTGTGTGTGTGTGTGTGTGTGTGTGTGTGTGTGTGTGTGTGTAATGAAGGAGATGGGGAACAATCATGGTCACAGTTTAAAGGTAGACTGTTGATTGGGAACAAGTAGTTTCTCATGTCAAAGTTAGACATTGTCAGAAGAAAGGTCTACTTCTATTAAGAGTCATAATGGCTGCTTGTCAGTTAACTATAAGAAGGTATTAGGTATTGGTATATGTATTTAGGTAAAGAGAAGGACCTCCAGTATGAGCTCCAGAAAAGTCTTAAAATCCACTGTTGTAGAGAGAGAACAGTGATGAATTGTCCAAATGGGGAGAGGTTGTTTTTTTAACTGTCTACAGGCATCATCTTTGTGACAGCAGTACATTTATGATGTCTCATGCATTCATGATTTTAGGTGACTATTCTTTTCATCACTCACTTAGCAAACCCTCTCAATGACTCTTTTTTATTGCTGTGTAAGATATTTGTCCCATCGCTGCTGTATACCATTTTAGAGCTTCCTTTCAAAGTGTTTTTTTTTTAATGTTCCCCAGGCTTGAAGTGTCTGTCCGCTCCCTGGCCTCATTCCTCCACAGTGCTACACTGAATGGTAATGTGAATGCTGCCTGACACCTCTAATAGAAGTGCCACACAGTAGAGGGACAGATGGAAGGATGGAGATCAACCTGTCAGGATGACAAAATTTCATACAGACTAAGTGACATGATGAGTAAGAATGCAAAGGTTACCCAACTCTCTGCTTTTGTACTGCTCTCAAAGTGCTCAAAATGCCGTGTGGTAGGTTTGACATATTGATTTCACTGTAGAACAGAGTAGATTTCTCTGCGGGTGTCTTTGGAGTTTTATATTATCTTCAAGGCTTGTCACTAAAGTCGGTATTATCAGACTTACGCAGAAGATTTGCTTACTCCTTGTCTGACTCTTACCAAAAGAATCTGGAGCCATCAAATCAATTTCAAATCAAATCAGTTTCATTTGTTTAGCCCAAAGTCACAAAGTACATTTGCCTCAAAGGGCTTAGGGTCCTTAGACCCTCAGTTCCAGTGAGGAAAAACTTGCCCACAAAAAATCTTTAACAGGGAAAAAATGTGGAAGAAACCTCAGGAAGAGCCACAGAGGAGGGATCCCTCTCCCAGGACGGACAGACGTGCAATGGATGTCACGTGTACAGGACAAATTAACACAAACATATTGTACAATTACAATGAATGATAAAATGACAATGAACTACAATGAATGACACAATGATTACAGTAACAGATATGGTAGTAATAATGACAGTAATAATATGCGTAGTGGACGTCGTGCAGGATCACAGCAGCAGCCACGATCCATGAGAACCTGCTGGACGAGAGATACAGAAACTCCAGGGAAGTTTGGTTGAGTTTGGTGAGCCATGCTGGAGCCAAATGTCCAAATGGTAAACCTTCAATGATAAGGTGCGTGTTTTTGTTGGGAGGCCTTTCTTTCTTTCTTTCTTTCTTGCTCTGTGTCTACATTACTAAAGTTGGCTTTGAACATGGGGTGAACAAGTATACCCCAAATTCATGTTTTCAAATTCAGGTACAATTCTTCTGATGGTTTGTAAAATTCATTACAAATCTGATATTATGGTAAATGGCAGCCCATTCTCCCTAACATTATGTTTAGAAAAGATTATTCTGCAGGGCACAATTTGCATTTAATGTCAGTGTTGAGTGCCAGTACGTGAAATACTATATTCTTTATATTCTTTTATTCTGCATATATTCCTATTCAAACTGACAATGGAATACTAGCTAGATGTCATCTGAAACTAAGTGTAACCCTCTCAAACAGGTAACTAAGAGCCTGGCCACTGATACTGTACAAGAGTCTACAGGCAGTGTTTGAAATACTGCCAGGTAACACATGGAGACAAACATTTATTCACACGTGCAGACTATTTAGTCACTAACTAACATGCATGTCTTTGGACTGTGGGAGGATGGCGGAGTACCCGTAGAGAACCCACACAGACACGGGGAGAACATGTGGACTCCACAAAGAAAGGCCCTGGCCAGCTGGCAGGTTCAAACCCACCTTGCTATAGAGGGAGGTATATAGGGATAGAGGTAGGAGGTCTCACTGACAGGGTGAGTCAAGGGATCAGTAAAATATCTATTCTATTCTATTCTATTCCAGGTTTGAGTGGTTTGTTAAGCTAGAAGTGGAGCTCTGTGTAGTGGATGAATGAATTGTTTAATAGTTGCTATTCATCTGATGAATATTTTCCTGTTGTACTGCAAATCCATTTATCCTGTGGTTATTTAACAGCCAGTGATGGGAATAACGGCGCTAGAAATAACAGCATTAGTAATGGCGTTACTTTTTTTAATAACGAGTAATCTAATTGATACTCTTCTCATCATTATAATGCTGTCATCATTACTGCCAAAAAATGAGGCGCGTTACTATGATTGAAGACAGCTGAAGACAGCTGATCTCCACACTAGTCCAACACACACATTTATTACATTCCGAAAGTTATTTTTGAAAATTTCAAGTAGACCTTCTTGTCGTCATTCCAATATAAAAAATACTACATGCTCAAAACAGAACTAGAACATTGCTCACATCTGAAACACAGCTCAAGGCCTCATGAAATGAATGACTTACCCTCGAGAGTCTGCTTTGCATCATGATCAATTTTATTCAAATCACTGACTGAGGGAAGCATTTAACACTGGAGAGCTATATACTAGTAATGTCTCTCTTTGTCAAGGACAATATGACTCACACCTTGACGAGAAGAGGCCGGCTGAGAAGAAAAGTTATCTTTCAAATTATGAAGAGTTTCTTCAGTATATTATCAGTCATGTCCTCCAGAAAAGACACATCTCATTGCATGAGATTAAAACTTCCAGTGATCTAGATAATTCTTGCAAATCCTTCTTTGGACTTGTCTGGTGCTTCAGGTTTTGCACTCACTGCAGACTGTTTTATAATACTGATAGACAAGTTTAGCTGCCATCAATCCTGCTGCGAAAGAAACACACACACACACACACACACACACACACACACACACACACAGAGTTCTGCTTTTATTTCTTCCTTGATTTATTTGGACTTTCTGCTTTCTGCTTTCAATTTCAAACACAGTGTTACTTCAATATGTAACCAATTTCTTGGTGCAGGCGCCGTGCATGATTTCCCTCTGCTCTACACTCTTAAGTGAATTTCTGCGCCCTTAAATCATCAGCATACATATGGAAAAGGCTTAATGTGAATCTGTTCTTTGACCTACATTTGGCTGTGTCCCCTCCAGCACTTGGACAATTTAAATGCTCCTGTTTGGATATTTACAACAATCTCACAATTATTTATGAAGCAAAGATGAAAGGGCTTTATGTGTGAAGTTCAGTGATATTAGTGTTTGTGTCGAAGAGAAGAGTCAGGAGACAGATGCTGAGAGGGAATGAGACTGCTTCATAAGCGTGCAGATCCAGTTTTAGTGGTTAAAGAAATGTTCAAAATCATAAATAAATAAAAGTATTTAAATCATTTAGGAGCAATTCACTGTAACAACTTGTTTAAGCCTGAATGTGACCTATTCATGAATTCATGAAATGCATTCGAGACACGACCCTAACTTCCACTCCTGTAGTTCCATCAAACAGCCACCGAAGCCATAATAATATTATTAAGAAACAACAACAGCAACATCACAAAGCACCAGCCAGTGCAGTCAATAAATACAGAGAGGAAATTAAGACATGTCCATAGAACACACCATCATCATACTGAGGGAAAAACAGAAAACAACAAAAACAAACCTTTGATCTTGTCCACATGTCCAAGTGTTTGTGTGTGTGTGTTTACCTTTTAATATTCTATGTTTTTATGACCAGTTAAAAACAATACCATGTATGAAGGCTCAGCAGCGGCCTACGGTTCGAATCCGACCTGCGGCCCTTTGCTGCATGTGTTTCCCCATCTTTCTCTCCCCTCATTCCTGTCACTCTTCAGCTGTCTTTATGTCAAAAATAAAGCTTGAAAAGGCCAAAATATCTAAAACGAAAAAACGACTTGAGAACACTCAACAACATCAAGTTGGTGTCAACACTCCCCAAGCAGTGGTTTTGCACTCCTTCATTCTGCCAACATTTGTGCAAAGCCTGTAAAACATGTGCAAAGAGACCTATCCTATATTATTGACTATTCCACTGTTGTAGTAAGTCATGGTGAACATATGATTTTTTGACCTGATACATTCAGTTCAGTTCAATTTTATTTTTTTGTTTATATATCACCAATTCATAACAAAAGTTGTCTCATGACACTTTTCAATTAGAGCAGGTCACATGACACAATACAAAAAGTTTATTGGCTAGCAGAGAGTGCTGTAGTGTTAGCTTACTGTAGGCTGGATAAATATTCATTTGTGTGTAATGCCATGGAGTGTAATGTTAGTTGTTATTCTTAAAAACTCAAACCAACAGAACGTGTCTATTGTCAAATGTTAAAAACCTTTTACTTTTAATGCACTTTAGTCAATTAAACATTTTGTAATTAATTCTTTGAGTGCTGAGTGAGTATTAGCTGATTAGCTTTTATTCTAGCCAATTATACTTAATAAAAGGACACCTGAGTGTATACAACAATGTAGAACCCATTACATTTTCAACCCAAAGATGGATGCACAAAGTATTTTTCATTTCTAGTTATGACCGAAATGGCTGGGTGCATGGGTGCAATTACAGGTGGGTTTGAGCAACCAGGCTTTCATTCAACCTTCATTCAGCCTGCCTAAAGTCCACCCACCCTCAACCTCTGACCATTAATGGATTGGCAGGGAGGCAGCAAAGGCAGGACTGCCAAGATGCCATGCACACGGCTTATAGGAGGAGGCAACAAATCACCAGCAAGAGCCAACATACTTGTGCATAGCTGGAAAAAATTATTAATTAAAAAAAAAAAAAAACAGAGTGAAAGCTGCAACCACTCTCTAGAAAAGACCTCTTCGTACTCCCAGCATGGGACAGGTGTTGAGTCTAACCTCTCTCTCCAAAATCATTCACAGTGGTGTCAACACTACCATTAGTCTGGAAGTCTGTAGGGTTATAACTTCTGTCATTAATAATCTGTACACTGAAGTTTTGATGGTACAATGGTCTGCAGGTTTAAATGAACATTTCTGTCTATAGGTCTGTCTGGGGTCAAGGAATTTCTGGCCTGTCTGATTTTAATAATGTTTTCAGACACTGTGCATTTGTTCCCCAGGACAAGCTTTGTTGTCTGCTGTCATTGCTGTTTGTTTGTCAAATATGTCACATTTTACTCTGTGAATTAAGCTCTGTGACCCTGTGACGCCTAGTCTCTACAAAAGGACTGAATCCTACATTTCACATCATCCAACGGACAGTGTCCCTCTTTACCTCTACATGCCCGCTTTGTCATCAATCATAAGGAATTCATCACGAGAATGCTAAATCAAACACTACTAAATCAACCATTGAAAACACATCAGCCAGTACTTACCACAAAACATTCAAAGCATCCACTAAGAGGTGAAAGGTCATCGACCAGGAGTCAGTGAACAGCTGGAGAAAGATCAAGAAAAACATTCACATCTGACAGCAGAGAGCATCTTTGAACAGAGACAGGGGGTTACCACCTCAGTTATCAGTGGCTGTCAGTGTATATCATCTTTTGTTTGACACTTTGTAAGACCGGTCATAGCAGTACAGTAGACCTTCACACCCAGAAGGGATTCACATACAGTTCAGCAGGAGAGAGCTGTGTCTGCTGTGTGTGTTTCTCCTCCTCCTCTCTGTGTGTCCCACATCAACAGGCCTCCTACTGCAACTCATCTGTACACTGTGCTGAGCCCATGAAAGCCCTCTCACTGTTTCATGATCATTACTTGCCATAAAGACGCAGGCTCAAACACAGGGCCAACAGATTGACTACCCGCTGACAAGAGTAATCCAATTTATTATTCGCTCCATTTGACCAAGTTTCCTGTGGGAGAATAAGAAAGCCAAGGACCTATGCTTTAGTGACTCCTGAGCTTGTTGACTCTGATTTTTTATTAATTTGTGTCTGTTTAATTAAAGTCATATTTTCTTACTGCCACTCGTGGAGATGTTGGTTTCTCTAAATTTGCAGGTTAAAGCCTGTAGGTTGTCATTAGAAAATCTCTTTTATACAAGAGACCCTTAAGCTGCCTAAAGTCCCCTTTTTTATAAATAAATATATGCCACAAGGTGCTCCAAAATGTCGTCACATCTTCTGTTGGAGGACAAGACTTTCACACAGATAAACATTGGCATGCACAAACATGCACACAGTGTTTTGTAAAAGCAATTTTTTAACAATATTGTTGCAATCAGCAGCTATTCAGTGTTCCTGCAGCACTTGAATAGAACAAAGGAGTCACTAATATAAAGCACCTACACCTGTGCTTTTCCTACTATGGCAAGTCAAAATGTTTGTTGTGAAAAAGGACTATAAATCATGTCGCATGCGATGGATGGTAGAGATGGGGAAGATTCCCATGTTTACAACTTGCAAACTGTCACAACTCAAGACAGTTTTTGGTCGAGTTAGGTGCAGACCACACCGAGCACGTCTCTGTCACATCGTGGCGACAGCGCTGTTTTGGTCCGTCCTCCACGCAACTTCAAACCCCACAAGAAGCGTGTCAGAAGTGGACTTGGTCGTTTTCTAGGTGCTTAGGTGCTTCTAAATGTGTAAATATGCTTCATACTTAATTTGTTTCGCCTTTCTGTGTCTGGCTACAGCCAGCTCGAGCTGCTCAGTGTGGATTGACCCGGACTGCTCACAGAATCTGTCAAAAGTAGAATCACTGTATATTTCCCAGTGGAACCTAGTGGAGACGTGCTTCTGGGACGCTTCTGAAATGGACAGCGGTGGGTGGTGTGATTTAAAACATTGACTGCATGCCGTATAGCAGCGGCAACTGCAGCGCACACATATTTATACACAAGTTATTTTGCATTGACAACATTCCACTATTCATTCAATTTGGGTGTGATCATCTTATATATTAGGTAACTGGAGATATTAAATCTTTATCAGTCCACAGTTTACCACAGTAAACCTCACATCCAGCTGACGTTGTTAAGAACTTTTTTTGATTTACTATACTTACTACATTTTGGTAGTCAGACTGCAACACTCAGGACCAGCATGTAGGATTTAGTGCAGGGGTCGGCAACCCAAAATGTTGAAAGAGCCATATTGGACCAAAAAAACAAAATGGAGCCACAAAAAATTAAGAGCCTTATATAAGCCTTACAATGAAGGCAACACATGCTGTATGTATCTATATTAGCTATATTAGCCTACTATTAAAATGACTAAGTTGGCTACAAATACATAATGAGCATTCATGATTAAATGTTTATTTTCCCTGCAGTGTATTTTGTAGAGAACGACGCACCACGTAACTGCTCTGTTGTATGATGCTGCCTCAAGTTTAACTTTATTACAATATTAATTGTTGTAATGAAACATCTACTGATGCTTAGCTGGGGCACATCATCAGTGATGGACCTGAGATCATTGGGTGTTTCGGGCCTTTCGAACATCAGACACCCTCTCTCAGGCGGCCCAGCTGAGGTTCATGACGCCTCAGCTTGTGCCCCAGCAGCAATTATCCACGGATCCGCTCTCTTTATCCAGAGCCACCTAGAGGCTTTCCCTGCTGCCTCTGTGTTGTTCCGGATGGCCCTTCTCCTTCTCTCTCCTGTGATGCCCAATGCAGTGTAGGCCCTGCACAGAGACTGCCTGACAAAGCCTCTGCACCCTACCTCCACAGGCAAACACCAAGCCTTCCAGCCTTGTCTGTGGCAGTTGCTGACTAGGCCGTCATATTGCCCCCTCTTCCGCTCAAAGGCCTCCTCCATACGCTCTTCCCACGGCACAGTGAGCTCCAGCATGACAACATTCTTTGTTGCCTTTGACACCAAAACGATGTCAGGTCTGAGGGTGGTCTTAACAACATGCTGGGGGAACTTGAGTTGGCTTCCCAAGTCCACTGACAGCTGCCAGTCCTGTGCAGTGTTGAGAAGCCCTGATGTTGCTCTTGGTCTTGTTTCTCCCCAGCTCTGACGAAGTTTATGGCTTTCTTTGTGGGTTTAGACCTCCGACAGCTAGTGATGCCACTATAGATGCTCTCTGCGATGGTCTTGAGCACCTGATCGTGACACCATCTGTAACGGCCATCCCCCAGAGCTTTTGGGCAGCAACTGAATATATGCTCGAGGGTCCCCTTTCTTTGGCACAGAGGGCATGCTGGAGTGTCGACCAAACCCCAGCAGTGCAAGTTGGAAGGGCTGGGGAGTACATCATAGACGGCCTGGACTAGGAACTTGATGCGGTGTGGCTCTGCCTGCCAAAGGTCAGTCCACGAGATCTTCCTCTCTGCAACTTGCTCCCATCTTGTCCAGGCGCCTTGCTGTCTCATTCCTACCGCTCTGCTGGATCTCTCCTCCTCGACCACTGCTTTTACCTCATTCTGGACTAGTTGCCTCTGCTCTTTTCCCCGAACCTTGTCAAAACGGAAGGGTTGCTACGGTTCCTAGACCCATCCTTCCTCTGGCCACTGTTCCCACCAGGACTCTGTGCCGTAGCCGGGACTCTGCCTGCTCCACTGCAGCCTCTGCTCTCCATTTCCTGCCAGTCCTGACTGCTGCTCCTGCCCCAGATACTTTTGGATGCGCTGACTCACGGAATTGCAGCAACTTGCACGCAAGACCTTGAACTCCTCCTCAATGGATTTTAAGGGAAGTGTCAGTTTACAGGTGTTTCCATAGAGGGCGATGTTGCTCAAGCTCCTCGGCAGTCCTTACCATCTCTTCAAGTAGCAACTAACTCTCCTTTCCAGATCTGAGATGGTAGTGATCGGAAACTCATAGAGATGCAATGGCCACAGTATCCTTGGCAGAATCCTGTGTTGGTAAATCCATGCTTTGAATTTCCCCGGGAGGCCTGTCTTGTCCACAACCTTCAGCCATCCCTCCAGCTCCTCACAGGTGTTCTTGATGGAGGCTGAATCCTTAAGGCTGCTGTCGAATAACTTTCCCAAGCTCTTAATCGGCTTCTCAGAGATGGAGGGGATTGGTGTTCCTGAGATAGAGAAGCGGAACTTGTCTGCTGCTCTGCCCTCCTTCAAGACCAAGGATCTTGACTTCGTTGGCTTGAATGACATTCTGGCCCATCCCATTAGCCTCTCCAGCCCCGTCAAGATCCATCTGCCTCCAGGCACTGACTCTGTGGTCACTGTCAGGTCATCCATGAAGGCACGGATAGGCGGTTGGCAGATCCCAGATTTGGACATGGGGCCTCTGCACTCTGGTTCTGCTGATTTCATCAACATGTTCATCGCTAGAACAGGACCACTGAGATGGTGCAGCCTGTGATGATTCCCACCTCCAATCTGTGCCACTTAGATGTTATTGATCCTGCTGAGATCCTCAGGCTGAAATCACCGTAGTAATCCAGGATAAGCTCTCTTACTGCAGCTGGCACATGGAGCCTCTCCAGTGTTTCAAGGACTAATGAATTATGTTTCATTGATTTGATGAAATTAAAGAAATGCAATAAAGAAATCCGATTTTTGATGTCACTTTTATTTTGAGGATGCAAAAAAAAAAAAAAATGGAACGTGCATAACGTGCCCCTTATCTGGGCACCAAACAGAGTGCAATAAAACGCAGCCTGCGTTTATAAAAATAAAACAGCAGCCTTTTAAAAAGGCAAAGTATATAAAATCAAATTAATACAGTTCAAGTTTGACTTCTGTGCAAATGCCAAGCAAGTCAGTGCAAGGGTAAAACGCAGCAGCATCCTCTTCTCTTTTGACACTCAACCAACGCAGCTATCCTCAGACCTGAGCAACAAAACACAATAATATCTAACTATAATAATATTTTTTTTCTAATAGGAAGGGCATTTTAGCAGATATTTGACAAATCTGGGAACTAAATCCTTACCAAGAAATTTCTTTACAATTGTGTTAGGGAAGGTGTGTAATATCATGTCTTAAAATGTTGAAATTCAACTCCCGTGGGAAACCTCCTAAGAAATTGCTCAAAGTTGGGGTACCTGTAACTGATTTTTGAAAAATCAGCAATGTTAAATTTGGCTTTAAGTAACTTGTGAGGGGTCAAACTAGGGTTTTTTCGTGATTCTGAGTTGATTGCAAACATTAGTTTCTCACCAAAACCACTCCTTAGTGCAAAAACAGCCACCCCTACTTTTTCCACTTACTGCATTTTCAGTCATTATTTATAAATTAATGGTTCCAAACCCCCCATCATTCCACAGTTGAGTGGATTTCACCTGCTTAAGTCCTACCTTGGATCCTTGGGTAATATCATGGAGGATTCTAGACTAGAGCTGATCCAGCTGAACTCTTCAGGGAGTACGACAGCCAACTACATCCTGGATAGAGGATGTTTTGATAAGGCAATCCGTGCTCACCTCCTGGTTGATGCAGCCAACTATCAGCACATCATGAAGCATGCCTTCACTGAGGAGGGGCTTGGTGAAATGAGGACCTTGATGGAGAAGGTAGCTGATGGGAAAAAAGGAGCCAGACACACAGATCCAGTTGTTGTAGTGTTTGAACGGAGGTTTGAAGAAATCTTCAAAAGACTTGCCAAAGGTGCAGTACTACTACATTGTAGATGTCATCAAGATCTTCATCAGAACTCAACGGCTTGCAGACCACAATGGGCACCTGTCCTGCATTGACACTAGGATGCTAGACATCTTTGCAGCTGTGGGGGCACGGCTGTACTGTCAACTCATGAAGCAACTCGAAACTTTGCCTTCTTACAAGGAAACCTTTAAAAGCTTTACTGCCCATGGGAACCATGTTGTCTATTACTCTAGCCATGATTGGTCTGGCACCTGGTGTGACATCTGTATTGAGCAGATATTAATGAAGGCAGCCAAGTCAGAAGGTGGACTGAGCAGAGGGAGGATGAGAATTAGTGATTCTTGTTACAGGTACTGGGTGCTTACCCTCAACCACTTCTCCAGTGTCAATCAGCGCATGAAGGAAGGTGTCAAGAAACATGGTCCACCCAACAGAGACCTTGCCAAAACACAAATGAAGATGCTGAAGCGATTGAACTTGTTCTCAAATGGTTTGAGGAGATCAACCCATTTGACCAAGATCCAGATAAGCACTTGCTTGTGTCTTTCTCAACAGGATTCACAAGCACAAGAGATGACCCAGTTAATGCAGAGAAAACAGCTGAAGTAGGGAGGAAGATGCAGATAAAGCTGGATGGATGGTCAGCCACATCGACCATGGAGGTGAAGCTGAAGGTACAAGCCCTGTCATCACTCAGAAAGATTCCCAAGGTGTCAATGAAAATTAAAAGAAGATTCACATTGACTCACTCAAGTTGTTCAACTGACTTCATTTTGGCCCAACGGGCTATGACAGTTGAGACGAGCTTACAGTATGAGCTGACTTCCTTCTCGTTGTCCCTGTTCAGCAACAAAAATCAGAAAATGAATAAGGCAAACAAGGCAGGCTTTTCCAAGACTGGCGTGAAGGATTTACCTGATCCGCTTGACCTCACTAACCTACCCTCCTCCACTCTTCTGGTTGATGGTGGATGGCTTCTCTACATGATAAAGTGGGAACAAGGTCAGAATTGGCACGAGGCTGCCAACAGTTACCTGAGATACTTGCAGGGTCTTGGCTGTCGCTCTCAGAAGATCATTGTGGTCTTTGATGGCTATAGCAGATCGCCAAAAGATCAATTTTTAGGAGGTTTCCCACGGGCGTTGAATTTCAACATTTTAAGACATGATATTACACACCTTCCTAAACACAACTGTGAAGAAATTTCTTGGTAAGGATTTAGTTCCCAGATTTTCATATGTTGCCCTTACTATAATATATATTTCTAATTTCATGTATCACTTGAAATCATTTGCATGTTCAAGATTCAACATTATTCTCTAGTATGAACCATTTGTATACCAGTCCAACAGCCTGACTCCCACTGCCTCATATCACACTACTCTATAAAGCACAAGAGGGAAATGAAGATCAAGGTTCAGGTAGAATTACATCACAATACCTTAAGATCACAACCCATCCTGCCAGCCTTCAAGCAATGCACTGAACTACTCATAGCTCCAGCATGAGCTAGAGAGTAGAATAGATACCTTTATTCTACCTTATTTTCCCTCACTGATTAATGCATTAGATCTGAAAATAGATAGAACTCAGCCTCATTTCAAAGAAATGGATAAACTGAGTTTACTCACCACAACACACCTGGGGCCTCATGTACGAATACTTGCGTGGATTTCCTCCTAAAACTTGGCGTATGCCAAAACCCGGAAACTGTCGTACGCACAAAAAAATTCAGATGTATCAAAGTGTGCGTACGCATGGATCCAAGCACGTTTCTTTTGTACATCTCAATCAACGTGGAATTGAGCGCACATGCACCTCCTCCCTGTCCACGCCCCCATTTACATATGCAAATCTATTTAAATTGGCCCTGGACCTGAGATTCACCTCTTTGTCCGATCAGATAACGCGACGAACAAAGGAAAGAAAATGAATTTCACAGAGTCTGAGCTAAAGATTTTAGTGAATGAAGTGTAGATTCTGTTTGGTTCCCTGTCAACAGGGATAAATATGACCAAAAAAAGACGTGAGTGGGAGCGTGTGTGTGAGGCTGTAAATGCCGTGGAATCCGAGCAGCGCACACACAGGTGTGGCGCTGCAGCTGCTTTTTACGCCCGCTTTTACTGACAAGAAAACTGAACACAGGGAGACAATCAGGGGCTTGTTAGAAAGCTCAGCTCTAATTTCACAAGCGGAAAATAAAGAAATAAAGAAAACCAAAAACATGAGATTTGAATGCGCACATGCCCACATATGCTTTGGCACACTGACATACTGGCACGGCTTCTGGGTACGTAAATAGCTTAATTCTTTAATTGTCCTGTATGTAAACCAGCGTTACATACGGGACAATTAAACGAATAGAAGCCACCCATCGCGCACCGTGCCATCCTCCAGCCTGTTCCCAGCCATGCTGTTAGTGATAATGAATAAGTCGTGCGTTGAACCAGGCCACCTTGCCAGTTAGCTGCATTCGCGCATCATGATTTGAACGTTGATGGAATGAAAGTCACTGAAAATGTTTCATACTTAGATAAACAGCTCCCAATGGAATACCCCTGTTGCCAGGACTCCCAGCGTATAAGTCAGCACAACCCCGAGCACTCGCCGGCCCCCGTTGCGCTCTCGGGCCGGCCGCAGCTCTGCGCACAGCTCCAGTAACACTGGCCCTGGCAAACGAAATCGGCTTACGAGCCAATTATCATGGTTTGCAAGTAAACCCTCGCGTTCCATAAATCGCTCACGTTTGCAAGGTCCTCTTACAACGCTAACGCTGTTAATTTGTTTAATATCATTTTCTTCATCACATCACGCATGCTTTTATAACCACCTATATAATTGCAAACATGTGGGTGTGTTAATTGTTCATAAGTGTGTCTCTGATGTGCACATCACTCTGATGAATACTTGTTTTCACATTATTAACAGTTTACCAGCGTCACCTCTAAGTGTCGCCAAAGGAACAATAGCTGTAGAAACGTGCGTACGCCAGCTATGAAATTGGCGTGGGGCACGCACATTTCTACGATCATTTCGCGTTTGATACATCTGAACGTGAGCGTGGAAAAGGACGTACGCCACTTTTTTGTGCGTACGCAAGCTTTGTACATGAGGCCCCTGGTTCCTGACATGATTTAACAATTGGTGTGAGAATTGTCTGCTTGTGATTAACCACAAACATGTAAACATACATGTCTCATTAATGCATGTTACTAACTAAACTTCTTCCCTGGAGTTTCTGTGCTCTGTCGTCCACCAGGTTCTCAAGGATCGTGGCTGCTGTGATCCTGCACGACGTCCACTACCCTTTTTATTACTGTCATTATTGTTACCATATCTTCATTACAGTTTATAGTTAGTTAATGATTTGCTGCTGCTGTGCATCTGTGTCTCTGTGGATGACCGTCCACCAATGAGCTTGGGTCTGCCTGAGGTTTCTGCTGGTTAAAAGGAAGGTTTTGCTTGCCACCATCGCCAAGTGCTTGTTCATGGTGGAACTGTTGGTCTCTGTAAATAATATTATAAAGAGTATGGTCTAGACCTGCTTTGCATGAAAAGTGTCATTAGATAACTTTTGTTATGATATGCCGCTATATAAATAAAACTAAACTGAATTGAACCAACAATGGTGGCTGCTAAAGAAGTTAGTGTAGCGTGTGTATATATATGTGGCGGCACGGGGGGTTATTACTTTATTAGTTATTTAATACCGACAACGCCAACTTGGGTTAGGGCCCAAGGACCCGTACTAAAACTAAACTAGCACTAATTGAAGGACACACAGATTCATTAACTCAGGGAGAGCAGGAGACGGAGTTCAGTGTTCACTTACAAAAATTTATTTCACTAAAATCAACAAGTGTTTGGCATAAAACAAGGAGGCCCAACAACAGAAAAAGGGGGAGTACCCGCTGAGGCTTACCAATCGGGGAAGGGGGTCTTAAAGGGGAATAAGGTGAAGTCCGAAAAAGAAGAGCACCCCACACACAACAAAAACGTGATCTTCACACGAGGAAAATCTCAAACGGGGATCACGCACACACACAAGGGGATCACCACCACCCTGGAGGACCACCACCACCACCGTCGGCCATCAGATCTGGGGGACAAGGGGAAACAAATTAAGAGGGCTCCAAGTACAGAAACAAACAAAACAATGATCAAAAGTATGAGATTAAATCATTAGCACAAACCAAATAAACAAAAACAAACCAAAAAGGTCTCTGGCCAGAGATATTAAACCAATACTCTTCGTTCAAAGTAAATCAGTCACAATAGAAAAAAAACAATAAATTCCCCAAAACAAGATAGTAAATTGCCCCAAAATACCCAGAAACTTAAACAATTCAGATAAAAAAAATTAACTAATACACTCGGTCTCACATGCACACGCACGCACACACACGATGTACAGGGTCAGCTGCAGAAAACCAGTCTAACCGGTGAGGCGGTAGAAGCCGCGGGGGAGCGGCTGCAAAATAGCAGCAGCGAAGCAGTAGCAGCGAGCAGCAGCAGCGAAGCAGTAGCAGCGAAGCCGCAGCAGCGAAGCAGCGGTAGCCGGTAGCCACAATTAATCAGTGCTCGTCTTACTCAGTTCAGCGTCCCACTAAAAGTCCGGTTCAGTCCGGCTACATAGCGTCCCGTCCAAAGAGGGAGAGGAGTGAAGAGTCGGCGTAGCGGGGGGAGACAGCCACCACACGGCAAAGCGATCAGCTGACTGTTAGAGGGAGAGGAGCGAAAGGAAAACTTGGCCACCTGGCTAACAGCAAGTTAAAAGGTAAACGGTAAAAGTTCCTCATAACTCACCGATGCGCTGATCGACGGCAGTTATCATCAATATATCACCCGGGCTGCGACGGAGACGCCGGCTCTATTAAAGATGTAAATTTAAGTTCAGTGAAACGCTCCCGACCATACACAAGCAGCACACTAAGGTGCACCTACCTGTGCTCGGATGCAAGCAGCACACACAGCGACCCGGAGGTGGACGGGCTGAAGAGGCAGGAAGCGAGAGGTCAAGGAGAGTGGCATGACCTACTTTTATCCCCTCTGCTCGAAAAGCGATTGGCAAATAGGTCAGGGAGGGCGTGATGCATAAAAACCCTATACTCAAGGTGGCAGCGATGCCTCATACCACTACAATCCATCCCCCCCATTTTCATCGTCGACCTGACGATGCTCTTTAGGTACAGGTCTCAACTCTAAGACCACGGCCTAAAGAAAGCTAAGACTGCATTTGACTGAGCGGCTGGGGCCTCAGCCTGAATGACCTCATTGGCAGGCCTAGGTAAGTGATGGAGATTTGAGTGCTGGCCAGCTCTAGTTCGGGCTGTCCGCCGCCTGACAGCCTCCACATTCCTTGGAGGGGAGGCTGCCAAGGGAGTGGCACAGGCAGAGTGTGGCTGTACTGTCGACGGGGCAGGAAGTGCCGAGGGCAATGCTGCCGTCTGACGCACAGCGGTGTCGCTACTCCCGGCAGCGGGAGCAGCTGGAACGGCTGACAGGGCAGAATGCGACTGGATAGTTGAAGCAACAGGTGTCACCGGAGCAGGAGCCTGTTGAGCTTCAACATGGTGACCCGTGGGTAGGGGAGTAGCATCCCTTACCACCACCATCAGGTCCTCACCATCAGATGAACTCTCAGATGTTGCAGGCTGGCTAAGTGAGATGGGAAGAGGAACGGAGTTGCCATCTGTCGCAGCTGCCCTAACTACAACCTTAAGCAATGTTCGGTGTACCCGTTTGACCTTGGCCAGGTCGTCCTCTGGTGCGACTGTATACACTGCACCGTTATCATGGGGAGCTTTATTTACCCGATGCACGACAGGATTCCACTTATCCTGGATCTTATGACGACCCATCCAACCAAACTCTTTTAGCAACACCGATTGGCCCACCCCAAGCGGTTCTGATCGAACGGCCTGATCATGGTTTTCCTTCCGACGTTGGGCTGCTTCCTTCAGCCTATCCCAAACACCTTCAAAAGCCATGTGTAACCGGGTTTGATGCTCCCGGACCCAGTCGTTCACTGTCCCCCCAACAGGTTCTTGCACTCTACCCAGCAAGAAGTCAACAGGGAGCCTCGCCTCCCGACCAAACATGAGGAAGAATGGTGACTCCCCAGTGGAATTATGCGGCGTGGTGTTATAAGCGTGCAGTACCTGAGGTAGACAAGAGTGCCAATCATGCTTTCGAGAAGTAGGCAAGGTGCGCAGCAAATCATGAAGGGTGTGATTGAAACGCTCGCACTGGCCGTTACCTGCGGGATGGTATGGTGTAGTGCGGGACTTTTCAGTGTTATAAAAGCTGCACAGCTGTTGAATGAGGATGCTTTCAAAAGCATGACCCTGATCAGAATGAATACGTGCTGGCACACCAAACTTCGAGAACCACGAGCACATGTGCCACTGTAGAGGCACGCTGGTCGCGAGTGGGGAAGGCAAGGGTGTATTTACTGAACACGTCAGTCAGCACAAGAACAGTCTCCAGCCCATTACGGGTTGGTTCAAGCAGCGTGAAATCCATTGCCAGGATTTCATTAGGCTCGGCTGCAAGCAAATGTCCCATGAAGCTACGAGCTGGTGGCCCAGAATCCTTCGCCACCTGACACCGCTCGCATGTTTGACACCAGCGCTTCACATCCTGAGACATTCCCGGCCAATAGCACCGCTGCCTAAGCAATTCCAAAGTCCTGCCTACCCCCTGATGGCCATGATTTTGATGGATCTCAATGAGGACTTTGTCCTTCAGTACAGCGGGCAAAAGCACCTGGAGGACTGGTTCGCCTCCATCGGAACGAAACACTTGGCGGTATACAACCCCAGCTTGTTCAGACAAACCCCCCCACTGTTTGAGGAGCACCAAAGCTTGTGGAGATAACCGCTTGCGCCCGACAGAGTTCGGGTATCGTTTCTGATGCCAAAAGACAAGTACTTCCCCGATCACCGGGTCAGCTTGTTGAAGTTCGCTGATATCTACAGGCAGATGTTGAGGCAAAGCCTGGATGGCAGCCTGATAGGCAGCAGGCCCTCGGCTCTGAAGAGCCTGTTTCAATGGCCGAGGAAGTACGGTCCCAGAAAAAAGCATTTCAGGACCTACAGTTCTGGGAGGATGCAAGTGAGACAGTGCATCTGCATTCGTGTTGCTCTTTCCAGAGCGGTAACAGAGCTCAAAATTAAATGACGCAAGTTGGGCTGCCCAACGTTGCTCAAGCGCTCCCAGTTTAGCCGTGGACAAATGGCTAAGCGGGTTATTGTCCGTGAAGACAATACATTTGTGCCCAAGCAAGTACTCACGAAACTTGTCAGTCATGGCCCATTTTAGAGCCAAGAACTCCAGCTTCATGGAGCTGTAATTAGCTGGATTTCGCTCAGTCGGTCGGAGACTTCGGCTAGCAAATGCTATAGGTCGGACTTTCCCTTCCTGCTCTTGAGAGAGCACAGCACCCAAGCCTCCATGACTGGCGTCAACCTCCAAGATGAATGGGAGCGAAAAGTTGGCATATGCAAGAACTGGAGCAGTAGTAAGCTTGGATTTTAAAGCTTCAAAACTCACTTTTCAGAAACCCGGTGTTCAGACTGCCTGGACTTGGACCCCACCAGCTCAGCGACCAAACGATGTAAAGGAGCAGCCAACTTGGCGAAGCCCTCTACAAAGCGGCGATAGTAACTGGCGAACCCAAGAAAGGACCGAAGCTCCAACATGGTAGTAGGGGGCTGCCAATTAGCTACCACTTCGACCTTGCTTGGGTCGGTGGAAACACCCTCTGCCGAGATGATGTGACCCAAATAACGCACCTCTTGCCGGAAAAATGAACACTTTGACAGTTTCACCTTCAGGCCTTCGTATTGCAACCGCTGCAAAACCACTTCCAGTCTCTCAAGGTGTTGTTGGAAGGTGGATGAAAAAAACACAATGTCATCGAGATATAGGAGCAGTGATTGGCATTGCCGATCTCCAAAAACCCGTTGCATGAGCCGCTGGAATGTACTGGGTGCATTACACAACCCAAAAGGCATGCGGTTCCATTCGAAGAGTCCGAAAGGAGTACAAAATGAAGTCTTGGGTCGGTCGGCCTCGGCCACTGGGACCTGATTGTACCCACTGGCTAAATCCAAAGTGGAAAACCAGCGGGCTCCGGTGAGTGCGTCCAGGGACTCTTCAATCTGAGGAAGGGGAAATGCATCTTTTCGAGTCCTGCTGTTAAGTTGCCGTTAGTCTATGCACAAGCGCAGACTACCGTCTTTCTTCTTAACCAGCACGATCGGCGAAGCAAACGGACTGCAGCTTTCCTGGATGACCTGTGCACCAAGTAGCTGATTTATATGCTCCTTGACCACTTCATATTCGGATGGTGGAATGCGCCGGTAGCGCTGACGGATGGGGGTATCACCGAGAAGCGGGATTTCGTGTGTTATAAGGTTGGTGCAGCCCAGATCACCGTCATGAGAGGAGAACACTGAAGCGTATTTCCACAGAAGATGTCGGGCCCCATCCTGTTCCTCCACAGACAGAGCGGACAGGTCGACTGCATCTATTTGGTCTTGCAGCAGTGGAACTGCAGCCTGAGATGCAACAGTGGCAAGATAGGATGGAACCTCCTCAACACCAGAAGGTAAGCTCACCACAGACACCTCACGCACAGCACCAATCTCTGTACAAGGGTAGAGTAGCACGTCGGAGGTGCCCACATTTACAACAAGTATATATGCAGTACCTCCTTCAACTCGAACAAGTGCTGGAGATGCCAGAAGTCCAGCAGGAAGGCCCTGATCCAAGGGCTCAAAAAGCACAGTAGCCCCAGAATACTGGGCAGAACAAGTAGCTGGGACAAACTGCATAGTGCCACACCTGTGGCTTGAAAACAAAACAGCATGCAGGAGAAACACTGTGTACGGTAAGTGCAATCTAGAGCATGAAACGGAAGTCAGAACCAACCCTGCCCGGGCCCGATAGAATTCGACCCAAGCCTGGCCCGGCCCGTTTTGATTGACGACCCGTTTGCAGCCCGACGTTATTAAAATGTGCGCATATGGCATAACAGTCAAGAATGAGTCTAGCCTCCCCATTTGTGCTAAACACTAACAGTGATGGACTCATCTTAATTTTAACATTTTAGTAGATGCAACTGGCATACAATCAATTTATTTATACTGAAATTTAACAATTGCATGTAGAAGATGACAGAACATGTCATAATAGGGTGTATTAGTATATTAAAAAATGAAATCAAGTGCATAATAAGTGTGTATTGAAACAACAGACAAGACACTTAGCATTGTAGATGAATTCATTTAATTCAATCAAGACATTTAATCAATGTGTTAGCTGTGGGAAACAAGTGAACTGGAATTAATAAACAAAACAAATATTCCTGAAATAAATAGAAAAAGACTAAAATGTTTTGACTAAAACTGGACTAACATACCCTGTGTTCACGTTTGACTAAAACTAGTGACTAAAATTTTGAGACTTTTAGTCGACTAAAATATGACTAACAAAAATGATTTGTGAAAGACTAAAAGTGACTAAGACTAAGAATGAACTTTGAAACAAGACTAAATTGAAAAATGGGTGACAAAATTAACACTGGTCTGTCACATTTAGCAGGCTCTGTATAAAGAATATGGCAGAAATTAAATATCATTTTCGTGACTATGTTTTCAGTCGCTGAAACAAAAACACATGTGAGAGGAGTTCAGGAGGCCATGGAGAAGGGCTTTTGGTTTGCCTTAAGGAAGTTCTGGCAAACCCCATAACAATCAGACAACAGTGGCTCCAAACTAGAATGTGCTGACAGTGACACTAACATGGGTAAATACATTCTCTTTGATTAATTCTGGGCGTATAGTATTCGTGGTGTTAAATCCCTACAGTGGTGATCTGTAGGGGTTTAAAATCTGACCACCAGCATGAGTTGTTTGAATGTGAGACTGACTCAGGCACCTTTGATGTACTTAGGGCGTTTCATATCTACGAGTCCACGGTGTTCCCATGTTTTTGAACTGCAGATAGCATGACTCCATCCAAAGTTCATAAATTCACCTACCTGTAATTTTTCAATGAAGCAAAGCTAAAGTAACCACATTCTGATTGTAACTCTCTACATGAAATTTATATTCATCTTCTCTTTTCACTCAGAAACAGATGAATATCATCTAGACTTGACACTGGCCAATGCCAAACGAAAGATCACAATGTCAGTGTTATGTAAATACACACATATTCTGTAATCATTTACAGTGTTGAAGTGATGGATTATCAAGTGGATAATTATAACTAAATCTGTTATTTCCTTCCACAAAAGAAAAGGTTTAATGTTTACACAGAAATAGAGCAATATTCATTCAGAACCGAGCCCTGCTTAACTGGAGAATTGATTCCAAATGGAGCAGCTCTGTGCCAGCTAGGAGACAGCCTTCACTCCTGTTACTGAAACTCTTTTTCTCACCTCATTTTTAGCATTTGACCTTTGCAGATCAAATTAAAGCAAAAGGGGACGGAGGGGGGAGGGTATATTTTGAATCCAGCCATTAATTCTACTGATGCATGCACAGTCATTTAGCTGCTCACAGTCCATTCATTTTGAATTCAGTGTTACAGCTCTCTGGGAAATGCATGTCTAGCTTTGCTGCAGTAGCTGCAGTGGTGCCAATGGGCAGTTAGAGTCCTGAGGTGCGGAACAGACGGTAGAGACTAATACAGGACACAAGCAGCCAAGATTCTGAGATGGGATGGCACAGAGCCAGAAATGTGAGATGACCAAACAAAGTGGGAGGTCTCGGGCTCTGAGATCAGGAGTAGTTTAACAGAACTGAATGATGAGGTGGAGATTTACAGCAGTGTTCACTTGTATCTGTTTTCACTCATCTGTACTGACTATAGAGGACTATAGACTATATGAAGATTCCTGTTCAGTGTCTCCCCTAGATTTTTTTTCAGCAGCAGCGCTGCTGTGTCCGTGTTTGTGAGGATGTGACGTCAACCCATATTCATGTGTGTGAGAATAGTTGAAATGACCTTGGAATCCTTATAGATCGGATTAGAAATGTTTCCATCTGTATCAATTTACAGCTTTTGACATTTATCTGTAGAAAATATTTAAAAAACAGATTTTATTTATTACAAGTCAGTTTAATGATGTGGGGACATGTGAGTTCTCGTTGTGCGCATGCGTGAAAGCTACACGCTGCCTATTACGATGCTCCAGCCTTTGACTAAATGATTTTCCCCTGGGATTATCAAAGTATTTCTGATTCTGATTCTGAGTGCTGTGAAAGTTGTTGTTGATTGAGTGGAGAGGAGAGGAGAGGAGAGGAGGAGGAGGAGAAGGAGGCTTCAGGCTGGGATTTACAGGAAGAACAGTAAGAAGAGTCCAACCCTCTTTTGACTTGTGTGTTTCTCTGCTCTCAACTGGAGCAGGATGAGTTTATGCAAACCATTAATTTGAATATTTACATATACAAATACCACAGAATCCTACAACACCTACACAACTGAGAGAGAACGTTTTTAATTTTCAGCTCTTGTGAAAAGAAACTTCTATATCTCACTATTTCAATTTTATTTGACCAAAAAGATTAAACACACAATGTTTTACAACACCGGTGACAGATGGTAAAAGGGACGGCCAACGATGCCAAGAATGTCATCACTTTCTGCTCCCTATTTCTACTTAAATATCCTCCAACTGGTGTGTGTGTGTGTTTGTGTTATGGCTGGGCGATATATTGATATTTTAATCTATATCGATATATTTTCAAAAGTCATATAGCACAAGACCATATCATATCATCGCTTATATCGATATAGTTTATTTTGCGTTAAAATACATAATAATAAGACCATACATCTCTTCCCTTGAGCCGCTAGTTCACTTTTATTTCTCCTCTCCCTCTGTACAGGCCTTGTTGCTCATTGACGTTGTCACGTCACAGTCTCCAATACCTCCAGAAAAAGTTGCTAGATTTGTCACTAGACGCTTTTTAAGAACAAACAAATCACTCGAGGGTCTGAAAAGATGCTAAATATAGCGATAAAGTTGCTAAGTTGTCAGCACTGTACCACTGATTAGTTTGTCAATAAATAACCGAAGCAGCGGGGTTAGAGGTTGTGCCCGTGTCAGCTGTTGCAGTACATTGTGGGATTTGTAGTATGAGAAATGGGAGTGTAATTTACCGGTGGCCCATTGGGCAAATGCTAAGGGCGTCGTCCATCCAGGGGAAACCACAAATGGGGGAAGAAAAAAAAAAGAGAAACTTTCACTTTTCTTATACTAAAACTTGATATGAAAAGACGTTAATTTAACTGAATAGCAAAGCCTATTAAATAATAATAATAATACTTTCCTAAGCCCCCCCTCCTCTGACTGATTAGACTATACCTGTCTGTTCTCTGTTTTTTGACATCACCTCTTATTGACAATAATAATGTGAAAACGACCAAAACTCTTTGGTGTTCGGGGGAAGGAAGAAAGGAAAAGAAGAGGAGGAAAAAACGCGACAAAGACAGAGGTGAACCTTCGCTAAAGATGATGCCATGAAATTATTTGTCTGTTGCAGAACGATAGTAACTTTGAGTGTAACACAGTTTGATAATCAATAAATAGCGTCAGCTTGTTTTAACGTCAGTTAATGTGATGGAGGGGCCTAAGAGCTGTTATGGAAATAATAATGTAGGTAACTACTCCCACCTTACATTTCTCAGGGTCACTGGTAAAGATTAGATAGATTCAGCAGGTGTTTACATCTGTCTACATGTGGTTATCTAACGTTTGCTCTGCTTGTATTAATCAGTCAAAATGCTGTTTATTTTCCACCCCTTCAGACATCAGAGCTGTAAGGCTGGCTGTTTGTTGTTCTACACTTCATACTGTCTAAAGTGTGTTTATAGTGTTTAACTTTACATCAGTGTTAAAGTGCACATCATTAATGTTAATACTAACTTAGCATTCCCATATGTTACATTATACTGCAGTTTACTGCTTCTTTGCATTCTGCTAATCAGCAGTTCACTGTAAAAATAATAAGACTAAATCTAATTTGCAGAAAATAATTTAAAATAATAATTTAACAGAAATAATTGCATTGTATATGATACATGTACAGAATAGGGGAAATCATGCCTCTTAGATTTTTCCTTATTAGTATTTCATTTCATTTTATTCTTGGTATCATGTTTTTTTAGGATTGGACTGTAACACCCGATGGTGTCACACCCTCCCTTCTCTCTTCACATGTGCTGTTGAGATATCAGAATCCCACCTCTGCCAATCTTGGGCGATCACCAGTTATCTCCACTTCAGCAACGTTGAGCGATACTCTTGTGGCCTCCACCTCTTGTTTACAGTTTTTATTTTGTGGGTAGTTAAATCTTATACTCTGTGTAGGCTACTAAATAAATAAATAAATAAATAAATAAATAAATAAATAAATAAATAAATAGGACAAAAGTGTGCTATAAAAAAGGCACATTTAAGATTTTTTCCTTTTTTTTTTTGCATGAATCGTCTAATCCACTTCTCCTCTATTGATCCAAACCACTGATTTAATTAATGTCAGATTTTTAACCCTTCAATGCCAGAAAATCTGAGTCCCTGGTTAAACAAAATGGCAAAAAAAAGCACAGGAAAAAGGGGTTATTTCCAATATACTGAATGCAAACTGGATTTGGTTTGTGGGGATTATAACAGTTCTTGGATATGTCATTGATGAGTAACAAGATTGATTTCCAGGGTTGTTTTTTTTGTAGTGTCAGATTAAAGAAATTCCCAGTGAAGTGAAGTCTATGGGGCAATGGCATAAAGTGGCAATGTGCGCGCGCACACACACACACACACACACACACACACACACACACACACACACACACACACACACACACACACACACACTTGTGCCTTTGACTTAAGACCTTGTTTACATAGAGGTCCAGCTAAATAGTGTGTTTAATAAGACCTCCACCAGGTCAGGAGTCATAAGGTGATCCCATGCTGACCTCAGGTCCTCGATGAGGCGAGCGACTGCGGGCCTGGAGGGGGAACGTTGTCTGGGGAAAACCAGAGAGTCTCTTTGTGATGGGACAACCGCTGATGCTTTTCCTTTGAGCTGGACTCTTCGTTAAAGGACAGAAACGCAGGAGCTGTGGAAACTTTAAACAGTTATAGTTAATAAGCTCAAAGTTGCAGAGCCACTCATACTGAAGCCAGAAGCTGTGCGCCTTGTGCTTTAGCAGCAATCTTGTGGGATCAGACTCTGGACTGCAGCAGTCCAGTCCTGTTTATGGACTATCTGCATGAGTAAAGGGATCACACAGATGGCTGGACAGCCACCCAGCTGCTTCTGCAGGTGTTAGCCACCTGTTAGCTCCAGAGGAGCACAAGGGGAGAGCTGGGCTGTGGATATGAACACAGGCCTGAGGAGACATGGTTCCTCTGGGTGGAGGAGATGGACACATGAGGGGCCACTGTTAAATTTGGCATGGTGCTACCCAACAGAAGGCTGCACTGACCAACAGATAGACAGCAGCTATGTGGAGTGCAGGTTGGATGAATTTCATTATTATTAATGTAATATTTCAAGTCTCCTGGAAACCAGACACTGTACAGAACTTTGTGTTAGATTTGGATCTGAATGCGGGTTCTGGGGATTTGTTTTCTTTTTTGCTCACTTGACATGCTGAGCACAAATAATACATGAACTTGTTTTGAGTTGTCAGTTTTACAACAATTAGACATCCATTACAATCAGAAGCCAAAGAATGGCAAAGAGAGAGAAACAGAGGGAAACTGTTGAATGGCTTTGTTGCTCTCAGCTCTGTCATTAATCATCTAATACAGCTGCACACACGTACAAACAAACACACATGCACACTCAGGATGTAACGATATGGAAAACTTGACCTCTAGGTTATAGTGATCAAATTATCACGGTTAACGATATTATCACAATATTCTATTATATATAATATTCTCTCCTGTCATTTTCTTATTAAACATTAGAAGCCAAAATCTCAAAAAGAAACAACAACAAAAAGTTCATTTAGAATTCATAACCTTCATAAACACGCAGTAATATAGACATTAACCTGCCATCTAATGGTCATCATTACATTACATTAAAATTCACACATAAGAAGTGTGCCTGTGTGAGTGAGAGGAGTGCCTGTAAGAGGCAATTAGTATATGTTCTTGTGTGTGTTGAGCCAACACTGTGAGTAGTGAATTAAATTAACACAACATTTTATTTCCTGGAGGTAAAGTTACAATCTGCCAATATCGACTCACGTTTTTACCTCCCTATCATAAATATTACCATATGTTCTTCCTAGCATTAAAGAACATTATTTTATGTCGCCTTACACTGACAGTAGACTGGGTGCCTTCGGTTCCGTTTCATGCACTTTCCACCATGCTTTCATTCATTGCTCACGAGACATGGATGAGGCTGTTATTACAAATCCTGATAATCAACCAAAATAATGAGAATAATTTAAACATAAACAGTTTTCAATCGTGTAAAATTTCACTAAAATTTACCATAATACTGGTAACCATTACATCCCTAATGCACACACACACACACACACACACACACACACACACACACACACACACACACACACACACACACACACACACACACACACACACACACACACACGTTCCTTTGTTGCTTATGTCTTCAAATTGATGGAGTTGATTGAACTTAGTGCAGGTCCAGTCATCATATTTGTCAAAGCACAGAGCACACGCATCTGTCAGTATTTTGGCCACAGTGACTCTTAAACGAACGCCAGTGGTAAATGACACCAAATGCCTAACCACATCTAATATATCTTTATCTTTATATGTGCACGCAGACTCGTCGGGATCCTTAAACCTTTGCATGTTAACATGTTGTTTGTCATAGTTTGTCAGGACAGAAAAGAGGATGACATAACTGAAATCTCACTGATCATGACGATACTCCAGTGGCAGATAGTACAGCCTCAGTCATGCTGCCATCAGTATTAGTATCAAATAGATTCTTTACATTTACGCTTACATTTACCCATGTCTGGGATTACAAAACACAGAGTAGACAAAGACAGCAAGACTTCCTCTTCTCTTCTCACCGTTTTCCTTTCACTGTTTTCCTCTAACCGCCTGCACCATTCATGATGTATTCCAGGAGTTTATGTAATGGTAAATGGACTGTACTTATATAGCGCCTTTCTAGTCTTCCGACCACTCAAAGCACTTTACACTACATATCTCATTCACACATTCATACACTGATGGCATTGGCTACCATGCAAGGTACCAACTGCTCATCAGTTTGAAGATCTAACCATTCACACACCGATGGCACAGCCTTCAGGAGCAATTTGGGGTTCAGAATCTTGCCCAAGGACACTTCGACATGCAGACGGGAGGAGCTGGGGATCGAACCGCCGATCATCTGATTAGTGGATGACCCGCTCTGCCTGTGAGCCACAGCCACCCCATTTACCATTATCTCCTGGCATTTGTTCAAGAAAAGCCAGAGGAAAAACCACACAACAGAATCCACAAGAAAAAACACAACTAAAATGTTGCTGTGGTGTAAATGTGGCATTTCATTTCATTTATATTTATATTTAACTTGAATGTTTGTTTCTACACAGTCTGATGTCATCGCTGTGTGATCTGTGTAGCACTGCGACTGGAAGGAAAGGCTGTCCGGACAAATAGTAGTTCTAGGACAACAAGGGAGTGTCAAGATTGTTTTAAACGCACTGGAAAAAATCAAAGTAAGCATAGGCAAAGCAGGAAGATGACGGAATATTCCACTATCACTCCTTCCTTTGGCTGGTAGGTGAACTGAAGGTGGTCCAGTGATGGTTTAACCAAGGTGTGACAGGACCTGCCTCGACAGGGACTTCACCATGTGGAAAGACAGCATCACTGCACTGTACGTAGCTGTTAGAAGCAGAAGGGCATGGAACCAGGAAGGAGGTCCTTCACAGGACAGAGACAATCTCTACACTACACTCTGGTTAAAGAAGTGCTGGCAGCCAAAGTGGAGCCATTTCCATTACAAACAAACAAACCCTCCTGCAGATGAAAGCCTCGATGTACAGTTTAAAGTTTCAGACAAAAACAGAACTGGATTTATTTTTTAGCAGTGATGGGTGTTAACTGGTCAGATCGGCATGCGTTTGAGCACTTTACTGAAAATATTTGAAGAGTTGGATAAAATGAATTAATGGCTATACATTTCTAGAAGGACTGATTAACCTTGTTGTTTCTCTCCACAGCTCATGAATATGGTAAAAGTGAGTTATTATTTCATGTTGAAAACTCCAAATACAACAGAGGAAGAAAGTAGGGAGTGTGTGTAAAAGTGTGAGTGTTAAAAAAAACCTCTTGTCTTCCCCTATTCATTAATATACATATTTAGAAAAGGAACATTATGCAAATTCTGCTCCAGATTAAATAGCAGAGCTGGTAATTTGATTTGAAATATAATTCTGTACATATTAATGAGTCACCTAAGGCAACGATATTTCAACTTGGTTTAATCTAATTATAGAGCAAACATTAAACCCCCTTTGGGTCGCCGTTTCCTGCAGGCTCCTTCGTGGCCTGTGGTGAACATGAATGCTGAAACTTGTTTAGCTCACTTATAGATGATTGCTCTTTCATTTGCTCCTCTGCTGAGTGAAGACATGAGATCTTCACTATGCTGAGGTAAGTCCACACTATAAGATATTGTGAACAACAAATAATTATCCCAAATCTGCATTCATAAGATTTATGAAGACTCATGATTTAAACATAATGCTCCAAACAATGTGGTGTTTTTGACCCTGCTAAAGACACAGTGGAGCCAGTGTGGTAAAATATTCATGTGTCTTCATTTTCATTTGGATTGTGGCTGCTCTCACATTTTAGCAGAGAAGGTTGGAGGAGGAAGTTAGGGGGATAACAACTGGGGGATGGTGGATAGAAAGCGGCTGTCACAGCTGATCCTGTCTGGGATTCACTGTGCTCAAACCCAAACAATGACTTCTTCCCTCTGCAGAGAGATATTAAATACAGTAATTGCATGTCAGAGTTGTTTCATTCAACCATCCCACCTGATGCCAGCTGAAGGGGAAACTCTACGAGGGAGGCAGGACACATTTCTGAGACCACCTTTGATAACCAGAAGCCTGACAGTGCATCCATTCCATTTCCTAGTGTCAACACTGTTGACTGTTTAATAAGGGTTTAAGATGATTCAGAGTAAGTCGAGCTTCGAGAGGATACAGTGTTTTTCTGGAGATCTCAGAAGGCCTTCAGCAGAACTGACTTGAAAATAGAATAAATAAGCAGACAGTTCTTTGTAATTGAAATGTCAATTAATTCTTGTAGCGAGAATAAATTGACTGACTTCACTTTTACATTTTTTTACACAGAGAACTGAACACTCCATATTCCAGGATGTGATGATGAAGTTTACAGCACACAGGGCTGTGGAAACTATAAGACTAACTTTGCGATTAAAAAATGGATAATACATTAATTTATTGGTTGTGCTTAATTAACTGTAATTTGCGACATGAAACACAGATGCAGGGGTTCATTTCTAAATCACATGAGGTGCTCTGATCAGACTAGCCCCATGTGTTATTACAGCTGAGCTGCATTTCTTCCTGTGCACAGATCAGTGTGGTCAGAACATCTGATGTTACATTAAGCAACACGATATTCAAATGCTTTCTTGCTGTTAGGATATGAGGATGAGGTAAAAGAAGGGGAAAGATCTCATATTCGGATTGTTCTAAAATTTCCAAAATTTTCCAAACTTAATTCTACATAACATAAAGCCTTAATATCATTTGAACAGGTGAGTTGTATATAAATTCAACCTCAGTACAGTTGTCATGAACAGGGAAATTAGCTATAGAGACCATTTTAACATGAGGGCTTATGGAGACTGTCTCCTTTGTAGCCAGCTTCAAATGGACGATGCAGTTTTCAGCTTTTCTGTGTTGGCTTCATTGCACAGTCACGGTTGAGGTTGCCGCTTGATTTGATTTGGTGTTTTACAGATATTATGTTTAAGTATCATCTGAATTGGATTACATAATTTACATTTTATTTATTTGCATGTATACTTAATATCTTTCAATGCAATACTGTTCATTGTTCTATCGCTGCTGTATGTTGTTCAAGGAACAACCCATTTTGTAAAGACAGTATGTGTTACAGTTAACTTAATTTTTAAAAATCCTTAGTTTAAAAGTTTGTGTGTCATTGTACATACAGTATGTGCATTCTCTGCATGGTTCAGAGGGTGATCCAAAAGATTTTCCTATCTTTCTTAAAGCACTTTCTGTTCCCCCCAACTTTTGTTACAAGTATAGTTCAACCCATTCTCCTTTACTGTGTAACCTCAACTCATCCTTCATTCTGCTCCCATCCGGTTGCAGTTACAGGTCCGTGGTCTGGAAGTGAGCACGCTATGGCAGGAGTTTAGTCTCCTCTGCCATAGCATGTCTCAACAAAGCACCACAGTAACCACTATGTGTGGTGTTGTGGAGAAATTGCTAAAGTCAAAAGGTCAATGGTGAGGTCAGGAGTTCAGAAAGTGTTCAGGATCCTCTGATGTCTTATGCTGTATTATTTATTGACGCTTGATCAAGGAGAATTAGATACACTCTTAAAGTTCATCAGAAGTGCCTGAGTCGGTCTCACATTCTGACAAACTCATCCTGGTGGATCGACTTTAAACCCAAAGATAACACCACAAATACTACACGCCCAGAATTAGTCACAGAGAATGTCTTTACCCATGGAGGTGTTACTGTCTGCATATTCTAGTCTGGAGACACAGATTTCTGTTTACGCAGATTGGAACCTCAACGGCAGCTATCTATTATGTCTAGGAAGGCAGCAACAGGTCTCTTTGACCCTGGCCACCACAGTGTTGAGATAGACTGGCACCTACTGTTCCCAATCAAAGCCAAACAATTAATACTGCCGAGGACCTCAAGGCCCACACATGACCTTGTGTAACCTAAGGAGAGAAAAGTCCATAACATGTAGAAGCTATGGGTATGGGATAAGGGTAAAGAAATGTGCTTTATTGAATGTTAATTTTTGTGGTTATGTTGTGGTGTTTCTATGTACCTGTGTATTTATGTATGTACTGTACATGAGGCCTTGTACAGACTGCAGCAACACATTTCCTTGGAAGGACAATAAAGTATCTATCTATCTATCTATCTATCTATCTATCTATCTATCTATCTATCTATCTATCTATCTATCTATCTATCTATCTATCTATCTATCTATCTATCTATCTATCTATCTATCTATCTATCCATCACTACTTATTACTATTTATCAAACCAGAGGCAGGTCGACAGGTACAGTATTTGTCAGAGATAAAACTTTCTGACATCAGATCCTTAACTGTTACTTCTGATAGGTCATCACATAATACATAGAGATAGAGAGACACAGATGCACAGCAGCAGCAAATCATAAACTAACTATAAACTGTAATGGAGATATGGTAGCAATAATGACAGTAATAATATGTGTAGTGGACGTCATGCAGGATCACAGCAGCAGCCACGATCCAGCCAGTGTGGCTTATTCGTGGAACTTTTTTAATGTATTTGTAATTTGTAATTGTTGGCTTGGATCTGCACACAGGATTTGATGACCATAAAAAATATAATTGTTGCCAGCCATCACCTTAGTTTGGTCTCGAACTTTACAATCACTCGTGTCATGTCTCCATGTTCCCCTGGAGGAACTATGATCCATATGCCTTCTTCATGCTTGTGAAGGCAGTGAATGTATCTATGGCTACCGAGACATGATGAGCCTGAACGCTGTCACATCATTCCTCCTCAGAGCCCCCAGTGTGTAGCTCAGTCACTTCCCATCTGCTTCTTTGTCACACACAGCCGACAGGTGGAGGAGATGATTCATTAAACTTCCATCAACCAGTGAGGCTCCAATGAGGGGAAGTGATTTAATCCATGTAACTCCAAGCAATTAGGAACCTAACAAGCTTCAAGCATGCTGTAGATGAAAGTGGTGATGACAGGAGCAAAGTTTTAATTTCTGAAGTGGCAGATATCATATTTGTTTCAATTACTTTGGGGGTAGTCTTTTCCACAGTGTAAAACAAAAATGACACATCAAATGCACTTTACCAAAGAGCTGTTTCTGTTCACCTACAGGCTAAAATCAGACATACTGGTGCTCTTGACTCCAGGGCAGATCCTGTATTTGATCATCATGGGTCAATCGCTGGGCTATTTACCAGCTGGATGAAGTTTACACTTATTTTAGAACAGGGCTCCTCATGTCTTCATCTCTGATTACTTAGCAAATTGGTAAATAACCCAATTACACATGGGCAAACAAGTATCTACTCATGACGCTTGGTTGCAGAAGATTCATTCTTTATTGGTACATAGTACTTGTTTTGATGTGCAAGTTTCAGTCCAATCTATGTCATTACACAAAAAGCAATGCAAGGATAACATGGCAGGAAAACCCAGTCTCAAAATGGTTGAACTACATAACTAACTGTAGTGAAAACAAAGGGCAACATGACAGAGGTTAGTGTGTAGACACAAGAGGAATAAACACTCACTGCTACAAACCATTGCAGCAATCTGGCAACATGAACAATCATAATAGGCATCAGCCTACAGAATAAAAAGAGCAATAAAGGAGGCAAAAAGAGTCCACAGGACGGAAGTGGAACTACAATTCCAGAAAGGTCGAAGAACTATCACAGATTCCAAGCTCACCACCCTCTTCCTTATCCTCCTCCTCAAGTGCTGATGTGTCTCTAGCAGGTGAGCTAAACAACTTTTACTTGAAAATGCTTTCCTGGAAATTGTAAAATATTGATGTGCATCACACAAACCAGCTACATAATATCCTAAAGGGTGTTGATTTTATTGTGCATTGGCTGGGAACCACCAATATACCACCAATGCTATGACAGAAGCTGGGGCAATGGAGGCACACAGGATAAACAATTTAAAAGTCTTGCCATTGAGCTTTATCTCAACCTCAACCACAACCTGCTTCTCCAGGAGAAAAAAATGACTTGTGACACAGAAAAGCTAATTAATATGAACTAATTAAAAGCTAAATTAATTAATAACCCTAACCTTAATATTAATTTTGTATTAAGCTTAACTTCTAAGAGTACAGTGTTTTTTTCCCTCTTGAATTGTATGTGTTCAAATTGAACACTAGTAGGTCTGATGGTCCAGAGACAGCCCTCAGCGCCATGGACAGCACTCTGACAGTCACAGGGCTGAAAGCAGAGGAGCTGTCTGTTCACTGTGGTGCTGAAACCACAGCTGACTAACAAAACAGATTCTTTGGGGCCAATGACCTCACAAGTGGACTTTGACATGAAGGCAAGAGATGACAATGAAGCTTTATTCACACAGTGAAACAGAAAACAGATTCAATATTTAATAAATACATTTTAAACATAAACAGCTACACAGAGAAGGATCATTTTACTGCTTTATTTCTGACATGACTCCAGTGGAAAGCACCTATCACATTTCTGTTCTTAGCATGCTGTCATAACAGTATACATAAAATTTACAAGAACCAAGCAAAATATGATAGCTGCTTGTTGTATTGTTGATAGTTGCAGATGTGAGCTCAGGATAAAAACAGCTCACATTATTTTACACCTAGTGTACATCTTGGACAGTTCATCAGAGTTTATAAAATCACAAATATGTCCACAGGTCTGCTTTGAAAATACTCACTGCTGTTTTTCTCCATCATATCTACCAACATATAATGTTGATAAGCCAAAGATTCTCCGATTGCCTAATATTCAATTCAATGCAAGAGAGAGATAATATTATTATTATTATTATTATTATTATTATTATTATTATTATTATTATTATTATTACTATTATTATAAACGTAATTGTTCAATTGATGCTGAAAAATTCAATCAGTGTCCACTCAGCTCAGTTGTGTTGTGTCAGACACACTGATGCAGAATTATCCACATCTGCATTGTGATGCATCTCAGAATCGATACTTTTCCACACAAACAATTTGATTTAGAAAAAGAAAAGTGTAGCTAATTATTTTCAAAACACAGATGAAAAGCATGATTTGGTACTGCTGCACACACACAGCGGCTTTGCCTGTCTGAAGACACTTGAACAAACAGGTGCTTGATAAAATCAACCTGTTACATCAGGGCATGACAGCCCATCATATACCCCTGATACCCCTGAAAGAGCACTTGCCCTCCCCTGTCTGAATGGCATTTAACAAGCCTGTCAAAATTGTGTAGTAAACGTTCTTGCTATTTTCCTGTTGTAGTGGTCAGATGGACATTCTCGTCATCACAAAGCTTGTCACTACAAACTACCAAACTTCTTTCTTTCACCATTCTTACTCTATTACTATTTTAGAGGGAGTTCTGAGTATCTGTTCTTTGTCTTTGTCTGGTCAAATGCACCTTGATATTCTGTATAATATTCTCCAGCAGTTTCACGACGTTCTGTATGTCTCAATTTGTGTCTGGAGACAACATTGAGACTCTCACATATTTAAAGCTTGAAAAGACTTTAGAACTCATTTCTTTAATCCTGCTGCTTCACCAGGCTGATCCTCCTTGTCACTGGTGGGAGCCATCTGTACCCTACAGCAGAAACACCAACATGTGTGGTATAATGTTACAGAGGATTTTATTTACGAGCTTGATGTCAAATCTCAAAAAAGTGTCAGTTCAATTATCATGGCAACATCTACTTGGACACTACAATATTCATGATCACATCATTGTTTTATTTCAGCCACACTGTCCTACTGAACTACAAAGAGATTGCATAGACACACAGAGTATACATACACACATACATATCTTGCAGCACAGCTTCATAGCCCATCAACAGTTTAGTGATGTCCAGCACTGTGCACTTCAACGGTGCCATGAAATTTACCCTGTACACCACCACATAGGACCACAGTGATCATATAATGTTGTACAGCATGAGGAACTGCAACATATCAATGCAGTGTGGCATCATCTTTATGTATCACTATTATAGAATGTATAGACTATTGAGAGCCTAAAGCTCTGTCATGAATACATAAACCTGTAAACTATTTGTCATGAAGCCACTTCACCTGAATCACAATGACTAACCACATTACCCACAATTCACCCAGGTCAGAATTAGAGCAAACAAAGGAGGGTCAGTATAAATAAGTTCAGTTCCTTAAAGGAAGAGGCAAGTTCATACAGTTCATACAGTTCACAAGTGAAAGTGTCCAGAATTTAACGAAACAATGACACTCTTCAGGATTCCAACAATAACCAAAACATAGAAACTGCGTCCATATGAAGTTCAGCAAATTGTGTTAGAGTAAGCCCTCTCCTCCATAGCAAACAATAAAAGATCTCCAAGGAGAGCACTTAACTCCTGCAGGGAAACCTGAAACTGTCAAACACGTTACGCTGTCGGACTCACCTCCGGTACCGGACGCTGGCTCGGCTGTCATCATGAACATTAGCTTTGAGGGTCAGGTGAAGAGGACCAGTTGTTGTAGTACACATGTGTCAAAGTCAAGGCCCGATCCGGCCCGCCTAGCTTTTTCATCCGGCCCGCGGCCCATTTTTAATAAAATATAATTTTATTACATTTTTTTATAATATCGTGACGCAGCGCTGCGCCGTGCGGCGCTTCTGTGCGCGCCGGTTAACTTAACACTGCATGTGTAGCCGCGGCTCACTAGAAGGCGCTCATAAAGGCTTGGTTCTCTGAGAGCAGGTAGCGGACATTTTGTTTCAATCTTGACACCCTCGTTGGAAAAATGTCGCTGTCGAAAAGGGAAAGCTGGACACCGAGTGTCGGATCTTTCAGGAAAAATGGACTAATTAACTAACGTATTTTTTCACGGAGATGAATGAGAAACCCATGTCTTTGTGGGCGCATAACATTGATCTCTACGAGCAGCCAGTGGCCCGACGAGTGCGCAGGAGCGTCTGCAAATTTCACGAGAGAGACGCTGCAAACAAAAATCAATAACTCCACTGTTATACAGTATTATGACTTCAAAATCACTCCACACGTCAACAGTCTCCCCGTGGTCATACTACAACAGCTGTTTTGGAAAAATATACTTTTTTATATTTTGGGGGAATTCTTATTGCAAATATTAATCAATAACTCCACTGTTAAGCATTATTATGACTCCAAAACCACTCCACACATCAACAGTCTCCTCGTGGTCATACTACAAGAGGTGTGTTGGAATATATACTAATATACTTTTATATTATTTTGGGGAGACTGGAGGTCTAACTTGGCTTTGATTTCTGTCATTAATGTAACCTGGAACATTTCTTACATAAGTTTTTTTTTTATTGTTCAAAGCTATATTGTTAAAAAAATCCAAGCTCATGCCTTCCATGTCATCTGCTTGCTCTGCTATGAGCCCTGCTGTGAGATATGACAAACATTGAGCCTTGGGTTGTTACTTTTTATTTTATTGAAGAAAATTTCTTTAAATAAAAAAGATTTTGTATTGCACTTGTTTCAGCACATTTTTTTATCCATTTATTTTTTTATATTTTCAAATTTTTGCATTGATTTTTGTGCTCCGGCCCCCTTTCGCTCATATATAGTTGTATGCGGCCCCTGAACCAAAATGAGTTTTACACCCCTGTTGTAGTTTAAAGAGGGACAGCAGCTCTGGGTGTCTGTTCGCATTGACCGCGGACTGTACTGGACTCTACCTGCACACCTGGACAGGTTTCTGCAGTGACACGGTGAGCCGCCATCTCGTTTTTTCATGGCTGTATTTAAATGAGGTGGATGACTGTGCAATCCCATTGGCTGAACATAAGAGGCCTGACAGTGACTATTCTGACGTGTTCCATGTAAACGCCATAGACATATATACATAGACGCCGCATTGAGCCGGTTGGTCGTTGGTCGCGATACGTTGATGTCGCCGCCATATTGGATAAGGCAGATCTGCCCGTAAACTAATACAAGGAAATGGACTGAACTTTATGAAGCGCCTTTCTACAGAGTAAAAGTTCTTTAAGTTAATGTCTCTTATACACCCATTCACACACACACTAATATATCTGGGAAACAAACAGGCACCAAAACCAATGTATGTAACTTTTAAAGTGATGATTATAAATGCTTACTTACTGTGATGATAAATAAATACACGTGTGTGTGTGTGTGTGTGTGTGTGTGTGTGTGTGTGTGTGTGTGTGTGTGTGTGTGTGTACTATATGTATATATGTTCACGTGTAATGTACACGTTAGTGCTCTTTATTCAGAAACCCTTATGTCACATCTACATTTCAGGATCTGGTTATTATAGACACAGATTAAATGTTAAATATAAATATTACAATATTTATCAATATGGCAGCAACGTTGACGTACGATTCAGCACTCAATGCGGCGTCTATGTATATATGTCTATGGTAAACGTGCTGTGACACACATTGCTGTCACCTTCCTTTGTGTTTTTATAATGTTTTGTATGAATTTCTAAATAAATGCAGATTCAAATTCAGGGTCTAACACAGACACACTAAGGATAATTACATACAGTTGTGTGAAAAAGTGTTTGCCCCCTTCCTGATTTCTTATTCATGCATGAATCTCCTTTTTAGAGTCATGCCACGGCATCTCAATCGAATTCAGGTCAGGACTTTGACTAGGCCACTTCAAAGTCTTCATTTTGTTTTTCTTAAGTCATTCAGAGGTGGACTTGCTGGTGTGTTTTGGATCATTGTCCTGCTGCAGAACCCAGGTGCGCTTCAGCTTGAGGTCACAAACAGATGGTCGGACATTCTCCTTCAGGATTTTTGGTAGACAGCAGAATTCACTTTTTCACACAGGGCCATGTAGGTTTGGATTTTTCCCCCCTTAATAAAAAAAACCTTCATTTAGGGCTGCACGATATGGCCTGTAACCAATATCTCTTTTAAGCTATATCGCGATACACAATATATATCTCGATATTTTTGTTGTTGTTGTTTTGTATTGTTTATTTCTAATAAATAATGTCATTATTACCTTGATAGCATTGTAATTGCTCAGAATCAATGTAGAACAGTAGATTTACACTTGCTGTATGAGACACACCTCTCTTTATAGCAATTTAACACTTGTCATATTATTTATGAATTTTTAATACATTTCATGATGTAAATATGAGCTTTAAAGCTCATTAGCTTCCAGGTCATGTGACCTATTGGCTCAAAATGAGTGTAGAACAGTAGATCTACACCTGCTATAGGACACTATTTATAGCATTTTAACACATTTTTTATGAATTTCTAATATATTTCATAATGTACATATGAGCATTGAAGCCATGCAGGATCATACTTGGCTTATGAGACACTTTTTTAAATCAAATTTTAACCATTCTTCATATTTTATAAATAAACGTTTAATACATTTAACACCCACGTTTTATTTTGAAAAACGGAAGTGTCCACACGCTGCAATAAGCTAGCGCTTCTTAGCGCTGTCTCAAAGTATTTGCCATAAAGTCGGCAATAAGGGCACACTTGAAAATATTGGAGCAGCTGACGTGACCACGCAAAAACGAGAGACGGCTGGCGTGACCGCAGTTGTTTTTCCAAGTCGTCCGTCTCCATCTTCAATTAACTCGCTTGGGCTCTTCACTTCTCTCCTCACTACAAGACAATACAAATACAGAAAGTACGCATGCGCGTAGGGGATTTTTCTGGGTGGGCAGGGCAGTGTGCTGCGTGCTGTAAGCAGCACCAGAAGTGAGTGACAGGCGAAACTCCGGAGAATTAAATGCCGACGGCTTAAAACATTTATATGACAAGTACTCGATGGTCGCGATATAGTAATTTCATACATCTCACGGAGAACAAGCCGCGATATATCGAGTATATTCGATATATCGCCCACCCCTACCTTTATTTAAAAACTGCATTTTGTGTTTACTTGTGTTATCTTTGTCTAATATTTAAATTAGTTTGACGATCTCAAACATTTAAGTGTGACAAAACATGCAAAAAATAAAGGAAGGGCCAAACATTTTTTCACACAACTGTACATAATTAATAACAATGCGGACAAACGGGCTTCACAGAAGCTCACAGACAATAATTCAAATGTTTGTTTCAGTGTGTGAACTTCAATTTCTGTTCTTGCACAAAATCCATAAATTCAATGACCCAAGCAGGATGTATGTGCATGATTAAAACATACATGACCCCTAACAGAACATGAGCAGGAGGAGCTGCAGACACACTCCGTCAGCTCCTCTGTCCTCCTCCTCTGGCTGTATGTGAAGTGTCTAAACACAAGAATAGATTGTGTTAGGCTGGAGATGCTGATCTATCTCTGCTTAGTAACATGAAATAAACAGTACATGCTAATTTAAGTTTGTTTACTGATACACACAGAGCTATCAGAACTTTGGAGCCAGCTGCTCCTTGTTTTTGTGTTGCTGTGCTTGAAGCTGCAGACTTGACAGGACTGTTTCACTTCAGACACTCTGAAGCCATTCTCTTAATATCCCTGTGGGTAATGTATTGCAAATGATTCAATTGATCATTTGCACTTTGATATCTATAGATAGATTGATGAACAGCTGAGCTGAAATCAGTGTGTGAAACACAGGGGGTCTCCATAACTGACAGCCTGGACAAAAAAGAAAAACCTAAGAAAACTTAATGAGTCTTAATTATTTAGCTAATTATATTTTACATTAATCTAAACTGTGGGTTATTTTTTTATGTAACTCCTGAAATCTTTGACCATTCTAATAGTAATACAATAAAAATAAAATGCAGTCAAGCCAAGCAGCAAACTCTGTGGCTGTGAGATGAAGCCAACAAAAAAAGTGCCAAAGAGAATACTAAAAGTTCTACGAATAAGTGGCTACAGAATAAGTAAGTCTCCATAAACCTTCATGTTACAATGTCCAACATCACAGCAGGATAAACTTCACTAACTTTAATGTTTTATTAAGCAAAATTAAATAGAAAATGTATGCAGAATTAAGTGTGGCTGCTTTGATTGACAGGTGAGTTTCTCAAAGGTTCTTCAGAAACCTGTGGGTGACGACTGATATAATTGCATATCATCTAATAACATAGAACAACAACTAATAACTAATTGCCTGAAGGAAGCATATGCCTTAATGAATGACCAATGTGAGCATGAGGAACATTTATTCAGACTAGACCTACATGTAGCATGATCAACACTTGTATCTTGGCAGTTTAACCTCTAGTTCGATTGACTTCATGAGGTAGGTGGTGACATGAACATTGTTGCCCTGCAGTTTAGTTTACTGTGTATTGCTCATTGGTACTTAATCACAGTTACGGTGTATTGGAGTGAAATTTGAGTATCAGTTACTGAAAAGAATCAGTTGTTTCCACGGTCATTGAGCTGTAAGTCTCCATAGATGTGCTGTACAGTAGGTGTGTCCTACTTTAAACTTTGCCACCCTCTGATTAAATATGCATGGCCCAGCCCACATAAATGTTTCACACACACCCAGGACTAAATTACTTTTAAGTTTTTAAGAGAGGTAGACTGCAATGAGGCTGTGTTGTGCACAAAGTAGAGATTCATTTCAGGAATTGTGATGTTTGGGGTAGGCTCAGAGCTGCAAGGACAACATGTGCCTTGCAGCTCTGTTTCTATTATTTGAAGGATTTAGAGGTTGAGTAGAAGAAGGGGGAAGTGGTGCAGGCTCAGTGGAAGGGTTTGTTTTTAGCCTTAAACAGTCGTTCACTGAGAGTCAGAGATGAGGCTGTGTATTTTCCCTCAGGACAGAGACTGAAATGGACAATTCATTCCCTATATTACCCTATCCCAATGTTTTTTTCTTACCTTGTTTGTCTCTCCTGCCTCTCTCAGTTAGTCTTTTCAGTCTGAACATAGAAACCCATCCTTGATCTTGGGAACAGTCTAAAAGAATTATCAACTAAAACTACTTCATAGTTTTCATGTCACCTGCCTTCATCATTGTTATCATGAGAATGAATGAATCACATGAATCTTATTTTAGGCAGCTTACATCATATGTTAAGATTACACTGGGGAACAATTACAATTTTTTTCTGTTGAGTTGGATTTTTATGCTGATTAAAACTAAAATTGGCATGTTGATTCCAAAATTGCAGTCAGTTTTCTTCTAGCGCGTCAAGTTTTTTCTCAAGCAAAAGCAAAATTCCACTGATTAGCTGTAGTAAAACTTGCCAGCTGATTACGATTGGACTCATCTACAGCTACGTGGCAACTTGTTTGGTGAGAGGTGTGGGCAGCTCCCAATAGGTCAGTACTATCAATATCTGCCAACAGAGAGCTAGCATAGTAGGAATAAAGAGGATTTGTGCTGGCTTTTCTCTTAACCTTGTAACCATGGTCATACCGTTGTAAGTTCTATTTGCTTTGATGCTGTTTTTGTAGTTTTCAAAAGCTTGTAACTATTCCATCTTAGTGTTTTATTTCCATTGGTATATAGTTCCTTTGTTCCAGATCATGTCTGCTCCTGCTTCTTTTCGTCATAAATGCCCCTGACTCCTTTTGCTATATTTGTGTAGTTTCACCATTCCAAGTCAGAGGAAAGCAAACATCAGTGCATTTGTCAAACAAGCAAATTTTGCATATTTTAAAGTAAATCTCAATGATCAAGACAAGCCATGAGCCCCTCACAAAGTGTGCGAGCAGTGTGTCGAGAGTTTACGGATGTGGACCAAAGGAACACGTGGAAATAATAGTAGTTCAAAAACTTGACGTGATAGAGAAAAACTGAGATCAGTTTTGGATTCCGCATCAAAAAATTTGTTGAAAACAGCTGTCAGACTGATAGCACAAGAGCAAAGGCTTAGGTGATGGTGAGGTTATTCAAAGACAGACATTCAGTCATTAAGGTGACACTTTTATCCAAACCGACTTACAGAGAAGGAAACAATCAAGGTGCAGTGCGATAAGAATATGTTAGTGCAGCAGTAAGTGCTGTGACAATTCTTAAAGGGGTAGATGTAGCATGTCTAAAGGCCTTGCTTTACCAATGGAATGGCAATTATAAAGGCTGCACCAAAAATATCTTTAAGGCAAACACAAGGATGCAAACTCAGGGTTGAAAAAATGTTTGAAGCATTGGCCTTAAGATGTGGATTTCTACCCTAGAATTAATAACACGTAAGGGTAAAAAACAGTCAAGAGAGTACAGAGCTGAGTCCAAAATTGTGGTAAAGTGAATAGAGCAAAAATGTAAAGGTTATTAAACAATATAAAAACACTGGTTGCTGAGCTCCATTCCATTGCCCGCTTGCTCAGCTCTGGTCCTGGTGTCCGTTCCAGTAAAGCTCCCCCTGGCAGCATTCCCCACCTAAGCCTGAAGTTTTCCTCCTCCCAACACTCTACTGTTACTCTGAGCTTCCAGTCTGGGAAGAGTCAGTCAACAGAACTATTAAGGCCTGATTCATACCAAATCTGGTACTGCGGTGAAAGCACAGGTTTTTTTTTTCAATTATTTGTATGGGTATACTGTATTTTGACCGCAATGGTAGAGTAGAGAATTTTAGTTTTGTCTGAGTTTAATATCAGAAAATGATAGGTCATCCAGACATATATAATGTAAATAGAATTGGTCTATTTTGGTCTATATTGGAGCACAGATCCTTGTGGAACTCTGTGACTAACTTTGCTGTGTATGGAGACTCATTAACATGTAGACACACATTGAAAGGTATTCTAAATATTCAGTATATCAGGTTTTAAAGCTGTTTCTAAGACAGACCAGACAATAAAAAACAGCAATAAAATAAAAAAACAAGAATTTTCTCTTCTACTCTAAGTTACTCTCCAGGTCTGTAGTTTCTCAGTAGTCTGTTCACAGACTGCTGTGTCTTCACTGCAATTCAAATATTCTAAATTTTGATGAACTGATCTTGGCCCATTGCTCTTCATCTCCGGCAGTTCTCTACATTAGGAAAAAAAGTTTTTTTTCCTCACCACCATCACAGAGACCAACACTTGCTTGTGATGGAATTGTTGGTCTCTGTAATAATATTAATTCTAGAAAAATTCTAAAAAGTCTAGACCTGCTCTGTATGGAAAGTATTATGAGATAACTTTTGTTATGATATGGTGCTATATAAATAAAATTGAATTTAATAGAATTGAATTGATTAGTTTTGTGTTGTTGACTGTGGAGCTGCTTTGACATACAGCGGTGTTCAAGTTTGTCTGCTGTCTGCATTTCTCTAAATGTTGTTAAATGTTGTTAGCCAGGATTGACATGGGACAGGCTAGCTCCTTTATAGCCTTCTGATTAAAGGAAAATCTTCCTGTCTCTGTCTCAGAGAACACCAAGATATATAAAGATATATATCTTTTATCAGTGAAATTGCTGAATTGTTATCAGACTCTCAAACTAGATTTCATAAGTTACTGATAATTGGAGATTGCTCTTACGACCCCCTGGGAATCGAGTTTTTTAACCTTCTAGAATCGTTTAACTTTCACATGCTGTGACTATTCCTACTCATTCAAAAGGCTGTACTCTCGACCTAGTTTTATCCTATGTCACAGAGATCCCAGATGTCAAGTGTTTAGATGCTTTTATATCAGACCACCAATGCTTTTTGTTTAACATGATCTTACCTTGTCTCATTCTCCGCTGCTAAATTCATTTTTGTTTTTAACATTCCCCTGACTACCTCAGCAATGCTATCAACCAATTCTCAGTTCATTTGGATCACCTCAGGTCGCTCCTTAAGAATTTTAATGCAGTGGTTAAAAAATCTAGAAAAACTATTTTGCCACATTAATTGAAAAAAAAAAAAATTAAATTCAATAATGCTGTTTGACATTGAGAGTCATGTCACTGATCCTCCCTCAGGTCAGATATTAGATGCCACCCCCAAGAAATGTGGAAAAACGCAGATAAGACAGAGATTTTGAAAATGAAAATAATCAAATTTCAAACAGCCTTGGTTATCTATCTTTTTATCTTTTTCCATTACCCAGCATTGGAGAAACTCAATGGTTCAAGTCCTGTTTTTCTCACTTGAGAAACATTAAAAAATATATATTATTAATATTATTATTTCTGTTTGCAAAAAATCTGGAAATTGTGATTCATGCATTCATAAATAGCCGACTAGATTACTGTAACTGCTCCCTGCCATCAAAAAAAATCTCTTTCTCATCTCTAGCTGTTCCAGAACTCTGCTGCCATGCTGCCAGAGTTCACATGATCATCACATTTATTCTGGCTCACCTACACTGGCTACCAGTTGTCTACAGAGTGGATTTTAAGATCTTACTGATTATTTTTTGAGGCCTTGCACCAAGTTATTTAGTCGAACCTTTAGTACCTTATGTCCCCCCTGAGATCCTTAGATGCTTCAATCTTGGATGTCCCACTGTTCAAATACACTGCTCAAAAAAATTAAAGGAACACGTTTTAATCAGAGTATAGCATCAAGTCAGTTCAATTTCTGGGATATTGATCAAGTCAGGTAAGTAGTTGGGGGGATTGTAAATCATTTTCATCTGTTTTGGTGTTAATGAAATTAACAACAGGTTTACTAGAGGGGCAACAATAAAAATGACCCCAAAACAGGAATGGTTTTACAGGTGGAGGCTGATGACATTTTTTACCTGCTCATCTTTTCTGACCAATTTCTCATTAGTATTGCATTTGGCTAGAGTCAGTATCACTACGGGTTGCATGGTGCAGTAGCTTGACCTTACAGAGGTTGCACAGGTAGTCCAACTCCTCCAGGAGGTTTGCTGTGTCTCCCAGCACAGTCTCAAGAGCATGGTGGAGATTCCTTTGTGCAAGGAGGAACAGGATGAGCACTGCCAGAGCCCTACAAAAGACCTACAGGAGGCCAGTCGTGTGAATGTCTCTGACCAAACAATCAGAAACAGACTTCATGAGGGTGGTCTGAGTGCCATACTGTACTGTACTGTACGTTCTGTAGTGGACCCTGTGCTCACTGCCCGGCACCATGGAGCTCGACTGGCATTTGCCAAAGAACACCAAAATTGGCAGGTCTGCCACTGGCGCCCTGTAATTTCACAGATGAGAGCAGGTTCAACCTGAGCACACGTGATAGACTAGAAAGGGGCTGGAGACGCCGTGGAGAACGTTATGCTGCCTGCAACATCATTCAGCATGACCGGTTTGGTGGTGGATCAGTGATGGTCTTGTGATGGACACACAGACCTCTGCAGGTTTGACAATGGAACCCTGACTGCTATTAGGGATCAGAATGAAATCCTTGGACCCATTGTCAGACCCCATGCTGGTGCAGTGGGTCCTGGGTTCCTCCTGGTGCACGACAATGCCCATCCTCATATGGCGATAGTATGCAGGCATTTCCTGGAGGATGAAGGAATTGATACCATTGACACAGCACTATGCTCGACTGACCTAAATCCAATAGAACACCTCTTGGACATTATGTTTTGGTCCATCCAATGCCGCCAGGTTGCACCTCAGACTGTCCAGGAGCTCAGTGATGCCCTGGTCCAGATCTGGGAGGAGATCCCCCAGGACACCATTCGTCGTCTCATTGGGAGCATGCCCCGACATTGTCAGGCATGCACATGGAGGCCATACAAACTACTGAGTACCATTATGAGTTGCTACAAAGACATTTTGGCAAAATGGACTACACTGCCACATCATTTTTTACTTTGATTTTGGGGATGTCTTTGAATTCAGCCCTCTGTAGGTTGATCATTTTCGTTTCCATTAATAATGCGGCATCCTTTCATTCCTAACACATTACCCAGTCCATATCAGGAAAGATCTCCAGCATGATTGTTTTCCCATTGAGATCTGATGTGTTCAAAGTGTTCCTTTAATTTTTTTTGAGCAGTGTATATCCGCAAAGGTCCACAAAGGAGCCTTTGCAGTTAGAAGCCCAAAACTGTAGAATGACCTGCCTGAGGAGTTTAGGGCTGCAGAATTTGTGTGAACTTTTAAAATAAAAAATAAAAGGGCCTTTAGCTTTGGCTGACCTCTTTATATTCTGTGTCATATTTTATTTAAATTTTAATTGATTTATTGCTTTTAAGCTATTTCTATTGTTCTTATTGTGTTTCATTTTATTGTAAAGTACTTTGTATGTTTTGGAAGGTGCTATAAATACCATTTATTATTATTATTATTATTATTATTATTATTACATAACTAACTTACTAACTGTGACAGACTTTCAGCATCCTCCAGTTCATTATGAACACTTTATTTCACTTTTGTCACAGGTGGTCTATAGTTCTTGATTATTGAAATTCTGATGTTAGTAATGAAGTCATGTTTTTTGCCAGGTTGTCCACGTTTATATAGCCTGCATGAAACAACATGGTAAGAATGCACAAGAAGTATCTCAGATGCACTTTTTGTTGTCCATCTTCTGAATCCTCTGAGTTTTGCCACTGACCACATCAGTATTATCCACTCTAGTGTAAGTGCAGTTGGATTCTCTGAGCACTGTGCATCTCTATTCCTGAATCATTATCATATCTTTCTTGACCTTGATAGAAGACAATAAAGTGTTTAGAAAAGGACAGAGTAGGTCAGCGTTTTTGACTATATGACTGTAGCATGTTCATTTTTAAAGAAAGAAGAATAAAGAAGCTTAAGAAAGTAGTCTTCATTAACGACAACAGTAGTGACACATACCACCAAACATTCTGTTTGTGCATCATAATAATTATTGTTGTTGAGATAAGTGTAATAGTTAAAGGCTCGGTGTTGTGTTCACTGTTGTGTGAAATGCTATTTAAGACGGATAAATGTTACCAATTGTAGCAACGGTGGACTAAGGCTGTTTCCTAAAATGTTGAACATGGACCAAAGACATGGTCAAGGGTAAATTTTAATAGATGCTAGCTAAAAGGTCAGCACAGTAATCACTGAAATTATTAGGAACCATGAGTATCCTACAAAATTTATCATGATCTGGCCTGTGCTATTTTTCTTTCTTGATAGTCATTCAGCTGTTCCATTATTCCAGTCAACATAGTGCTGTTGCATTCACTGAGCAGACTTTAATTTAACAGTAATTTACTGTCGAGCAGTTTCATAGTGTTGGTGACATTTGGACTGTAAGGATGCAGACTAAAGCCGACTAGGCCCCTGGGCTTTCCTCTTGGCTCTGTTGTGGGTTTCAGAAGTCAGGCCTTTCCACTATTAAACAGCTGAACACAATTCATCAAGATTCCTCAGCCAAACAAGCCCCTGTTTTATGCGGACGCTCTCTTTTTCTTTGCCCCCTCTCTCTGTCTCCCTGACTCTTGAGACTCTCTGCTGCTTTATCTTTACAAACAAAGTGGATACCAGTCTCTGAGTCAGTCACCCAGAACTCATGGCCAACTGCTGTGTCTCATCGTAAATGCAGACTACGGTAGGTGTCAGGGTGTCTGGAGTTTAAGAGGATGTGGTAGTGGCTGTGAGAAAACAAACTGGGCCTCAACTTTTTGCAGCTCATGTTCTGTGTTTTGCAGTTGTATAGAAATTATACAACCTTTGCTATGCTGGGACAAATATGTTTACTCTTATCTGCCCCTGAAATTATTCTGGAAACATTCAAAATCAAATCAAATCCCTCACATTACATCCAGTGGCCATTTCAGTTGTTAATCGGCCTGTTGGAAATATGACAGACCTAAACACAGAGTCATACCGTTGCTGCAGTTAGTATGTATATATATTCACTTAAAAAGTCCAGTTTAAAAATTCCTTGTGGTTAATGAAACAGGAAGTAAGCCAGCGTCAAAGATCATCAACCAAATATTATTTATATTTATTAATATTTAATTTAAAGGATATTTGATCAAAGGAACATCTAACAACAACGAACAACAATGAACATCACACTTGTTTCATTGTGAGACATCGGTTACTATTCTGGTAGTGCTAAAAATCATACATGAACGTGTTTGTGACATAGTCTATAGATAAAGTATGAACTAATGTTCCTTAAATTCTGATTCATCAGCTCAGTCCGGTGAAGGTATCAGAGAGACAGGTTTCTTATCTCTTATATATTGGGAGTATACCTGTTCCACAGGGGCTTAGCTGTAATGAGATATTTCACAGCATTTCACAGCATTCCCACTGTCTCAAATAACAAGGAGCACAGAGGGGCCAGTGCCCAGACAGTGGCCTATGCCCCCCCACCCCCTCCAATTCCTCCAATGCTCACTCATATTCTCCTTATTACCACCAATGCCCAGTTTCGAGAAAAGCAGCAGTCCTTTTAAAGTTCAGCACTAAATCACAGTTCCCAGCCTTCAAAGGAGTCCAGTTCTCCACTCGGGTCGCCTGTCCTCCTCAGGCAAAACAGAGGGATGAAGTAATTTCACAGCCAGTGATACAACATGTGTCACGGCACACAGGCCACAGCCCTGGTGTCATTTTCCCTTTTGGCTCCAGGAGAGAGTTGCATTGCTGTCATTTTGGCTTTCATTACTTGTGTTTTTTTGTTTGTGAATGACATGGCTGGCTCTGACACAGTACAGCTTGCCATGCCACGCGATTCAGCTGTGAAAACAGGAAGCTCGGGGCTTATGTGAGCCTGTATAAAACAAATTGTTTTGTGTTACTGAGTTGTGCTGTTCCGATTGTGGGTATTTGTGGAACCGCACAGCAGAAAATGATTTTGTGCTTTCCTTGAAGATTGCATTGTTTGTTTGTTTTTTTAGGAATTCGAGTCATGGTGTTTATTCTGTGGACTAAAACTTCTGCAGTCATTTGGGTCACTGAAGAAAAGTTTTGGTATTTTATAATCTTTTTTTATCATCTTTTATTTTTTTGTTTTATTTTCATGGTTTGGGTCCAAAGACATGTATCTGAGCAGTACAGATGTGTTCGTTGGGGTCAAAGAATCAGGGGGCATTATGGTATTAAAAGTCTTCTTTCTGCAGAAACACCAGCCCCTGACTGATTTAGATCAGATTCTTAATACTCATATGCATTTGTTTGCAAACAGCATTTACTTTGTTACTTACAAATACAGTTATATTTGTAACAGTATTTTTTTCGTGAAATTGTTCCCAAAGTAAGGGTCAGGACCTTTTTATATGGTCACAGTTAAGTCTGAGGGAGTCATGGCATGATTAGTTTAGTTGATTTTTGGAGTAATTGACCTGAATGTACTGTCTATGTTTATCATGACAAATGTCAAACCATTTCATTATCTATTTCATTATACTATACTATATTCTAGAGCAGGATGAGATATTGTAATTGCAGAATAGAAGTAGTAGGGATAAAAATATGTGTTGCAACCCAACTAAAGGTTAGCTAGGTTGCAAAACAAGATTTTTCTTGAAGAACACCGACATGGTTCATGTTGTGAATGCTCCTCAATGCAACAACATTCCTTTGCCTCTAAAATGGGACTATGTGCTGTTTGCTAAGTGTATGCATAAACAGTGTCCATGCCTGGCAGTGCTTTTCTCCAGGGATAAAGTGTCAGTGGCTGCCTGCCTATCCTGATGATTTCTCTCTGGCAGAGCCAACAGGGAATGGCCAGAGAAATCAATCAAACTGTAGCCCAAGCACTGATGCTGATGCTTGCAGATATTTTCCCTCTCCTCCCTTTTCTGTGTAGAGGATTTATTGTAATACACTGTCAACCCCATCGTTAAAGGCATCCCATAAAGGCGTATAAATGTGGGGGCATGCGTATACTGTACCTCCCACTACCACCACCGCCATTATGGCTGTTTTCCCCCGAGGGACCTGATGTTTCTTCTAAATTAACCGCCTCATCCAAGCAGCTGTGCTAAATAGGGGGCAGCTTAGAGGAGCTGCTTTGTTTTCTCCTACCAGACACTGTTTAGATGGTAAATGTCTTTGATTAATGAAGTCATTTTTTTGTTGTTGTTGTTGCCATGGTGCTCTGAGAAGCTTGCAGGAATGGATTGAGAGAAGACTTCATCCTTAACAAATGGAGGGCAAAATAATTCTAGCTTGTCCTGAGGAAAGATTAAAAAGCTACTTCTTGGGGGCTTCTGCAGATGAGTGTACATAATGTGCATTAGCAGGCTGCTGGAACGATGAAATAAATAAAATAAAGGAGATCAATCCTCACTGAGGATCTCAGCCAAGTGAAAACAATGAGTCACAGAGAGGCCAGGCATGATGGACTGCACCAAAGGAAACGACAGTATGTTAAAGATGGATATTGTAGCAGTCAACAGCTCTCACTAATCAGACAAACATATGTAAAACCCAACTGAATGTCAGCTGTGTTGGTGTGAATCAGACTTGGGGATTTTTCAAAATGAAAATTATTCAGAATGTTTTTTAAACGATTTAATATTAACTCCCTACAAGTGTGGCATCAGTTTATTTTCATTTTTATGTCATTTTGTCGTATTGCTACTAAAACAGCAGACACATTTCATATTCCATGAGAATGAATTAATGACATTAAGCCTGTACGTCAGTATAAAAGCCACAGATGTTGATGAACAGTGTTGTTAACTGTTGTTAGGAATGTGTTTTGCACTGATAAGAATGTGAGACTATAAAGGGACGGTTACAATGACAAATGTTTGTTCAGGTCACATATAATACTGTGACTGTGAGTCAGCTGGGATATATGCTTAAAGGACAGTGATTAGCATAACTGATTAGCAGCTTCTCTGCTGGTGTAACTGTTTGCATACATACCCACACACACACATGTACCATATGGAGTGTTTTTTTATGTTTAATAACATTCACTGTGTCTGTCGACACTGTTCTGTGTTGATATGAAAGTGTTGCAGCAGAGCAGTCTGAACACTTTTCAGCTGATGACGTTATCTATGAACACCTTGTATTTCTGTTTTGATTTCATTTTGTTCATATTTATTTGTGTCTTTATTGTGTTTGCAGACTGTATTACATTACAGATCTGACAGTGTTATTCCAAATAGTGGAGCTGTCTCTGGATCAGTTCATTTCTTGAAATAGCTAGGGATTGAGCTGCTCCCCATTGGTTGTTCATACAGTCGTGCCTGCGTCAGTATCCCAGCAGTATGTCTGAAGCTCTGGTCATCACTGTTGTGCCAGAAGAGAGGCAGCTGGGATCCAAAGGGGCTTCCCTGACCGTCCCTCAGGGGCCTGCTCAGCTTGGCCAACATGCAGAGTGAAGCAGGAAGTATCATTCTCATCTATCCTCTCAGGGTTAATTAAAACTCACCCCATGGCCCAAACACCACGACCATAAGTCATGTCATGCTCACTGAGCCTGTAATGTGTGGAAGAAAGTAATACAAAGCAGTACAGGCAACACGTCTGTAATCTTAATTAAATACGCCCAGCTGTGCCCCCTTTTTTCCAGCACTCACTGGGTTCACACTTAATTTGAACCATCCACTCCTGTAGGAAAGCAGAAATGGAAAAACAGGGAAAAAGAGAGGTGGAGAGAAAGTGCTGTGCAGCACACTGAGAGGCGAAACCTATAAAAGGAATGGCTGAGTCATTGATTAAAGCTGGTTACTGAAGCAGTTTAGGTGTAACCCTGGACATCCTCCCTCTGCTCTGGAAAACAGGATGAAAAAAGAGGAAGGAGGATGTTACACAAAGGAGGTTGAGGAGGGGTACAGTCCTTCCACATGTCTCCTGTCCTGTCAAAGGGAAAAGAGACTGTCCACTCCCACAGCACTGTCACACTGAGCTTAGCTCTAATATACTCGATAAATGGTTTCAGAGGGTCCGTATATTGTGTGTCTCAGTTTCTCTAGCTTAAGATACTGCATCACCTCCCAGTCCAGCTCGGTGGCTGAGGAGACTTCCAATGGAGAAGAATCAGTCTCTGAGGCCTTTCTCTACTGCTCTGTGGCCATGGCCATCCCCAGGTCCCCCTCCCATGCAGATCTTAGAGTCTCCAAAGAAGGATTTTGCAGGTTGGACAGAAAATTATAAAGAATATTGCACCCTGTCCTGAAGGCTCAAAGGAAAACTCATCAGGCAGATTGGGAAAAGAGGGAGTAATAGCTTTGATACAACTACGAGTCTGGAGGAATCAAAAAAAAAGTGAGGTAAATTAGATTTATGCCGCAGTTGTATAAAGGTAGGAAATATATTATCTGTAAAGAGAGCCTTCATGTACCAGCCCAGCTTTTTAATTTGTCAGAGATTCAGAGGCCTGCTGATCATTTCTGACGTGTACACTTAACGTGTAGAGTGTGAATGACAACAGTTCCCTGAGCAAACCCCATTTCCTGATTAAGACCGCCAAAACAGGTGGAATTCCTGGGACAAGCAGTTAGCAAAACAACAAAGTCACTCAGAGCTGTTCTGGATAGTGCTAAAGCTGGTGGTCTGTCATATTATCAGTTGTGACCTATAATAAACTATGTGCAAAAAAGTAAGGAAATTTGTGTTTGGTAGATTATTTCTTTGTTGTAACAATGCTTATTGGGAATAATTCTTATACCATTGGAAAGCCTGATTATTTCCCTTTTAAATGGTGCCACATTTGTAAGGCACATGCATTTGTGGGATGAGCAGCAGAGCTGAGTATGTGGGTTGAGCCCATGAAAAGTTTGCCAAATCTTCTCTGCCACTGCCAAACAGCTTTTCTTTGCTGTTGACTCTTGTGTGGTAATGTTGGATCATTGACGTCTAAAGAAACAAGACATATTGGCAATTTAAGAAGTTATTTATTTAACAAACAGGAGCCTCCTCATGCTGGTCACCAGCCTGGTCTCCCACTGCTGTGGGATGGCATCCCATTCTACAACCACCATTTGTCACAGGTCAGCCAGCATGGTTGGTTGTGTTTGTCCCTCTGGCACGAACAGTAGGTACAAGTTGGTCCCACAGGTATTCAATGGGGTTGAGGTCAGGACTGTTGGCATTCCATTCTATCCTTTCTAGTTCTGAAGATATGGGATTGCCACTAGTTGCAGTATTTCATCTCAGTATTCCTCTGCATTGAGATTTCCTCCAGTGATGAGAAGATGTATGGAGTGAAGGCAGCAGTGGTTATCAGAGCACTGGGAGCTGTCTACAGCAGATTCCAGGTACAACACCTGAGTCTCTGTTACACCAAGTTTCTAATGTCAGGTTTATTTGTCATGTGTAAGTTAACACAGGGTCAACAATACAATGAAATTTGTTTGACAAGAAGAACCGGTCAGCTCAGCAGAAGACCACTAAACAGTACTACACATGAGAATACAAATCAGCTAAAAACAAAATACAACACTGTAAATATGGAAATATGGACTGGGGTTAAAGTGACTACTGAATATTCTAGTCAGTTGTAGCAGCAGTCATATTTTGCAACAGTCCTGCTAGATTACGAGTTGAAAAGTCTGATGGGGAAAACTGTTGGTTCTACAGTCTGGTGGTTCTGTACCGTCTGTGTGACAGTAACAGCCAGTGATGTGCTTTGCCTTCTCCACCACTCTGCAGTGATTTACAGCTGTGGGTAGAACAGCTCCTGTACCAGACGGTGATGCAGCCCGTCAGAAAGCTTTCGATGGCGCTCCTGTAGAAGTTTGTGAGGAGAAGACTACAGTCTCTTCAGAAAGAAGAGCAGCTGGTGAGCTTTCTTGATGACATCAGAGTGACCCTGAAACCCCACGTGGCACGCCTCTGTTGTTGTTTTGGTCCGTCCTCTATGCGACTTCAAAGCCCACCAGGAGTGCTTTAGAAGCGGAGCATTTGGGTTGGAATTTGGGTGGTGAGAGTCCCATCATTCCTGTATGAGTGTGTCATAATGGTCACGTCTGTGCACTTCCATGATATGACAAGTGATTGTGGAGTATAAATGAAGCACCTGATGCCAGTCAGCTAACTGCTAATTGCTCTGCTATCCATGCTACACAAAACAGAAATAGACAACAATGGCTGAGTAGAATAGAATTAAAATAGAATAAATACATTTGATAATTTTGATATTTCAATTCTGATTTTGACAATTAATATAATAAATAAAAGCCAGGCTAAAAAGATATGTCTTTTTATTAAATGTCTACAGAGGTGCACTTCCTCAGATCCACAGGCAGACTGATCCAAAGATGATGGCTACAGTAACTAAAGACAGACTTCTCGTATGTTTTTGTGGAGGTCCTCCGCACGACCAGGAGTCCGGCAGCTGAGGATTTGAGGGACCTGCTCGGTCAGGGCCAGACCTTTCAGCAATTTAAAAAACATTCTAAGAAAATTAATTAAATGGGCAACCAGTATAAGGATTTTAAACAGGGAGTTATATGTCTCTGTCTGGTGCATTGCAATAATCGAGTCTCGAGGTGATACAAGCATGAATTAGATTTTCTGTGTCAGCCTGAATCTTTAGGAAAGGTCTGACTTTTGTAATATTTCTTAGATGATAAAATTATGTTTTGATTACATTTCTGACATGAGCCTCAAAACTGAGGCTAGAATCTAAAGCAACTGTAGTCATTTCCGGTGCAAGTTACCTTTTCATAGCTCGCTGCAAACACGGCCGGAGTGACTTCAGGGTCGGGTGAAGTCGAAGCTGCAGGCGCAGCATTGGGATGGACTGAGGTCTCATTCACTTGGATGGTGAAGAAGTTGGAGGGAGTTAAGAGAGATTGTGGAGACATACTAGGCGAATCTCTCTTGCAGCCTAACATTAAAAAAAAAAAAAAACATGAAAAAACCTGAACACTGGGCTGGACAATTTCCCTGCGGGGGTTAATAATAAAGTATTTCTGGACTGCTTGACAGTGCTCTTCTATAAACTGAACAAGACGAACTTGCAAAGACAAAGGTAGACAAGGACTATTTATACATGATGTCAGTGAAAACAGGTGAAACCAATCAGGGGCGGGGCAAACAATTACAAACGTGGGAAAAACACACAAAGCGAGGAAGTCAGGTTCTGAAACAAGAAGGAAAAGGTGAGTATAAATAAAACAGGAAGTGCTTAAGGCAATGTGTTTATGACATGCAGGACTAAACATGAAAAACTAAACATGAACATGACTAAAATTAACAATTAATGAGACACATTACCCTAGAAGCTGTCACAAGCCAGTCAGCGAGTAAGGACATTCATTCAAACACTGTACAACAGCATTATATCCTATCTACGAATACAGCATTAGAAACAGGTTAAAATAGGACAGTGCAATTGAATTAGATAGTAAAGGCAATTTTAAACAGATGGGTTTTAAGTGCACACTTAAATTGTGAGAGTGAGTTGATGTTCCTTATGACGGGGGGTAAAGAGTTCCAGAGCTTTTAGCCGCTCTGCTCCCCATGGTTGTATATATATATATATATATATATATATATATATATATATATATATATTATGGCATGCCGTTCAGGAAATTAAACCTTTGAATATATTGAATGAAACTCTGAATATATTGATTGAAACTCTGAATATATTGAATGAAACCTTGAATATATTGAACGAACTCTGAATATATGGAATGAAACTCTGAATATATTGAATGAAACCTTGAATATATTGAACGAAGTCTGAATATATGGAATGAAACTCTGAATATATTGAATGAAACCTTGAATATATTGATTGAAGTCTGAATATATGGAATGAAACTCTGAATATATTGAATGAAACCTTGAATATATTGATTGAAGTCTGAATATATGGAATGAAACTCTGAATATATTGAATGAAACTTCACTGACGTCAGACCTAGCGGCAGTGCCTGCAGCCATCTTGTGTAACAGTCTGTAAAAGCGAAAGACAATGAGTCAGGCCGCCCGCAATCTAGTTGCAGCGATATTAAGCAATGAGGACATGATAAATACACTGGCGAATGCGTGTTGAAATCCTCCCGAAAAAGTTCGCTCAGTTTTAAACTGTTTTGTTTAAAGTTTCACCATAATCTCAGTATGCATCTGTCTGTCTGTCCGCAGTCCGCTGTGTGAGTAACATGCCTAAAGCTGACAATGTGTCGCGAATCATAAAATACGTTCAATACTAAACTAAATATTCACCCTGCATATGCGGGTGATGCTTGTTGTATCTAAACAATATATGAGGAGCTTCTCTTTCAGTTCATGAAATGCCTGTAGCCGCAGCAGCTTCTCCAGTCCCGGAGAAGTGCCGCGTCAGAGAGCATTACGCACGGCCATTCACTGTTTTACCTTCATTAAATCACCTGTTTTATGTCTACTACGATTAAAAGGGAGCGAAATTCCTTGTCAGGAAAACTGTATTGATCAGGGGTATCGGGGGGATTTTGGCCCGTACACGCAGTGTTAATGATGTCCTCATAGTTTAATATTGCTGCAACTAGATTGCGGGCGGCCTGACTCATTGTCTTTCGCTTTTACAGACTGTTACACAAGATGGCTGCAGGCACTGCCGCTAGGTCTGACGTCAGTGAAGTTTCAATCAATATATTCAGAGTTTCATTCCATATATTCAGACTTCGTTCAATATATTCAAGGTTTCATTCAATATATTCAGAGTTTCATTCCATATATTCAGACTTCGTTCAATATATTCAAGGTTTCATTCAATATATTCAGAGTTCGTTCAATATATTCAAGGTTTCATTCCATATATTCAGACTTCGTTCAATATATTCAAGGTTTCATTCAATATATTCAGAGTTCGTTCAATATATTCAAGGTTTCATTCAATATATTCAGACTTCGTTCAATATATTCAAGGTTTCATTCAATATATTCAGAGTTTCATTCCATATATTCAGACTTCATTCAATATATTCAAGGTTCACTCCATATATTCAGAGTTCGTTCAATATATTCAAGGTTTCATTCAATATATTCAGAGTTCATTCAATATATTCAAGGTTTCATTCAATATATTCAGAGTTTCATTCCATATATTCAGACTTCATTCAATATATTCAAGGTTCACTCCATATATTCAAAGTTTCATTCAATATATTCAAAGGTTTAATTTCCTGAACGGCATGCCATAATATATATATATATATATATATATATATATATATATATATATATATATATATATATATATATATATATATATATATATATATATATATATATATATATATATATACATACTTGAGTGTACAATATATACATACCATAAATAATATACTATGAATATAAATATATAAATAGAATGTGCAAAAAGATAAGAATATTGTATAAATATGATATAAAATATAAATATGGTTTATATTATATAAGTATATGTTCCAGTATTTGGAGTTGAATGTTGGGTTGTAAAGGGTGGCAGGTAGATTTAGTGCAGTTCTGTAATAGTGGGCCTGACAGAGGTAGATGAGTTGTAAAGTCTTATCCTTAACGATTTCCTGTACAGACAGCTTTCTGTGCTGTCTCAAAGCCAGTGCAGAGGAGTCAGAAAGTTTTGAGATGAAATAACACGTTGTTGGTTTGGGTCCTTTCATGGCTTTATAGGCTATAATTACTATATAGGTTATTGACAGAAAGCTACACGCACAAGTCACATAGCTCATTTTTTTCTGCCTTCTCCACACTGGCTTTACAATCACTGCTGTGTGTCAACAACTGTTTGCTCTGTCAATAATGGTTACCACCACTGCCCTCAAACTAGAGGCTAAAAGCAAACCTGATGTTTACCACACCATCAAATTTTTCAGTTTCAATTCTACTTGTCCTCACTAAATTTGGGGCTCAATCACCATGGCAGTCTTCAGCCATGTTCGTGGCTCAGTGAGTCTGTATAGGAGGTCTACACAGACTGTAACAGCTCACACACACAGTGGCATTGTTTAAGCCTTATTAGTGAGTGTTTGAGTTTTACAGCCATGAGCCTCCGCTTCAAAACAATGCGAGAATGATAGCAGAGAAACGTGTATATCTATCTGTCTTGGTGAAGTCAATGGGCTGAGTGAGCAGTGTGGAGCACCGACTCTTCTCACAAGCTGTCAGTGCTCTTTTCTGCCCTCCATATCAGGTTTTGAGGGGGGTTCATGATGGCCTGAAATAAACTGCAATCCATCCAATACTTGCTGAGATATTTCAAACCCAAGTGTTGGACTGACTGTTTCACCCTGCATGGTTAAAGTAAGGAAATGACAACAATAACTCTTGGTGTTGTAGTGAAGTAACAGTTAGTGAAAATAGCAGCACTTTCTCTGACACTTCTTTCAATCAGAAAGCACAAACAGCCAGTTGGCATGCTGGGGAGAGCACTGGACTTTCAATAGGAGCTTTATGCTAATAGGGACCTTTAGCACGATCCATATTTGGCAAACAATGGCATCAGAAACACTGAAGGAAAACTGCACCAGCCCCTTATGATCCTACACACACACACAAACACAACACACACACACAGACTGCTTTGGGACCACAATTAAAAAATAAAATAAATAATTAATTACAACAGTTACAAAGCCATGAATCTAAAACAATCTCTCACATCATTGGAAGAGTCTCGTGTGGGGATTTTATGTCCCAACACGGACAGAAGGCCATGCACATTCATTTGTATAAATTTAAAGGCCAACAACACACACACACACATACACACACAAATCCTTCATTATCTAGTCCTCTCAGTTGCCTCACACTTGTTCTTCACCAAATATTTACCAAAACATTCATCAAATCAAATTTTATTTGTATAGCCCAAATTCACAAAACACATTTTTCCTCTGAGAGCTTTACAATCTGTACAGGGAGTGACACCCTCTGTCCTTAGACCCTCGGTTCCAGTGAGGAAAAACTTGCCCACAAAAACCTTTAACAGGAAAAAATGTGGAAGAAACCTCAGGAAGAGCCACAGAGGAGGGATCCCTCTCCCAGGACGGACAGACATGCAATGGATGTCACGTGTACAGAACATATACAAGCACTGATGGCATTCATATCAATTGATGTTGTTAGTCATATTTTGATTTGTGTTCTATCAATGACAAACATACTCTCTCTTGCTCTTGTTCTCTCTCAGTGTTGTAGAGTTAGAAGTATTTTGCTCTGGTGAATAATTCGGAGTGCAGGAATAACTTGGTAAAGTGTCTTCACAACAATTTTGATTTTATTCGTTACTGAAGCATGTTACTCATGTCAGAAATATACTCATCAATACTCAGAAAGGAGGCACATTGATCAGATTGAATACAATGAGACCATGAGACGATCATTGTGAGACCAAATGCCACAATCGTCCCAGGAAGAGAGGGTAGAGAGAGTGAGATGAGTAATGTCACAAAAAATAGCTGCAATAACAATCAGGACCCAGAATCATAATCCAGTATCACGGAAGAGTTGTGCCCACATCTCAACAGAGGCTATCATAACATCGCAGACCAAGCTATTCGTACTCGTGTTCCAAACCAGCAGAGCCAGGCAAGAAATGAGATAGACCCGTAATCAGACCCAACTTCTTCAAGACAGCCTCCATTGCCCCTGTACCTAAAAATCTGCAGTGTTTAAACACTGGGGCTTTACACGGCTATTCTAGTCAGTGTGTCCAGTTCAGAAGCATCCAGATGCAGGCCTCTGCCTGGCTTCGCGTGAAATATGCAGCTGTTCCATTTCTGTGTCAATCTGCACTGAGCAGCTTGAGCTGGAAACTTGGAAATTTTCAAAATAAAACATCTCATGCATACAGCTGGAAAACCAGACAAAAGCAAAACATATTTATTACGTAGCATATATTTACACATGTGGAAGCACATAAACCAGGAAAATGACCAAATAAAGTCTGGCAGGCTAAACGCTTCTGAAACACTCCTGGTGGGGGGGTTTAAAGTCGCGTAGAGAACGGACCAAAACAGTGTCATGGCCGTGACATGAACGGTGGGGTTTCAGGGTTAAAGAAAAGAGTAGATTACTGACTTAAAATGTACTGAAGTAAAAAGTACAGTTTATAAACAGGAACATGAGTAGTTGATTAGTAAGATAATTTGTGTTGGGGCGTAGAGCAAAGGGAGCCTGTATGACTACAGGAACAATATTGAGTGAACATGCTTCTTCTGCACTGATTTATTAAAAGTCAACGTTTCAGTCACAAGAAATATCAATCATAAAGTAACACAGCATTTTGAGGGGGGTGTCCATGATCACAAACACACAGGACCTGCTGAAAACATACAATACACACAATATCCACAAAAAGCACCCCCACAAAACAAGTCCAAAGCACACAAACCCTGCATAGGGTTCCACAACCTTAAACCCATCCACATATAGATGTAAAATGTTAAAATGATGTATACATAAAATGTATAGTTTTGAAGAGCGGGTCCATCCATTAGGGATAGATTATCATATTATATCTGAGGGTGAGGTTATTCAGGATTCAGATCAACCCAAAGTTTAGATAAGGAGAGACAGAGTAAACAGAAACTGTCACAGGGCTGAGCCCTGTGTCATCATGTCATCATGTTAACCAATTATTGCAGTCAATTAGCTCAAACGATAAGGATGAGATCAGATGTCATACATGCCTCCAAACGACACTCACCTCATCACAGAGATCTAATGAACAAAGAGAGGATAACAAATACACAAATGTCTTTCAATTCTGTTAACTGATGCTAAAAAACATAATTAATTATTTGGGTTAAATACTTAAATACTTTTACTCGCTACTGTGGCTCAAGAGGATCTTCCACCAATCAGAAGATTCATGGTTTGATCCCCAGCTCTTCCAGCATGCATGTCAAAGTGTTCTGAATTACTCCCAAAAGCTGTGCCATCAATGTGTGTGAATGTTACTTTCTGGTGAGTAGCAGGCACCTTACATGGCAGTCTCTGCTCTCGGGGTTTGAATGGATGAATGCAATGTGTAGTAGTAGTGTATAAGCACCTTCAGAGGTTTGAAGACCAGAAAGGGGCCAGATAAGTACAGTCCATTCACCATTTTAAACCTGATATCCAGAATGTTCACAGGCAATTATGAGTGTGTTTGTCAGTGCTCTGAAAAGGGAAAAAAAAGAAAAGAAAATGAAGCATGAAGGAGAAAAAGGACACAGTCATTTCAGACATTCACTTACCTGCTGATTTTCCATCCACCACCCATGTGTACTGCAGAACAGGCCTTAAACAACAGTGCTGAATACACATAAACACGTGTCCCTCGTCAATAGATAGGTTTGAAGACAGACACATGTGGAGTGTGTATGTCTGAGTGTGAGTGGATGGAAAAGGCCACAGGAATGACATTTCCTCTTTTCTCCACAGCAGCACTACAAACACAAACAGCTGAAGTGCTCAGACACTCTGCAGCCTCTCCTCCTCTTTCTCCCACAAAAGACTGGTGAAGTCTTTTTTCTTTTGCTTTTCTTAAATTTCAAATGAGGACTGATGTGTGTTTATTGTGCCTGTTTGCAGCTGGAGCTGGCATTCAAAGAAAATACCACCAGAGATTTTTGGTATTTTAGGTGTAAAGCACAAGGATGATACTAACCTTAAATAAAAGCCCTCACCAGTTTGGCTGTATGTAGAGATATCCAATGTCTGTGGGCTGTTTGAAACAATCTGTCTGTGGGTGTTTATTTGAAAATCTGAGATCTGCATCTAGAAGGCAGGCAACAACCCTGTCTCTTAGAAATTATGTTTTACTGCTACTACTACATGACAAGATATGTTCATGTTGTTCATTGAACATTGCTTGGTGTCTGAGCTAGCTGACTTCAACATACTGCTAAAATACCACGTGGGATGCAGTTTTCCTTAACTTCAGTGTCAACCCATCCACATAAGGGGGTGTAAGATAAGAAGCAAAAAAAGTGTATGTAAGGAGGAGGCTGGGGTCGTGATGGGTCAAACAAACACATGACTGAAGACTGGGGTTTGTTTCCCATGTGAAATCAAAAGTCAACATTCACATTGCCTGATTTAACTTATCATTAACTTTAAAGTTACATGAAAATAGGTAATGTGTCCAGTGTGAAATTAAATGGGTGAATGGATGGCCTTTCTAGTCTTCTAATGACTCAGTGCTCTTAACATGTCACATACAGATGACATAGGCAGGCAAGATGCCTTCAAAGTGATAACCCAAACACACACACACACACACACACACACACACACACACACACACACACACACACACACACACACACTGACACCATAGCCATAGGAAACAATATGGGATTCAGTACCTTGCCAAAAGAACTAGACTGGAAGAATAAAGCCAGTGACCTGCAGATTACTAGACAATGTACTATGCAACCTGAACAAATCAATCAAAGATCAAAGATCTTTGGGGAAAAGGACAGTCTTTCAAATCATGATTATATAAATCATGTCCGTAGAGACTTGGCTTGGAGGGGTTCAAGTCCAGCATAAACCAAAGTATGAAAGGTGGACTGGTAGCTGGAGAGATGCCAGTTCCCCTCCTGGACACTGCCAAGGTACCCTTGGTCCCGCTATGTGTGGCCGCCACCATCTCTCTCCACATTTGCATGTCTGTGAGCCCTTTGTGTGTGTGTGATGGCTGAAGAGTGACAGGAATGTGGCGAGAGAGAGGGATGGGGAGTGACATGTAGTGAAGAGCCACAGGTCAGATTCGAACCCTGGGCTGATGTTGCAAGGACTGAGCCTTTGTACATGGGGCGGATGCTCTTCTCACTGAGCTAACCAACACCATTTAGGAGCATGCCTTGAGTGAACAGGTGCAAGAGCCAGGCATCGTTCATTGGAGGAACGGAACGGTCGTGGGGTAATATATGCCTGTACGAGGGCATCCAAGCTGGTGGGTGCACTTTGTATGCAAGCATTAGCTATTTGAATTTATCAATGACGAGCAGCAGGGTAAATGTGACCTTTTGGGTTGATTGAAAACCAGGCAAGCCGCCGAGAGAGCCACAAGATTCACCATAAGCACAAAAGTTGGCTCTATTGGTCAGGTTTGGCCCTGGCATGACATTGTCATCCAGTTTTGAATAATGGTGTTCTATAGTACACAATCAAAGAGTGAGCTGATTGTGCTTGAGTTTTTTTTTCAAAGGAGAGGCAGAATGTGACATCATGCTGTAGACACAAACTGTTAGTTCTGTTAGTTGCTGCTTTCATGGTTTGCAGAAACTCTGTCCAGCAGAGCACTTTAGAGCCATCTTGTCAATCCCAAGTAGTATTTGCAAAGTCATTGCATTTGCAAAGAGTCATCTCCCCAGCCAGCTGCCTCTTTAAAGGCAACATTTGCTGAGTTGTGTATTTTATCAAGGAAACAGCAGAAAATAAGCATCTACATAAAAAGCACCAAATCCAAGTTAGAGGTAATTGCTTTGTTTGGATTTGAAGGCAGGTATGGCAGAGCATACTAATGCCTTTATTATCATGCCATGTCTTTCACCTACAAACTCTCGCTCAGAAGCCAGCTAATGTTGCTGTGGCAGTGCAATGTTATTGGAGCACTGGAGGAAAGTGAGGTGAAAATGACAATAACATTTCTCTCTGTAATAATACTCAGACTTGTGCAGCTGTTGCCAATAACACAGCCGAAAATGGTCTGTCTGCGCACGCATGCTGAAATTGCTGGGGTCTAATAAAGCTGTGTATCTGGACAGACAATAGCGAAAGTAACAAAAACAGGATAGATGGTTAATTAGGATAAAGAGATAAGCAGCTTGGCTTAAATAGCTCTAGATTGCTCATTATGGAATACTTAAAAAGCTGCAAGGGGCAAAGGTTCACCAAGAGAGATTTGTACATGATTACAATTACACAACAAAATCCAATATTCATCACACCCACAGAACCAAAGTGTTAGACAGAGCAAACAACATCCTCATGACTTAGCTTAGTATGCCTCAAACACACGTCACACACATGTCTTTCCCTCTTTCAACCCTCTTTCACACAGCATAATCAGTGTGCCCATGCTCAACAGGAATAAACACTTCACCTTTCAGACATGTTATACAACCTAGCTGACTAGGCTCAACAGGGTTATGCCTAGTCAGGCAAGGTATTGGTTGAAGATGTAGTCACATCTCCCTTTACTGAAAACTCTACTTAAACCTTGCTGCTGTGCATCTGTGTCTCTCTCTCTCTATCACAGGTTCCACTGCTACTGTAGTCATTTTATCATTCATTGTAATTCAATATCATTTTATCATTCATTGTAAGTTTTTCCTCACTTCAGCACTACTCCTCAGTGTTTAGAAACTGAAGCGTGTTTACAGTTGAGTTACAATGATAATGCTTTGTATAATAATTGTTTTGTTATATGAGCTTGCCTACTCTGCTGCAGCACAGGATGCTGATAAAAATAATGAAAAGTCACTCACCTGAAGAAGTGTTTAAGCAGTGAAGCACCATGAGCTGAAGGTTTGGAAAGAATCCTCACAGTAATGGTAAAGACACATACACATGCACCTACATATCAGTGCTCCTGTGAATGTATGCATACACACACAGGAATGCTGGACAGTGTCTGGGTTTCCACTGTGTAAACTCTCAAACACATTAATTCTCTTGTTGGCTAAAAAGTTTCTTACAGCATGAAAGGCCCTACAAAAGTGTGTGTTCATGTTCTTGAAGATTAAATTATTTCAGAAGACTTTGAACCTGTGTCATTACCACCATCCCTGTGTGTGAGCACAGTTGGGTTGAGGCAGCAGCCATTGCATCTTGTCCTAATAACACTTGGAGGGAAGCCTGTTAAAGCAGCATGTGTCCTGGAGTATAGAGTGTAGAAGTTTTCACAGCCCGCATCCAAACACCCACTTACTGCCTGTCTGTCTCCCGTCAACCTTCCTCCAGCTCTGTCTGTGTCTGTTAGCCTGTCTCTCTGTGCTATTATGCATTCATGTGCTGTCAGTACGGTGCGATATATGACATAACTCACCACTACATATTGCTTTAAAACCCTCATTTGTTGGGCAGTGAACTTGGAGAAACTGGGATTCTAGTAGGCTTCTGGCAGTGTAAGAATGTTCAAAAGCGGAAATTCTCCCAGACACTGATGTTGTAGACTTTAAATGACTGCCCTCAGGCTACAACTAACATACTAGTGCTTAGAATGACAGTATCATTCTTTTTCTCTCTGCTACACATTATGTTTTCCACTATGCCTCACAGTGTATGAGCTTAAGACATCTAATCAGTAATTGTGTGATATCTCCTTTATATAGTAATACAATCCAAGAAACACAGCTTCAGTACATCTAAACTGTAACTACGGAAACATCTGGGCCTGGTGTCAATGGCTATACTTTAGCAGAAATGTAGCCACTGTAACATCTGGAGCTGGTATCCGTGACTTCACTGTGACTGAACTGTAATTACAGAAACATCTGGACCTAGTATCCATGGCAACATTGTAGTTGTACTGTAACACAGTCATTCTCCATGGCCTCACCGAACTTGACGGCATCCCGCACCGTCGGTGTCCACCAGCTGGTTTGGGGGCCGCCGCCACAACAGGCACCGACCACCTTCGGCCACAGCTCCGGTCAGCCGCCTCGACAAAAGAGGAACGGAACAAGGTCCACTCGGACTCAATGTCCCCCGCCTTCCCCGGGACGTGAGAGAAGCTCTCCCAACTATATCTAGCCGGTACCTCTCAACCTCGTGCACTGGCTCAGGCTCCTTCCCCGCCAGAGAGGTGACGTTCCACGTCCCCAGAGCCAGCTTCTGCAACCGGGGGTCGGACCGCCAGGGTTCCCGTCTCCAACTGCCGCCCATCTCTCTTCGCACCCGCCCCCTGAGACCCCTCCTATGGGTGGTGGGTCCATGGGAAGGGGGGCCCATGTCATCCTTTCGGACTATGCCCGGCCGGGCCCCATGGGTGTAGACCTGGCCACCAGGCGCTCACCAGCGAGCCCCACCCCCAGGCCTGGCTCCAGGGGGGACCCGGTAACCCGCGTCTGGGCAAGGGAGACCTGACTCCATAGATATTTTTTTTCATCAGGTGTGATTGAGCTGAGCTCTGTCTGGTCCCTCACCTAGGACCTGATTGCCTTGGGTGACCCTACCAGGGGCATGAAGCCCCCGACAACATAGCTTTTGGGATCATTGGAACACGCAAACCCCTCCACCGCGATAAGGTGGTAAGGTGTAATCATTGTGTATTTCTAAGAACTCCCTTTCACTGGTTGTTTATTTAATAGCTTTGTTATTATTGATAAGTACTGAGTTTACTGTCTATCCATTCAGACTGAAAAATATTTTTTCAAAGAATTTATTACATTTTCTGAGTGTATTTCTACACCTCTGAGGATCATTGCACATTGATAACTCAACCTTTACTCAGGATTAACTTTCTCTTTTTGGCTTCACCAAGACTCAAAAGGTTCAGTGAGCACTTCTTTACCAGCAACCTTCTCCAGTATTAAGGCACTAACATTCGTGTGTCTTTCCCAATAGCCATATACCTTTTCTCCTCTGGGGTCAAAATGACCCTGCCTGGTTTTACCTTTTTATTTATAGCATATAGTATAATTTGTCAATCAATTCTGTGTTACACCTTTAGTTAAGTCCAACACATTACTACAAATGTTTCCCTTTGATTGGAATTTGCAAATAGACTTTGTTTACATGAAAGTATACCTTGTTTTTGAGTTAAGTAGCTCCGACAATACATAAAATGACACCACTTGTAACAAGTTTCAGGTTCAACAGAGGAATTTCACCACTAAAAAGCTTCTGTTTAAGCTAGATGAGACTTAAACAACTTTAGTTTCTGTTCCTCTTTCTCTCTGTCATTGTCTTTCTGAGTTTAGGTCTGATATCAAAACATCTTGAATTCTCTTGAAATGCTCCAGTCACTCCTCTCTTTCCTCTTTTCTTTGTCTTCTTTCTTTTTCCCCTTTCCTATGAATGAAGGTAAGAGGTCATCTGAAAGGAAAAAGAACTCCCCTATTACTGCAGTAGTAATGCACATAGAGGTTGCCACAGTTCCACAAATAGATGTTATTTTGGGTGTTGTCTGGTGGCAGGGGTCAGTTGTGCTCCAGCATCTTAATTTTTTATTAGTACTGATATTCAGTGAAGCAGTGAGCTGCAGTGCCATCTAATGGCAGCCATCAGCTCCCATCAGTCACACACTATGCCTGTCATAAACCTGCTGGATCCTGTTTTCTTACTGTACTCCACTGTGATGCTGTGTAAATACAGAAGACATCAAATTCTCGTCACTCCTTACACGTCCATGTGCCATGTGATTGCTGTCACCACTGCAGCAGCCTTGAATTAAAACAGAACAGCACACTGGAGCACAGTGACTTTTCACTATAGTATTATGTTTAGTATATATACTATAGTTCAAACATGAATAGTGTTATACCTCAGTCACAAAATGAGAGCCGTACCCAAAATCTGAAACCACGTCCACCATTTATTATATTTCCTTAGATTTTTTGTTTAGATGTTTGGATCCTCCATCCAAAGAGAATATCACTAGAATATCACTGCTATGAACAACAGTGGTCACTTAACTTGAAACAAAATAGTCAATGGCAGTAAACCAAATGCTCTTCAAATGAGCAAAGTAAACCAACACAGTGTAGAAAAGAAGCTTGAATGCTGACTAACTGCAACGGAAACAGGATGCCAAGCATACTGAATGATTCTAAATTGAAGGTCTTGAGTTATGAAAGGTATTCCTGCAGAATCATGTTTTTGTTTTGTTTTTTTAAATAGTGTAGTTATATGGGCCGTCACAGAAAGTATTAATGATTTTCTCACTGAATGGTGGAGGCCGTTGATGTTTCACAATAGTATCATTTACTCCACCTTAAGAACCATAGAAATGGAGCAGATGTAATGATCTAAGTTCGTATCCTGGTGAGGACAGAGTAGAACAAAGCTGTTGCAATAACTGATTGAAGCCTTGATTGCTTTCTTTTGGGTCAAACTTCATTTTCTCTAAATGAGTCATTTTTCTTATCTGAGCAGAGAACGGGGCCACAGTCCAGAATACAGTCACATGGACACAGTCCTGATACCATTTCAGCTCAAAATTCAATTCAGTTCAATTTTATTTATATAGCGCCAAGTCATAACAAAAGTTATCTGACATGACCGTCCATACAGAGCAGGTATTGACAATACTCTTAATGATATTATCTACAAAATGTTTTTTTATTGTTTGGTCAAATGTTTTTCTCAATGGATTCTTTGTTATGGAATTTTCTATCCTTAGGTTACACAAGGTCACGTGTGGACCTTGAGGTCCTCGGCAGTACTAATTGTTTGGCTTTGATTGGGAACAGTAGGTGCCAGTCTATCTCAACACTGTGGTGGCCGGGGTCACAGAGACCTATTGCTGCCTTCTTAGACATAAAAGATAACTTGCCATTGACGGTCCAATCTGTGTAAAAAGACATCTGTGTCTCCAGACTAGAATATGCTGACAGTAACACCTCCATTGGTAAAGCCATTCTGTTTGACTAATTCTGGGCATATAGTATTTGTGGTGTTATCTTGGGGTTTAAAGTCGATCCACCAGGATGAGTTCGTCAGAATGTGAGACCGACTCAGGCACTTCTGATGAACTCGGAGTGTCTCTAATTCTCCTTGGCCAAGTGTCAATAAATAATACAGAATAAGACATCAGAGGCTCCTAAACATTTTTTTCCTTCCGGACCTCACCATTGACCTTTGACTTCAGCAATTACTCCGCAACACACTTGACACCATCGACTTTTTTTTAAAAGCTCGTCCTTAGCAGCAGTGATCTGTGCCTTTTAAACATCAAACTGACTCACTGTCATATTATCATAAGTAAATAAGACTCAACACGAAGGCCATGTTCCTTTCACAGACAGTCACAGCAGTGCAACGTTATCATAGACTCAATTTAGTGCCTACAATGCCACTATGTCTAAATAAATCCCAATAATCAGAGTGTGTGTGCGCTGTGTGCTTTATATTTACCTCTTAATTTCTTTTCTTTTTTTTTTAAACATATATTTATTGGTTTTTGAGTTACAACAACTCGAACATCCCAAACATTTGGCAGCACAGAAAACAATAACACAGACTTTAACAATACTGAAAAAGACAAAGACAAATAAACAGTAAAATAAATACAGACAGGAAAATATAAACAATAAAATACAAAATAAATAAATAAATGACTAACATAAATAAATAAACCTACTGATCTGTCAGCAAGTTACAGTGCACTAAGTATTAGGTTACAATGTCCATTTCCAACAACAGATTAGATAATTTTCTTATTTTACTCTTCCACTGCCTCCTCCATATCTACATTCTTCAACAGATCCAGAAATAACTTCCAAATGGTATAAAATTCTGAAGCCTTCTTTTTAACAAAATACTGTAGGTCAGTTTCTCAAGAGCCAGACTCGATGTTAAGTTATTTAACCAGTGGTTAAAAGAGGGGCTGTTACAGAAATTTTAAAGAAAAACCCTTAAATAAGGAGGATCAGATTCAAAGCATCAAAGTTTAAGTTGAATTTATTATTCTTGTACAAGAGGAGCGTTTCACAGTGCAACACGCTAAAGGGGTTACAAAGAAAAAGGCTCCCAGAGGAGCGTTACCAGTTACTTCTTATACATTTTCCTGCGGACGGGCTGTCTCAACCCCTGTGAATTGTCAACAGTCAATTTGCATATAATGCCTTCAAACAGCTTACTTCAACATATCACCTGATGAGTACCCAGTATGTCCCCAATCTTGATATCATCTCACTCATTCTGTTCTTAAATTCCTCTATTTATACATTAATCTGAACTTTACCTTACCCTGTCAGTCTGAGTAAAACATCAATAAAGGGAAGTACGCTAAGGACATATGATGTAAGAACAAACATTGTATAAGTTAAAACATCTAACTAACTGTGTAACCCTAATTTTTATAACAGGGGCAACCAAAATTCTTCCACATCCAATCTCTTCACACTTCCATAAACAATGATATAATGTACCCTGATAACTGCTACACTTATAACATAGATCAGGTATATTAGGATCAAATATTTATATTTATTTGTACAGGGGAGATGTATGTGTGCGCATTATCCAATTAAATTGTATCATTCTCAATCGAGTGTTGATGGTTTGAGTGTGTGTTTTTAAGCATATTTGACTCCATTCGCTGAGTGAGATATCTTTTTGTAAGTCTCGTATCCACTCCTGTCTTTTACTATCAGAGTTTTCCTTATGGTTTTCAACAAACATGTTATAAAACTGTGAGACCAATCTTTTACTAAAGCAGTTTTTTTTGTAACATGTGTTTCTAAGATGGAGACTGGAGGTTGTTCCACTGAATTGTTTAAGTGTGTCCGAAAAAAACTTCTGAGTTGTAAATACTTAAAAAAGTGCTTCTGTGGAATATCAAACTTTGACTTTAACTCATTGAATGACATTAGAGTACAATCCTCATATACATCATGTAGTTTTACTATGCCCTTGTTAAACCATGCTTTAAAACCCATGTCGTTCTTTGCCGGGGTGAAGTGATCATTGCCCCAAATTGGGGTGAAGCTGGACAACTCTTGGGAGTCATTAAACATTTTTTGTACTACATGCCAAACAACAATAGTGTTTTTTACATTACAGTATTAGTAGTACTTTTCTTGAATGTTTCTTTAATGTTTTAAAAGATGCTGAGTATAGATAACTATTTAACGACAAACCTTTTAAGGACAGTTTTTCAATTTCTAACCAAGGCATGATGACATCTTTCGAAAACCAAAACATTGTGGACCTCAACTGAGCGTCCCAATAATACCATTCTAGATTTGCCAACTGTAGCCCTCCCCTATCATAAGGTAAATATAGGAGGGCGAGTCTGAGTCTTGGCTTCCTATTGTTCCATATGAAATTAGAAAGAAGCTTTCTGGTTTTAGGTAAAAAAAGAAGGAGGGATGGAATCGACTGAAAGACATATAAAAATTTAGGTAGTATAGTCATCTTTACTATGGTTATTCTTCCCAGTATAGAAAGAGGCAGTGTCTAGCAATCTCTTCCGAAACTTCTGCTACCATGGGCTCATAGTTGGCTGAACTAAGATTACCTATCTTTGGGGTTATTCTGATTTCCAAATATTTAAATCCCACTGTAGCATTCACAAATGGGTGGGAAACTACAGCTTTTCTTCTTTCGTTTACATTTAAAAACATGATAGCTGACTTTTCTTTGTTCACTTTAAACCCAGAGATACTACCAAATTGATTTAACAACTCTGAGAGAGCTGGTATCGATTTTGCAAGATGTGATAGGAACACCATAGTATCATCAGCGTACATTGCTGTATTGTGTACCATGTCCCCGGTCTTAATGCTGTGAATTGAGGGGTGTGATCTAATCGCTATTGCTAATGGTTCCATGGCTATTACAAAAAGTAGGGAAGAGATTGGTAAACCTTGTTTTGTGCCTCGAAATAACTCAAATGGCTGAGAGATGAGGTTATTAGTAGATACCACTGCAGAAGAATCAACAAGTAGAATTTCGACCAATCTGAGAAAGTAATCCCCAAACCAAAAACGCTTAAGCACCTCAAGTAGATAGGGCCATTCGACTCGGTCGAACGCCTTTTCCGCGTCAAGTGATAGTATTGCGGTATCAGGGAACTCTTCACACTCGTAGATTATATTAAAAACTCTCCTCACATTGTGGAATCCCTGACGGTTTTGCACAAAACCATTCTGGTGTATAATGGCTGGTAGAACCTTCTCTAGTCTCATAGCTAGAACTTTAGCTATAATCTTTGCATCAGAGTTTAAAAGTGATATGGGTCTGTAAGTACCGCTTTCAGTTGAAACTTTGCCTGGTTTTAGAATAAGAGTGATCAGAGCACTACGTAATGACATGGGGAGGCGACCTGATTTAAAGGATTCCAAATAAACATCCAATAATGGGCTATTAATTTCGCTTTAAATAATTTATAAATATCTATCGGAAGCCCATCTGGACCCGAAGCCTTACCACCTCTCATATTTGAAATGGCGTTGGAGATATCATTCAGATTCAATTCCCTCTCTAATTCAGTTCTTATACCCTCAGAAATACAGGGAATGGCCAATCCATCCAGGAGGTTTTGGTTAACCAGGTCCAGTGGGCTGTCCGAATTATACAGGGTTTTATAATATGAAACAAAGGTGTTATTAATTTCTGTGGGATCTGCAGATAATTCTCCCCGTTCATTCCTAATTACATTAATGGCTCTGTCAGATTCGAGTTTCTTTATCTGCCAGGCTAACAATTTGCCTGGCTTTTCGTCTTGATCAAAAGAAGTTTGTTTAAGTCGTATTAGACCATCTTCAGCCTTAAGCATGGAGAGCTCCTCGTATTTTGCTTTAAGGGTCAGTAATTTCTGTTTTTTTTTTGTGATGAATTATCTACGATAACCTCCCTCTCTAATTCTCTTATTTTAGCGTCTAATTCATTCATTGTCTGCTTGAATTTGTTAAATTTAGAGCTGGTGAAGCTTATCAATTTTCCTCTAATATATGCTTTATCCCTCTTAATTTCTAATCAAAAGGTTCATCTCAGCATTTTCCAATGAGATGTTTACCCGAGCTGGAGTACTTTCCATTATCTTTTAGTCTCAAACCTTCTCAGTTTGAGCTATTCTCAGCACTGTGGAGCAGCTACACACCCACAGGTGGACAGATACTGTAAGAGTGATATTTGAAATCAGCAGATTATTGGAGCTCTGCAGCAGGGAGCAGATTGGACAGATGCTAGTGTGATCCAGATGACATGATTCACCATATGAAAACAAAGAAACTTTCTCTAATGATCACTCCAACTTTTATTTGCTGTAGACTTTCTGCTGTATTGTAACAAGATTTGTGATAGACTTGAAATCTGTGCACAGGATTTTTCTCCATGTGGCTCTCAGTGCATGCTGGGATAGGTTCAGCCTACTATCCATATGGCTGTTGTTTGTAATAGATCAGTGTCTTTCTCTCAGATTTTCAAAGTAGTTCTTCATATTGCATATCAAGTATCAGTATCATGGATTAATATTAACATTTGATTATCATTATTAATCCTCATTAACATTAAGGGAATAAGAAGAAGAGAGTCTTTAAATCGGGGGACAAGGAGGAGCTGTGAAGAGTCCAGAAGGAACTCTGAAGCTCAGGAAGGGGAAGGACTGCTACAGGAGGAAACTGGAGAAATGGCTGGAGGACAACAATGGCAGGGACGTCTGGAGATGGCTGCAGAACATCGCAGGCCACGGAAAAGGAGTGGGGAGGAATCAAACCAGCGGGGACAAGGACTGGGCAGATGAACTGAATCTGTTTTTCAACAGATTTGATTCTGCCTCCGCTCCCTCTTCTAAAGACAGAATAAAGTCACTGTAGCTGTTTCTGTGGAGAATTCAATAGAACTTTATACCATACTACAGAACACTATAATGTCTAATATCAGTTCAGTTTAGTTCACTTTTATTTATACATTTTCAAATCATAACAAAAGTTATGTCATGACACTTCTCATACAGAGCAGGTCTAGACCGTACTCTTTGATATTATTTACAGAGACCAACAATTCCACCATGAGCAGGCACTTGTGACAGTGGTGAGGAAAAACGTCCTTTTAACAGGTAGAAACCTCACAGAGAACACGGCTCGTGGTCGGGCAGATAGAGAGAGAGAGGCAGACAAAGATGCACAGCAACAGTTATGATAATAATAAGAATGGTGTCTACAATTATGATTATAATAGAAATGATTAATCAGAATAGTTTTACAGAGTACAGTGTAGACTTGCTTTTGTTATGATTTGGAGCTATATGAATAAAACTGAATTCAACTGAATATTAACAACTGCTTTATGGAGTATTCTTCTAAGCAGGATGGCTTGTTTCTAAGCAGGACACTAGCATTTGGGCACGCCAGGGGTCTGTTTATTGCTTGATAAGCAGAGGTGCTCAGATGGAGATCATTTTCACAGACTGTTTTCTTAATAATGAGCCCCTTACAATCAGATGCTGTCCTTATCTCCACAATAAGTTTACTTCAGTCATTTTTATGTTGGTATGTTTCACCGCCAATTGTACTAACAAAACCCTGGACGTCAACCAACCTGAGGAAAGTCCTGCCACATATTACCAACACTCTTTTTTGGGATGGATAAAAGGTCTGCTTTGCCCTCCTTTAGGAAAAGAGATCACATACCAGTTCTACTTCTGTCTGCTTTTAGGTGGAAACTCAAACAGGACTGACCAATGATGCACATCATTCAGACTCAGCCTTACATCACTGCTTAAGCACCATGGAGTGATGTGAGTTTTCAGAACGGACACATACCAGCAGTCCTTAGCTACATCAGCAATTGTACTAATGACATACCAAGGATTTCTTTATAGACATTTCTGAATCTGAGCTCTGGACACTTGTCCTAGAGAGTACAGAGTACAGTATAAGAAATTCAGATATGCACTCAGGAGAGATATTAGCAGTTCTTAGGAACAATACAGGATCACAGTGGAGTCTACAAGGACTCTGGACTAAGAACTATGACAGACTGAAAAAAGAAAGACAGCAGTGCTGAGTGGTGGATTTTCAGTCCACCATTGTCCTGTCCCAAAAAAGACAAAATATCTCTGCTTGCACGACAGTAGTCAGCCTCCTCCACCATCATAAAGTACTTTTATCAAACATCAAATAAAAAACTTGTTTCATCTTCCTCCTGCTGTACTTGTGTGTGTGGACACAGTTTTCCTGTGCAGTGAAGGATTATTATCTATTATCCAGGGCTAACATGGTGCAGTAGTGACTGATGGAATTTGGCAGTAAATCAGTGATTTGTTAACAACTTGGTTGTCTAACTGTTGTCTTGTTTCACCTTTTTTTTAATTAGAATTTAATGATGTCAGTAATTAACTTTGTTGAGTATAGTGTCATCATGACCAATAGAACTGATGGCCACAGCTCCAGAAATTAAACCTAGTGCAGGTGCTGCAGTGTGTTAGTCACTTACTCATGATAATCAGGGATACACTCTAAGAGATATTTTGCTCTTTCAGGGATGTTCATAAAAAAGGCTGGATTCATGTTTATTCACTTGAAGAAGAAGTGTTATGTTACAATGTGTCTTTCTGTTTTTTGTCCCCTCCCACATCCTCCCTCTCTACCTCTCTTCCTCTCTCTGACAGAATGAGGACACTCAGTTCTGCTGTGGAGCATCGCTTGAGGAGGTTGGAGTGGATGTAAAAAGCAGCCCTACTATGGACATGCAAGGAATAGATGAGAACACATTTTCATAATTGGGATTCCCTTCTGTGACATAGCTGCTTTAAACATCTACATCCTCTTATGCTGCACACACAATGCAGTTGACTTTTATCAACTGTGTAGACTAGGGGTGTCAAACGGACCGCAAGTCAGCCTGCCAAATAGTCCGATCCGATTGACTGTCAACTGTAGGCTGCATGCAGGAGCAGCTAGCGGAAAATGTCTTTTGTGTCAAAAAGTAACACTAAGTATCTGGGATTTCAATAAAATGGACAAGTTCCTGTTTATTCACTAAGGTAAATACGTAGCCAGTGTACTTGTTGAGTCCATCTTTACTACCACCTAAACCACCTTCCATACCACCTAAACTTTAGGCGACATTAGTTTAGCAAGCAAGCGTGTTGGCTCTGGCCAGTTCTCCACAACTAGTGTGCTGACAGGAGAGGTGCTAATGTCAAATCCTCCTCCAAGTTCTTGAGTTTCAGAGTCTTTTTAACAGCTCTGACCAGCGGCGGTCCTGTCCACATTTGCGCCCTGGGCGAACCTGGGCGAAACACCCACGGGGGGTGACTTAATGAGCGGTATCGAAAATTCGCGAGGTTTTTTTCATTTCCGGGCGGCTGCCCTGTCCGCCCGTACCTAAAACCGCTACTGGCTCTGACTCTGGTGAAGATGGCTCAAAGGGAAAGGGAAAGTTTCAGTGTAAGGCCCAGAACCAATGGAAAGCCCTCTACAGACATACTTAAACATGTATGCATACCCACACGTTTGATGAGCTGTCTATCACCCTGCAAGATGGGCCAAAATCAATCTGAGATGGAAGAAATGCATCATTTACTTTTTCCACTACAGCTGGCAGGACATTATAACAGTTGTTTCATCTATGTGACCACATGTCCATAAATAGATCCAGTTTCACTTTACAGTCATTCAGATGAAACCAGGGATACAGAGCTAACAAGACTTGCTAATGTAGCTAATGTTTGATGGTGTTTAATGATGAAGATGTATCAAAATGCAAATTAATATCTGACAAACGTGTGTTCCTCGAGATTCATTTTCAATAACCTTTGAAGACAATTATCTGTTTTCACAAGATTTATTGTGCAGGATAAACTGTGACTGATGCAGCTTGTTATTTTTACCTCATGGTTAAATAATCCTTTGAAAGTTACAACTGAACAGGAGATTAAACATGCTGACATTATAGAACATCTTAACAGTGCAAAATGAGAGTTTTAGTTAGTTGTTTTCTTTTTGCATTGCAATTTGAACTCCTTGATCCCACAGTAGTATCTTCTTCCAATAAAGCTGCAAGTAACAGTGTAAACATTCTAACAATGAGTGCTCAGTACATCCCAATGTTTCATAAAGACTGAGTAGGTCAGTTGGTTACACCGTGTTAAACCTCTTCTTAAAAAGCCCACTATGGATCCAGAGGTACTACAGAGCGATATCAAACCTTCCCTTTCTCTCTAAGATACTTGGGAAAGCTGTAGCCAATCAGCTGTATGACTTTCTCCATAACAATATTCTATTTGAGGATTTTCAGTGAGGATTTAGAGTGCATCATAGCATAGAGACTGCATTAGTCAAAGTTACAAATGACCTCCTAATGCACGGGCGTCACACCCGTGGGGGATGGGGGGGTGTGACACCCCCACTTTTACAAAAAGACAATATCATCCCCCCCACTTTTTCTGAGATTTAAACCATTTACCCGTCCTCGCGGTCCACCAGCATACTGAAACGAAGCGCACGTCAGTTCTCCATAGGCTACATGAAAACCCATTGGTCCAGTTAGATCCATCCGGCCATCCAGCCAATCACAGCCATTTGACCAAACCCACCAGGTCCGCCGCGCGAAAAATAAAAAAATAAACATTTTTCAGAGCTCTATCTGCATTTCTTTATTACGAAGCAGACAGCGAGCAGAGGCTGTAACCAGGGCCGGTCCTAGCTATGGGCAATGTGGGCGGCCGCCCAGGGCGCCGTCTCCGTGGGGGGCGCACGAGCGCCCGAAAATGAAAAAAACCTCGCAAATTTTCGATACCGCTCATTAAGTTAGCGGAGTGGGCGCCCCCGGGAGCGGGGGGTTGACGAGGCAGAGGGGGGCGCCGAACAGACTGATCGGGGCGCACGGCGCATCCAGGGGCGCATGGGCGGCCGTGAGGGCGCACGAGAAAATCGTCGTCTCGGGGGGGGGGGGACAAATGTGGCCAGGACCGGCGCTGGCTGTAACAGTCATCTGACCAGTAAGTAATGAGGAATTTTGTCAGTAACTAACAAAACTATGTCTTGCTTTGTGACATTTAAGTCAGTATTAACCAAGCCAGGTGGCAAACAAACTTAGCATCGAGTCAAGTTAATGGTAACTGACAGAAGGTTTGCTAATTTGCAGACATCTACTTCTAAGTTTGATGATCAGACCATGTCTAAAAGGAAGAGACAGCAGACCATCGACCTATTTTTCAAGTCAAAGTGGAGTGAAGTAAGTGGAGTTGTAGTGAGAGGAGGGAAACATCAAGCTAAAATTATTTATGTTAGCTTGCTACCATCACCAGTGATAGCAAGTAAGCAAGTAGCAAGTAAATGTTTCTTACACTTTTTGTTGCCAGGCTGGCAACAGGCCTTCAGCTGTTAGCCATAACTTGCCAAAGTTGATTGAGTGGTCAGAGCATTTTAATTATTTCTAGTTATACATATATATGGTTAATTTTTCCGATAATCAATGCAGATAATTTCGCTCATGTGCCACCCCTAGAACACCCCCACTTTTTAAAGCGCTGTGACGCCCCTGTCCTAATGGCATCAGACAAAGGACTCATCTCTGTACTTGTCCTGTTAGATCTTAGTGCTGCATTTGACACCATTGACCATCAAATTCTTTTACAGAGAATGGAACATCAAATTGGCATCAGCGGGAACCGCCCTAAGCTGGTTTAAATCGTATTTTTTAGATCGGTCTCAGTTTGTTCACGTCAATGATGAATCCTCCATGCATACCAAAGTTTGTCACAGAGTCCCCCTAGGTTCTGTACTAGGACAACTTTTATTATTATTATTTATAATATATGCTTCCTTTAGGGAACATTATTAGGAATCACTCCATGTACTCTCATTCTTATACCGATGACACCCAAATTATTCTTCAAATGGTGCATTGAGCTCTTCTCTCTCTGTCTCTCTCTCTATCTATCTGTCTCACTCCCTCTGTAGCTAATATTATAAAAAGTACAGCCTAAACCTGCTCTGTATATTTCATACATTTCATTCATTTTAAAAGATAATCTGGAAGAACAGAGCTGCTGCAGATCAGTGAGGACTACTATTAACATCAAGCTAATCCCAAATGATGGATCTCACATCTAAACAGACAGTGGAGGAGAAATGTTGAACCATAAATATTCTCTTTTCAGATGGAAAAACAGGGAGCCGGAAAAAAACAAGACAACAATCGCAGCTCACTGGCAGTGAGCCAAGGACCAATTAGAATTTAGATTCAGTGTGTTAGCATGTGAGATAATAAACATTCAGCTCTTTGATTCAAATGAGTGCTTTTGGCCTCACACACACACAGAGACACACACAGGAGGTAAAAGAGACAGATGGAGGAAAAGCTTGTTCTTGCCTCTTTAGTCATATTTTCTATTCAAAAGCAGGCTGTTTGTTATTTAATTGCATATTTTGCATAGAGCTGATAGCATCACGTTTGGAGGTTGCTGCATGGGATGACCGCCAGGTTACCAGGGGCAAGGAGATCACAACTCTGCCAATGAAATGTACTTTTGTCCAAGTTTCAGAAGGTCTTTTTGCTCTTTCCAAGGATTATACACAACTCTGTGAAGTTCTTTAATGTGTGCAGATACAGTCAGTGGAATATAACAATTCTATTCATTCTTTCCCTCAAGCTGTAATTACCTTTGTCTGCAATTTTGGCAAGAAACATAGCATATAAAACACGTAGCATTCTTCAGGGACCCCCACTATTATTGGGGTATTTTAACCCTCTGGGGACATTTTAGTTGCTCATGCAAATGTGGGCAAGTGCTCTGACTGTTATCCCAAACAGTTATAACTTGGCTTAGATTTAAAAAAGAAAAAGCTTTGTGTCTTCCTCCAGGCACAGCTGACCCCAGCGGTGCATGTGTGTGTGTGTGAAGAGAGTTTGTAATGGATGTAACAGTGGCTGAATACACACAACTCACTACTTTCATCACACACTTTGAATATATCATAGCAGTTTTATACATTAAGATGTTAGTTCTAAATGCATAAAAATGTCTCAGACTTTACTAGGCACTGACAACGACGAAGCAAGCATTATTATAGATGCATGAATATGTACTTCACTTTACTGAACATATATAGTGATAACCACAGTGAGAGTGATAATGCAAAGTAGTTACTTTTTACGTTTAATACATTATCAGTAACATTCCATCAAAATGTAGAAAATCAAGCACAATTTTCTGATCACTGATAAAAGGTATGAATGGATCAAACTGAGGTCTATACACATAAAGGAAGGAGCTTGTCAGATGCTTTTGGAAGTGCAGAAAAGTGGATGTGTGGATGTCCCAGTGCATGACAAACAAGCAGTCAGGTCCATGCCTAATCCCTCTCCACTTGGTTTCTGTGGTCCCTGAATTTCTCGTGAAAAACTACTGCTGTTCTGCTCAGTGTGGTCACCTCTCTAAACCTGTGCCTGCTGCAGTACCTTGGGTTTTATTCATTGGGCTACAGCGTGTTTTTGTTGTTGTTGTTGTTGTTGTTGCTTGTTGGAATGAACATGAATCACAAGTTGGTGGCTTTCTATGTTTGGAGACCAACTGGTTAACATGCAGGGCTTAAAATGTGATTTGTCAAGTAGGGGCTCCAAGGTTTCGTGATTTGCCATGTGAATGTGTGGGATTGATCATTTGATAGATTGCAACTAAATATAACAAGGTGAGACAACCCCCTGCTCTGAACCCTGAAACAACAATCAAAGTAAACACTGAAAAATATAGCCAATGACAAAAAAAACTAAACTCTCCTGTGTAGCTTTGACTCTTCTGCCTGGTAATTAGTCCAGTCCTCACAATATTTCAAATATAAAATACTGTTTATACTGCTGCAGCTTGGCTGAATAGGAAACCATAACATATGATCCAGTTTCATCAAAATCAATTAAATACTTGGTGGTGTGTAACTTAGTGTTAGATGTACTCCTCCCAACCCAGAGCCCAAAGTTGCATAGTGTAAGAACAGTAGTACGAATGACAGAGACACCATTCACCTGATCAGAAGTCTGTGTAGATCAACAAGATTTAAAATCTGTTTGTTCTGTTTCTGAGAGAAAAGTTACATAATGTGGCTTTAAGACTAGCAGCATGGCTGTAGGAATATCAGTGTCAGCCTGTCTGTCAGACTGAAACATCTCAACACATGAAGGATGGTACAGACATGAATGGATCCCAGACAAAGTGTTGTGGCGTTTTATTGAGCACTATTATGAGGTTGATATCATATACTGATGTTTAGAATGAAAGATGTTTTGGGTGAAAAAACTCGGAAACTATTGGACTAATGCATTTTGGTAAAGACATTATTGTCTCCAAACAATGCAATGTAAGTCGTTGACTTTCCATCTTTCTAAACCTTTGGTTTGTGTCAAATACCTGGAACAGTAATGGCATTCTCAAATATCACTCTGTGTTTAGTGCTAATTAGCAAATGTTAGCATGAATCATACCTATTAAACATCAGCATGTTAGCATTTGCTGTGTCTATTGCCTTACAGATACAAATGTTAAAGCTTTAATAAACCATTTATTTATTCTGAACTATGAATGATGTGACTATTCAGTAGGCAAATAGAAACAAACTCTGAAGATTTCAAATGACAGTTTCAAAAAGTATGAGTTTTAGTTCGATGTGAAATAGTTAATAATCTTTGAACTTGCAAAGAAGAAATGTCAGTTGGCAAGCATTTACTGCTTTTTATAAAATGTGTTTCCATGTAAATTCAATATTTTTTAAGAAGTGAACTTCTTCCATTATTTATTATTTCATTATTTTTAATCCAACATATATCTCAGCAGCAGTATCTCAGCAGCTGGTGAAGTCACTATCTGTATCTGTTGCACAGCCTTTCATGCTTCAGGATAAAAAAAAATTGAGAAATTTGAGAAATTCAAGTGAAAAGATGGAATGCCAAGCTCTTAAGCCATCAAAGACAAATTCATCTTCAAAATAATCAGGAATCAAAACAGATGAAAAAGGAGAAGTCCTGTCTTGAATGCCAGCTGGAGGAAGGTATAGGCAACACAAACACAGAAATCACACGCCTGAGTAGACAGATTACAGTATCCACACATGGAGTGGTGGTTTCAAATCCACGATGCCTTTGACTGTCCTTGTGACTTACATGATATAAAACCATCATAGAGAGGTGTAAGAAACCTGAGGTGCCACTCGCCACTTTTACAGAACTGATTTTGCCTTTGACAGGACAGACTATGTATGTGTGTGTGTGTGTGTGTGTGTGTGTGTGTGTGTGTGTGTGTGTGTGTGTGTGTGTGTGTGTGTGTGTGTGTGTCTTAGGCTACGTTTACACATAGCCGGGTATGTTGAGAAACAAATATTTCCCTCCCTCCGTTTTCCAAAATAACATCTTGCGCATAGCATCATTTTCAAAAAAGCCATCGAGCGCCATCCTGCCTACTCAACTTTGTTTATCTCAATTTACACGCAAACGCTCCACTCTAGCCTAGTTTTTAGAAAGATTAGTTTTCGAATTCACCGTTTGCGTGTAAAAGATGGGTACAAACGAAGGGAATTTTTTTTTACAAATTCCTGTGTATGTGTAAACGGGGCCTCAAAGAGCTCTCAGAGTACTCAGATGAGGTGCACAGAAGAGGAGGAGCAGTTGACAGGATGAGGAGGGGACGTTGAAAGGCTGATAAGGGCCAGAAGAGGCAGCACTGATTTGGATGCATCCTTCTTAGCCTCACCATGATCCACAAAGGGCTGGCTAATGTTGGCGCAGCCATCATAAGAGCTGGAATACCGGGTTCAGAGCATATTGAGACAGACAACTGAGTTTGTTTGACTGGGGAAGACTGGTGCACAAGAGCAAAGCCATCATTCATTTATTTAAAGATTTGCTTCACCTGGTGTGCTGGTGTCAGTAAGAAGGCACTTCAAGAGCAATACATTTTGCAACAGTTTAACAGCTAATACCACTTGTCAAACGTTCTCTTTCATGCTGTTGACAGTGTGTGTGAAAATGTGTGTGCATCTGAATGTATGATAATGAGTGCTAATGAGGCTCTGTCTGTGTTGGACCATGAAGTTAGGAAAACTATGCAGTTAGTATGCTGGACAGATCCATCAGATCTACACGTACACACACACACTTGTGTGTACGTGTAGATCTGGTTTGGCTCTCAACGAAGGCGGTCACATCTTTTTTTCCTCTCTCTCCTCCCCTTGGCCTTGAATGCTCTGCTCGTCTGTCTGTGTCTAGTCTTTTGTCTACTTTAAAAGAGACTCTCCTTGTACTGCTCTCCAATTTATCAAGCATCATGGATTTGGTCAACTGGTCTCTAAGCGCAATTGACACCATCTTCTCAACGAGAAGCCCAGGTTTGGGGGAACCTGTATGTCCTGCCGGAACTTTGTAGCTGGTTACTCGATGGACGCCTGGGAGAAGTGGCGGGTCGTGTGTCTGGCGGCTCTTTCTGTGGAGGACGTTGAAGATATCTACCTATTCGGAATGCTGATGACAGGTGTTTTGCTGATTGGATTGGGCATTGCCCTGGTTCATCAAGGAATGCGGAAAACGCTGACAGCCGTGCAAAGCCCCATAAAGCTGCCCGTAATGATTGAAGAACTGAGCAGAGCTGTCGGAAAATCTGAATGAGGCCATGCACCAGAATATGGATAACATCACAGTTTTGGATCGCAACAACATAGATAACATCACAGCTTTGAATCGCAAAGTGGACGACATCACAGAGACTATGAACCGGAACATGGTCACCATTACAGGATCGATGGATAACATCAAGAACAACCAGGATATGGACAACATCATGGAAAAGCTGACAGTTTTGCAAAGGCAAGTGGATCGTTTAGGAGACCATTCTGGCAGAGATGGCCCATAGCATAAAAGAATGCAGCTATCATCCTAAGACCAAACAAATTCCAATCTTATCTTGACCTCCCCCCACACCTGCAGGGCCTTGGCCAAGGCCACTGCTGGAATAACAACTCCTAGTGTGCAGGTGCGGAGTGTGGATTTGTCATCGTTGTCTAGAGAGGAACAGGATCCGGTGAGGTCCTTGGAACGTCACTCTTCAGTTTTCTCCGTTATTGACACAGATCTAGGTAGTACTAATCTAATCTCTCATGACATCCCTTTGATTGATGACCCTCCAGTGAAGCTATAGGCGCATCCCACCCTCAGAGTATGAGGTTGTTAAGGAGCACATCAACCAGCTGCTCTCATCCCAAGTAATCCGTGAAAGTAGTGTCCCCTATAGCAGTTCCAGGTGTTGGACTGACGAGTTTAACCAGAGCTTTGAAACACTGAAAGCTAAGCTCACCACAGCCAAGGTGTTAGCGTATGCAGAGTTCACTCTTCCATTCGTTCTTGAGGTTGATGCCAGCTATAGTAGCTTGGGTGTGGTCTTTTCTCAGGCTCAGGCAGGCAAAGTGAGGTCAATAGCCTACGCCAGCAGGGGCCTGTGACCCACCGAGAGGAACATGGTAAACTATAGCTCCATGAAACTCAAGTTTTTGGCCCTTAAGTGGGCCATGACCGAAAAATTCAGAGAGTACATGTTGGGTAATAAATGTGTTGTGTATACTGACAACAACCCCCTCAGCCATTTGCCTTCTGCCAAGCTGGCTGCTACTGAGCAGAGGTGGGCAGCCCAACTAGCCTCTTTTGATTTTGAGTTAAAGTACAGATCAGGGAAGAGTAACACCAATGCTGATGCTCTCTCTCGTCAGCATCCATCGGGTCCCCAGGATGTTGCGACAATGCTTCCAGACACCGCAATGCCAAAGCATTGTAGCTACACTGTACAACAAACTTTCCCTGAACTTAGTCTTTCTCAGCAGACTGACCCTGTGATACATGAGGTGTTGGCTTTTTGGGGGAAGAAGCAGCATCCCAGTTGTGAGGAGCGGGCACAGCTCTCACAGTCTATGCTGGTTCTGCTGCAGCAGTGGGACCGCCTACTTGAGAGGGACGGTGTCCTCGAAAGGTGTTTCGAACTGATGGCACTGAGTTTCAGCTATTGTTGCCAAATGCATTAATAGGTGAGGTTTTGACTCAAGTGCACCAAGAGCATGGTCACCAGCAGGTGGAACGAACACTGGCACTCCTTCGGTCCCACTGTTACTGGCCTGGTATGTCCTCTAATGTGGCTCAGTGGTGTCAGAAATGTCAGCGGTGTCAAGTGGCCAAAGATGTGCACCCAAAAACGCACAGCTCTATGGGGCTTTTCTTGGCGTCCCGCCCTAACGAAATCCTTGCTATTGACTACACTACTCTGGAGCTGGCTCAGAATGGTGTAGAAAATGTTTTGGTGCTTACTTGACATTTTTTGTAAGTACACTGTAGCTGTCCATACTCTGGACCAGCGAGCTGCTACTGTGGCCAGAGTTTTGGTGTCTGAATGGTTCTACAAGTTCGGTGTCTCCGCTCGTTTACATTCTGACCCGGGCCGTAATTTTGAAAGCTCCCTTATCCAGCAGTTGTGTAACTTATATGGGATCTGAAATCACGAACCACCAAAACTTTAAAAAACATCCATCAGTATGTTGACTGCCCCACCAGAGAAAATAAAATGCTGGATCTATGCCAACACCTGTGATGCATATGACGCCACAGCATGGCTAAAAACACCCCACAGCATTCTCCTGCACATCACCTCTCCATCTGCCCCCCCTCTTTCTTCTCCTCCTCCCCTCCCCCACTGAAGACACCAGCATCAACCACCCAACGGTGACTACAGGCCAGATAAAGAGGCAGCTGGAAAGACTGAACCAGCTAAAGGCAGCAGGCCCTGATGGCATCACACCTAAGATCCTGAAGACCTGTGCTAGCCAGCAGTCTCCTGTACTGAGACACCTGTTCAACCTGAGTCAGGAGAAAGTCCCGATGCTGTGGAAGACGTCCTGTCTGGTTCCAGTCCCCAAGAAGCCAAGGCCATCCGACCCAGCTGACTGCAGACTAATCGCCTTCACATCTCATGTGCATCTGGATGGTGGGGGAGGCACTGTGAGGATCACATTCTTTGATTTCTCCGGTGCTTTTAACACCATTCAGCCTCTGCTACTGGGTGAGAAGCTGCGGGTGATGGGTGTTGACGATGCAGTGATCTCCTGGATTACTGACTACTTGACAGGCCGGCCACAGTTTGTCCGTCTGGGCAGTGGGCTGTCTGATGTGGTGGTCAGTAATACAGGAGCTCCACAGGGGACTGTGCTTTCTCCCTTCCTCTTCACCTTATACACCACCGACTTTAAGTACAACTCTGAGTCATGTCACCTGCAGAAGTTCTCTGATGACTCAGCTGTTGTCTGGGGTGTATAAGAGATGGAGAGGAGGGGGAGTACAGGACACTGACAGACAGATTTGTAGAGTGCTCCGAACAGAACCATCTGAGGATGAACATCAACAAGACCAGAGAGATGGTGATCGACTTCAGGAGGAAGAAGACGCCTTCACGGCCACTAAGGATCAGAGGGGAGGTGGTGGAGGAGGTGGAGGACTACAAATACTTCGGAGTGGTGATCAACAACAGACTGGACTGGAAATCTAACACTGAGGCTGTGTACAAGAAGGGGATGAGCAGACTCTACTTCCTGAGGAAGCTAAGATCCTTCAACATGTGCAGCAAGATGTTGGAGATCTTCTACCAGTCTGTTGTTGCCAGTGCCATCGTCTTTGCTGTTGTTTGCTGGGGCAGCAGCATCAGAGCCAGCGACACCAACAGACTTGAGAAGATCATCGAGAAGGCTGGCTCTGTGCTTGGACTGAGACTGGAGTCTCTTGAGACTGTGGTGGAGAGGAGAACGCTGAATAAACTGTTATCCATCATGGACAATGAGCAGCACCCTCTCCACCACACAGTGGACAGACAGCAGGGCAGCTTCTCCCACAGGCTGCTACAGCTCCGCTGTCGAAGGGACAGATAAAGGAAATCTTTCCTGCCACATGAATAATAACAGCTAAAAACTCACATCATAGTTTATAGTCACTGCACATTTCTCCTTTCTTTCTTTTGTACTAAATCAACACTGCCAAACTGCTGTATATAATTCTGTACAATATATTTTATTTACGATTGCTATTTTGATATTTTATTATGTATAGTTTGTTCTTTATATTTTTTATTCTTAAGTTGTTGTCTATCATCACTATGTGGAATGCTGCTGCTCCTCTCTAATTTCCCAGCTTGGGATAAATAAAATATATCTATCTATCTAAATGTGCATGCTTTTATTCTACTCCAAGCCTCCTCCCTCCACTGAGCTCATCAAACTTACAGCACAGGCAACATGGCAGTCAGGAGGTGAGCTGGTGAAGTGAGTAAAAATATTAGTAGGGACGTTTCCACCCACACCCACATCTATGCCTATGACATCACATACTGGATGTAATAGCAGAGTAGCTGGAGAGCTGTCCTGCATAAAAACAGCCATTAAAAACACTGAATGTCTCATGAATTCCTCCACAGAAATGAGTTTTGGCCTTCCTGGACAACATACCTCCCTTTACTTATATTCTTTTTGTGATGAAGGTTTTTTTTCTTCTCAACAAATGATTTTTTTGTGTGTGTGTGGTGACAAAATGGCTTTTTAACATCAAGGCTCTTTACCTGTTGGCCGCCTGCTCTCAGTATTTTATCATTCTGCCCTGGTCATAATGTATCCCTCCCCTAATGTTACATTCATGGTCTTCTGGGAAATAGGAGTATATCAGTTAAATTTGTGGTGCTTAAAGCATTCAATTATATAATAAGTTACATAGGAAGTGAACTAATAATACATTAACTGTGTATCATTTTAAAGGGGTACCTAAAGAAATGAAAGCTGTCCATCATTCCACTGACCTCTCTCCTGATTGATGCAGTGCATTTTATTGTGCTTCTAATTCGAGTATGTAGCTGCACACACATGTGCTTGTTTGTGTGTTTGATCTGATTGTGGCCGCTTACCAGTGCCTCTTGGTCTGTCCTTGTCCTCTGCTGTCATGACTGTGGCCTGCAGACTGCTCAAGCTGTGCGAGGATATATGAGGCAACCTGTGTTAACCAGACTCTAGCCACTCTGCCAGTGGTAACTAAATTTCTGTTGAATCAATGCTTTAATTAACAGTCCAGCCCCTGTCCACACTTTTATCTCTTATCTGATAAGGAAATGGCTGCCTTATCAACTCACTGCATCCCTGCTTTCTAAAGTTTGGAGAGGATAGCCATTGTTGGCAGATAGCCAGAGTGCACAAATGAAAACAGAGCACATGGCCATATTACAGGTTATAAACAAAAGACACAATAAGAGACACAGACTGATCTGTTCAGAGGAAATCATCTTTGGTGTTTTTCTGAAATGATTTCTAGATGTTTGGAGATCAAGTCTCCAGAAGTTTCAGACTGCAGTATTCACTGATTGTGCTATTACAATAGCAATGCAATATTAACATGACCTGTCTGTGTCTCTTTGTGAGCTTGTATGCTTGTGTTCATGTTCATGTTCATGTTCATGTTCATGTGTGCACTTTCACCAAGCTGGGTAACTTAAAAAAAAACAACATACAAGCAAGTTCAAGTAAACCTGGGTCAACCTGAGCTCCTACTGCCCCCTCACACAGACACCATCGTCTTGGACCTGGTTTGCTTTGTGTCAAATTTGGTGAAAAACACATTTGTCCCATAATGCATACATGGCCCATATACACATGCTGAAAAAATTAAATATTGACATTCCAGATGTATTGTTCTCCATTTTGGGGACAGATGCTGATGGCTCTTCATAACCACCAAAGTTATCTGGTCTGCGTGTATATACTGTATGTGTCCCATCAAACTTGTTACTTATAATTCGTCTGTTGTTTCCTGCTGTTATCGTGTTTCTGAATGTATCCCTACAGCTAAAAAAAAGAAATGCAACTAGAGTTAGAGAAAATAAAATGACCTTTAATGGGCAGGAAGGTGTGAAAGAACTCCAGTGTTCAGACTAACGTTTGTATTATAAATAGCAATTGTATAATAATAATTTTTAATTTAATAAATATAATTTAAAACAAACAAGAAATTAAAAACAATAGTGCAAGTCGTGCAGTTACCAAATACAACTTCACACCATTAAATTTGACTCACTGATCCTTTAAAGGTTTATCCAGCAGAGTACAACAAAGATTTAATGTCAGCAGAGGGTGGCAGAATAAATCAAATAAAATTAAGTTTGATTTTGTCCATTTTGTTGAAGGGAGTACCACTGAAAAATACTAGCAGTACTAACAGAACTAATATTCAACCTCTTTAAGCTCTGTTGTGCTTTGCTGGATGAACCATTAAAGGGTCACTGTGGTGAGGTGCCATATGTACACAGTCCATACAGTAATTTTGTGTGAAAAGTAAATGAACACATTGTTTATACAGTGTGGATCCTGCAAAATCATTTAGTCCACAAAATAAACAAATTAGACTTTCTTAAAGCCAGCCTAACAAAAAAGATGGAAAGAGTTCAACTCTGTTATTTGAATTTGTCATATTTTCACATCGATCATGTCAGAGGTACTTTCACACATACTGCCCCATTTCCAAAAAACGTTGTCCTGCTGTGTAAAACATAAAAGAAGATAAATTAAATATAACTGGAAAAAATGAAATTTTGAGATTGATGACAGCCATACATTTTAAAAAGTTGTACATTGGCAACAAAAGACTGTAAAAACTGTCCTGTGACTGCACTGACAAGGCCACATTTAAAATTCAGTTTGGAAATCATGGATGCTGAACGATATATACAGGTTAGACAAGACAATGTCAAACCACATTCTGCACGTCAAACAGCATGGCTCTATTAAATTCAGTTCAATTCAGTTATTTTTTATTTACATAGTGCCAAATCATAACTAAAGTTATCTCATGACACTTTTCATGCAGAGCAGGTCTAGACTGTACTCTTTATAATATTATTTACAGAGACCAACAGTTCCACCATGAGCAAGCACTTGGCAACGGTGGCAAGGAAAAACTTCCTTTTAATCATCAGAAACCTCGAACAGACTCTATAGTCAAAGAGTCCAGGTTCTACAGTGGCTGGTCTGCAGCCCAGACTTGTCACCGATTGAAAATGTTTGGCTCAATATGAAAAGTAAATTATGACAAAAGAGACCTGAACTGTTGAGCAGCTGAAAACCTTTGTGGTATTTTAAATTAAATGTGGTTTCAGTGTTTTGCACATCATCCCATTTTGTTTCTGTTTACATTTTATACAGTGTGAGTTGTGACTATCTTTGAAAAATGGGGTTGAATTATTGAATATTTAGGCTGAAGACGATAAAGGCGGCTCATCTTCTGACAGCATGCCAGCTAAATTAAGCTATTAACCAATGGTAAGCTAATGGTAATGATGATATTTAAATGCTAAATGGGCTGCACTTGTGTCATTCTAGTCTTCTGAACACTCAAGGTGCCTTTACACAACATATCTCATTCACCCATTAACACACATTCATACATTGGTGGCATTAGCTGCCATGTAAGGGGCCAACTGCTCAGTTTGAGGAGCTAACCATTCACACACATTCAAACACAGATGGCACAGCCTTCAGGAGCAATTTGGGGTTCAGTATCTTGCCCAAGGACACTTCGACTTGCAGACTCGAGGAGCTGGAAATCACAGATGATCTGATTAGTGGACGAAATGCTCTACCTCCAGAGTTGTTAGTCCACACATGTTGCACACTAAAGTCCTTGGTGCGTTGGGAGAGTGAAAGTGTAAGCATTACACTATACTGATTGGGGGAGTTAGAATATTAAGCAAAGAGCAGTCAGAGTATTCAGAAAAGTGGAAGCATTACACTACTGGGGCGGTCTAAATCTGAATCCTTCTGAATTCTGAAATCATTCAAAATTAAACATGTCACACTGTGACATGTAGCAGTCCTACTAGACTGGGCGGCACAGAATCAGCTGCTGCACTTTCGTCACCTAGCACAGTTGCTTGCACTTCTGGCTTTACACCCCTCTCTGAGAGTGAGGTATCCAAACTGTTGACATGTAGCCGTCCTACTACATGCTCGTTGGACCCTTTACCAACAAACCTTCCAATCCATTAGCCCAACTATCACGGCAGCTATGACACATGTGATAAATGTGTCACTGACCTCTGGCACTTTTCCCGCTGCAGTCAAAGCAGCCCGAGTAATGCCTCTACTGAAGAAACCCTCTCTCAACCCTGCTCAGGTCGAGAACTATTGTCCTGTCTCACTTCTTCCTTTTTTATCCAAAACTATTGAACTGGCGGTCGCTAAGCAACTCTCAGAATTCCTCCTACAGAACAATCTTCTTGATCCAAATCAATTTGGTTTCAAAAGTGGTTACTCAACTGAAACGGCTTGGTTGTCTGTGACAGAAGCCTTAAAAAAAGCAAGAGCAGTAGCACAGTCCTCTGTCCTCAGTCTACTTGACTTATCAGCTGCCTTTGACACAGTTAACCATAATAACATCCTCTCTATTCTCTCAAACATGGGTATCTCTGGCATGGCTCTTACCTGACAAGGTGCTCATGCAGTGCATCCTGGTTTGGACAGTTCTCCACATCGCATTACCTCACCACAGGGGTACCCCAGGGCTCAGTGCTTGGGCCCCTTCTATTTGCTATCTACGCCACCTCCTTGGGTCCAATTATCCGCTTACATGTTTTTTTCTATCACTGCTATGCAGATGACACTCAGATGTATCTATCATTTCCTCCTAAGGACCCCTCAGTCTCTGCACGCGTTGCCTCTCAGACATCGCCACATGGATGAAGGCACATCACCTCCAGCTGAATCTCTCAATAACTAAACTGCTGGTCCTTCCATCAACATCAAAATTGACTCACTATGTCTTGCCCCCACCACGGTGGTGAGAAACTCAGGGATTATGATTGATGACCAACTAACCTTTTACAATCATGTTGCCTCAGTTGTCATGCCGCTTTGCACTTTCCAGCATCAGAAAAATCAGACCTTACTTAACGCAACACGCCACTCAACTCCTGACACAAGCTGTGGTCATTTCAAGACTAGACTACTGTAATGCCCTCCTGACGGGCCTCCCAGCCTCTACAGTGAAACTTCTTCAGATGATCCAGAATGCAGTGGCGCGCCTGGTCTACAACCAACCCAAAAGGTCACATGTCACCTCGCTGCTCTTTGAGCTCCACTGGCTACCTGTTGCAGCCCGCATTAAATTCAAAGCGCTAGTGCTCGCATACAAAGTTGTCTCCGGTACTGCACCTACCTACCTCATGCCCTTGTACAGGCATATATTACCTCACAACCACTTCGCTCCTCCAATGAGCGACGCCTGGCTCTGCCACCTGTTCAATCCAAACTTTTTTCATTTGTCGTTTCCCCTTGGTGGAACGCATTACCAGTTCCTACCAGATCAGGGGCATCCCTCACTACCTTTAAAAATCTCCTGAAGACCTCCAGCTCCTAGCACTACCCACAACTGGACATGAGAAAGCTACCCATTTAAGAATTGTCATAGCACTTACTGCTGCACCAACGCTTTCTTATCGCACTGTACCTTGATTGTTCCCTTCACTGTAAGTCGAGAGTCTTAAATAACCAAAAATCACAAAACTAATGTTGATGGAAGCAGAGAAAGTGAGAAACAGAGGGCAGTGTTTGACATAAGATTACTCTAAGCAGCAGCATATATGGAAATAAATTTGTCTACAACATAAGTCTATCTAAGTCAAAAACAAATTCATAATTCATCACTGACAGCCAAACATCAGCCCTGTGCAGCAGTAAGTTATTCAGACTATCAAGAAAGAAGTGAGAAATACAAACCTGTTAGTCTAAAGGACGCATGGCGTGAAAGTATGTCGAGTGTTAATTGCGTGGGTCTCACAGTGAGAGTTGGCAGCCCGAGTAAGTCACACAATTTAACACCGTACAAGGTGTGAGGAGCGAGCAACATAGAAAGTCACACTGATCATTTGGCCCAAACACCCGCATAAAGTGTTTATACCACCACCCAGCTAACCCTGAGCCATGAGTTGGGCTGACAAAGTGGGACTATTGTTTACCTCACCAATGATTTTATATACACAGATCCTGGTAAAAATGTAGCCCAGCTTATGTGATTGCATTAATCTATGAAAATGCACATGGCTACTCTTTTTATTGAGGTACATGGAGAAGTGTTGTGCTTTGGAATTGTAGACAGGTGCTAATGAGATGCTAGGCAACAGATTGGGATACGCCCTGCAAGCTCTGGAGGTGACATTGACAGTATGACAGACTACATCACTTACTGTGTGAACAACATGATGAGCTGTGGCCTGAAGGAGTTTCTAAACAAAAAGAGTCTTCATGGATGTGGGCAGAGACACATTGAAAATTGTTGATTGGGAGGTGAGAGAAAGGTCCATACAAGAAATAGCAGGCAGACAGAGGGCAGCTTGTACAGGGGCAATGAGCTGGGCTTTTGTAAGTGGTTTAGATCCCACAACCCCAGACCTCACACTCCCCCCTAGAGCTGCTCCGTCCCTACAGACAATTCTGTAGCCATCCACTTATTTGTAACCAGCAGCCAGGTGAGAGGACAGCTGAAGAGGTTTTACCAGAGCAAGGCTGCGAGCCCAGATGGGATCAGCCCCCAGATCTTTAAAATCTGTGCTGACCAGCTGTGTGGGATTCTTCAGTACGTTAACCTGATTCTGTACCAGTATAAGTATAGGGACATCAATTGCACGTCTGTCAGTCCTGGGAGAGGGATCCCTCCTCTGTGGCTCTTCCATTTTTTCCCTGTTAAAGGGTTTTTGTGTGCAAGTTTTTCCTTACTGGAACCAAGGGTCTAAGGACAGAGGGTGTCACTCCCTGTACAGATTGTAAAGCCTCAGAGGAAAAATGTGTTTTGTGACTTTGGGCTATACAAATAAAATTGATTTGATTTGATTTAGTTATGTTTGTTTTTTTAACTTTTAACTTGAATTAAATTATTCTATTTTACTGTCTTTTATTTAATTTTAGTTGTTTATGTAATTTATGCATTTCATTTGAATAGCTTTTTATTGTCTTCTTTTTATTGTCTTCTAAACATTGTTTGAGTATTTTGTTCATGCTTGTATTTACTTTGTAAATGCTGTCTTTACAAGGTGCTGAATAAATAAAGGTATTATTATTATTATTATTATTATTATTATTATTATTATTATTATTATTATTATTATTATTATTATTATTGAGCTACCCATTTCTGAATATGACCAAAACCAAGTAGATGGTCATAGACCATCTGTTGTTTATTCCATTAACATTCTGGGGAGGAGGTGGTGGGTACATACAAATACCTTGGAGTTCACCTTGACAACAGACTGGACTGAAAATGTAACACTGAGGCAATTTACAAGGAAGGACAGAGCATGATCTACTGCTCTGAGAAACTCAGGTCGAGTTAATGTGTGCAACAAGATGCTACAGATCAGTCACTTGTAAGTACACGCTTCTTTGCTTTGTATGTGGGTGTCAGCATCCGGGCCAACAGTCTGCTCTGGGAACTACCCTGGAGCAATTAGATGATGCTCTACAAACTGTTGTGCATCATGGAAATGTTCAGTGTTTAAAAATAAATCTGTCACTGTGATATTAAACTGTAAGTATATCATCGACAGATGTCTCATCATCACCTACACTTAATTATTATATATATATATATATATATATATATATATATATATATATATATATATATATATATATATATATATAGAGAGAGAGAGAGAGAGAGAGAGAGAGATATTACAATCTTTCAGCAGCAGCCAGTAAGAGGCCAGTCAGTTATAAAACTGTAGGTTATTTATGAGTAGGATAAACATTTTATTTAGAATTTTAGTTTATTTTATACTTTGCATTGTTGGAATGTCAGTGCTTACTAAATATTTTCATAATTCTGTAACTGATTTATTCTTTGAAGCATAAATATTAATTTATGCAATTGCAATGCCTTGATTTTAGTGTGGTAAGTACAGAGTAATAACCATAAACGCAACAGTACTAAACATTGGCATAACTATTTCAGTTTTCGGCCTTGGTTTCCTCATTTTCGGTTTCGGACAAAATTTTCATTTCGGTGCATCTGTAATGTGCACCCCCAATAATAACAATGTGCTGACACTTTCAAAGAAAACTCCCCGAAATGTTCTACGTGTGCGTCCACCATATTAGGGAGGAGGAAGTGCTTCATTTGGATGTATCGGAAAAAGCTTTTTAAAATTTCATCTCTTCCAGTTACTCGCTCAGCTCTGCAGACAGACTGTTCCAGTGGCTCAGAGAGTAGAGAGTAAAATGTTTTAGTCCTGCTCTTTGAAACAACTAGCAGACTCCTGCCAGAGGACCGGATGGGCTATAAGCATATTACACATACAATGGCTATAAAGATTATTCACCCTCTTGGCTGTTTTATCCTTTATTGCTTTTATAAATCAGTCATGGACAACATAATGTGGTTTGTATGACAAAAAACAACAACACAACAAGTTTAGGACAACTTTGTGCAGTGATGTCCTACTACATTTGTGAACTCTACTGTAGATTAATTATATTCCAATTATTTTCTATTTGATTTATTTTACTGAGAGAGGCAATATTGATCATAACATAACAGTTTGTTCCATCATCATAAAACTTTGTCTAAGTGTGGGCAGGCACATCGGTAATGCTGACATTGCTGGGCTGTGCTATGAATCACTCTCATGACCATTGTCATAGTAAAGAATGCCCTCCCAAGTGTAATTGCTTAAGTATTGTCTGCATAAGGCCACATCATTGTCATTTTATTTATTTTTAAGGTTTGCACAAGGACTGTAATTGAGACAAATCGACATGATGTCGGATGACATTGCTGGAAGTTCAAGAACAAAGATGGTCAAAGATAGCCAAAAAGCTACAAAATGTCAGTGTTGAGGCAATGGAGAGAAAGAAGAGAAAAACATGACAGAGACTAGGAGGGCGGAAAGAGTTTGTGGTTATCGATTAAAGCCATTTTAGACACAAAAGGAAGGTAAGTGTAAACAGCCATATGCCTATTGGAGTGAAGGCAGACAACCGTATGGCAGATATCCCAAAAAGATGGCAAATCACACCAAAACTATCTTTGTGGGCAGATAGAATTCCGTGCAAGAGGAAAAATATATTTCTCTTTAATTTTGGGTGAGACAGATGTACAGTCAACAGTATTATGAGTAGCGGAAGATCTGCTTTTAACATCTGAAATGGCGGAAAATCCAAAATCCAATAGGTCATTGTGACAACTGTCACTGTATGAACAGGTAAGGAGACTGCCACATAATTCTCACTAATGCTGACAGCAAATTTGAAAACATTGTCATGGGAAAGCTATTTGCACTAAGAGGAAGGATTTACTGATTCAATGGTAAGGGGTGAAATGGGTTAAATTAGTTTAATTTTATGTTTTAATGGTCAATTACCACATTAGTCACACATCATCATGAAAATAACTACCACTTTTAATATGTGTTCTATTTGAATATTCTGACAGTATGGACGTGGAAGAATGGTTGGTGGGTGGACATGGAAAAAGTGGTTGTTTGAAATGCTGGGTGTGAAACACAGAGAACAAAAGACAATGCTTGTTCTCCGCTTGGTGGAAAGATGGACCAGATGAGAGCTGATCCCACTGGTTCTGCACCATGTTCAGACAGGATCCACAATACTGACTGATGAGTGGCGGGCCTACCGTCAGGCTGAATTTGGATACAAGCATTATACAGTCAATCACAGTGTGGAGTATGTTAATGCTGATACAGGCTGCCACACTCAGCACATTGAGAGGGCCTAGAGGAGTTACAAGGAGACCATCGGGAGACTCTGGAGGAATCGCACTGAGGATCTACTAAGAGATTACCTGATTATGATTAAGTGGAATGAATGGCTGGGTAAAAAACACTATAATGGGGAAGCCTGCCTCATGATATTGCAAAGCAATACAAATAGACAAAAAAATGATGCCAAGAAGGCATTGACATTCCAGGGTGTGTGATGTTGTTCATTGCTTTGCTATTTATTGTTAATTTGTGGAAATATGGGGTGAGTAGACCATTCAATATTTAATTTTCAAGTGCAGTTTGCCTGAATATTGTATTATCAATTCATTTATTTTTATTTATTTTTTCTATTTATTTTATCATTTCAAAATTAAACTGTCATTGTTATGCTGTAATCCCACCATTCCAGTCTACCAACATGTTTATCTGCGCTACAGTGTTGCATGTTATTGACACTCATAAATTCATAAACGTGTTCAATACAATGATCAGACCCTAATCTTTTTTCAATGCAAAATAATCACTAAACAGATCACCATTAAAAGAAGTCAAATAAGTGTTACTTGATGTTTTACAAACAGCTTATTAATCAGTAAATAATTATTATAAACATCAGTCGCACCTTTACAATAACCTCTAAGTAATATTTATATATATATATACAGTATATAGTTTATAAACCAGTTATTAACCATTTACAATGTGCTACAAATGGGTCTACATATTTAATCTATAACTGTTTTACAAACAGTTTTTTAGAGGTATATAAAACATTTTGAAATCATTAACAAATCCTTAATATAGTGTTATAACAAAATGTTATAATGAGTGCAACTATTACATGTTAATACTTCATTATTAGTTATTAATTATAATTTCATTGTTAATGGTTAAGTAACTATTAACTTACATAAAAAAAATATGTATTTACATTTTAAATGGTCCTTATTATTTAAAAGTGTTACCAACTTATTTAACTTAATAATTCAGATATATTGATTTATGTTTGTCACATTTGAATTCTGACCATAGAAATGCAAATACAAAGAATAAAGAATGGAATCAGTTTGACAGAGCAGCTGCCATGGTCACCACATATCTCGACCCTGGTTCAGGAAGCTCAGAAATAACTGTATGACTTCAGGACACTTAAAGTAAAATTTCTGTGCTAAGTTCTTTTTCAGAAAAAAACATCCTGATTGGAAACAGTGCAACCTGACGCCTTATTATATTATTATTTATTTGTGTGTGTGTGTGTGTGTGTGTGTGTGTGTGTGTGTGTGTGTGTGTGTGTGTGTGTGTGTGTGTGTGTGTGTGTGTGCAGCCCTATGTTGTGAATGATAAATAAAGGAACCCTGTATCATTCTGTGTTGTTGGGAGCCTGCTATCAGCTGGATGCTGCTGCTGCCTTTTGTCCACATACACAGTTCGGTTGAAAGGAACTGCTACAGTATATGTACAGTTAAATGGAACATTCCACAGTCGGGTGTTTGTGTAAAATGTAGCCTGTGGGCTATGAAAAATATTGTTTCTATTTTATTATCACACACATATTTTTTCCCTTTATTAAAACATGTTGTTTAATTTAGGAACTATTGTGTCAATTGAGCCCATCAATACAATGCATAAAGTGAGAACACTATAATCTGTCATGATGTGTCAAATCTGTTAATATTTGTATTTACAGATTGTGCTTACCTTTATGTGAAGCATTGAGAGATTATATGTATATGTATGGTATGGTTGTAAGATTGTGTTGTTGTGGCCTGTGCATTAGTTGGCAGCCGTTAGCCTTTTGTAATTATTCATTAAACTGTCGTAGCTTTGTGGATACTTTATTGTAGCACCTTTCTTTGATACACACTGTGTGTTGATTGCAGAAAGTGATGCATGTATTTGAGTACAACATTAGATGACTTTGACTTTGTGTTTTATTCATTTTTGCTGTTGTCTTTATGAGACCGGCTGGTTGTTATCTTTTCTTGCTGTGTTATGTATGTGTGTATGTATTATGAGTCATATTGTGCAAATGTGTACTGTTAACATACTAATGACATAAAAGCTAACAAGGAACTAAATTAAAAAAAAAATAAAAAAAAAACCTTCAGCAGACAATCCTCACGGTTACTGAAATGGTTAAAAAATAATATGAGGAACAATGCAGGAGCACTTTGACATTAGCCAGGACATACTCCTACTGTTCATACTCAGATCTAACTCTGTCTGTATAGTTTGGCCTGCATGACTGTTTGGCAGCTCAGTGCTGCTGCACGTCCCTGCAATCAACATAAAGAACCGACTTTGGAGAGAAACCAGTTTCAAACACTATCAGAGCCTGTTCTAGATACAACCCAGTGCTTAATGGGTGCTAAAAAAGTTTGCAGCTCGTACCTCCCAGCCTGTAAATCCAGGCTCATTTTCCCAAAGTAGGAGTGATTTTAAGCAGTGGAAGGTCACACTGGCACACTGTTCCACTTTGCTGACACAATTAAACAATGATAGGCAGGCTGAGCTGAAAAACTTGCCACTTTCCCTTCCCCTTCTGTCTTTGCAATTTATTTCAGTCGATTTGAAAAGAGAGAGAGGAAGAAAAAGAGAGAAGTTATTAAAAATGGAAAATGGTATAGAACGCTAAGATAGCATCTCTGTCTTTTTTCTGAGAGACGGAGGCAGTATAAGTGAGAGTGTGAGAGAGATTAACCCTTTCTCATAAATTCTCATTCCAAGTCCCTAATCTGTTCTTTTTGTGTTGCCTCAACTCCAGCTGTGCTGTGATAACAAAGATAATATGTCAGTCAGAGTAAAGACAATGTGACACAGGCAGACATGCACACATACACACAAACTGCACTTAAACCAAATTATCAGAAAAAATATTGTTTATCTATTGTATCTACAACAATGACAACTTCAAAGCAATCATTGTTCCTAAAGCTACATTCATAATGTTCCTAAAAAGAAAGGCGTATGTTTGAGGGCGCTATGTAATTGCACCTATCAGCTGGGCTCTTCCTATTACAGCGTTCTCAGCAGCCTGGCTGAGGCTCAATGCCCATGAGCCTGCAGGTCAAAAGTCCTTCACCCATCAGATAAACAGAGCTAAAAAAAACTAAGTGTGCTGCTGGCTGAGTGTCAGGGGGTCGTGGACGATGTGGTCACACTAGTGGTTCAGCACAGGATAAAAGTGTAAAACAATGCAATAAAATTGAGGATTGCATTATTATGGTTGTGGGTGGTTGTGGTGTTCACTGAGAAACGTCTTTCAGAATGGAACAGTTTGTTAAAGAGTGTTGAGTGTTTAGAATGTGATAGCTAGGTGGTGTGTTTGTGTCTTACGCATGCGTGCATCCAGAATATAATGCTCTTAAATCTTAATTTTTGCCTCCCCTCTATTAATTTTCCATGCACACTTTTTTTTTAATCTATGTCTGAAAATCTGGTGAACCCGAACAGATCAGGTCAGGTGTATCCATATGTCACTTTTACTCTGATCCAGAGGAGCATTAAACAACATGACTGTGCTCTCTGCGAGGTCATCATCTCTTTCCTCTGATCATCAGTGGACATGATCGCCCATGTCCAGACCTGTGTGCCACCACTGACCCTGCCAGGATTGTGTCCAGCCTCTGCAGGGCCTGGCAGATGCAGACTGGAGCTGGTTGGCATGGGGCATATGCTGCATGTCTCTGAGGCCATCTGGACATCAACATTCACAGCCTGCTGCTGCTCCATCACTTCACCCCCACCACCTGCTTTCCTTTTTTCCCTCAGTCCTGTCCTCCTTATTTTATCCCCTTCTTTCTTTATGCCATTTCTTCTGTTTCTCTTGGTTTCTTCTTTTCCACCTTACATCTCAGAATCCTTCCACGACATGGCAGCCATCTCCACTCGTCTCCAGCAGTACAGAAAACACAGAAGATACAGCCTGGAGAGAAAGAAATGTGAAAAGCAAAGATTAAAGTACTGACTTTTATTTAACTCTGTGGGAGTCTGTGCTTGTTGTGTGTGAAAAGAGTGAATCAGCCCACCAAGACATAAAGACTCCAAAACACTCTTCACAAAAGTGGTTTGGATGCAAGAGAACAAGAAATGATTCAACAAAGCAGGAGCAGCAGAACACACAATCCACATAGAATCAACTGAAGTACTTTGCTTTGGACATAGGCAGCGCCAAGGAGGGGCTTGCCGGTGCTACAGCTCCCCCTAGTGGTGCATAGAAATTCATTAAATTAAATATTTTTTAAGACATTTTATCTCATGTGCTTTGTATCTAATTTCTCTCTGAAAAGTCCCTAAATTAAATGAATTTACAAAATGTATTTCTTGATATTAACACAAGGTCAAAGGTCAAATGTCAGGTGTCACGTATTTGTGTTGGCTACATCTTTTATCGGCTGAGAAATTAAGCGTTTCCTCAACCCAAATAAAAGAACCTGTACTATTTCGCCAAAATGGTGTGAATTTAAACAGAGGAGGCAGGATGGTTCCAAAATAACCAAAATGTTGGGTATGGGGCATTTAGAACTGCTACGAGAAAACCAGGAGTATATGAAGGCTGTGGTGGAGAGCTTGTGATACACAGGATGCCAGGGAATTGCTTAGTGAGGCCACAAAGATGATCAGGCTGATAACAAAGGTAATTTTCTTGAGCTCCTCAATGTTATCGCTATGTTTGACAAAAATAAGTTGCTAGTTGTTGCAAATAGGATATCACAAAACCCGTCAAATACAAAATATATCCACCATGAAATACAAAACGAACTATTTAATCATGGCTGACATGGTGAGGAAAATAAATTAGTGATGAAATAAAAGAAGCTGGGCATTTTGCCATAAAGGTAAATGAGAGAAAGGATATTAGCAAGAAAGAGTAAATATCTGTAGTTGTTCGCTATCTGCACAACGAACGGTGCTTGAGGAGTTTCTTCATTTTACACCAGCAAACAGGTTGGATGCAGACTCTCTCTTTCTCTGGTCACTGCTACAATGGAGCAGCTGTCATGGCAGGACGTAACAACAGGGTTCAAAAAAAGTTCAGAAAAGAGGTGCTGCAAGCTCTCTATGTTCAATGTGTGGCAACATGGGTTAAATTTAGTCCTGGCTGAGAAATGTTCAAGCTGCAGCCAAGTATTCTGACATAGTGCAAATGTTGTACAATTTCTTTTTCTGGCTCAGTGGTCCAGACATGTTCTTAAAAAATCAGAAAGAACTCGATCCATCAGAACAGCATGCTGAGTTGAAAAAACTAGCCGATACATGATGGGCTTGCCTGTACTCTGTGTTGTGTGCTATTAAAAAGACCCTCTCAGCAATCCAGACTACACTGCAGTATGTCATAGGCCAGACAAAGGCGAAAAAAAGGCTGAGGCCAGGGCTTTGCACGGGCTAATAGATAGATAGAGAGTTTGTTTTACATTACATTTGAAGATGTGTTCCAGGTGACCAAGTTTGCCTCGGACCAGTTACAATCACCGTAACCGCCTGTAAGTGATCTGGTTCGGTCAGTCAATACAACGCTACTGAAAAAATGCCTTGACATAAAAGACAAGGCAAAACGTCTGTGCGAAAAGGCTGGCACAGCACTGCAGAGCAACCATACAGGAGAGGCGATCGGCAACATTCAAGCTGAAGGCCAGGCACTCCCTCTCCACCGTGCTGTACCTGGCCTCTCTCTCGGACAGCTTGCGGCTGATGTACAGCACTGGGCGGTCGATGCCCTGCACCTGCTGGGACACAACGGCCCCCAGCCCTCTGCCCGACGCATCAGTCTGCAGGACAAAAGGGAGAGAGAAGTTAGGTGTGTGGAGAAGAGGCTCCCCACAGAGGTCCTGCTTTACCCTCTCAAGCGACATATCATCCTTCGGTTAAGGGGCTGGTCAGCTCCGCGAAGTTGGGGATAAATTGCCGGTAATAGCCGGCCAGCCCCAAAAAACGCCACACCTCTTTTTTTGTCTTCGGCCTTGGGCAGGCTGCAATCGCTGCTGTCTTATCTACCTGTGGATGCACCTGTCCGCCGCCCAAGTGGTACCCCAGATACCGTACCTCCCTCTGTCCAACTGCACACTTCTTTGGGTTGGCCGTGAGCCCCGCCTGCCTCAGTGACTCGAGCACCGCGGCCACCTGCTGCACATGCCCCGCCCAGGTGTTGCTGTGAATGAGGACGTCATCCAGGTAGGCGGCAGGTCCATGAGGCGTTGTAATGTGGCTGGGGCCCTGAATAACCTGAACGGAAGTGTGACAAATTGGTACAAACCGTACGGAGTGGAGAAGGCCGTTTTCTCCTTAGACCCTGGAGACAAGGGAATCTGCCAGTAGCCCTCGGTCAAATCCAGTGTCGTAAAAAAGCGAGCAGTGCCCAAGCGATCCAGGAGTTCGTCGACCCAGGGCATTGGATAGGCATCAAACTGTGAAACATCATTCAACTTGTGATAGTCCACACAGAACCAGATAGACCCATCTTTCTTGACTACAAGAACAATGGGGCTACACCAGGCCCTGTGGGACTCTTCTATTACCCCCATCTTCAACATGGCTTCCAATTCAGCCTGAATCACTTTTCTCTTATGCTCAGGTAGCCGATAGGGCCGTGAACGCACTGTCACGCCCGGGTAAGTCTCAACATGGTGTTGAATAAGGCTTGTGCGCCCTGGCACCTTGGTACCTCCGGCCCTAATTCATCTCTCTCTGCAATTGCCGTCACCAGGGAGACAGACTCCGCCTCTCTTCAAGCTTTAAGGAGGTTGAGGTGATAAATCTGTGTTGCCCCTCCCCTGTCAGATCGCACAAGCTCATAGTCAACGTCACCCACTCGCTGTGCGACCACAAAGGGCGAGTAATTTGGAGTTGGAAGATGGGAGCAATACAAGCACTTTATCTCCTGGTGAAAATTGTCTTAACCTAGATCCTCTGTTGTACAGCCGCTGCTGACGTTCCTGAGAGTTTTGCTCTCAGGTCCAGGACGTACTGAACTTCGGACCCGCTGTCTGCGAGTCCCCGGATAAAATAGAAAGCAGCAGCACTGCCCACTCTGCCTCCGGCCAGCCGCACGGCGACGCTGTCGCCTGAAACATTTCCAGGTACAACTGCGCATCATCATTCTCGGTCATCCTGTGCAGGGCCATGCCGGAGAGTGAGGGACCCGGTGACGTTGTCCCCGCCCGGACCAACATCGCCTCCAGCAGCTGCGTCTGCCTCTCAGTTTGCTGCTGAAGCGCCGCAAGCTGTTGCCTGCTGGCCATTGCCTGGTCCCGGCTCATTGCGGCGACCTCCGCCACCATTTGGGCCAGCGCCGTTACTGGCTGAACCTGCTGTGGTTCTGACATCGCCACTGTGCGTTGGTTGGGCGCCAAATTGTGACAGGCTTGCTGCCACTGTGGGTTCTCAGCACAGACCAGTCTCGCTGCCGTGTGTCTTTGTCCGTCCTGCTTCCTCATCTCGTCCAGCACACTACTGTGTTGGAAAGGAGGCCGAGAGTGATTAGCCAGTTGGGTACCAGTGTGCCAATCACTCCCACCTGGCGCTGCTCTCCTGAGCCCTACCCACACCTCTCTCCTGCAGCTGATGCACCACGCTCCTCTCCACATCCGACATCTGAGGAGCAGTAGCGGAGATGCTCGGAGCAGTAACCCTGGACTGTAAGCTACCCACATTAAAAGGGCACGAGTTCTAAATGTCGACAAGATGATTGTATGTTATGCTTTTGGTTTGGATTTTGGTGTTTTTATCTTTCATGGTGGCACAATGATTTTAACCATCATTTGATGGGCCCATATGGATGTATTCCAGTGTCCTGCAGTTGTTTTCTGAGATGGCCTCATTAGGTTGATGACTCATGCAGCATGTACTGGTTGTGCTAATGCTAAATGAAGTAATGTTACATTATTAAAAAAATATGATTTACTTCATTTTTTCATCATTTCTAGGAGCACCCCCACTCAATGTTGAAGCACACCCATAGCATCCGTATGGGGTGCCGTTTGTAAAGCGTCTCGCTCTGAAAATAACAGCAACATTTTGTCACATTTAGCTAAAAACAATCTTTATAAAACTGGTTTGAATTTTTGAGAGTCACTTTTTTGCCCATTTAGAACAATATTTGTGAACTTAGAGATATTTTAAATATTTAAATCCAAATGGTAAATGTAAATGTTGGAGCTAAATGTCAAATATAAATCTAAATGTTGAAGCTAAATGTTTCGGGTGAAACTAAATATTTAGCTAAAATGAAAATTCAAAGGCCGGTAACCGGAAGTGCCAAAATAAAAGCTTGAAGAGGTCAGAGTGTGTTTATAGTGGCAAATAACGCATAAAACCCATCTTATCCGGAGAAATGGACTCTTGGACTTGGATTATTGTGATAATAACTACCTAGATGAACAAACACGTTTGGAGAAACTTAATTTGAAGAGTACTTTAGGTTTTTAGTGTCACGGGTGCGGGACTTATAACCTGTAGCCACTATAGCCAGCCACAAGGGGGCTCACTTTGACGTGTCCGACAGTAGAGTTTACCGGGGTGAAGGCGGGCGGGTGTAGACGATCCTACACCGCGAAAATGACAGATCAGTCAAAGTGTTAGTTAGTTATTATCACGATAATTCATGTCCAAGAGTCGATTTCCCCAGATAAGATTGTTTTATTCGTTATTTGCCACTATAAACACGCTCTGACCTCCTCAAGCTTTTATTTTGGCACTTCCAGTTATCTGCATTTGAATTTGCATTTTAGCTAAATATTTAGTTTCACCCGAAACATTTAGCTTCAACATTTAGATTTAGTTTAACATGTACCTTTAATGTATGTTTACATGCTGCTACTGGATGCTTGCATTTCCTTTGGGATCAATAAAGTATCTATTTATCGATACTTATACATACATAAGTACATACTGTGTTTCACTGATCAGGTTCAGTTTTGTGACTAGCCAGGTCATGGCCACAGAGCTACAGTAAGTCATAAGAACATGTTGATATCTATTTGATAATAATGTAGATAGAAAAAGTACATGTTTGTATCATATAAAGCCATTATCGATATCTTTACAGTTTTGGGAGCTTTAATGAATGTACAGTAAAATGATGTCAAGACACTCAATGATAGATATGAATAAACCCCAATAACAGAAAAAAGTTGACTGCTGGCAAATCCACATAGTCAAACAGCTTTGCTGCTTTTAGCAGCTGGAACCACAAGACACACTCAGTTTCACCTGAGTACAGTGGGATCAAATCAGGTTTTCCTAAATGCTTTGATATAATCAATGAAATGCTCATTTAAAAAGAGAAATGAATGTGACTGGAATAGGAGACTCCACTCTCATGTCGTAAAATAAAGAATAAACACAACCCAAAAATGTTGATTAGTTTAGTTAGAAGCTTTTAATATCAAGTCTTAATCAGGCTTGTAACTACAGATAAATACTGCTGCTGTCAGATAAATGGAGTGGAGTAAAAAGTTTCCAATAGGCCACTGTTGAAGAGCTGACCAGAGTGGCATATTCAAGACTATTCAAGATGGCGTGATGATATTAGTGGCCACTTGTTACAGCAGCTCTAAACTTTCTGACCTATTTTCAGTGTTTTTATAGTGTTTTAGTGTATCTTTTGTTGTTTTCTTAATTTCGTCACATCGACACTTTAAGCAAGTGTGCAGCTATAGGTGTTTATATTGTTACATTTATAGTTTGACTCTTGTGTTTCCTGAACTTTTTGGTGTGGCTGCAGGAAACTCAACCAACCACGGCTCCATTGTTTACACCCGGGATCAGCTGTTAGCCCTGCGCCACACACCCCTTCGCTGCATGGAGCGGCCAGAGATCCCCGAGGAGTTAGGGAGAATGAGAAGAGGATGCAGAGCGGGAGTGAAGCGCAGAGAGTGGAAAAGATGGTATAAGCCAAGTTTACCATCTGTCATCATGGGGAATGTAAAATCTCTCTCCAACAAGATGGAGAGCTAACGGTGCTGAATGGCTGCAGAGGCAGCATCGGGAATGCAGCCTCATGTGCTTCTCTGAGACCTGGCTTAGTGAACTTTCTCTAGACTCACATGTCACCCTGGACAGATTTCAACTAGTCCGGGCGGACAGAAAGTAATGAAGAGGTAAGAAGAAGAGAGGGGAGATTGCTGTGACCGATAAATTGTGCTACCTGGGACACACCAGTGTTAAGGAGCAACTCTGCACCAGAGACTTGGAGCTGTTAGTGGTCAGCATGAGGCCATACTACCTCCCGAGGGAGTGTTCACGTTATTGCTGTGACTGTGTACATTCCCCCTCTGCGGTCACTGCTGCAGCAACAGACCAGCTCCGCACTGTCGTCTCTCAGGGGAGGTTCAGGACGATAGCAGCAGCCACAATCCACGAGAACCTGCTGGACGAAAGAGCACAGACACTAGTTAGTAACATGCATTAATGAGACATGTATGTTTACAGATGGTGAGAGAGAGAGAGTGTGAGAGAGAGAGAGAGAGAGAGAGAGAGAGAGAGAGAGAGAGAGAGAGAGAGAGAGAGAGAGAGAAAAAATGTTAAAGGTTTTCCTCACTGGAACCGAGGGTCTAAGGACAGAGGGTGTCACTCCCTGTACAGATTGTAAAGCCCTCTGAGGCAAATGTACTTTGTGACTTTGGGCTATACAAATAAAATCTAATTTGATTTGATCTGATCTTCACCCCGTGTGTGGAGGCTGCAGTCTTTGCTGCAGCTGGACCTGGTTAGAATCCTGCATCGGATGGCCATTTACTCTGTGTCACTCCCCCTCTCTCTGCTTCCTGTCCATCCTCAGCTGTTCTATTATAAAAGGCCAAAAAAATAATCTTTAAAAAAAAAAGATGATGATGACTGTGTCTGCCTCCTGAACCCAGATTGATAGTTTGTTCCACAGAAGAGGAGCCTGATAGCTGAAAGCTCTGGCTCCCAGTCTACTTTTGGAGACTATAGGAACCACAAGGAACCCAGCGTCCTGAGAGCGCAGTGTTCTAGAGGGATAGTCAGGTATTATGAGCTCTTTTAGATATGATGGTGCTTGACCATGAAGAGCTTTGTAAGTAAGGAGAAGAATTTTAAATTCTATTCTAGATTTAACAGGTAGCCAAAATGGGAGAGATGTGATCTCTGATCTTGGTTCCTGTCAGAACACGTGCAGCAGCATTTTGAATTAACTGCAAAGTCCTAAGAGATTTATTAGACCAGCCTGATAACAAAGAGTTACAATAGTCCAGCCTAGAAGTAACAAATGCGTGGACTAGTTTTTCTGCATCCGCTTGAGGCACGATGCGATCTAAGAACTACGACTTAAACCAGCTTAGGGCGGTCCCTTTGATGCCAATTTGATGTTCCAGTCTCTGTAAAAGAATTTGATAGTCAGTGGTGTCAAATGCGGCACTAAGATCTAACAGGACAAGGACGGTGATGAGTCCTTTGTCTGATGCCATTAGGAGGTCATTTGTAACTTTGACTAATGTGGTCTCTGTGCTGTGATGCACTCTAAATCCTGACTGAAATCCTCACATAGACTATTGTTATGAAGAAAGTCACACAGCTGATTAGCTACAGCTTTCTCAAGTATCTTGGAGGTTTGATATCGGTCTGTAATCCCTCCTTCTCATCTGCAATGACTTCAATCATGTTTCCCTGTCCTCTGCTCCCCCCACCTTCACCCAGTACATGAAATACCACACCAGAGACAATACAACTTTGGACCTACTGTATGCAAACATCAAGGATGCATACACCTCATCCCCTCACCCCCACCCCGCTCGGTCGCTCAGATCACAACCTCGTTTATCTGGTCACAGACTACACCCCTGTGGTGAACAAAAACCACCTGTGAAGAGGCTTGTGAAGGAGTGGTCTGAGGGGGGCAGTGCTAAGCTCAGAGACTGCTTTGAGACAACCGTGTGGGAGGCACTCTGCAGCCCCCATGGCAGTCAGTATGTTTACATGCAGCAAAAAACTCTAATTTCTGATTGTAATAGATAAAGACATGCATAAGACCAGATCACTTGTCTGAGTATACAGCCGTTCAGAGAATTGGATAAATGGCATGGCTGACTCCATTACGCTATGTGGCACTGTAGCCCTCTCAACAAAGAGCCACTTCCAGTTGACCTCTACTTATCAGCAACAACAAACTATCTGATGGCATTCAACTCTTGTACTTGGTTGAACATGAACCGGGTCTTCTTGTCCATCCAGAAGTGTGTTGAGATCGATCTCAGTTTGTTCACGTCAATGATGAATCCTCCATGCATACCAAAGTTTGTCATTATTTGTAATTATATTTATCGATCAAGCCTGATGCAACCAATCAGTTAACTAATCTCCAAGCATGTCTTAAGGATATAAAAAGTTGGATGACCCATAATTTTCTGATGTTAAATTCAGACAAAACTGAAGTTCTTGTAATTGGACCCAAGCACCTCAGAAACTCTCTTTCTAGAGATTTAGTTACTTTAGACGGGATCACTCTGGCCTCCAGCTCCACTGTAAAGAATCTTGGAGTTGTTTTTGATCAGGATTTGTCCTTTAATGTTCATATAAAACAAATTTCGAGGACTGCATTCTTCCACTTACGTAACATCGCTAAAATCAGACGCATTGTCTCTCAAGCGGATGCAGAAAAACTAGTCCACGCATTTGTTACTTCAAGGCTGGACTATTGTAACTCTTTGTTATGAATGACTGCAGGAGATTGGATTGAAACCAGCTAGCTGCTGGAGATCCAGATGTTGAGTGGAGTCACTTGCTAAGCATGCATCTCTAAATTGTTGCAGTCTTTCAAAGTGCAGAAGACGACCTGTTTTAATGTCCCTGAGAAAGACTTCCAGCTTCCTTTTAAATGCAAACACTGCTTGTTGAAGGGATGATGGCCAGTTATTTCCACAAGAGAGTGAAACTGCAGGAGCCAGTCAGTGTTGTCTAGTTTAGGATGCTTGATGCCGGATTTCATTCAGGCAAGCTGCAAAATGGCTGAGCACCTTCCCCACGCACATTGCTGTGTTTTTACACAGAACCGGGATAATGATTCCCAACTTCTTCTAACAGAGCTTTAAACTGGTGATCATTTAAAGCTCGGCAACAATAGAGTTGACCATTCGAATGACCAGCGGCATCACCGCACCGAGGTCCTGGCCACACGTCTGAGTGCAAAGTGCCTCCTGCTGCAGAATGCAGTGAAAACTAAGGATGGCTCTCTTTTGAAGTTCACGGAGAAGTGCTACAAATCCTTTGTTCTTCCCCAACATACAGGGTGCACCATCAGTACAGACAGAAAAAAGTTTATCCATTGGTAGTTCTTTTTCTTTAGCAAACTCCATGAAAGACGTGAATAAATTATAAATTCAGAAAACCCTTATGTCACATCTACATTTCAGGATCTAGTTATTATAGACACAGATTAAATGTAAAATATAAATATTTCAATATTTATCATCACAGTAACAGTGTTATACACATTAGTAGCTGTAAACACTCAGCATTAGAGAAATACATATGTTGGTTTGGTGCATACATAAGGAGTAAACATTTCTAATCATCACTTTAAATACGTTACATACGTTTTTTTTGGTGTCTGTTTGTTTCCCAGATATATTGGTGTGTGTGTGAATGGGTGTATAAGAGGCATTGACTTAAAGAACTTTGTAGAAAGGTGCTTTATGAAGTTCAGTACATTTTCCATTTGTATTAGTTTGCGGGCAGATCTGCCATTTCCAATATGGCGGACCTGTTGACGTATCGCGACCAACGACCAACCCGCTCAATGCGGTGTCTATGTATATATGTCTATGGTCTTCCCCACCCTGATTGTTTCCACCTGTTCCCCATTACCCAGTGTATATTTTGTCTGTGTCTCCCTTTGTCTTGTGCCAAAGTGTTTCGTCCTATGATTGATCACCAAAGCCTTCTTTCTTGCCTATCCACAGCCTTAGCCTTGTTGCCTGAGTGTTCCTTTGTTTTTGCCTCAATTGGGTGATTCTTTGTTGTAAATTTCGTAGTATAGCCGTTTGTTTCATTGTGCTTAGTGTAGTTGTTTTTTCATCCTCCCTAGGAGATATTTTCAGTTAATGTTTTGCAGCCTTTTGATTTTCCTCCTTTTGTGAGTGATTTTGATTTGGATAATTTTTCATTACTGAGTTTAGAGTTTTTTCCTCCCTTTGGAGTGACTTTTGGTTTTCCCTAGTTTAGGCCTGTTTTATATAGCCGGCCTTAGCCTCACTCTGTCGAGGGTTTTTTTTTATTCTAAATAAAACACCTCTCTGACACCTCTGAGTCCTGCTTCGAGTCGAGTCAGCCTGATAATGGTCACTTTACCTTTGCAATATTATTTATATCATGGTCACTTTACCTTTGCAATATTATTTATATCATGGTCACTTTACCTTTGCAATATTATTTATATCATGGTCACTTTACTTTTGCAATATTATTTATATCATGGTCACTTTACCTTTGCATATTTATATTATGGTCAGTTTACCTTTGCATATTTATATTATGGTCACTTTACCTTTGCATATTTATATTATGGTCAGTTTACGTTTGCAATATTATTTATATCATGGTCGCTTTACCTTTGCATTATTTATATCATGGTCACTTTACCTTTGCATATTTATATTATGGTCAGTTTACCTTTGCAATATTATTTATATCATGGTCACTTTACCTTTGCAAATTTATATTATGGTCAGTTTACCTTTGCAATATTATTTATATCATGGTCGCTTTATCTTTGCAATATTTATATTATGGTCACTTTACCTTTGCATATTTATATTATGGTCACTTTACCTTTGCAATATTATTTATATCATGGTCACTTTACCTTTGCAATATTATTTATATCATGGTCACTTTACCTTTGCAATATTATTTATATCATGGTCACTTTGACTGCAATGTTATTTATATCAATGGTCACTTTACATTACAATATAATTATTTTATAACATTCCACTTTTACCTTCAGTACTTTTTTGCATGTTGTCTGTTGCTTGTTTGCTTTTTTGTTTTTAAATGTAACACACTTAAACTGAGTTATTGCATATGCAGATAGAGATATTACTAATGGTACAATATGCTCATATGCTGATATGTTATTGGTATAATAACCATGTCCTGAATTGCAACTCCCTAGGTGGTGGTCTGTCTCATTCACCAGTCGATAATATTGAAGCTCTGTAGAGATCAAAACTGAAAACTCTGCAAACATTGTTTCTTTGTAGGGACTATGTGAAAAATGTTGGTGTGCAGATGCAGTCTGAAATAAATTTCACATTTTTAAGAAACCAGTGTAACATAGTCACACCCTGTTTTTCTTTATTTGGTCCCTTGTCTCTTTAACTACTCTCCTGTCATTTCAGGTCCCATCTTCCCTGATCAGCTCATTCCCCTCACCTGGTTTTCCCCGCCCATCTCCACACCTGCAGCCCATTTTCTCATTAGCCCCTCAGTGTGTATATATACTAGTCCATTTTCATTTCATCCCTGCCAGAGTGTCTTGTTTTGTTTTGCCAAGTTCTCCAGCAATTCCTGTTTTTTGACTTCCTGTTCTTGCCTGTTTTGGATTCTTGCCTGTTTTGGATTCCTGCCTGCCCCCTGTCGGATTTGTTTGCCTGTCTTCTGATCTCCTGGTTTTGACCCTGCCTGTTTCTGGACTTAGTAAACTGATCTTCCCTCGAACTTGTCTGCTTCAGTGTCGTGCTTTTGGGTTCTCCTTGCCAGTATCAGCACCCGTGACAACCAGTTTTAGTTTTATGTTCTTTACAATCTCCCTTTGACTTTGACAAAACTTAGAGCACCCTACCTACCAATAAACAAATCATCCATAATGGTCACATATTTACCAAATCTCACACTAGAGATTATTTTAGCAATTGGCAAAATAAAGAATCTGGTTATTGGAGGATTTTAGAGTAAGGGGTCTGTATGTATGCAGCCTAAAGCCTTATTCACATTGGGGACGTAAGCGCCACGGAACATCTGCACTGTGGTCACTGGAGCTGGTCGCTGCCAGTCTAATCACTGAGAGAACTCACACAGGGCGCGCCGCGGAACGTCTCAGCAGCGTTAACATTCCGTAACACTTCTATTTTTGACGTGAGCCGTTGCTAAACCGCATACACCTCAACAGAGAAGATCGCACCAGACAGGAAATCTGACACAGGATCAACATAATAAATTTCCGCTCCCTTTCAAAATAAAACACAATACGCACTTTATATACCCTATCACAACTTCACATCAACGTTACGTCATGACCGGTGGCACCAGGTCAGCAGTCAATCAATCAAAGGGTCTCAACATGAACGATGAGACTAATTGTTGAAGTGGAACAACACACAATCATTTATGACACAACAGATGCTTTTTATAATCTCCTCCACGTCGGAGAAGCAAAGTCAGCTGTTTGTTGTTGTTTCCTTTATACACAGTTTAGCGCGGGGTCTCGCGTACGTCCAGGATTCTCTAAATGCAGCTGGCACGCTACACGGCTGTTATGCTGCCATCATGCGCCCGGTGTTTGTTGACGCCAGGCAGAGGATGGAGCTAAACCGTGGCGCAGCCGTTCCACCATGCTTACGTCCCCTGTGTGCGTCCCCAGTAAGAGGTGAAACACTTGCTGCTGCTTCATAAAAGCTTTTAGTTGTGAGCACCTAGAAATAATGGAAGGAATATTAGTGCTGGAAAGCCAGAGGGCAAAACTCAATGATTAGAGTGAGAAAATCAACTTGAAACTACAAGTGTGGGTGAGGGAAAACAAGATTTTGCCTGAAGATGTATTACAGAAAGTAACAATTTTTCATAAAACTCAAGTCACCATTTCAAAGGGTCAAAATTTCTGCAGGTTCTGTTTTGATACCTCCTCCCTGATCTCAATTTCTGATATAGATATAGTCTGATTATCACAATGATTAGCTGATTTTATGTTTCAAATCATTCCCTATTTGGGCACATAAGTTATTTTGCTCTAACCAAACACATTCTTCATACGATACGATACGATACGATAATACTTTATTGATCCCACAACGGGGAAATTCACTTATTACAGCAGCAGGAGGAGGGGAAACACAGTGTACATATGTCATACATATTTACAAAAAGTACTAGTTATAATATAATATAATGTGCAGTGAGTATAATGTGCAAAAAAACAGAAAACAGACATGTACAAGAGTCTACAACATGGTCATGTGCAGGTGTTGTACAGTCTCACAGCAGCAGGGATGAAGGACCAGCGGAACCTCTCCTTCTTACACCGTGGGTGTATCAGTCTGCTGCTGAAGGAGCTGCTCAGAGACCCCACAGTGTCGTGTAGGGGGTGAGAGGTGTTGTCCATGATGGATGTCAGCTTAGCTAACATCCTCCTCTCACCCACTTCCTCTGTGGAGTCCAGAGGACAGTCCAGGACAGAGCTCGCTCTTCTAATAAGTCTGTTGAGTCTGCTCCTGTCCCTGTCCGTGCTGCTCCCTCTCCAGCAGACCACAGCATAAAAGATGGCTGAGGCCACCACAGAGTCATAAAAAGTCCTGAGGAGAGCTCTGCATACTCCGAAGGACCTCAGCCTCCTCAGCAGGTGGAGACGACTCTGGCCCTTCTTGTAGAGAGCATGGGTGTTGTCAGTCCAGTCCAGTTTATTGTTGAGGTGAACACCCAGGAATCTGTAGCTCCGCACCACCTCTATGTCCAATCCCTGAATGTTCACCGGTGTGAGGTGTGATGATTTCCTCTGGAAGTTGACGATCATCTCCGTCTTGCTGGTGTTGAGCTGAAGCTGGTTTAGCTCACACCAGCTGACAAAGTCCCTGATGATCGTCCTGTACTCCAGATCGTCCCCCTCTGAAACACGTCCAACGACGGCTGTATCATCGGAGAACTTCTGGATGTGGCAGTGGGCGGTGTTGTGGGTGAAGTCCGAGGTGTAGAGGGTGAAGAGGAAGGGGGAGAGCATCGTACCCTGAGGGGCACCTGTGCTGCAGAGCACCACGTCAGACACACAGTGCTGAAGCTTCACAAACTGTGGTCTGTTGGTGAGGTAGTCTGTCGTCCATGCAGCCAGGTGTTGGTCTACTCCCACCCTTTCCATCTTCACTCTGAGCAGTGAAGGCTGGATGGTGTTAAAAGCACTGGAGAAGTCAAAAAACATGACCCTCACAGCGCTCCTGCTGTCCTCCAGGTGGAGCAGTGATCTGTGCAGCAGGTAGATCACTGCGTCCTCCACCCCAATCCCAGGCTGGTAAGCAAACTGCAGGGGGTCCAGCTGTGTGCCCACCAGCAGTCTTAAGTGTCTCAGGATGATCCTCTCCATAGTCTTCATCAGGTGAGAAGTCAGGGTCACAGGCCTGAAGTGGTTAGGCTCCTTGGGGCGCGGTGTCTTTGGTACCGGGACCACACAGGAGGTCTTCCACAGGGCCGGGACCTTCTCCAGGCTCAGGCTCAGGTTGAATAAGCGCCTGACGACACCACAGAGCTGGTCAGCACAGTCCTTAAGTAGCCTGGGGCTGATGCCATCCGGGCCTGGGGCCTTCCTTGCCTTGATCTTTTTTAGTTGACTCCTCACATGATCATCAGTTATGGAGAGGGGGGAGGAGGATGACTGGGGTGGGGGTGTGGGGGTGTTAAGTTGTGAACTGGTGAGTGGGTGGCGGTTAGGTGTTGAAGGTGTAAAAGGTGTCGGGCTAAGGAGTGGAGGAGCAGGGGAAGGGGGAGCCCGCCAGGGGAGGTGTGAATAGGGGTCAGGGGGAGTGAGAGAGGGAGAGGGGGCAGAGTCAAATCTGTTGAAGAACAGATTCAGTTCATCTGCCCAGTCCTTGTCCCCGCTTACTGGGTTCCTCCCCACTCCTTTTCCGTGGCCTGCGATGGTCTGCAGTCCTCTCCAGACGTCCCTGGCATTGTTCTGCTCCAGACGCTCCTCCAGTTTCCTCCTGTAGCTGTCCTTCCCCTTCCTGATCCTCAGCCGGAGTTCCCTCTGGACTCTCCGCAGCTCCTCTTTGTCCCCCGATTTAAAGACCCTCTTCTTCTCGTTCAGCAGGGCCTTAATCTCAGAGGTCACCCAGGGTTTATTGTTGGGAAAACACCGTACCAACTTGGAGGGCACAGTGTTCTCCACACAGAAGTTCAGCGCCGGTCCTGGTCACATTTGCCCCCCCCAGCGGGGGGAGGGGGGATGAGGTGTATGCATCCTTGATGTTTGCATACAGTAAGTCCAACGTTTTATTGTCTCTAGGTGTGGCAGTTCACGTACTGGGTGAAGGTGGGGAGAGTCGAGGACAGAGAGGCATGATTGAAGTCACCGGAGATGAGGAGGAGGGATTGGGGGTGCTGGTTTAGGAGCTGCGAGACGACAGTGTGGATCTGGTCTGTAGCTGCAGCAGCGACCGCCGAGGGGGGGATGTACACAGTCACGGCAATGACCTGTGAATGTTGGCATTATTATGACTGTAAATGGACTGAAAACAAGTGCTGTGATGGACTGAAAAATGGACTGAAAACAAGTGCTGTGATGCTTTTTGGTAGCAATGGATTCAATGGATGGGGGTTCGCCCAGGGTGCAAATGTGGCCAGGACCGGCGCTGACTTCATCACAGACTCAACTCCCTTCTCCGCTAAAAAACAGGTTCAATTCAATTTTATTTGTATAGCCCAAAGTCACAAAGTACATTTGCCTCGGAGGGCTTTACAATCTGTACAGAGAATGACACCCTCTGTCCTTAGACCCTTGGTTCGAGTGAGGAAAAACTTGCCCACAAAAAACCTTTTAACAGGGAAAAAATGTGGAAGAAACCTTAGGAAGAGCCACAGAGGAGGGATCCCTCTCCCAGGACGGACAGACGTGCAATGGATGTCACGTGTACAGGACAATCAACATAAACATTTTGTACAGTTACAACACAGTACCACAGTAGCAGATATAGTAGTAATAATGACAGTAGTAATATGTGTAGTGGGCGTCGTCCAGGATCACAGCAGCAGCCACGATCCACGAAAAACCTGCTGGACGACAGAGCACAGAAACTCCGGGGAAGTTTGGTAAGTTTAGTAGCATGCATTAATGAGACATGTCCAGAGAGAGAGAGAGAGAGAGACAGACAGACAGACAGACAGACAGACAGACAGACAGACAGACAGACAGACAGACAGGGAGGGTTTTCGGTAAGGGAGATGTGACTACATCTTTAACCAATACCGTGCCTGGCTAGGCATAACCCTGGGGAGTCCCCCGGCAGTCTAATCCTATAGCAGCATAACTAAGGGATGGCCTGAGCCAGCCCTAACTATACGCTTTATCAAAAAGGAAAGTTTTAAGTCTACTCTTAAAAGTGTTGACCGTGTCTGCCACCCGAACCCAGATTGGTAGTTTGTTCCACAGAAGAGGAGCCTGATAGCTGAAAGCTCTGGCTCCCAATCTACTTTTGGAGACTATAGGAACCACAAGGAACCCAGCGTCCTGAGAGCGCAGTGTTCTAGAGGGATAGTAAGGTACTATGAGCTCTTTTAGATATGATGGTGCCTGACCATGAAGAGCTTTGTAAGTAAGGAGAATAATTTTAAATTCTATTCTAGATTTAACAGGGAGCCAATGCAAGGAAGCCAAAATGGGAGAGATGTGATCTCTGATCTTGGTTCCTGTCAGAACACGTGCAGCAGCATTCTGAATTAACTGTAAAGTCCTAAGAGACTTATTAGAGCAGCCTAGAAGTAACAAATGCGTGGACTAGTTTTTCTGCATCTGCTTGAGAAACAGTGCGTCTGATTTTAGCGATGTTACGTAAGTGGAAGAATGCAGTCCTCAAAATTTGTTTTATGTGGATATTAAAGGACAAATCCTGATCAAAAACAACTCCAAGATTCTTTACAGTGGAGCTGGAGGCCAGGGTGATACCGTCTAAAGTAACTAAGTCTCTAGAAAGAGAGTTTCTGAGGTGCTTGGGTCCAATTACAAGAACTTCAGTTTTGTCTGAATTTAACATCAGAAAATTATAGGTCATCCAATTTTTTATATCCTTAAGGCATGCTTGGAGTTTAGTTAACTGATTGGTTGCATCAGGCTTGATCGATAAATATAATTGGGTGTCGTCAGCATAACAATGAAAATTGATAGAGTGATTCCTAATAATGTTCCCTAAAGGAAGCATATATAGACTAAATAAAAGTGGTCCTAGTACAGAACCTTGTGGGACTCCATGACAAACTTTGGTATGTGTAGCAGGACGGACCCATCGGCCCAGACTCTACTCGAGTTTTCACTTGCTTTAATGGGCCTCATGGCGTCTGTAAAGCAGCGTGCACCCGGTGGCATACCCAATGCAGAGGTTTTGTTGCGTGACCAGTTTGTGGAGCATGTGCTGGACGGGTCACTTCGTCGTGAGCTGAAGCAGTTTGTGCGCAGGCAGCCTACTGCTACCTTGCTGGAAGCTAGGAGTGAGGCGATCAGGTGGGAACGAGAGGGCTTACCTGGAGGTTTTAGGGGTCGTAGTAATTCTGTTCCTGCCGTCTTAGGTGCCCAGTGTGTGGTCCAGGGCAGTCGTCAGTTAGGTGTTGGCCCCCCTCAAACTTCGGAGCTGTATGAGATGAGGGAAATGCTGAAGTTGCAACAGGAGCAGTTGGACCAACTGACTCGGAGCATTTCTCGTCTACAGAGCTCTCATCAGCATAGTCGAGCAGCTTTGCGCGGTCCCATCATTTGTAGGCGCTGTCAGCAACCAGGTCACATAGCCAGAGAGTGCGATGGGGCCCGTGTCCCTACTCCTACTCAGCCTCCCTTGCCACCCTCTCAGTCCAGTAGGCCGTTCCGCTCTACCCAGGTGCCGGAAAACTAGCACCCACCGGACTGCAGAGCCACAGTTCGGAGGGGGCAGTTACTGGCTCAGTTTCAGGTGTAGGCGACATGGAAGTGTCCAAACTCATGTCGTCTTGTCCCCATCTAGGTGTGAGCATGGGGGGAGTTGTGGCTTCTTGCCTGGTAGATACAGAGTCTATGGTGTCAACCATCACAGAGTCTTTTTTTCGCCAGCATTTTGAGCCCTGGGGCCAAGAGCGACCTAAATCTTGTCACTGGTTACAGCTCAGAGCAGCTAATGGTTTGGCCATCCCCTATATTGGCTACTTAGAGTTGGATGTGGAGCTCTGTGGCAAGTTGTTGCCAGCCTGTGGGATTTTGGTGGTTGAGGACCCCCCTGGTGTATCTTCGCAGGCTCCTGGCGTTCTAGGGATGAATGTCATCCGTAGGTGCTATGGGGAACTCTTTGGGCAGTATGGCTTGGCTTTGTTTGACCTACCAGTGGTATCGGAGGCCCCCAAGCTTGTCATGCAGGCCCTACAGAAGTGTCATGAAGCCAGTGTTTCAGCTGACCCAGGAGCAGGGAAAGTCAGGGTACGTGGTAAAAAGGCGTGTCGTATCCCAGGGGGCACGATGAAGGTCGTTGCGGCCACATGCTCCGAGCAGTACTGTGGCACTACTGTGCTTGTTGAGTCTTTAGACTCCGGCCTGCCCGCAGGACTGCTTGTTTCTCCTGCCTTGGTGTCGGTGGTACAGGGCACCGCCTACATTCCTATCGTGAATGTGGGGTCCTCCGATGTGTTGCTCTATCCCCGTACGGTTGTTGGGACCTTAGAGGAGGTACGCGTGGTAAGTCTGCCTACTGGTGTCACAGAAGTACCACCTGTGGTGGCTACTGTGGCCTCTCAGTCAGTTTCTGCACCAGTACAGGATCAGGTAGCGGCCGTGGAATTGGGTCATTTGCCTGAGGGAGGGGGGTCAGGGCTCTTCTTGGTCGGTACAGCTCCATTTTCTCAGCCCATGACGGGGACCTAGGGTGCACTGACCTGATTTCCCACGAGATCCCTCTGCTAGATGATGTCCCGGTGCGGCAACGGTATCGCCGAATTCCCCCATCTGAGTATGAGGTCGTTAAAGATCACATCAATCAGCTGCTTGGAGCCCAGGTCATTAGGGAGAGCAGCAGTCCTTATGCCTCTCCAATTGTGCTGGTTAGAAAGAAGGACGGCAGTATTCGGATGTGTGTGGACTACAGGCTTTTGAATAGTAAGACCAGGAAAGATGCCTTTCCCTTGCCCCGCATTGACGAGTCATTAGATGCCCTGACTGGAGCTCGTTGGTTTTCCACCATGGACCTGGCCAGTGGGTACAATCAGGTCCCTGTGGCAGAGGCTGATCGTTCCAAGACGGCCTTTTGTACACCCTTTGGCCTTTTTGAGTGGAACCGCATGCCCTTTGGGCTTTGCAATGCACCCAGCACCTTCCAGCGGTTGATGCAGCGGATTTTTGGTGACCAGCAGTGCCAATCCCTGCTGCTCTACCTGGATGACATTGTGGTTTTCTCCTCTACCATTGAGCAACATCTGCAGAGGTTGGGTGTGGTTTTGGGGCGCTTGCAGCGCGAAGGGCTAAAGGTGAAACTCAATAAGTGCGCCTTCTTTCAGCGGGAAGTGTGTTACTTGGGGCATGTCATCTCTGACCAAGGTGTCTCCACCGACCCCAGCAAGGTTGAGGCGGTCTCACGTTGGCCATCCCCTGCCACTTTGCCAGAACTGCGCTCCTTCCTTGGTTTTGCAAGCTACTACCGCCGCTTTGTGGAGAGTTTTGCAAGGTTGGCTGCACCTCTGCACAAGCTGGTGGCAGAGCTGGCAGGTCTCAAACCCAAGCGAGGAGATCAGACAGTTTCCGGTCGTTGGACGGAAGAGTGTTGCCATAGTTTTGAGGCACTGAAAGCCTGTCTCACCTCTGCACCTGTTCTGGCATATGCTGACTTCAACCTGCCATTCATTCTGGAGGTGGATGCCAGCTATGGTGGTCTTGGAGCTGTTTTATTACAGGAACAGCATGGTAAGGTTAGGCCCATAGCCTATGCAAGCCGCGGTTTAAGGCCTACTGAGCGCAATATGAGCAATTACAGCTCCATGAAGTTGGAGTTTTTGGCACTTAAGTGGGCAATGACAGAGAAATTTAGGGAGTACCTGTTGGGCCATAAATGTGTCGTTTACACCGACAACAACCCCTTGAGTCACCTGTCATCCGCCAAGTTGGGGGCCACCGAACAGCATTGGGCAGCCCAGCTTGCATCGTTTGACTTTGAACTCAAGTACCGTTCAGGCCGCAGCAATAAGAACGCTGATGCCCTCTCTCGCCAGCATTCCCCAAAGCCACAGGATATGCAGGCCATGGTCCAGGGTACATCGCTCCCAACACCGTTGCAGCAGGCCCTACAAGTAGATAGGGTAGATGTGACACAAGCCACCATTGCAGCCTTGCCCCATCAGCCCCCCTCTGACATTGCCACGCTCCAACACACTGACCCAGTTATCCAGGAAGTCTTGGTTTTCTGGACACGTGGACAGCGTCCCAACAAGGAGGAGCGGAAACAGTTGTCTCAGTCAGCCTTGGTGTTGCTTCGGCAGTGGGATCGGTTGGCCGAAAGGAGTGGTGTTTTGTATCGGCAAGTTTTTCGGCCAGATGGGGGTGAGGTTGTGTGTCAGTTGTTGTTGCCTGCAGCGTTAAAAACAAATGTTTTGACTGAGGTTCACCAGGGGCATGGTCATCAGGGGGTCGAGAGGACCTTGGAGCTCCTACGCCAGCAATGTTATTGGCCAGGTATGTCTGCTGAGGTGGCACAGTGGTGCCAGGCATGTGAAAGGTGCCAGGTTGCCAAGGTGAGTCAACCTATGGGGCACCTGTTGGCCTCTCGGCCTAACGAAATCCTTGCCATCGATTTTACTATTCTGGAGCCCAGCCATAATGGCATGGAAAATGTCCTTGTAATGACGGATGTTTTTACAAAGTACACGTGGGCTGTCCCTACCCGTGATCAGCGAGCTGCCACTGTAGCTCAGGTCCTGGTCGTTGAGTGGTTTTCAAAATTCGGTGTTCCAGCACGGATACACTCCGACCAGGGACGTAGCTTTGAGGGTATTCTCATCCAGCAGTTGTGTGTTCTGTATGGTATAGAGAAGTCTCGCACCACGCCATACCATCCTTCAGGGAATGGGCAGTGTGAGCGCTTCAACAGAACACTCCATGACCTGCTGCGTACATTACCCGTGTCCCGTAAGCGTGATTGGAATTTCTGTCTGCCCCAGGTCCTGTACGCCTATAACACCACCCCGCATCAGGCCACTGGTGAGTCTCCCTTTCTCTTGATGTTTGGCCAGGAGCCGAGACTCCCAGTGGATTTTCTGCTAGGGCGAGTTCAGGATCCGGTGGGCGGCAATATCCATGAGTGGGTCCAAGAGCACCGAACTCGCTTACGGATAGCTTTTGAGGGAGCTCGTGAGCGGTTGAAGGTTGCTGCCGAGCGCCGGAAGAAAAACTATGACCAACATGTGCGAGACGTTCCTCTGAAGGAGGGCCAGTTGGTATGGTTGCGAGACCTTGGCGTACGGGGCCGCCACAAGATCCAAGATCAGTGGGCCTCGGTTATGTATTGTGTCTTGAGGGCACCGAGTGAAGGGGGATCGGTCTACACAATTGCCCCTAGGGATGATCCAACTAGAGCCAGACAGGTCCATCGCTCTTTGCTGAAGGCTGTGGTAAGGGTCAACTCGCCAGGTTGTGCTGCGGTTGCTCCTCCATCTCCTACACGGCAGCCTCAGTCAGAGGATGAGCTGTCATGTGATGGTGATTTGTTGGTTTTGAGGCCTGAGAACCCATTGCCCACTTGTGTCCAGGCAGAAGCTGTCACCCAAACCACCCCTCGACTGCAGGTTCCACTGTCTGGCTTAGCCCCCTCCGTGCCACCCTCGTCTGTGGATCCTGCTTCTGTGGTGACAGGTATTTCTCTTCCCCCTCTTGCTGCAAGTGGTGCGGTGCGGCGGACAGCCAGGTCAACTGCAGGTTACCACTCCAATGTCCACCATCTCCCACGGCCTGCAGCGGGGGCCGAACAAGGCGGTGTTGATCCTCCTGTCCCTGTGTCTAATGCGGTTGTCGCGTTATTTAGGCCTTGGAGTTAAGTAGTTTGTTTTTGGACTTTCCATCGTCGGGACGACGATTCAGTTGATGGGGGTGGATTGTAGCAGGACGGACCCATCGGTCCTGGGCACTGTTTACCGGTGGCGCAGCCTCGGCCAATCACAAGAGGAGACGGCCGCATAAAGGCGGGCAGAACGCACCTGTCCCCCTCTTGCTTGGCTGATGCTCGGGTTGCGTCACATCCTGACGCACACCACTTCCCCTTCAGTGTGGTAGGTAGGCTGTTGACTGCGGCTGTAGCTCCCTCATGTTGCCTGTCCAGTACAGATTACTGTTTTGTCTTACTAGAGGTCCGATTGGGTGTTATTGGCTGCACGCTGCTCACCGACTTGGTTGTTGTTTGCTGCGCGTCGCTGGTGCGTCACTTCCACGCTGTGTTGTCCGGGACTGCCTGACCGGTATGTAGCGTTACGGCCTCAGCTTCCTCCTCCAGCCACTCGTAAGTCGCTCATCCTGTGTTTTTAATTGTAGGGTTTGCAGGCCGCAAACGGCACAGCAGCGCCACACCGCAGTGAATAAATCACTACTGCTTTGCCTCGCGGTGAACTGCTATGCCTCGCGGTGAACTGCTTTGCCTCGCGGTGAACTGCTTTGCCTCCCCGTGATTGCTGTGTTTCCCGGGGATTGCTTTATCCCCCGTCTAACTGTTTTGCCTTGGCTGGGTCCGCTTTTAATGTTTATGAACCGCAGCCGCGTCTTAAAGTGTGTCTGTGTGCGTGTGTGCGAGGGAACAAGTGGAATTTAACTGTTTTGTTTGTTTCTTTGGAGTTTGTTTATTTGATTATTCTTGGTTGCTCTCATTTGTGATTGTATAGATTTTGTTTATTTTCATAGTCTGGAAGATTAAATTTATTTCTTTGATATTTAGATTTCTGCTTAATTTGTATTTTATTATCGCTTGTGTTGTAGATTTAAATTGAGTTCTTTTGTGATAATTACAATTGTTTAATTCGGTTTCTTTATTCCTAACTTGTTGTCTCTGGTCCCTTACATCCAGGTGCTGAGCCTATGGTGGTGGATTGGTGTCCTGGTGGTGGTTTCCCTGTTTGTATATATGGTTTGCACTCGTTTAGTTTTCCTTTGTGTGTGACTCTTATTTGCTTCACGTTTGGTGCCCCTGGGATTCCCGTTCTTTTGACCCATTTGCCACAATAGGTTGCAGCCCTGGTTGTCCCCTCCCTTCTTTTTTTAAATCCAGAGTGAATGATTTTAATGTTAGAGTTTTAAAAAGAGAAATTAAATTGTAATGAAAATATTTAGTAACCTTTAACCACGCTCTCTGTTGTCCCTTGCAAGACGAACCTGAGTGCCTTATATTTACAATTTTATTCATTTAAAAGAATTCTCTGGGTGAAATTCCCAGGGTGGCGTTGTCAGGCAACTTAATACAATTTCCTTAAAAGAAAAGCTGTCGTCTACGGAGCTTGCGCCGCCACATATGCATGGAGGATTCATCATTGACGTGAACAAACTGTGATCGATCTAAGAAATACCTATATATATATATATATATATATATATATATATATATATATTTAAACCAGCTTAGGGCGGTTCCCTTGATGCCAATTTGATGTTCCATTCTCTGTAAAAGAATTTGATGGTCAATGGTGTCAAATGCAGCACTAAGATCTAACAGGACAAGTACCGAGATTAGTCCTTTGTCTGATGCCATTAGGAGGTCATTTGTAACCTTGACTAATGTGGTCTCTGTGCTATGATGCACTCTAAATCCTGACTGAAAATCCTCAAATAGACTATTGTTATAGAGAAAGTCAAGTCAAAGGGAAGGTTTGATATCGGTCTATAGTTGGCTAAAACCTCTGGGTCTAGAGTGGGATTTTTAAGAAGAGGTTTAATTACAGCTACCTTAAAGGACTTAGGTACATGTCCTGATAATAAAGACAGATTAATTGTATCCAATAACGAATGACCAACTAGAGGTAAAACATCCTTGAGCAGCCTGGTTGGGATGGGGTCTAAGAGACAGGATGAAGGCTTAGCTGCAGAAATGATTAAAGTTATTTGATGGAGGTCGATGGGAGAAAAACAGTCTAAATACATATCAGGTTTTACAGCTGTTTCCAAACTTGCTGTATCAGAATGCAGATCAATGCCTGTTGAAGACAGAAGGTGATGGATTTTGTCTCTAATAGTTATAATCTTATCATTAAAGAAGCTCATGAAATCATTGCTACTTAGTCCTAAAGGAATAGATGGTTCAGTAGAGCTGTGATTCTCTGTTAGCCTGGCTACAGTGCTGAAGAGAAACCTGGGGTTGTTCTTATTCTCCTCAATTAAAGAAGAGTAGTAGGCTGCTCTGGCATTACGGAGAGCCTTCCTGTATGTTCTGAGATTATCTTGCCAGACTAGATGAGATTCTTCCAGTTTAGTGGCACGCCATTTGCGTTCAGATTTACGTGCCTCTTGTTTTAATTTGCGAGTCTGCTGGCTATACCATGGTGCTAGCCTTCTTTGTTTAATTATCATCTTTTTCAGAGGTGCAATAGAGTCTAGAGTTGTCCGTAATGAACCTGTAATACTATCAACAAGATGATCTATTTGTGAGGGGCTAAAGGAAGCAGACAAGTCCTCTGTTACAGTTAGACATGGCATTGAATTCAATACTGAAGGAATCGTTTCCTTAAATTTGGCTACAGCACTATCAGATAAACATCTGCTGTCGAAGTTTCTACACAAAGGCTTATAGTCCAATAGTATGAACTCAAAGGTTATTAAAAAATGGTCAGATAGAAGAGGATTCTGTGGAAAGACTATTAGATTATCAATTTCAACGCCATATGAAAGAACAAGATCAAGAGTGTGGTTCAAACAATGAGTCGGTTTATTTACACTCTGTCAGAAGCCGATTGAGTCTAATAGAGAGATAAACGCAGTACTAAGACTATCATTGTGGTTGTCCACATGAATGTTAAAATCACCTACAATGATTACTTTATCTGTTTTAAGGATCAAGCCTGATGCAAATTCCGCAAATTCAGATAAAAATTCAGAATAAGGACCTGGAGCTCGATATACTGTAACAAATAGAATTGGCTGCGAAGTTTTCCAGGTTGGGTGAGTGAGGCTAAGAACAAGACTTTCAAATGAATTATAATTTAGTTTAGGTTTAGGATTTATTAATAGACTTGAGTCAAATATGGCTCCAACTCCACCACCTCGACCAGTACTTCGAGGAATATGAGTAGTATAATGACTCGGAGGAGTGGATTCATTTAAGCTAACATATTCATTCTCCTGCAGCCAGGTTTCAGTGAGACAGAACAAATCAATATCATAATCAGATATTAATTCATTAACTAAGACAGCTTTAGAGGACAAAGACCTGATATTCAAGAGTCCACATTTAATTCTCTTATTTTGGACTGTTGGAGATGTTGATTTAATTTTTATTAAGTTTTTATGATGAACTCCTCTTCTGTTTGTTTTATCTTTAAATAATGTAGGTGGACGGGGGACAGACACAGTCTCTATACTAAAGGACTGGGTGGGCAGCTGCTCTAATGGAGGCGCAGAGAAGCGTGTAAGACTGCAGCTCTGCTTCCTGGTCTCAACTCTGGGTTGTCGACATGGTTTTGGTCAGCTAATAAACTTGGCCATATTTCTAGATATGAGAGCTGCCCCATCCAAAGTGGGATAGATGCCGTCTCTCCTAATCAGACCAGGTTTTCCCCAGAAAGGTGTCCAATTATCTATGAAGCCCACATCGTTTGCTGGACACCACCTCGACAGCCAGTCTGTTTCCTTCCTCCATTCTGCCCCCTGGTTTACGCCCAAAGTTTGGCTCATGAAAGCCAAAGGCCGACAACTTAAGTGGCTCCACCGAAAAACTGGACTCACTGTTCACAAAGATATTTATAAAAATCACATGCTGCACTACAAGGACTGTATCACACAAACCAAATCTAATTACCACACCGGTTTAATTTGTTCACATGCAGGCAACACCAAATTACTGTTTTCATAATATACGAATATTATCCAAGCCCCGGACTCTCTACCATCCCATCTGTGCTCAACTGCAATCTGTAACTCCCTCTGTCATTTTTTGATGAAAAAACCTTCAGCACCTCAGTCCGCAACCCCCCTCTGGTATCATTTCTGAACTTCCTCTTCCTACCTACTCTTTTTCCTCCTTCCAGCTCCCCACCACCTCAGAAATTTCAAATCTTATCCACAAGTCTAAGGCTACGTTTACACATAGCCGGGTATGTTAAGAAACGAATACTTCCCCCCCTCCGTTTTCCAAAATAACATCGTGCACATAGCATCGTTTTTCAAAAAGTTTTCGTTTACATCAACCCGCATAAAAACGCCATCAAGCGTTCATTTTTAAGACACCAACAGGAGACCGCATGACAGTCATCTCGCCCTCGATCTAAGGACGCAGCAAGTCGGAGAGTACCAACAGTGATGACCGCGACATCCTAAAATTTTCACGCCACTCCTCCGGGACAACCACTTCATTTTCAAAATTATCCCACCAGACAGCAGTCCGCCCGAGTCGGACCCAAAACCGGCAACGTTGGCGGTGACGGCGACTGGGTCTTTAAATAGGTGGGAGAAGTGGCAAAATTGCTGACCTCTGAGCCCTCATTCGTTTCTGGTCATCGACATGATGCATCAGCTGTGTATGCAAATGCAAACACATGAAAAGTGTTTGCACCAGAAGAAATGCGACTGCTACTGTGAATGCCTCTATGATCATCATCATAGCAAAAAGTAAACACTGGTCACACTTTTAGCGCATCAGCTGCCTAAAACTCTGTTTATCTCAATTTACACGCAAACGCAAAACCGTAGTTTTCCAGAATCTCCACTCTAGACGGAGTTTTTAGAAAGATTCATTTTTGCGTGTAAAAGATAGGTACAAACGAAGGGAAATGTCTCCGCTTTTAAAAATACCCGTGTACGTGTAAACAGGGCCTAAGCCATCCACCTGTCAGCTTGACCCTTTACCCACAGTTCTAGTTAAAGTCTGTCTCCCTTCTCTGGTCCCTCTCATCTCTGCCATCATCCACTCCTCTCTCACCACTGGAACTATTCCTACCCCATTTAAAACTGCTGCAATAACCCCAATTCTGAAAAAACCTTGCGCTAACCCCACCAACTTCAATAATCTAAGCCTAATCTGCCTTTCATTTTCAAGATCCTTGAGAAAATAGTCACGACTCAGCTCAACAACCTGCATGAACAGTTCCGCTGGTTTCCACTACCTGAAAGGCTGAAAGCTCTGGAACTCTTTACCCCCGTCATAAGGAACATCAACTCACTCTCACAATTCAAGTGTGCACTTAAAACCCACCTGTTTAAAATTGCCTTTACTATCTGATTCAATTGCACTGTCCTATTTTAACCTGTTTCTAATGCTGTATTCTTGTAATTTGATATACTTTAGTTTTTTGGTTTTTTGTTTCTGGTTTCTGTTATTTGCTGTCTACTCTCATTTATTGTAAGGTATCCTTGGGTGGCAGAAAGGCACCTATAAAAAATGTATTATTATTATTATTATTATAATAAGTTTGGGATACTGTCATCACAGTATATTTGAATCACTGGAAATATCATAATCTGTAATCTGGGGTCTGTAACAAGAGTGATATGCAATGGCTAAAAATGAAGAGACAGAGTATGTTTCAAAGTCAGACAAAGGCTGAGACATGCAACAGTGTGCTTCAGCCGCAGTCCACAAAGATTCTCACAGAGTGTGGAGTCTGGAGAGGTGGAGAGGAGGGAGACAGTGAAGTGTGATCTGCAAAGCACTTAGGCCATGTTCACACCAGGACAGGACAGTGATGGACTGAATATAGTACGAGCAGTTTAGCCTACAGTGCCATCTTACCAACGAACACTCCTTTTCTGTCATGTTGTCATCTGACTGCACTGGACCTGCGTGTCCTACAAGGCTACTAATGCACCATCTTCTTATTAATAAAACAAATATTAGACTTAATTTAATGCTTTTTGCCATTTTGTTTATTACAACAGTGAGTGCAAAGAGTAACTTAAACACAGGCAGAGGCAGGGGTAAAATATCTTCTGGCCTGTTGATGGTGTTTTACTCACCTCCGTGTAATTGCTGTGTGGATTTAGTGTCACATCAGTGACCTTCCACAAAGGGTCTGCCACCTCCTGCCAGCAGATTAATTTCAGCAGCATCTGTTCCATACCATATTTTTCTATGTAGTGACAAATTCGTTATGTAGAAACACACCCAAATTTTTCACCAAGTGGCGAGTGTAATGTATATGGTCTCATTAATATTTTGTAATGTTTATGTCTCGCTCTATCCCCGCTTTAAGCTGTCTGAGCTTCTCTTAGGATCGGTTGCTTCCAAAAGTGACCAAGGAATATGCTAACTGTGACGGTTCCCTGGGTAATTGAGGGTGTACTCCACTAACCAGCTGATTGGTGGAAACCTCTGGGCCCCAGTTAGGGAGAGTATAAAGCTCCACCCACTAACTCTTTTCCTCTCTCTCTCTGGCAGGCTCCACCCACCTCTCCAGGCTGCCTCATGGTTTTTGGTTTTCTTTGTTCTCATGGCACACAACATCGCACCTTCACACATTCTCATTCATGCATACAAGCACCTTCACCACTGATTGACTGATTGACACACCCCATTGTTTCTTTGGTTTATTTTTGGTAAAAAAATGTTTGTTGTTTAGTTATTTATAATAAATCACTTTCATTTTTGCATCAAACCGCATCTCCCTTGTGTGTTTGTCATGGCTCTAGAGCCGGGTCGTGACACTAACATTTGAACTTAAATTTGATGTTAATTTACTTGGATTAAGAAGGATAGTTTACATTGTAGGTAATGACACCAAGTTCACCTAAAATTGAAACTAAACTGAAGTCATGATTAGAAGTGTAAATAAGTCCATGACTGAACATTTAGCATATTAAGAAGCAGCTGTGCTCTCAGATTCTTCTCACTGTGCCATCAGTTCACTGACACAAAGTGCAGTTTGTTAAATCACAATCAGCATTCTTCTTTCATTGCTCTCAGTCTACTTACACAATAAAGAACGCGAACAACAAAGCTGAATAACTAAAGTTAAAAAACAGACAGGATTACTGTGTGACTAAAAACTGAAAGTCTCTAGTAAATCTAGGAGTTTTACTGGAGTTACGGCGCGCTCCCACTATCTCGATCGTTAAGTTTAAAGTAGTAATCTGTGCTGTTTCATATCAGTCTTTTCCTAGTCTCGGGTTACGCGGTGGCGTAACACAATCAACAACCAATAGAACCAATAGAAGAACAAGAATGGATGAACAAGAAAAAGAATTTGATAATGTTTGTGAGCTACCAACTGCTTATAAAATTACCACTTATATGACAAATACATGTTGGCAATCTTATCCAACAGATTGAAGACAGTGAGACAGACACACAGGGGACAGTGGCTGATGAGGAGGTGTGCTGTCCTGTTGAGATTTCTACTCTGGACAAGGACATCTCAGAGTCTGTGCACAGGCCTTGTACTCCAGGTTCATCTAGGTCCTCAAGCCCACCACCATCACAAAAAGTCCACCAGCCATTAAACAAAAAGGCAAGATGTGTCACTGACGATGACATTAAGCTTGAGAAGTCCAAAACTGTTAATGTGGTTTTTAATACAGAAAAAGATGATAAAATAGAAGAAGAGTCAAGCTTTGGACGACAGGTTGTTGCAGTTGAGGTCAGTCACATCAAAGACGCAACTTTAAAAACAAGAGCCAAAAAAAGTTATGACTATACTGTATGATTTTCAAGAAGCAGATCAACAGCAACTGACAGACAGGGCACAATATAGGCCACAACCTAATGATCAGCTTAATATTACAGTTGAGGTACTGTTTTGTATTTCATTTTTTTCTGATGTGTAAATTACACATGGTGTAAATGTTTAAATAGTGCAGATGTTGAGACACTTGCATAATTAAAACACAATGTTTCAACTTGAGGTTTTTTTTTTTGCACTTTACCACACAGCTCTTGTGGCTGAATAAGCTTTTTGTGTATGCTTTTGTTGTGTATGCTTCATTGGACCAATTATATTCAGTTTTGGACCACTTCTATTCAGTTTATATATGCTTCCTTTAGGGAACATTATTAGGAATCACTCTATCAATTTTCATTGTTATGCTGACGACACCCAATTATATTTATCGATCAAGCCTAATGAAACCAATCAGTTAACTAAACTCCAAGCATGCCTTAAGGATATAAAAAATTGGATGACCTACAATTTTTTATGTTAAATTCAGACAAAACTGAAGTTCTTGTAATTGGACCCAAACACCTCAGAAACTCTCTTTCTAGAGACTTAGTTACTTTAGATGGGATCACCCTGACCTCCAGCTCCACTGTAAAGAATCTTGGAGTTGTTTTTGATCAGGATTTGTCCTTTAATGCCCATATAAAACAAATTTCGAGGACTGCATTCTTCCACTTACGTAACATCGCTAAAATCAGACGCATTGTCTCTCAAGAAGATGCAGAAAAACTAGTCCACGCATTTGTTACTTTAAGGCTGGACTATTGTAACTCTTTGTTATCAGGCTGCTCCAATAAGTCTCTTAGGACTTTGCAGTTAATTCAGAATGCTGCTGCACGTGTTCTGACAGGAACCAAGATCAGAGATCACATCTCTCCAATTTTGGCTTCCTTGCATTGGCTACCTATTAAATCTAGAATAGAATTTAAATGTCTTCTCCTTACTTACAAATCTCTTCATGGTCAGTCACCATCTCTCTCAGGACGCTGGGTTCCTTGTGGTTCCCATAGTTTCTAAAAGTAGATTGGGAGCCAGAGCTTTCAGCTATCAGGCTCTTCTTCTGTGGACACACAAAACAGATTTTTAATGTGGGGTAACAGGCAGTCAGGGATATCACATCATCATACTTGTGCACACATTATATGTGGTGGTCCTGCCATGGTACCTGGCCTTCTGGTGAGTTGAAGTAGTCCTTCATCATGTCCCCTAGGTTTTTAGCCCTTTGTGTTGGATTGCGTGCTCTGTTGTTTGCCTGATCATGAAACACCCCCTGGCTTTCTTGCCTCCAGGATCCAGGCATGAATTCATGGTCATCAATCTCTCGGTCTGTCAAGGTAGGTGGCACATAGGGCTCTGATCTGTGTGCTCTCAAGAAATTGTGGATTACACACAGCGGCGGTCCTGTCCACATTTGCGCCCTGGGCAAACCGGGGCGAAACCCCCCCGCCCGGGACGGAGATTTTCTCGTGCGCCCCTGGACGCGCCGTGCGCCCTGATCAGTCTGTCTGGCACACCCTCTACCTCGTCGTCAACCCCCCGCCCACGGGGGCGCCCGCTCCGCTGACTTAATGAGCGGAATCGAAAATTCGCGAGGTTTTTTTCATTTTCGGGCGCTCGTGGCGCCCCCCACGAAATGGCGCCCCGGGCAGCTGCCCTGTCCGCCCGTACCTAAAACCGCTACTGATTACACATGAGGCAAGTGTAATTTTGACAACCTTGTCAGGATCTAGACTAATGTTAGTTCTGAAGACCCGGAGCCTGTTGACAAGAATGCCACAAGCGTTTTCCACAACCCGCTTAGCTCTCGACAACCTGTAGTTATAGATTCTCTGGTCATCGTCCTGCTGTCGGTGTGAAAATGGCTTCTCCAGGTCATTGCGTAGGGGAAATGCATGTACGGCATGACAGTGTCTGTGTTAGGCAGGGGTTCTGGTTGGGGTACATTAAGAAGGCCTGCTTCCATTGCAGAGATGTATAGTAACGAAGTGGAACTACTTAAGTACTGTACTTAAGTACTAAAATGCAGTATCTGTACTTTTTTGGAGTATTATTTTTTCCCCCAACTTCTACTTTTACTGCACTACATATTTTTGATAAATTTATTACTTTTACTCCGATACATTTTTCATGTGCTGAATCGTTACTCGTTACTATTATAAAAATGTTACCAAGCATATCAAACTCATAGCCTATCAATGCCAGAGCGTCGAATTTGAAGAAACATCAAGGTAAGTTACAAATAAAGCTAATACACATTATGACACATCAGCTTGAGCTATTAAGCGCTAGCTGCTAGCTATCCGTTATCTGTTCGTGTGACACGCATGCCCCGACATGCCGTGAATGTGACTTTTCAACATAAGCCTGCTGCAGCTACAGACTCTTTTAATTTGCTATTTGACTAATGGCTTATTTTGGACATTTTGTGATGCATGTAATCTAGGTCAATTTATGACCATTTCTCCTCCGACCTTTTTGGTAATGAACTCAGAAGTGATGAACGAGGCATGCTAGGTACTTTGGGATTAACTCACTGTAACCACTGAAGCCCCTGAAAAATGCATCAAATCACACAACATGGTCGTTGTGGGTGTTGTAGGTCGTAATAAAGGTTGTCCACAGTCAAATTGACTCTTTTAAAAATTAATTTTAAGAGTTTAAGAGGAAAATTTACAGGTTTCTTGCCGTCTGTGCTCGTAGACTGCATTATCAGCCATTGGGTCCTAATGTTAGCAGCATGAGGCTACTGTCTTGTTCGTGGTGGTGGTGGATGGTGGACCACAAGGATGTTTTGCAGCAATTGGCAAATTCTACTCTCCTGCTTGAAGAAGGCTATCCGCACACATTTTACACACTGCGCACTTTATAAGTCAATTAATCTTGACGTTATAGTTGACAATTCCGACTTGTAATCTTTGTGTACAGTATTTTCTGCACTGTAAGGCGCACGTCACTGACATTACCTCGGGAAAAATAATAAAACAGCTGTTTATTAATTTTGGGAGTGAACGGAGTTGTCAGAACGCTAGTTTGTATTCTATTAATAAAGTTTGATTGACTTATCTGACTGTTTTGTTGACTTTAGCGCAGCTCCATCTAGTGGATGCATAACGCAACCCCAGCCACTACTGTAGCTTCTATTCTATGCGCCTTATAATGCGGTGTGCCCTATATATGAAAACAGTTTTAAAATAGGCCATTCATTGAAGGTGCGCCCTATAATCCGATGCGCCTTGTAGTGCGGAAAATACAGTACTTAGCATCTAATTAGGCTAACTGTAGCCTCATTGCAGGACCCATCTTTAGCGCGGCAACCTTGGCTACAACCAACACCCAATACCACGGTATAGTGTGATTTGGTGCATTTTCAAGGGCTTCAGAAAAATGGTTACAGTTAATCCCAGCATCTCAACTAGTCTGCATTTCAAGCGGTCCTCCCTTACTCCTGTTTTTCATGATGTGGATGTATCAAGTCAGGCCTAGCACTGTGGGTTTTGTAATTAGGCATGTTATTAGAGTACCAATGATAGATTTTTGGTTATGGGGTTGCTTGCGCAAGGCTTGTATTGTAGAATAATAAGGATAAATTTAATTTATCTTTTATCAGTAGTATCACACCACCTACGTCACCTGTGTTGCTCATGATATAATTCTGAGAAAGTAAAGCTATACGTGTTTGTCTTGTTTCAGAGCAAGCATGACTGCCACTTGAAAAGATATGAGGACCTCACATCAGGTAAACGAAAAAGAAGAGACTGTAATTACCTCCCCCTCCATCAAGCAGCCCACACTGTTGGGGAGCTGGCCAATGCCCCATTGATCTGTTGACAAGGCCATTGTGAATTATGTTCAGTAGCGGTTTTAGGTACGGGGGGGGGGGGGGGGGGGGGGGGGGGGGTGTTCGCCCAGGTTGATGAAAGACATTTTGACAATTCCACAATGCCAAATACCAAAATAATGTCAAGAATCACACTCACATCTAGGATTGATGATGCTCTCAAACAAATGAAGATCAAAATGATTGTGGCCATGAAATCTGTGGACTACATCGCAACAACCACTGACTGCTGGTCAGCCAGAAGGCGTAGTTTCATTGGGGTCACGGCCCATTGGCTGGACCCTGAAAGTTTAAAAAGGGTCTCTGCGGCCCTGGCCTGTAAAAGATTAAAAGGCTCTCACACTTTTGACCTTTTGGCAAATGCACTTAATGATATCCATGCAGAGTTTGAAATACGGGGGAAGATAGTCACAACAACCACGGACAATGGCTCCAACTTTATCAAAGCCTTCAAAGTCTTCGCTGAAGATGAAAATAACAATACCGGTGCTCAAGTTCAGGAGGAGGAGGAAGAAGCAGACAAAGATGAGGAGGTAGAGTTTGTTGACGCATCTTCCCTTTTGGATGAGGATGATGGTTTCGAACAACCAACCTCATAGCCACTACCGATGCCAACAAGGCAGTGTCCAATGACACATACAAGAAATTATACTATTCAACATTTGGCAAATGCAACGCACTTTGGAATAAATGGTGAAGATCCTCAATAGCAGCTGAAAGTGTGGAAGACGCTTGCTCTCTCCAGCTTGTGCGACCGGTTGCAACAAGGTGGAACTCTGTGTTCATGGCTGTGGAGAGACTGCTCCGGATCGTCAAAGAGAAGGAAGAGCCAGCCATGAGAGCTGTCTGCACAGATTTGAATGTTCCAATGTAAGTTTAAAATTTTTATTTTTTTTAATTATATGGTACTCTCAAGCTCAATTCTGGTACATATTGTAAAACAACTTAATTGAATGAATGGTAAAGCATTCCATCGCATGATAATGAACCAATCATGTAGCAATACTGTTTTTTTTTTTGTCTTATTGTTACACCTAATCAATTAATGCCCAATCCTGTGTGTTCATGTTTATGTTGTCTTCATCACAGGTTCAATCCAGCTGAACTTGCATTCCTGTCAGAGTTTGCTGTTGTGATGACTCCACTTGCCCAAGCAACTAACATCTTGCAAGCGGAAACCAATGTCCAGATGGGTTGGCTCCTCCCAACCATCAAGCTCCTGAAAATTAAGCTGGACAGGGTCAAGCTCTCGCTAAAATACTGCAAGCCCCTTGTCGATGCTCTGCAGGCTGGCATTGATGGTCGCTTTGGCCCTATGATGGAAGACCCAGAGCTGGTAGCCGCTGCTATTCTGCTTCCAAAGTTCCGGACAAATTGGACACAGGAAGATGAGACAATCAAAATGGGTAACACACAATTCGCATATCAATCATACACCAAGTGGTTACTAACATGGATATTAGTCATGCATTAGCCCTTTCTTAGCCTGCATAAAGCCGTCATTTCCATTAAAATCAATATTTCTTACTGACCATGTCATGTTAAAATCTGTGGTTACTGTTATGACCGGTTGAGACTATTGTTTATAATGTACTCTTATATTTTAGAAATGGACTATATCAAACAACACATTGAAGACTTCGTGTTGCAGTCTGGTGACGTCAACAGGTCGAGCTCATCTGATGAAGAGGACTTTTTTTCTGGCATGAGGGGCTCAAAGGCGCAGGACGGCGCCAAACAGCTAGACGCCTACTTGTCCTGTTCAGCAGATAACCTGGATTCAAGTCTTTTCTAGCTGTGTGTAAGATGTCTGTTAAGTTAAACACACCCCTTCCAGCATCAGCAGCCTGCGAGAGGCTTTTTAGTATCGCAGGATTAGTCTTTACCCCAAGAAGAGCGAGGCTGCAGGACTCCAATTTTGAAAACCAACTACTTTTGAGACTAAACAAAAGATTTGTAACTGCCTAACTGACTGTTTTATACAGATCAGCTTAAGGGGGTATGCACAGTGTAGGGGAAAAATGCACAAGCAGGGAAGAGAAGGGAGGGATGCTGGGGGGGGGGGTCTGTTTTTGTTGAGAGCTCAGTGTTGTAAAGTTCTCCACCCGTGTTTTTACATAAATGCTAAGTATGTGGCCTACTGGGGGGTATTCTAAGTAGCTGGTTAAGAGACAAACCTGAATAAGTTAATCTGGAGGCAGTGGTTAACCTGATGATGGAAGAGCCCTTTGGCTTTCTGAAAAGGATGCTTCAGGGCTGTTCTATTATAAGGTTGACCATTAGGCTTGACTTGCCCAGGTTTGTCACTTAGCTATATTCTTGGAATACCCCTCTGGCCTTTTGAGATGTTTTAGTTGATGTGAGAAGTTAAGGTTGAAAAAATATCTATCTTCCAAAAAAGACTGATTTTTACAGGCAGCAGATACTTGATTTGTTTGTTTACAAATAGCTCAGTGTTGTAAAGTGCTTTACTCTTGTTTTTACATAAATGCTAAGAATGTGGCCTACTGGGGGGTATTCTAAGTAGCTGGTTAAGAGACAAACCTGAATAAGTTAATCTGGAGGCAGTGGTTAACCTGATGATGGAAGAGCCCTTTGGCTTTCTGAAAAGGATGCTTCTGGGCTGTTCTATTATAAGGTTGACCATTAGGCTTGACTTGCCCAGGTTTGTCACTTAGCTATATTCTTGGAATACCCCTCTGGCCTTTGAGATGTTTTAATTTTTTAACACTTGTATGTGGCCTTTTATTTCCTTGTACTGCTGCTTTGGCCAAAGAAGTTGTGCCTTAATAAATATTTGAAATAATATAAACAACAGTACTTGTATTTTTACTTCTACTTTTACTTTCAGTACTTGAGTAGCAATTTTTTACATACTTCTACTTGCAATACTTAAGTACAAAACATTTTGAATACTTTAGTACTTTTACTTAAGTATGGTGTTTAACGAACACTTCAACTTCTACTCAAGTCAGTTTTTGATATAGCACTTGTACTTCTACTCCACTCCTTTACTCCAGTACTTTATACATCTCTGTTTCATTGCTCTGCGGAGGTCAGAGTGGGCAAACAAACCACCATCTGACAATCTGCCCTGGGCCCCTACACTCACATACACACATTTATAATGTGCATCCACAACTGCCATTAATACCACAGAAAAGCGGCCTTTGTAATTGCAGAGTGTGCTGCCTGAATGACCAGTGGGCTGTTTATACATGTGTTTGCCATCGAGTGCACCCAGGCAATTTGGGTACTGCCACTTCTCAAGGAAGTCCGCAGCAATAGCTCCAGCCTCTTGTTGATGATGTTGGTGTCTACAAAACAATTGCAAACACACCTATCCATTACAATTAATAATAATGTTTCATTTACATATGAGCACTGTCCAATGTAAGATTACAGATGTTTTGTTAAGTGTTACTTTTTCATCTTGAGGTAATGCTCCTTTATGACCTCACAGAGAGCCTCACGTGGAGAAGACGATCTGTGATACCGTCACGCTTCCCATACAGTATTGGAACCCCAGGGATTTAAAGGTTTCACGTTGAATGGAAACAGTATAGAAATACAAGACTCACCATTTAACTGTAACAGAGCAGGTGGAGACATGCAGAATTACAGCTGTGTGTGAAAGTTTGTGCACCCCTTTAAAAACAGCATTTGGTAATTTTTTTATTGGAAAATGATGAAAAAGTCACTTGGATATATGGAAAAATAAAACATTATGCATAATTACATTTTATTTTATAAATTGAACAAATACAAAAATAAAAAAATATTCATTATTCATTCATGAAATAAAATGTAACTATGCATTGTTTCCTGATATTGCCTTTTTATATATACCAGAAAGACTGTTTTTACATGTACATTGTAAATTTCAATTCATCATTTCATTTTCAGGCCTATCTGAGGTTGGCTGGAGAGCAAACATCAGTGATTTCTCTGTGATCTATTACATTTTGGAGGCTGGGGTAAAAACGGGAAGGTGTTGGCCTTTCTACAACAGCAGTGGTAAAAATATATATATGAAAATATAATTAGTTTAATCTCTGTACTTCGAAGGAGGTACTTCATGTTTGCATGGTTGATGAAAGACATTTTGACAATTCCACAATGATTTATGAATTCATTCTTTAAAAAAAAAATCACGTCAGTCAGTCATTAACTCTGAAGCTCACACTAAAGTCAGAGAAAAAGAGAAAAGAAAATGCTACCATTTCTTCAAGCTGTTATGCTTAGACACTGTAGTGGAAGACTATTCCAGGTTTAATGGCAGCATGTTCAGTGATAAACTTACTTTACTTTCATTTACTTTCACAGAACCGACAGTTTTCAGTATAGGGAGGATAATGTGGCGTGATGTTTGGTGAAAATTAGTACAGCTGCAGTCCCTTGGGCAGATGATAGAACACTGAGTCCCCCCCCCCTCCCTGTCCTTTGTGCCCTTGTGTGACCGCGGCTGCACCCTGCTGCTCTTTATTGGTGTAAAGTGGAAATAATTGGCTGGCTTGTCTGTGAGAGGTCAGCGAGATGGGGAATGAAAATGAGAGAGCTATCTGGGAAAGGTCAGAGAAAGGGGGAATAGAAATGAGAGAAAGTGGAATATTTAAAGTCAATGGAGTGTGGCTTCCCCTAGGACAGAGGAGGGAGGGATGGATGGACACAGAGGTAAAAAGCAACCACTCTCACACCTCCACACCCCCACACACTACCCCACTATAACTCTGTCCCTTATCTGCTGACCATGGTAATGTTGGGAAAAAGCACACAACATTAAGGAAAGATGCATGCACGCGCACACACAAACCTCTTGCTCAATAACACTACAGCTCAGTTCTTTTTCTCTTTTTTACTGATCACCACTGTTTGTCCTTTCAATTGATTTCAATTTTATTTATATAGTGCAAAATCATGACGAAAAAACATATCAAAAGAGATCGAGATAAGGGGGCGCTATGAAATGGAACACAAGGAGCTGCATGACCTCACCCATACTAGCTCATTGGCAAGTATGCGGTGGTTAGCCTTTGCCTGGGTGTGCTTTTTCCCCAGCATTGTGGACTGGTCTTCACCTCTCTGGCAAGGAAACAAACAAACAAGCTGGTGCGGGAAGTAGAGCGCTACAAGTTACATGGACTCACACAGGAGGCGTTACAGCAGTGTGACGGCTGCGCCGCTGTTTAGCTGCGTCGTTTGCCCGGCATCAACTAACACCGGGCTTGTGTCAGCCGCGTAATGGCAGCGAGCCGGCCGTATTCACGCAAGATCACGCGAGAATCCTGAACGTACGAGAGACCCCACTATAAACTGTATATAAGGAAAACAACAACAAACAGCTGACTTTGCTTCTCCGATGTGGAAGAGATTATAAAAGGCATCTGTTGTGTCATAAATGACTGTGTGTTGTTCTACTTCAACAATTAGTCTCTCATCGTTCATGTTGGGACACTTTGATCGATCTTTGATCACCTGGTGCCACCGGTCATGACGTAACGTTGATGTGAAGTTGTTAAAAGCTACATGAACTGCGTATTGCGTTTTATTTTGAAAGGGGGTGGAAGTTTATTATGTTGATTCTGTGTCAGATTTCCTGTCTGGTGCGCAGTGCTCTGTTGAAATTTACGAGGTTTAGCAGCGGCTCACGTCAAAAATAGAAATGCTACAGAATGCTTGCACCGCGTGGGGAGACACTTCTGAGACGCGCCCTGTGTAAATGCTCTCATTAACTAGACTGGACCGCAGCTCAGCCGTAACACGGCCGTAACGTCTCCAGTGTGAGTGGGCCTTGAGATATAGTTGGACTCACCTCCAAACATAGCACTGGTTCCAGAACCAAAATCCTGGAGAGGGGCTGGACTCTCCTTTTCCGGAGTTGCCCAGGGTGAAAGGCACCAGGTGGGTGTGGGGATACTCACATACCCCCCGCTGGGTGTGTAGTGGGAGTCCCCGTGCATGAGGTCTTTAATTGACACCTCTGGAAGAACTTTTCGTGCATCCTGGGGGTAGGTTGGGGGCATGGATTCCAAGTGGGCCATGGTGAAGACCTCCATTGTTGATGCAGCTGCTAGGTAAAGGAGGCCTTTTGGGAGTAGTTGGCCCAAGGTTCTCCTGAGGCAGCAGAGGGGTAACAGGTGGCTAGAAGGGCTGTGGCTTCCATGGTCACAAGGCAAAAACCTGGGTGTGGGAGGAGTTGAGGAAGGCCATGGAGAAGGACTTTTGGTTGGCCTCAAGAAGTTCTGGCAAAAAACGTATGTAATCGTATGCCTCTTTTATGCAGCCTTCTTTAAATTTAAAGTAATTTAAAATAGGCTAATAATACATTAAAAAATAAAATAAACCAACTTAATAATAATAATAATAATAATGACAGCCTTCAGTAAACGTGAAATCATTCAAGCCCATGTCTTGGACTAGGAAGAAAAAGTGCATAAAGACAACTTTAATTGTAGCTCAGTTTGCTACACACTGATCTATTCTGTGTTTAAGCCAGATACCTGGCATCTCTTCTTCCTCAGGATCGAGCAAAGGTGTTCATCTGTCAGACGACTCCTGTGAGATATTTTGGTCATCTTCATGGAGGAGAACAGTTGCTCACATAGATAAGTGCTGCTGAACATGGAGAGCATCTGAGCAGCTTGTGTGCGGGGCTGAGGCATTGTGTCAGGGATGAAATGTGGAAACTGTGCAGCACCCACAGCATCATACTTTAACTTCAGCATGTCACTACACCGGAGTTCAATAAGCTCCATTTGGAGGTTGGTAGGTGCGTTTTCCACGTCAACTGCAAACGGGTCACTGAGCAGTTCAAACCTACATTTCTGGACATCAAATTCGGCAAATTGCCGGGTAAACTCGGCGCAGAGTATGCTGAGTTTTTCAGCGAACTGTGCACATGGGAACACTGCGTTTTAATTGTTTGGCAGCAGGGGAAATGGCCCAGGTTTCCTTGCAGCATCTGATTCTCCCACAGGCACAATTTAGTTTTAAAAGCCCTCACTGCAGCGTACATGTCTGTGATGATATGCTCCCATCCCTGAAGTTGCAGGTTCAGTGCATCAATATGGCTTGTGATGTCACACATAAAGGCCAGCTCACACAGAAACTTTTGCTCCTGGAGCTCTGCTGTGTCTTTCCCTTTGCTTTCCAGAAACTGACATATTTCCTCATGGAGCTCGAAACATCTGTTCAGTACTTTTCCTTGGCTTAACCATCTCACCTCTGTGTGATAAGGCACATCTGCGTATTCCGAAACACATTCCTCCAAAAGAGACTTGAACTGGCCGTGATTTAGACCTTTGGCTCTTATAAAGTTAACTGCTTGTGTTACTGTGGTCATAACATGTTCCATCTTTACGGCTTTGCCACACAGTACTTCTTGATGTATAATTCAGTGCTAAACAGTTAGCTCACCCACACAGTTCTCCTCCCACATCTTCTCCCGCACCCTGCCCACCAGTCCACTCTTTGGGCCGCACATCGCTGGCGCACCATCTGTCGTTAATCCCATGAGTTTATCTCAAGTCAGCTTCATTTCAGTTACACATTTGGAAACCTCTTCAAAGATTTCCTTTCCCGTGGTTGTGCCATGCATTGATTTTAATCCCAGAAGTTCCTCTGTAACACTTTTATCATTTGAGTCCACTCCACGGATGAAGACTGCCAGCTAGGCAGTATCAGATGTGTCACTGCTCTCATCCACAGCAAGGGAGAATGCAACGAAATCTTTTCCTTTTTCCATCAGCTGGTCATATAGACAGCTACTGTGTTTCTGCTCAGGCTCACATTTGAAAATGCTCATTGAAGGGCCAGGCTGTTTTCTGCCTTTTTTTTTTTCTTTTTTTTTGGGGGGGGGTGGGTAACATGGTGCCAGTAGCAGCATGAGGTTGCTAAGACTACTGTCCTGTCAACAGAGGATATCCAGAGCATTCTGGGATTTGTAGTATTAGTGTTATATGTGCTGTATAATACCTGCGGGCCAGCTCTAGTAGTCATTTGGTATTGCCTCACAGGCCAAATATAATTACACTGTGGGCCAGAGTTTGACACCTAAGGTCCAAGGGAAAATGCTGGAGAGTCTTGCATGAAGACTAAGAACAATCTGGCAGTGAGTGTATGAACCAGAGAGGCTTAAATAGATGCTGGATTAAAAGCGCTTTGAATAGTTGGAAGACTGGAAAGGAGATATAGGTACGGTCCATTTTCCATTTATCGAACCTAAGCTAACCAAATAACTTAATTTTATCCAAAATGTACAAATGTAACTGACTTTGGATCAGAATCCATCAGACTTGGGTTCAAGTGTCATTGTAAGGATTTGCTACCATATATTCATTCAGTTTTAAGGAGCAGTTATAACAGACAGCTCTTTCCTATTCCCCACTCAGCCTCGTATTAGCATTAAAACAATTTGAATGGAAATTTCACATTGCTGTCTTCAATATGAATGGATTTAATCAAGCATGCCCTATAAGAAACTTCCAGTGTATATAAAGAGAGGGGAGAGAAGCAGAATGAGTTTCATTTATCACCATTCCGTCTTGTTGACCTTGGCCATGGTGTAAAGCCATTTCAGGAAGTGAGAATGAGGATATAAAAGCTATCGAGCAGCAGTCATTAGGGAACAAAGCCAATAAGAAGCATGTTAAAGGACAGGCTTACTAACTTACCTAGATGTAGCACATGTACACTGTCACACACAGACACACACATGCAGTTCAACGATTCCACAAAGGATACAGAACAGGAAGAATACAGATAATCATGTTTCATGTGGATGGTATCTACAGAATAGAAGACACTTCAGCAAGAACAGATGGCTTCATGTTCTGAGGCCTTCAGCATGCTGTGACCGTGGACAGCTGACTGCTATATTATGTATTACGTGTTACATGCTTCTTCTCACAAGTTTAAGGATCAGCGCTGTTTGCAAACCCTTTTACGTTTTGAAGTTTACATTTCATGCCCAAAGGCACTCCAGTTAGGACCTGCATGCCAAACTGAAGCACCTTTAATGATTAATGTGGGCAAAATAGCAAAGATCAAAACTCTCTGTAGGGCAATTTGGAAGAACAGAATGAAATTACATCTTTTCTGGTACAGCAACAATGTCTATCTAAATTTGAGAGCAAGAACAGCCAAAGTTACTATTTATGTTTTCTCAAGTAGTACACCAGGCATTGGCCCAGAGACATAAATTCACAAATTCGCAAATTCAATTAAATTTATTTATATAGCATCGTATCATAACAAAAGTCCTAACTATAAGCTTTATCAAAAAGGAAAGTCTTAAGTATATTCTTAAAGGTGTTCACCGTGTCTGCCTCCCGAACCAAGAATGGTAGTTTGTTCCACAGAAGAGGAGCCTGATAGCTGAAAGCTCTGGCTCCCAATCTACTTTTGGAGACTATAGGAACCACAAGGAACCCAGCGTTCTGAGAGCGCAGTGTTCTAGAGGGGTAGTAAGGTAGTTTCAGATATGATGGTACATGACCATGAAGAGCTTTGTAAGTAAGGGAGAAGAAATCCTTTGAGGCAGCTGCAAAGCCATGGAAGACATCAATCAACCATGCTGCTGAGTATGTGAGGTGCCGATGTTCGAGGTGAAGGTAAAAAAAATCTTTTCGTTTTGTGGTTTGTCCTCTGGAATTAATAATCAGAGAGCCGTACAATGTCTGAAATGATGAAAAAAAAGGTCTGATATGAAGTTAGATATCAAAAGATGGGTGACAAACTCATCTCTGGCATCTGTCCAGCATCAAGGGTGTGTTACTTTTGGTGAGAACATGAAACATACCATGACTCAAACCTTGCAGGTGAATATACAGACCAGTACCAACAAACTATACATCTATCAGTGTCACATTCCAATCCAATGTATATACAATCTAATGTATGCACGATAAGCAGACTAGACTCACAGTATCCTCCTAAGACCCAAGCTGTTTTTTTACATGCATTTTTTAATTACAAAATATACAAAATATAAAACGTTCAAATAATAATTGTCACGGTTTGTATCAGGCTACTAATGTGTTTTAAACATCGTAGTGAAAAAAAACAAAATGAAAACACATCATAGTGAAAAAACAAAACAAATGTTTTTCCCCCTTTTGACAGTCACAGTTGCAGGTGTGATCACTGAGGACAGAAGGACCCCACTTACGGAGGCCCAGGGGTCACTTGATGACCTTCACAACTTCTCAGAAGAGAGGAGGAGGAATGTGACTAGCTACACACACTCACACTCACCCACCCACACATACGTGTTTACAGGATATATCAGGACGTATGACAAAACTGTGAAAAATGGGTACAGAGGCTTGGGAATCAAATGGTTTCCTCCATTTGGTTCCAGGAATGTGTTTTTGGCTAGGGCTACATTTTTGTCAAACCTGCTACTTATGAGTACATTGTCAAGTTTGGGTGACTTATGAGTGCCGTAACATAACACACTGATATTTCAAGTTTAGGTGAATTATGAAACATAGATACACAGAATTTTTCAATTGTATGTGACTTATAAAGACCAGTTAAAGATTGAGTCTGTATATTTTTAACTTGGTTTCTGTTAAGGTGTGGTCCCCACCTGGGTTAAACACCAGGGACTCCCACACTGGTCTCTTTAAACTTAAGAAGCTTTTCTGATGACATGCGAATGAATTGAACCTAGGGCACATTCTATAAATGTACACCAATAAATCAAACAAAAACAAACAAAGCAAAACATATACAAAGCACCCTTAAAATAACACAACGCTGAAAACTTCTTTTACAATCATGATGCACTTCAAATCAAAGCAGGAGCATCTCAGCATTCACAGATGTAGCAACTCAAAAGTTCCTGTGTTTCCGTGACGGGCCGTGACTGGTCTTTGGCTGGTCCTTCACAGGACCGTGATGGTAATGTAATCCATCGCGATGACGTAGTCAGTGAGGCCCCGACTGGAAACGCCCCTAAGCAGTCTGTGTGAAAACCAGCTGCAATGCCTCATTTGTCCACAGGGAGGAGCGGTGTTCGGCTCAGCTGATCAGCGGATCAGTTGATGGAGAAAACAAAGTTGTGATAAGATAACACTGAGGCAACGCTGTAGCCGCCTGTATCTGCAACACTATGTCACGCACAACACCAACATGCCAACATAAACTTATTATTAAAGAAAACTAATGTCCGTTTTTTAAGTATATTTTTGGGGCCTTTTATGGATATGACAGTTGAAGATAGACAGGAAGCAGGGGGCACAGAGACGGGAAATGACACCCAATAAAGAGCCGTCCGATGCGGGATTCAAGCCCGGGGCCAGCTGCAGCGAGGGCCTGCAGCGATAGCCTGCAGAACCCACCACACTACCGACCACCCCGTAACTGTTTTTTAAGAGTTATATGTTTGATGCTAACTGAAGCCTGCAGTATGAAACACATTCGATTTCTAAGCGTTCAGCTTGAACAGGAACTTTTAAGGTTGCTACTACTGTAACAGCAGAAATTCAATGTTGAACAACTTAAACCTTCAATGAATTAATCGAATGTCATTCTATTTACTCATCTTCCTTTTGAGCACAGTTATTCTATTGTGGATGTAGTACTTGATAGCAGCCCAATAGCACACTTTAAGAGCCACTACTTCTGCTTTCAGGCAGGACTTGCAGTCCCCTTTACCTGGCAATGTTTTATGAAATGAGACATGTGTCTTTTAACAGCCCCCACTTCATCATCTGTCCACTTGCGTCTCGCCTTTGCAACTGTCATAAGTGGGGGGAAAAGAAAATCTCTTAATGAAACAATGGCTCTACTAAAGTGAAAAATGCAGATTAGGAAATTGTTTTTTTTTCCAATATTTTAGTTAATATGAATACAACTAACCTTGCTTTTGTCGACGTTTGGACATTGAACCTTGAGATATGCCCTCCATGGAGTCAAGGGTGGTTGAGGCAGATGTGCCCTCCATGAAGCCACTTTAAATGGATCTTGAAAGTAAGAACTGCTATCAATTTTGATATCCTTTTATCTCTCAATACACTCTAGAATTTATGAAGAAAATCAACTTACCAGAGCTCGTCATGGCCACTGAGAGTCCCCATAGTTGTATGTAATCTCAGTCTTTGCTGGGATGTTTTTAATGGCAAATAAGCAAAGATGAGGTGTGCCCTGGATCGTCAGTTTTTTCACTTTTGGAGAAATGTCATTATCATTTACTAGCTGGCCCAGTGAGTCATCATCTCGTGAGGCGTCAATGCTTAATTTGAACAAGGAAACACGTGCAAGTTTTTTTCAGTATTGAGTATTAATATATGTATATATAATGTTGCCAAGAACAACCCATCTCAAATGGGCCTTTACTTACCACCATGGGCATTGCCCCATACAAAGTCAAAGAGGTAGACATTTTTCTTGTCCGAGTACTCTTTTTGCATCTTGTCCCGTTCTTCTTTTGGGATCAACTCCCCGCAGTATTCAAGCACGAACGACCCCTTTTCGATTGGAGTGCACGTGAAGACACCAAATCCTAATACACCAAAAGTCATTAGTTAGTGTCGAGTAATAGAATTGGGGGCCTAGCAGCATAACAGCATAGCAGGCAAGCCTATGCCTGCTCATACACCAAATTTCGTGTCGATATATGAAGGCATCACAGAGATATTGGTCCACTTCTGGTTTGGTGGCTTTGGTTATGGCAAAAGTGTTTGGAGTTCAGACATGAAACTTTAACCATCAGCCAGCCATGGTCTGGCTTTTTTTGTAAATTATTTCAATGCTACAATGTCCAGCTCTTAGCTGCACCAGAGTTAGCTGTAAGCTTGTTTAGTTTACTAGCATATCACATTTGACTAACATTTTCAACCCAACTAATCGACATATATATGTATGTATTTAGTGATTGAATGGTTAGTGTTGTGGTATCCTAACCACTCCGAGTTCTGCTGACCTAGTGGACTACAGAGCAGGGTTCCCAAGGGCGCTTGAATTCCTTGAAAATGCTTGAATTTCAATTTAGTGTTTTCAAGGTTGTGAAAATGCTTGAATTTTTTGTGAAGTGCTTGAAAAAGCTTGAAATTTGTGTGATGTCTATCTTAATAAACAAAACAAAAATGTTTCCTAAGCGGCTATGCGCTTGATTCGATGCCTTTACATGCAGAACGCAGTTATCATACTCGCTTGGTGTTCTGCCGAGAAATAACAGTAGACTACTATCGACACCTGTTGGTCACTGTTATTGCGCTATGGTAGTTACACAATACACTGCTCACAAGCTGAGACTACAAGCCAATTCACAATTAGAAAAAATCAAAACAGTCAATCTACCACCATATAATATAATGCTAATTAGACCCATATTATTATGCCATACAGTGGCACTGCTGCGCTTCCCATGAACATCATGGCAAACACAACTAGTAGGCTACCTATTTAAAGGTGCTGGAAAAATGGAAAAACTGGTGCTTGAAAAGTGCTTGAATTTGTTCATGAAAAAGGTGTGGGAACCCTGACAGAGAGAAATTCAGTTTAAAGAAGACACAATACAAGTATTCAGTTTCACCTTTGCAAAGGGAGAACCCAGCATATACAGACTCCGCAGTCTGCCTCTACTCCGGTCTGCTGAGTTCTGCCCCCCGCAGCTCTTAGGCTGTTTTTATTAACACACACAAGTGGGCAGTCTTAGGTCACTTCCCATTTCTATTTTCTACCCCTACGCCTACTCCTTAGCCCTACCCCTTGCCCCGTCAATGGGAGGGGCGAGGGGTAGGGCTGAAAAGCAATCCCTACGAAATGGGACATCCCTCCAACACTCTCATACGTCAGCTCATTGTCGGCGCGGAACCTTATCAGCCTCCTTGTTTGGGCTTGAGACCCTGTGAAATACACGGTCATACTTGTGATAATAGTAAGCGAAATGTAATGTATTTACACAAAGTTTAAGTGATTAGCACCACGCAGTGTTACATCAACTGGTGGTGTAACATGATATATGTGGCATGGTGTATGACTATTTTGTACCATTCGATACCCCTTGGGCACTTACCTGTCCACTTAGCTATTTTACGTGTTTTGCTAGCAGAGTTCGGTTAAGCTAGCTGGCCTGGTCATACTGAACCAAACCATATCCATGTAGTTAGTAAGCGAAATGGCGCACACAACACTTAAAGCAGCTTATTTGTGGTCAAAACAACTACGTTTCTTGTAAATACTTTGGTTGCAGTTTTTTCACCCTTCCGTACATCGTTAGCTTGCTGCTACACGCTAATCTAGCGATTCCCCCACCTACGTTTTATGGAGAATCTCACCACTACACATTGTGACAATGTCAAACTTTATACAACACTTCAATGTAAAACGTTATACAACACTTTATCAACAGTTATAAATAGTTATTTACGAAAAACAATACATTTATGTCCGTTGGGAGATGTCGCCGCCATTAAATTTGGTTGTGTTGTCGTTGACAATGCCGCGTTGTGTTATGGGAAATGTTTCGTAGCCCTCCTTTCGGAGTCAGCCTGCCTCAACCGCTCACTTTGGAGGGGTTCTAAGCCAATCCCCTACCCCTACGCCTTCGTGTTAAGGAGAATTGGGATAGCCCTACCCCTTCACGGGAACACGCAAAAGGGAGGGGTAAGGGGTAAGGCGAAGGGGTGAAATGGGATTGGCCCTTACATGTAAGCGTCACACATCCCCGTTCTTTAACCAATGGTTACATAGCACATGATTACTTTGTCGTTAAGACCAAGTCACACATAGCCTCAGCACTATTATACTTTGTTGTTCTTAAAAAAACAGGCTAGCAGACCCTACTTCTCCTTTCTCAGAGACAGGCCTAGTGACACATCCAGTTTGCTTCACACTGTGGTGCAATAACTGCTAGTCCGCACAGAGCTTATCTAACGGCACGCAGCTGTTGCCGCATCCTGTTATCATTACAAAGCGCAGTTCAAAATAACACCTTTTGTTTCAACAGTATTCTAAGCGAGCTTTAAGCATCAGTAGTCAAACTGCACATACTTTAAGATTCATATAAACATTGAATGTATATTTCCACATTATTTATTACATTTAGACAATTTACAGCTTTTTAGCTGCACTAGAGATTTTTTTTTTCTCATTTTACATGTGTGCATGTTTACTAGCATATTAGCTGTTTTAAGGAGAGTCAGTCCATGAGTAGATGTACGTGTACAGTGATCCCTCGCTATATCGCGGTCCACTTTTCGCGGACTCGCTGTTTCGCGGATTTTTTTCAGTGTCATTTTGCATGCTTTTTTTTTTTACAGCGTACTGTACAGTATGAACGCGCATTGTGTTCTGCGTCCTGATTGGCTAAAAGAGAACCGCACATGTGTTCTACGTCCTGTTTAAGGGAGTACTGTACAAAATGTGTGTTAAAGGGTGTATAAAAGTGTGTGGTTAGGGGTTTTACGGCCTTAAAACATGTATAATAATTGTAAAACTCACTTCGCGGATTTCGTTTATTGCGGGTTATTTTTGGAATGTATCCCCCGTGATAAACGAGGGTTCACTGTACGTCATGTTTAGCGACATGCTAAGTTCTTATTTTTACACTTTTTTTTCCAAATTTGCTCTTCATTACAAACATCAAACGCTTCTATAAATATCTAAATAAGAATAAGCCATAAAATAAGACAGGACTTCTTAGCTGGTCGACGTTTGTGTATGGAGCTGCCCCTTGAATCTTCCCTCGTGTTTCGCTGCCATATTTAATTTTTACCGTAGTATGTTAGACTCTTCTGACACCACCAGATGGCAGTGTAAGTGCCCACATACAAGTCCATAACACCCCTAATTCAACAGTGAACACGACTGTGGACATAAGAGCTAAAAAAGTGCTGTCCGCGCATGTGACCTCTAAGCTCTAGGAGGAGCCAGATGAGATCACAGAGACACATCACCAAAGCCAGCCTGAGTCAGGAGGAGGAGGACGAGAGGGGGATTCATATAAGGCCAGTGTCCACAACAGTTAACTGTGTGCACCTGAGATCTGCTGCTGTGTGTCCTCGCAAACTCCAAGTCACACCAGGATGTTTCACATTCTGTTCATCACTGGTAAAAAGTTCCATATATAGTTGCAATCAATACCCCAAAGATTTTAGAATTTCATTAATTAAAGTTTTTAAAGAGCACAATTCTACTTAGGATGACTTCTTCATGAGTTGAGTGATACATGAAACATACATGATGACACATGATTTAGCAGTAGAGAAGCTTATCTATGGAGAAGCTTTTGATTTGACATATCAGCCAGGCCACCAAGGGGTTTAGTATTGCATTCTTATAAAGATAGGTGATTTTATGACGTGTGGTTATCTGGAGTCCACTATCCTTTGCAGTCATAGCACTACAGGTTTGATCACATTTGCAGCCCACTTAGAGGAACATTATTATAAATGAGGACATATCCCAGCAGTAATTACATTGTCAGTAACTCTATGCATTCTGATATGTCCTCTTATACACAGAGGGAGTCTGGTACCATGCCAACAAACCCTTCAAACCTCTCCTTGTGCAGCCTGTGTCTTGGCAGATTTGTTCTGTCATTTGCTCAATCTCTTTCACTGATTTATGCAGCAACTCAAGTCAAGTGCTGTCATTATTTCCGTGCTGCTGCTGGCACTCCTTGGACAGACTTATACTTCCTCCATGTCTGACTGATCTGAGTGTAATCATAACCAAAAATCACTTTGCAGATTGGTGCAGTCAAGGATATCCCCAGAGAAGAGGGGTTTCATGCTCAAACAGCTGCTTGAGGTGGAATATTTAGTCACTGAGTCACTTTGACTAAGTATCACTTTGACTTATCTATCTCACAATTTTGACCTAAAAAGAAACAATTCAGATATAGTATCTCTATAAAATTTCAACTTCTAACATTGCATACATTTGCTGCCTATTAATGATTTATTCTTGGTAGGTCAAACAATGAATAAGAAAAAATTGTAAGATACAAAAAAGAAATTATAAGATTAAGAAATCTTTTATAAAAATGTATATACATTTTTATAAAATTGATAAGAAATCAGATCTATATCTATATAATATCTATAATATTATATCTATAATATTCTGTAATACATTCCAGTCTGAGGGTGCAATGTCTAGAGTTTGTGGGGGCAGCGGGCAGAGAAGGAAGGGGGGGGCAGTACTGGGAGGGAGTTCAGCATCCTGATGGCCTGGTGCATGAAGCTGTCTCTCAGTCTGCTGGTTCTTGCCCAGAGGCTCCTCATTCTCCTCCCGGAAGGCAGGAGGCTGAAGAAGTATGGAAGAATTATCCTATTTTTATTCAAGAGCGCACATTTTCAGTTTGAGAGCATGATTTCTCCTTCTCGTGCTCAGATTTATTGTCCTCGTGCTTACATTTTATGCTCACACTCAAATCTAATGTGCTCGCGCTCAAAACATGTCCTGTGCGCGCTCTGATCTAATGTGCTCGCGCTCAAAACATGTCCTGCGTGCTCAAAACATGTCCTGCGCGCTCAGATTTTTTCTGCTCGCGCTCAAAACAGCACATCCTCTCAGGTTGAAGTGTCTGCACAGACTGAAGGATGTCCCGCCCTGCGCTTAAATTAGTGTTTCACCAGCCAATAGGGAGACAGCTAGAGTCTGGCCCAATCTTAGGTGTGTTTCTTCACGCTTTTTGGGCACTTCGCAGGGGTGGGTATATGGTCTGTTTGTAAAACTGCCTTTCTTAAAAATACACCAATTTACCATACTAGCCAGCTATTTGAATCGTCACCTATTTAAGACGCCAGTTTATTTATGTATAATTAATCTTAAATAATCCTAAAAAGAGTTATCGTCGTTTAGATACCGAATGATTCCATTTATCGTAGACCGTTTCTAATTTTATATCAGCGGGATATTTTATATTGTAACGGACTGTGTATGGACTGTGTTTACGCTGTGGCTGTGAGTTGTGTTCACTAGGTTAGGCTGCAGTGTATGGGTGACGTTTTGGGAGAGGGGTGTTGTTAGAGGCTGTGAAGCCTGTCAGTCAAGGAGCGGGAAGCAGCCACCTGGATTGGTCAAGGACCTGGGGGGGGGTGTGTTCAGGTGTGTGTGTGTGGGGAGACGAGAGCCGGGACGAGTGAGAGAGAGCCGAGTGAGAGAGCTACGAGCGTCCATGTGCTATGCTGTCTGTTCGCCTGTTTTTATTGTTTTGGCGTCGGCTACGGCCTACAGTAGCCTGTGTTCCAGTTCGAGAATAAAACCCAGAAAACCCAGTTGCTTCGTAGCCTCATTGTTCCGGGTCGCTACAATTGGTGTCAGAAGTGACCGGACTTCGAGAGTGCAGCAGGACACAGAGAGCGGGTGAGAGAGATGGCAGTGAGGATGGCTACAGAGGCTGGCTTGGGCTCTTCTCGCCGCGCCGGAGAGGGCGATGCTAAAGGCGGGAGAACAGCAGCTGCCAGGAGCATGGACATGAGCAGACAGGTAGAGCCACACAGGGGCGCCCTCCCACCCACAATGAAAACCCCCAGATATGATGGCAAAGCGGGCTAGGAAGCTTTTCATGCACAGTTTGAACTGTTAGCTCAAGCTGGCAGGTGGTCCACTGAAGAGAAAGCACTGCAGCTAGCAATGTGCTTTACTGGAGACGCTTTGTCAAGCCTGCTGCTATTAAGCCCAGACGATAGGAGCGACTATGATGCCTTAGTCGGAGCTCTAAAGAGACGGTTTGGACTATGCTCGGCAGCCAGCCTGCTACGATCTGAGCTGTGCAGCCGCCAGCGGCGACCAGGAGAGCCACTGAGAGATCTGGCTAATGATGTTGAAGGTCTAGTTCACCGCACCTATGCTCACATGCCTCCAGCCATCCAGAGCGAGTTAGCCCGAGACCATTTCCTCCAGGCCTTGCTGCCAGCCGACCTGCGTATCCAGACACTGTTGGCTCATCCTAGGTCTCTACAACAGGCTTTGGAGCTGGCTATAGAAAGAGAAATGCTGTGTGCTGGTTCCCTGGCAGGCACGCTCGACACATCACCAAAGGTGAGAGCTGCTAATGTAACTGACTCAAAGGCAACAGAACCAGCCTGGATGGACAAACTGACACAGCTAGTGGCCAGGCCATCTAGTCCGAGACTGCCCCCGCACACCTCAGAATCAGGGAAACGCACCAGGGACCGCATGACCGGGACAATGCGGACCCTTAAACCTTTGTCCCGACCCCTTCCAACAGTGCAACACTCCAACCAAGCAGTAGCAGAGCGACCAGCAGAGGATCTTGATGGACAGCTGGAGCGGCTAGTGGTACTGGGCCGAACCTGGATTGGAGACTGCTGGTACGCGTCAGTGACTATTGGAGGAACACGCTGCTCTGCACTCGTGGACACGGTTTCCTCAGCCACCCTGATAAAACCCAGTGTGCTGAGTGCTGAGATCTTGGTTTTCCCCACCGTGGTGAAATTGCAGACTGTCACCGGAGAACGAGCTCCAATGGTGGGGGAAGCAGTAGTGACTCTGGGGTTGGGGAAGAAGTCAGTTCGCTGCCCAGTGTGGGTCGCGAGCCTGGAGGACTGTATTCTGGGACTAGATGTTCTTGAAGCATTGGACTGTGTTATTAACACCAGGAAAGGCACGCTCACCTTTCCAGATGGACATGTTATCCAGATGTCTAAGCGGCCGTCCCAACCTGGCTGCTCTGTGACCCACACTGTCACAGTTAGGGCAGCTGAGACAACAAACGACACGGACGTCCGCTGCACATTCCCCAGTGAACCACCCTTGCCACCCTCCACCCTGACCACCACTGCTTCACACACACATCCACCCTCCCTCTCACTAGCAGATGGATGTGAGAGAGTCTCGGCCGTGAGGGAGGTTTGGCAAAAAAACTGTGATGGTCTGAGCCCCAGTATACGGAGTCTGCTGTGGCAGCTGCTGCTCGAGTTCAAGGAGTGTTTCTCATTGTCTGAGGAGGATGTGGGCCGGACAGACCTGATCCAGCACAACATTGATACTGGAGACGCACAGCCCATCAGGATGAGACCTCGTCGTCTTCCCCTAGCCAAGCAGACTGCGGCAGACAAAGCCCTCCGAGAGATGCAGCAGGCTGGACTCATTGAGCCCTCCACGAGCTCCTGGGCCTCTCCAGTCGTCATGGTTCCCAAAAAGGTGAAAGAGGACTGGAGGTTTTGTGTGGATTTCAGACCCCTCAACAAAGTGACCAAAAAAGACCCCTACCCCCTCCCACGCATCGACGAGGCCCTCGACACTGTGGCAGGGTCGTCTTGGTTCTCCTCTCTGGACCTGCGTAGTGGGTACTGGCAGGTTCCCCTTGCTCCTGAGGCCAGACCCAAAACTGCCTTCATCACCAGCGGCGGCCTGTGGCAGTTTAAAGTCCTCCCATTTGGCCTCTGCAACGCCCCCGCCACATTTGAGAGACTGATGGACAAGGTACTTGCTAACATTCCCCGCCAAGAGTGTGTTGTGTACCTCGACGACATTCTGGTCCATGGTGATTCCTTCGAGTCAGCTCTCGGGGCACTCAGACGGGTGCTGGAGAGAGTGGCGGCAGCAGGACTGAAACTACATCCCCAGAAATGCTGTTTCCTGAGGCGGGAGGTCACCTTCTTGGGACACAAATTGGGAGGAGGAGGGGTCGGCACCGCGCATGAGAAGGTGCAAGCTGTGAAGGATTGGCCCACCCCTGACTCCGTGCAGGCCCTGAAGAGTTTCCTGGGACTGGCCTCCTACTACAGGAAGTTCGTGAGGGGGTTCTCCTGCATAGCGGCGCCCCTGTTCCGTCTCCTGCAAAAAGGAGAGACATTCACATGGACAGAAGAGTGCCATGCGGCATTCACGACCCTACAAAGAGCCCTTGTGGAGGCCCCGGTCCTGTCTCCACCTGACCTCACCCTGCCTTTCATCCTGGACACAGACGCCAGCAACGTTGGCTCCGGGGCTGTGCTGGCTCAGGTGACGCCTGGAGGAGAGAGAGTAGTGGCATACTACAGCAGGACGTTCAACAAGGCAGAACGTCGCTACTGTGTCACCAGAAGAGAGCTGCTCGCTGTGGTCAGTGCCATACGACATTTCAAGTATTACCTGGGCGGCCTCCACTTCACGGTCAGAACTGATCACTCCGCTTTGCAGTGGCTCATGTCTTTCAGAGAACCAGAGGGGCAGCTGGCACGCTGGATCGAAGAGCTACAAGCCTATGACTTCACTGTGGTCCACAGGCCAGGGGCCCAGCATGGGAACGCTGATGCACCTTCTCGCCGCCCCTGCAGCGCTGACTCCTGCCAGTTCTGCAAGAAAAGAGAGATACTAGAGAGAGAGCAGCTAAACCCTGAGGTGAGATGTGCAGCTGTGAGGGAGGAGGGGCCGACCACCGACCAGAGACTGACAGCTGTGGATAGAGCAGAGTGGGCACACAAACAGGGGGATGATGTGGACATCAGACCTGTACTCTCCTGGGTGGCGGCACAGCGTCAACCTCCATGGGAAGATGTTGCCATGTTTTCACGAGCTACAAAGGGACTTTGGTCGATGTTTGGAGCTCTGCGCCTGTGTGATGGAGTGCTGCAGAGGGGCTGGAAGGAGCCAGCTACAGGAGAGACACGGTGGCAGGTGGTGGTGCCAAAGGCCCTGCGGGAGACGGTGCTTCAGGCAGTGCACGGTGCGCCTGGTTCTGGCCACTTTGGAGTAGCTAAAACTCTCCGCCGGCTCCGACAGGGGTTCTATTGGGGCCAGCATCAACGAGACGTGGAAGACTATTGTCGCCGCTGCGACAGTTGCACTGCACGGAAGGGCCCCACAGAGAGATCACATGCTCAGCTCCAGCAGTTTCCAACAGGGTGCCCCATGGAAAGGGTGGGAATTGATGTTCTCGGGCCGTTTCCCCGTACAGATAGGGGAAACCGGTACATTCTCACCGCTATGGACTACTTCACCAAGTGGCCAGAGGCCTACAGTCTGCCAGACCAGGAGGCTGAGACCATCGTAGACGCGCTGGTGGAGGGGATGTTCAGCAGATTCGGGGTGCCAGAGGTCATCCACACTGATCAGGGGAGGAACTTTGAGTCCCGTGTGTTTGCAGTAAAGTGTGAAAAACTTGGCTCCCACAAGACCCGAACCACACCCCTCCACCCTCAGAGCGACGGTCTCGTGGAGAGGTTTAACCGCACACTAGCACAGCAGCTAGCCATCGTGACAGCTAAACACCAACGCGACTGGGATACACACGTCCCCCTGGTGTTAATGGCATATCGCACGGCGGCCCAGGACTCCACTGCCTGCTCCCCTTCCCTCCTCATGTTGGGCAAAGAGATCCGGACTCCAGCAGAGATGATGGTAGGAAGACCACCTGACACCCCTGGGGTTCCCCCGGGACCGGAGTATGCTAGGAAGCTACAGGACTGCCTTGAATCCGCCCACGAGTTCGCCAGAGGTCAGCTTCTGAGTGCAGGAGCGAGACAGAAGAGGAACTATGACGTGCGTGCCAGAGGACGCCATTTTGAGGTTGGAGAATCAGTGTGGGTTTATAACCCCCAAAGGAAGAAGGGCAGATGCCCTAAGCTGGACAGTGTGTGGGTGGGGCCCTGCAGGGTCCTAGAGAGACTGGGTGAGGTCGTGTACAGGGTCCAACTGCCACCAAGGGGGCGGAAAGTTGCTCTACATCGGGACAGGCTGGCTCCCTACCGGGGCGCAGCTGCTCCATTGGGACCGAGGAATACGACTCCAGACCCCCCCAGAGACAGCCCAGAGTCCCAACGAGCTCCCTCTGGGGACCCGGATGTGTCATCCGGGCCCTCACAACCTTCCCCTTCACCAGGCCCCTCCCCTGCCCCTTCCCCCTCACCAGGACCTTTCCCGGGGCCTCCTTCTCCTAACCTGGGTCGGACACGGCCGCGGAGAAATCACAGACCCCCTGCCCACCTGAGAGACTTTGTTTGCCCCCTCGGGGGCGAGGGACTTTGAAAGGGGGGGGTAGTGTAACGGACTGTGTATGGACTGTGTTTACGCTGTGGCTGTGAGTTGTGTTCACTAGGTTAGGCTGCAGTGTATGGGTGACGTTTTGGGAGAGGGGTGTTGTTAGAGGCTGTGAAGCCTGTCAGTCAAGGAGCGGGAAGCAGCCACCTGGATTGGTCAAGGACCTGGGGGGGGGTGTGTTCAGGTGTGTGTGTGTGGGGAGACGAGAGCCGGGACGAGTGAGAGAGAGCCGAGTGAGAGAGCTACGAGCGTCCATGTGCTATGCTGTCTGTTCGCCTGTTTTTATTGTTTTGGCGTCGGCTACGGCCTACAGTAGCCTGTGTTCCAGTTCGAGAATAAAACCCAGAAAACCCAGTTGCTTCGTAGCCTCATTGTTCCGGGTCGCTACAATATACTATAAATACACATGAAAGCATACCTGTGTTATGGTAGCTGAGTGGTTAAGCACACTGCCACCTGTTGTATTTTGAACCATGGGACGCCGGTTCACATCCCGGCGTAATTCTCACGTTCAACAAGACATGGTGGGTGAATAGGCTAGACTACGTGATTAAAAAGGTATAATATAAAATACGCTATGATGATAATGACTTAAGGATAACATTGGTAGCCTATTTACGACGTACGAATCAGTGCTCAATGCACCTACATATATATGTCTATGATTACTTCGGCGACGCCCCCTGAATAGGCATGATTAACCAATATTGATCCATATATAAGGCACATCGGATTATATATTATATATAAATATTATCATAATAGCTTATTTTATATTATACCTTTTTAATCACGTAGTCTAATCTATTCACCCACCATCTCTTGTTAAACGTTACAATAAGAGAATTACACGGATTATATTACAGTAACAGTCATCAGTTAATTTTAATTCAAAATCATAATATGACATGCAGCAAGAGTGCAACGGTCAGGGTGCGAACCGGGGTCCCATAGTTCAAAATGCAACAGGTGGCAGTGCTTAACCACTGGGCTATAACACAGGTGTATTTATAGTGTAGTGGTATGAGGCATCGCTGCATCACGCCCTCCCTGGCCTATTTGCCAATCGCTTTTCGAGCAGAGGGGATAAAAGTAGGTCATGCCCCTCTCCTTGACCTCTCGCTTCCTGCCTCTTCAGCCCGTCCACCTCCGGGTCGCTGTGTGTGCTGCTTGCATCCGAGCACAGGTAGGTGCACCTTAGTGTGCTGCTTGTGTATGGTCGGGAGCGTTTCACTGAACTTAAATGTAAATCTTTAATAGAGCCGGCACCTCCGTCGCAGCCCAGGTGATATATTGATATCTGCCGTCGATCAGCGCATCGGTGAGTTACGATGAACTTTTACCATTTACCCTTTAACTTGCTGTTAGCCAGGTGGCCAAGTCTTCCTTTCGCCCCTCTCCCTCTAACAGTCAGCTGATCGCTTTGCCGTGTGGTGGCTGTCTCCCCCCGCTACGCCGACTCTTCACTCCTCTCCCTCTTTGGACGGGACGCTATGTAGCCGGACTGAACCGGACTTTTAGTGGGACGCTGAACTGAGTAAGACGAGCACTGATTAATTGTGGCTACCGCTGCTTCGCTGCTACGGCTCGCTGCTACTGCTTCGCTGCTACTGCTTCGCTGCTACTATTTTGCGGCCGCTCCCCCGCGGCTTCTACCGCCTCACCGGCTTGGTGTTGGTTTCTGTCGTCTGACCGATCGACTGGTTTCCTGCAGCTGATCCTGTACATCGTGTGTGCGTGTGCATGTGAGACCGAGCGTATTAGTTAACTTTTATCTGTTGAATGGATTAAGTTTCTGGGTATACCGGGGCAATTTACTATCTTGTTTTGGGGAATTTATTGTTTATTTTCTATTGTGACTCTGCTTTGAACAAAGAGTATTGGTTTAATATCTCTGGCCACAGACCTTGTTGGTTTGTTTTTGTTTATTTGGTTCAGACTAATGATTTAATCTCATGCTTTTGTTCATTGTTTGGTTTGTTTCTTTACCTGGAGCCCTCTTAATATTTGTTTCCCCTTGTCCCCCAGAGCTGATGGCCGACTGTGGTGGTGGTCCTCCAGGGTGGTGGTGATCCCCTTGTGTGTGTGCGTGATCCCCGTTTGACATTTTCTTCGTGTGAACATCACGTTTTTGTTGTGTGTGGGGTGCTCTTCTTTCTTTGGACTTCACCTTATTCCCCTTTAAGACCCTCTTCCCCGATTGGTAAGCCTCAGCGGGTACTCCCCCCTTTTTCTGTTGTTGGGTCTCCTTGTTTTATGTCAAACACTTGTTGATTTTAGTGAAATAAATTTTTTGTAAGTGAACACTGAACTCCGTCTCCTGCTCTCCCCGAGTTAACGAACCTGTGTGTCCTTCAATTGGTGCTAGTTTAGTCTTAGTACGGGTCCTTGGGCCCTAACCCAAGGTGGTGTTGTCGGTATTAAACAACTAATAAAGTAATAAAAATAAAGTATTAACCCCCCCGTGCCGCCACAATAGTATATAAAATATCCCGCTGATATAAAATTAGAAACGGTCTACGATAAATGGAATCATTCGGTATCTAAACGACGATAACTCTTTTTAGAATTATTTAAGAAGAATTATACATAAATAAACTGGCGTCTTAAATAGGTGACGATTCAAATAGCTGGCTAGTATGGTAAATTGGTGTATTTTTAAGAAAAGGCAGTTTTACAAACAGACCATATACCTGCCCCTGCGAAGCGCCCAAAAAGCGTGAATGAACACACCCAAGACTCTAGCTGTCTCCCTATTGGCTGGTGAAACACTAATTTAAGCGCAGGGCGGGACATCCTTCAGTTTGTGCAGACACTTCAACCTGAGAGGACGTGCTGTTTTGTGCAAGAGCAGAAAAAATTTGAGAGCGCAGAGGACATGTTTTGAGCGCGAGCAGAAAAAATCTCAGTGTGCAGAACATGTTTTGAGCACGAGCACATTAGATCTGAGCGCGCACAGGACATGTTTTGAGTGTAAGCACATAAGTTTTGAGTGTGAGCATAAATTGTGAGCACGAGGACAATAAATCTGAGCACGAGAAGGAGAAATCATGCTCTCAAACTGAAAATGTGCGCTCTTGAATAAAGATAGGATAATTCTTCCATAAAGAAGTGGTGGTTGGGGTTGGTGGGGTTGCCCAAAATGCTGAGAGCTTTGCGGGCTAGGCGTGTGCTGCAAATGTCCTGGAGGGACGGGAGGGGGGCACCAATGATCTTCTCAGCTGCTCTCACCATGCGCTGCAGGGTCTTGGGGACTGGAGCTCTGGCTCTTCTTAGTTTGCGGAGGAAGTAGAGGCGCTGCTGGGCTTTCCTGGCCAGTAATGCAGTGTTGGTGCTCCAGGAGAGGTCCTCAGTGATGAGCACACCCAGGAACCTGGTGCTGCTCACTTTCTCCACAGCAGCACCGATGGTCGTCTTCTCCACGTTCAAAGAGAAATTATTGTCTCTGCACCACTTGGCCAGTTGGCTCACCTCATCCCTGTAATTTGACTCATCATTTTTGTTGATGAGCCCCACTACAGTCGTGTCATCTGCAAACTTAATGAAGAGGTTGGTGTTGTGTGTTGGTGTGCAGTTGTGGGTCAGCAGGGTGAACAGTAAGGGGCTAAGCACGCATCCTTGGGGAGCCCCTGTGTTTAGCCTGATGGTGCTGGATGCGTTGCTGCCAACCCGGACTGCCTGTGGTCTTCTGGTCAGGAAGTCCAGCAACAAGTTGCAGAGTGAGGTGCTTAATCCAAGACAGTCCAGTTTTTGATCAGCTGCTGGGGGATGATGGTATTGAAAAGAAGGATCTCCTCACACTGGCTGGAGACAGGGACAGCACCTGGTCATCTGGAGGGGGAGTTGTCTTCTGTGCAGGTGTGGTGGCTCCTTGTGTCTCTTCTGTCGGTGAAGTGGTGGGTTATCCTGCTCCTGTACTGCCTCTTTGCAAGCCTGATGCCACGGGACAGGTTGGCTCTTGCTGATCTCAAACCAGCCTCATCACCTGCTCTGGGCCGAGGTTGTGTAGCTCCTCAGCGTGAGTCGGGTTTATCTTCCAGAAAAAAGTATTTCCGATGTCAAAAAGAGTCGCGCCGTGGGATGGACAAACGCGACGAAAACGTAAAATTCCTCGAGCATGCCGAGGAAGACAAACATGTAAAACACACCATTTTTGGGACAGAGAGGGGCTGCTGCGTCCGTACGTGCCACCATCTAGAAAAGACATTTAGCTTCATCTTTTGAACCTTCTCTTTGTGTTTGGAGGGTTCAGACTGCTGTGAATGAATTTTAACTTTTTGCATTTACAACAAGCTAGACTGTTAATATTTAGGTGATGAGATTCATTGGGTCTTAAATTCCAAAGTCGAGAAGAAACTGTTTAATTTGACTTTGTGTTGTAAATGTGTCCTGTGGAGTGACTTTCCCAAACAACTCACACTGCAGTCCTATTTAATCCCCTAGAAGCCACCTCACATCAGCTTTTAAATGCACACATATGACTGGAATTCTTATGAGGTATTGGTAAAAGTCTGTCTTACCTTCAGCCCTCTGCTCTTATTTTCTCTTTCCCTCTCCACCTCCAAACCTTAATCCCTTGTTCGCACCACCCTGCTTCCAGCACCAACCTAAAAGCTCTCATCTCTGGCTCTGTTGTTATTTTAGTCTCCACTGCACTCATGTTGGCCTAATGAAGTGTGGATGAGCCTATGGTGACTGGATCTCATTTATCATTGACTTTGAGTTTAGTTTACAGAGCTCTGAATAATTTATTATGTATGAATGGGGGTTTAGAGTCTATCACAGTTTGATAATGTATTCCTCCTTGAAGCCTTCCCTGAATCCTGATGAAGCAAGCTGAGCGTCTGTGCTTACACACACAATGTGTGCTGATGTGGCTGCCGTACAGTAGGCTGGAATGTGTTTGGAAACTGATATGCCCTGATTCCCTCCTCATAGCTTTAGAGTAGGGTTTTTTCTCACTGATCTTAAAGCATTCAACAGATGGAAACAAATCAATGCAAATAACCACTGAATTCTGAGCACATCACCACGGTAAAAATGTTTTTGTAGCAGGGTTTTACCTTGATTTCATGAAAGGGAACATAAGTGTAATACAGTACTGATGTTGAAATGTATTGTGTTGGCTTTTCAAAGTGCAGACTGGGGCAACAAAGAGTTATTTAAACAGCAAAATGTGAACCATTAGATGTCTGAAGTGGACCAGATAGAGAGCTGGGTCCTATTTAAGTTACAATGTAAATATTTCAAATGAGAAACCTAGAGCAGTGAAACATTGAGCATGATGTCACTGCATGTACACAGCACTTCAGAGACTGCACTGAAAAGTATTTCTGTTAAAAGAGTACAGTTTTGCTCTGATCTTGCAATCAAAAAGGTCTAAAGTCAGCATAAACATGAATTCAGCACAGAATAATATTGAATTGAAATAAGACTGTGCAAAGGTGACTACTTTGAAGAATGTAAAATATAAAACATATTCTGCTTTTTTACATGTATTTATTCACCACATAATTCCATCTGTGTTTTGATGTCCTAGGTGTTCATTTACAATGTATAAAACTAAAAATGAAGAAAAAACATTGAAGGAGAAGCTGTGCAAAAACATTTGACTGCTGCTGTATCAGAACACTTTCATTAGCAGAAGTTTGCATCTTCAGAAACCGTGAAATCCAGATCAAATATGAGTTTGTTATCAAACTCTCTTTCATGATCACTCAGTCATCAGTGTAAGGTCAGGCACGTCTGCACATGGTGGATTCAACACTGTCATTCTTTAACACTGTGACTTACCTGCACAGAAGCATTAGGTGATCTATGCATTGATGGAATTTCTATGGTTTTTTATTAGCAAAGCATGTCATGTTTGAGATGAGTGGTCTGTGTTTGGGCTCATGGTCTGTTACCCAAACATGAAGCAATCATCAATAAAACATTGACAATAAAAATCTGTCAAAAATATCACACTGTCGCGTCGCCAATGGCTTTGACATACCGCACTGTACGTTAATTAAGATATGTTGAACGTCTGAAAGGATATTTTTTAGAATAAAAGTAATCCACGGTTTGGAGCTTCTCTACTAAGCTGCCATCTTGGTCACGTCACCTCAAAGGCCTACCTAACTTCATTTCTTATGTGTGTAGTTAGTTAATAGTAAAATATTTCATTTAATAAAGGACCTCATTCTAGAAGGTGAAGTGGATGTAAACCTACTCCTTCCTCTTACCAAAATAAGGTCCATAAGCTATAATCATTTCAGTGTCATAATTTACCACATAAATAAGCGAAGTTCTTTTATTTCAATGTTATATACCAGGGGTTGGCAACCCAAAATGTTGAAAGAGCCATATTGGACCAAAAAAACAAAACAAATATGTCTGGAGCCACAAAAAATTAAGCCTTATATAAGCCTTATAATGAAGGCAACACATGCCGTATGTATCTATATTAGCCTACTATTAAAATTACTAAGTTGGCTACAAATACATAATGAGCATTTATGATTAAATGTTATTTTCCCTGCAGTGTATTCTGTAGAGAATGACGCACCACGTAATTGCTCTGTTGTACGATGCCGCCTCAAGTTTAACTTCATTACAATATTAATGAATTATGTTTCATTGATTTGATGAAATTAAAGAAATGCAATAAAGAAATCCGATTTTTGATGTCATTTTTATTTTGAGGATGCGAAAAAATAACAACAAAATGGAACGTGCATAACGTGCCCCTTATCTGGGCACCAAACAGAGTGTAATAAAACGCAGCCTGCGTTTAGAAAAATAAAACAGCAGCCTTTTGAAAAGGTAAAGTATATAAAATCAAATTAATACATTTCAAGTTTGATTTCTGTGCAAATGCCAAGCAAGTCAGTGCAAGGGTAAAACGCAGCAGCATCCTCTTCTCTTTTGACACTCAACCAACGCAGCTATCCTCAGACCTGAGCAACAAAACACAATAATATCTCTAAGTGTCATTCCAAATATATACTGACAAAAATCAGAAATCACTTTATAAAAACAGCTTTGTTACTGAATATATGCCTATGTCAGGATTGTGTTCTTGCGCGTTTAATGTGACTTCTGTTTTCGGACATCACTGGTCAGCTTCTCAACATCGGGCATTTAAGATGTAACTTTAATCTTGACGCAGGACTGCAAGCTCTCATCTGTGAGGCGGGTGTGATATTTTGCTTTGTAGTTCATGTTTGAAAATATCTGTTCACACACAGACGCCGGTTTGTTTACAACAGCCACTTGCCTAGCATCTCGCCCTGCTGATAAAAACGTGTGTCGCAGGCTATGACGCAAATCTTCGTTGACAGAAATGTTGAAATTTAATATTTATTCTACACATTCTTACAGCATTGGAAAACGTTAAGAATGTTTGTGTCATGTTTGTCCTCCTACAGAAACTATATTAAAACAAAAAATATATTTCTTTATTTTTCCATTTTCAAACATTTTTGAAAAAGCTCCAGGGAGCCGCTAGGGCAGCGCTAAAGAGCCGCACCCCTGTTATATACCATTCATGTGGGTACAAAGTACATTTAAAAAAATTTATTTTCTAAAAGTCTAAAAAGCAGTGGTAGTGAAGACAGAAATCTTGCTAGTTAGAAGTTAAACTGTTTCTTTCACTGGCAGTTTGTGTTGTGTTCTTTTTGTTGTTGGTAATTTTAGCATTGACATGTCGTAGTATAAAACCTCACTCTATGATCACATACTCACAAATCTTATTAGCACCACTACAAGCATACACACTAAAGGAAATGTACTACGGGAAGATTGGCACGGCAGCCTAGGAGAAGAAGCAGGAGAAGACGAAGAAGAAGAAGACAAAGACGTTGAAGAACAAAAAACACAGGTTGTTCTTTTTTTTCCTCTATTAATGAATAATCCATATTATTGCACATGCGTGTGTGTGTGTGTGTGTTAATGTGTGTATGTATATTGTTACGGCTGCCGCCGTTTCGCCCCACAAGCATATGTGTGTGCAGTGTTTTTCCCATTAGGTAAATATTGATGTGCGGGTGACGGTCCCTGATTGGGCCCAACCTGAAGGAGGCGGGGACTACATCCTCGTCAGCTGCAGGGGACCGGATTGGTGCGGCGTCTTCCCCACGCCGCCAGTGAGAGTGCCCCGGCAGCAGCATCACCTGCATTTAAACTGCAGCCGCCTGAGCATCGTGGAGGCTTCACTCGTTCGTTGTATGTTTGTGAGCTCGCCTCGTTTGTATGTGTCATGATACTCGTTTGTTCGTATCTCGTACCTGGAGGTTTTTGTTTGGTTTATTGGGACGGGGCAGGGTTTAGTTTAGTTCGAGCTACTGTTTGCAAGTAGACTATTTCTGTTAGCCCCATTAGTTCAGAAGTGCTGTTTTGATGTGTTTTTGTTATCTACTAGTAGACTTAGTTAGTGAGGTTTTTCTTTCTCGTTTTTGTTTCTAGTAAGATAACATAGGCTCTGTTTAGAGTTCTCTTTTGGTTATGTTTGTTTGTTCCTTTATCAGCACTTGCTAGCCCTTTGTTCCCCTTTGCCTCACCTCCTTTTGTTAAACAATCTAAAAACTTTCATTTAATAAAATCCTTTTGTTTAATAACCGTTAAAATCTGGTTTTATGTTACTTCCTTTTCATACCCCTTACCTGGTCGTAACATATATGTGTGTATGTGTATGTGTGCACACACACACATCCAGGCCCTCCAGGATCTCTCAGTATGTCTGGGATGTTGGGATCCATCCCACACAATGTAGCAAAGCTGTGAAGACACAACATTTAACTTTTACTGTTCCATGTTCCTGATATTGTCTTGTAGTATCTTCGGTGTTGATGTAGTTGAAGATGTTTAAAGAGAAACTCAGCCGACACTGTCTTAGTCGTATAACAAGTTTATTACAACAAGATCAGTATCGCAACAACTAAAACGTTACTTAGAGAGCTCCTGGCCGAATGATGAGAGACTCTCCCAACCTATGCAGGACAAGCCTTTATATAGGTAGTTTGAGCCCCCACACCATACAATAAAGAAACTTGAGTCAGAGAAACAGATGGACAAACAAAATCCCTTTCCCAAGAAAGACCACCTAAGGGTTTAACCTATGGCCTGACCAGAGATGTATAAAGTACTGGAGTAAAGGAGTGGAGTAGAAGTACAAGTGCTATATCAAAAAACTGACTTGAGTAGAAGTTGAAGTGTTCGTTAAACACCATACTTAAGTAAAAGTACTAAAGTATTCAAAATGTTTTGTACTTAAGTATTGCAAGTAGAAGTATGTAAAAAATTGCTACTCAAGTACTGAAAGTAAAAGTAGAAGTAAAAATACAAGTACTGTTGTTTATATTATTTCAAATATTTATTAAGGCACAACTTCTTTGGCCAAAGCAGCAGTACAAGGAAATAAAAGGCCACATACAAGTGTTAAAAAATTAAAACATCTCAAAGGCCAGAGGGGTATTCCAAGAATATAGCTAAGTGACAAACCTGGGCAAGTCAAGCCTAATGGTCAACCTTATAATAGAACAGCCCAGAAGCATCCTTTTCAGAAAGCCAAAGGGCTCTTCCATCATCAGGTTAACCACTGCCTCCAGATTAACTTATTCAGGTTTGTCTCTTAACCAGCTACTTAGAATACCCCCCAGTAGGCCATATTCTTAGCATTTATGTAAAAACACGAGTAAAGCACTTTACAACACTGAGCTCTTTGTAAACAAACAAATCAAGTATCTGCTGCCTGTAAAAATCAGTCTTTTTTGGAAGATAGATATTTTTTCAACCTTAACTTCTCACATCAACTAAAACATCTCAAAAGGCCAGAGGGGTATTCCAAGAATATAGCTAAGTGACAAACCTGGGCAAGTCAAGCCTAATGGTCAACCTTATAATAGAGCAGCCCTGAAGCATCCTTTTCAGAAAGCCAAAGGGCTCTTCCATCATCAGGTTAACCACTGCCTCCAGATTAACTTATTCAGGTTTGTCTCTTAACCAGCTACTTAGAATACCCCCCAGTAGGTCACATACTTAGCATTTATGTAAAAACACGAGTAGAGAACTTTACAACACTGAGCTCTCAACAAAAACCGGTCATAACAGTAACCACAGATTTTAACATGACATGGTCAGTAAGAAATATTGATTTTAATGGAAATGACGGCTTTATGCAGGCTAAGAAAGGGCTAATGCATGACTAATATCCATGTTAGTAACCACTTGGTGTATGATTGATATGCGAATTGTGTGTTACCCATTTTGATTGTCTCATCTTCCTGTGTCCAATTTGTCCGGAACTTTGGAAGCAGAATAGCAGCGGCTACCAGCTCTGGGTCTTCCATCATAGGGCCAAAGCGACCATCAATGCCAGCCTGCAGAGCATCGACAAGGGGCTTGCAGTATTTTAGCGAGAGCTTGACCCTGTCCAGCTTAATTTTCAGGAGCTTGATGGTTGGGAGGAGCCAACCCATCTGGACATTGGTTTCCGCTTGCAAGATGTTAGTTGCTTGGGCAAGTGGAGTCATCACAACAGCAAACTCTGACAGGAATGCAAGTTCAGCTGGATTGAACCTGTGATGAAGACAACATAATCATGAACACACAGGATTGGGCATTAATTGATTAGGTGTAACAATAAGACAAAAAAAAAAAACCAGTATTGCTACATGATTGGTTCATTATCATGCGATGGAATGCTTTACCATTCATTCAATTAAGTTGTTTTACAATATGTACCAGAATTGAGCTTGAGAGTACCATATAATTAAAAAAAATAAAAATTTTAAACTTACATTGGAACATTCAAATCTGTGCAGACAGCTCTCATGGCTGGCTCTTCCTTCTCTTTGACGATCCGGAGCAGAACACAGAGTTCCACCTTGTTGCAACCGGTCGCACAAGCTGGAGAGAGCAAGCGTCTTCCACACTTTCAGCTGCTATTGAGGATCTTCACCATTTATTCCAAAGTGCGTTGCATTTGCCAAATGTTGAATAGTATAATTTCTTGTATGTGTCATTGGACACTGCCTTGTTGGCATCGGTAGTGGCTATGAGGTTGAGAATGTGGCATGCACAACGCTGGTGCTTTGGAAGCTGGAATTCGAAACCATCATTCTCATCCAAAAGGGAAGATGCGTCAACAAACTCTACCTCCTCATCTTTGTCTGCTTCTTCCTCCTCCTCCTGAACTTGAGCACCGGTATTGTTATTTTCATCTTCAGCGAAGACTTTGAAGGCTTTGATGAAGTTGGAGCCATTGTCCGTGGTTGTTGTGACTATCTTCCCCCGTATTTCAAACTCTGCATGGATATCATTGAGTGCATTTGCCAAAAGGTCAAAAGTGTGAGAGCCTTTTAATCTTTTACAGGCCAGGGCCGCAGAGACCCTTTTAAAACTTTCAGGGTCCAGCCAATGGGCCGTGACCCCAATGAAACTACGCCTTCTGGCTGACCAGCAGTCAGTGGTTGTTGCGATGTAGTCCACAGATTTCATGGCCACAATCATTTTGATCTTCATTTGTTTGACAGCATCATCAATCCTAGATGTGAGTGTGATTCTTGACATTATTTTGGTATTTGGCACCAGGTCGAACACAAAGTTCCGGAAAGGTTCTTGCTCTACGATGCTCAAAGGCTGAAGTCCATGGATAACATAATCAGCGGCGGTCCTGGCCACATTTGCGCCCTGGGCGAACCTGGGCTGATGTGAGGTCCTCATATCTTTTCAAGTGGCAGTCATGCTTGCTCTGAAACAAGACAAACACGTATAGCTTTACTTTCTCAGAATTATATCATGAGCAACATAGGTGACGTAGGTGGTGTGATACTACTGATAAAAGATAAATTAAATTTAAAAAGGGGGTTATCCTTATTATTCTACAATACAAGCCTTGCGCAAGCAACCCCATAACCAAAAATCTATCATTGGTACTCTAATAACATGCCTAATTACAAAACCCACAGTGCTAGGGCTGACTTGATACATCCACGACACATCATGAAAAACAGGAGTAAGGGAGGACCGCTTGAAATGCAGACTAGTTGAGATGCTGGGATTAACTGTAACCATTTTTCTGAAGCCCTTGAAAATGCACCAAATCACACTATACCGTGGTATTGGGTGTTGTAGGTTGTAGCCAAGGTTGTCCATTTTACAAATATAAGAGAAGAATCTATAGTTTTCTTCTAGCTAAGTGTTGCCGCGCTAAAGATGGGTCCTGCAATGAGGCTACAGTTAGCCTAATTAGATGCTAAGTACTGTATTTTCCGCACTACAAGGCGCATCGGATTATAGGGCGCACCTTCAATGAATGGCCTATTTTAAAACTGTTTTCATATATAGGGCGCACCGCATTATAAGGCGCATAGAATAGAAGCTACAGTAGTGGCTGGGGTTGCGTTATGCATCCACTAGATGGAGCTGCGCTGAAGTCAACAAAACAGTCAGATAAGTCAATCAAACTTTATTAATAGAATACAAACTAGCGTTCTGACAACTCCGTTCACTCCCAAAATTAATAAACAGCTGTTTTATTATTTTTCCCGAGGTAATGTCAGTGACGTGCGCCTTACAGTGCAGAAAATACTGTACACAAAGATTACAAGTCGGAATTGTCAACTATAACGACAAGATTAATTGACTTATAAAGTGTGCAGTGTGTAAAATGTGTGCGGATAGCCTGCTTCAAGCAGGAGAGTAGAATTTGCCAATTGCTGCAAAACATCCTTGTGGTCCACCATCCACCACCACCACGAACAAGACAGTAGCCTCATGCTGCTAACATTAGGACCCAATGGCTGATAATGCAGTCTACGAGCACAGACGGCAAGAAACCTGTAAATTTTCCTCTTAAACTCTTAAAATTAATTTTTAAAAGAGTCAATTTGACTGTCGACAACCTTTATTACGACCTACAACACCCACAACGACCATGTTGTGTGATTTGATGCATTTTTCAGGGGCTTCAGTGGTTACAGTGAGTTAATCCCAAAGTACCTAGCATGCCTCGTTCATCACTTCCGAGTTCATTACCAAAAAGGTCGGAGGAGAAATGGTCAGAAATTGACCTAGATTACCTGCATCACAAAAAGTCCAAAATAAGCCATTAGTCAAATAGCAAATTAAAAGAGTCTGTAGCTGCAGCAGGCTTATGTTGAAAAGTCACATTCACGGCATGTCGGGGCATGCGTGTCACACGAACAGATAACGGATAGCTAGCAGCTAGCGCCTTATAGCTCAAGCTGATGTGTCATAATGTGTATTAGCTTTATTTGTAACTTACCTTGATATGTTTCTTCAAATTCGACGGTGAATTTTTGAAGGCCATTATTTCACAATCTTTCGGGAGGCAGAGTAGGCACTTCATTCGATAATAATTGTCTTTTTGTCCGACAAATGAAAACATAGACTCTAAGTAGGGCTAGGGATGGTCGCTTTCATCATCCTCGCCACGATCATCCGAAGTCGAAGAACTTGGTGTTGGTGGCGTTCCTGGGTCTTCTTCCATCTTGAAGTCGACTGACGCTGAGTGCTCACAATGCATGCAGGTTGCAGTGCGAAAGGCCGATGGGAGCATGCGGTCTTCTTATACACTGCCACCTATCGCTCTGGCATTGATAGGCTATGAGTTTGATATGCTTGGTAACATTTTTATAATAGTAACGAGTAACGATTCAGCACATGAAAAATGTATCGGAGTAAAAGTAATAAATTCATCAAAAATATGTAGTGCAGTAAAAGTAGAAGTTGGGGGAAAAAATAATACTCCAAAAAAGTACAGATACTGCATTTTAGTACTTAAGTACAGTACTTAAGTAGTTCCACTTCGTTACTATACATCTCTGGGCCTGACTCCTTGATCCTCGATCCATCTAAAGAAGTCTTTGTTCTAACTAAACATCTGGCAGTGGCGCCGAGCTGGCTGCCCTTTAGCATCCCCACTCAATCAACCTCTGACCTAGGAGTGGTCAAGATAACAACCCGTCACTAAGCATGCTTCAATAGATGCATCAGCATTAGTATATGACTATGCATCTATGTGCAGATACCTCAGTCTCATTTCTAACTCAGCTAAATTCCACCGCTGGACATCCTGTCCTATAATAATGGTTTTGGAAAATGATATACTCATTTTGAATTTAATGCCAGACTGGAAAAGTTGTGAAATGCTGAAAGCAAACAGCTGGTGAAACATCTCACAGTGAATGAGGTCAACTGGCAACAGGTTAGTAACATGACTGGTTCTAAAAAGAGGATCCAGAGAGTCGCAGTCTTTGTCAAGTCAAGATGAGGAGGGGTTCTCCCTGTGTGTGTGCATGGGTGAGTTTTGGATTAAAAGGCACTGTACCACTCTTGATGAGCTGCCACCTTGCATGGTGTTGGTTGTTGGATAAATGCAAGTCAATGTACCATATATATTACACTGCCTACTCCTATACAATAAAGCTACTGTATGCGCCCATCATTTAATTCAACATATGCATTGAACTGTAGTTTGCTGGGACATAGATGCACTGCAGCAGCAGAACAATAGCTGTAACTATAAACTTGGAGATGGAGATATGGTAGCAATATGGATAATGATAATAATAACAATAATAGTATATGTAATGGATGTCATGCAGCATCTTTGGCACAAGCAATGAAATATCAACACATATTCAGTCAGGTTGTTTACTGTGAAAGTCATGTCATGAAGCTTGGCTTCAGCAGTGATGGCACATCAAACTCACATGTAAACACACACACCAATACCATTCAGGACCCATCATTCTCATAATTAAACAAAGTGACGACCGCCTTGACACATCTCTTAAAAGATGCACACTGGCTATGTGTCATGCTGCTGCCAGTGTGTCTGTCAGCAGCAGCAGCACACCCTGAATGTATCTGTGTTTGATTGGTGGAAAGTTTATAGGAGGCTGGTGCAGGTGGAGCAGACAGCTGTAGGGGTGAGGACAGTAGGGGAGTCGATGGGGGTTGAGTACAGACTGGTTCTAGAGAGACAAAGAAAAAAGGATGAAAAATGTGACAAATGTATAAAGAATAAACATAGCAGATTTCTGCTGATAGATCTCTGAAGGTCACAGCTTTGAAAGGCTTGGTTTGAAACAGAGAGCCCTGCCTGGTTCATCTTCCACTGCATATTGTATTATTCAACATTTATATGAGCAGCACTTATATGTCTGTTCTTGCACTATCCATGAGAAAAGTATAACGTTATACGGCACTAAAGTAACTAAGTGATGTCCTCCGGCTGCTGCGCCTGAACTCTCTGTGATGTACAGAGTTTCCTGATCGTGATGTTATGTGATATGATGTTAGCTCAGTTTGTTAGCAGACGTTCGCTTTTTGCTTCTTGCTGTTGGACTAGTCAGTAATATTAGCTGCTGCTGTGTCTGCTGTCGTTGACCACATTGATGTTTGGCTGTTAGCAAAGTTGTCGACTCGCTGGTTTTTAATGTACTCGAGTACAGCTGAACATATTTACCACAGTGATTACACTCTTAAACTGGAGGTAACAAATCACAACAAATACAAATACTTTCTACATAATTCTAAATAATTTGGTCTTTGATTATGATTGAGCTACATTCAAACCCTTTGTAATAAAGACACACTTATGACACTACATCAGTACTGTGCCAAACTAAATATCAGATTTTGTTTTGTTATTTTGATTTCCTGGGTGGGCTAAACATGATCAGCTGATCAGCACATCAGTTGATGGGGGGGGGAAAAAAGTTGCGAAAGGATAACACTAAGACAGCGCTGCAGCCGTTCGCATCTGCAACTCTATGTCACGCACAACAACAGCATGCCAACATAAATGTTTTATTAAAGAAAACTCCGCTCGTAACGTCAGTTTTTAAGTATATTTTTGGGCCTTTTATGGATATGACAGCTGAAGAGAGACAGGGCCAGCTGCAGCGAGGACTGTAGCCTGTACACACAGGCGCCTGCACAACCCACCACACTACCGGCCATAGGCTAAATATGTCAAGTATGTGTACCACATTGATGTTTGGCTGTTAGCAAAGTTGTCGACTCGCTGGTTTTTAATGTACTCGAGTACAGCTGAACATATTTACCACAGTGATTACACTCTTAAACTGGAGGTAACAAATCACAACAAATACAAATACTTTCTACATAATTCTAAATAATTTGGTCTTTGATTATGATTGAGCTACATTCAATTCCCTTTGTAATAAAGACACACTTATGACACTACATCAGTACTGTGCCAAACTAAATATCAGATTTTGTTTTGTTATTTTGATTTCCTGGGTGGGCTAAACATGAATGAGTGGCTGACAGAGATGAACAGGATTAAGGAAAAACATTGCTGCCATTCAACAAATATACCAACAACAAAAAGAACACAACACAAACTGCCAGTGAAAGAAACAGTTTAACTTCTAACTAGCAAGATTTCTGTCTTCACTACCACTGCTTTTTAGACTTTTAGAAAATTAAAATTTTTAAATGTACTTTGTACCCACATTAATAGTATATAACATTGAAATAAAAGAACTTCGCTTTTATATGTCGTAAATTATGACACTGAAATGATTATAGCTTATGGTCCTTTATAAAAATAAAATATTTTACTATTAACTAACTACACAAATAAGAAATGAAGTTAGGTAGGCCAGATACAATTATTTTTATAAGGGTTACAATAGCTTATTACCAAGTTATTGCCACGGTTGACGGATACTGTTAGAGTGCTATTTGTTGTGTTCACGTGGGTGAGTTGCTCCTCAGACTGTGGATCAACATCCTTCAAACCCACTTTGATTTAAAGGGAGGGATAGGGATAGGGGCCTGGAAAAAATTGCTAAATTAAAACAAGTGTTCAACAGGATAAAAGATCTAAAATCGAAGATTATCTTCATACAAGAATCAAATATCACCGCAACAGACGTTTACTAACCAAAAAGATAGCCTGGTCAGGTTTTTCATGCCTCCCTCAGTAGTCAAGCTATAGAGGTGACTATTCTTATACACAAATTTATACCATTCTAATCCATAAAAGTCATCAAGGACCCATATGGGAGATATATTATAGTACAAGGAAATATTCTGTCACAAAAAATAAATCTTATAAATATATATATACCCAATAATGATAGCCCGTCCTTTTTTGAAAATCTATTCTTAACCATATCTGCACTAGAGGGCCTGTACATTATAGGAGGAGACTTTAATTTTACCCTAGATCCAGTTTTGGATAGGTCTACTCAGTTGGACAACACCCATATAAAAACTAGAAAAATACACCATATACATGATCTTAAATTGTATGATATCTGGAGAATTTAAAAACCCCAGTAAACGTGAATATTCATGCTATTCTAGTTCATATAAAAGTCATTCTAGAATTGATTATTTACTCTCTAATATCTGAAGAGTTGCAGCCTCAGGTAAAAAAATTGTAATTAGTGACCATGCAGCAATGTCTATGGAAATTTAATTGGATAAGATTAGGCACTGTCCAAAAAGATGGGGATTACAATCATGTTTGTTAAAGGATCCAAACTTTGTTAATTTTATAGGAAATTCTATAGACATGTATTTTGAATTAAATAAGAATGAAACAACAGCTAGTATTAGATGGGAAGCTTTCAAAGCCTACATAAGGGGGGAAATTATAAGCTACACCAGTAACAAAAATAAGCAATATAAACAAGAAATACAGTTATTAGAAAAACAAATAAAAAGCATAGAGAGTGAATTCTATCAAGACAAAGATCCCAAAAAATTACAAAATCTGACTATTATGAGAGCTAAATATGATCAATTGACTGCTGAAAGAGTAGCTAGAAGTTTAATGTGGACTAAGCAAGCATATTATGATTAAAAAAGCAGGAAAGCTCCTGGCCTGGCAAATTTAGAAAACACAGGCTGAAAGGGCAATCCATAGGATAGTCAAAAACAGGTAATTTAACACTAGACCCCAAAGAGATAAATGATAACTTTAGAGAATTCCATGAGCTGTTATATAAATCTGAATACAATGGAAATGAAGAGGTTCAAAACACTTTTCTTGACCCGTTACAATTCCAGAGATTATCAGAGGAAGATAAAGCAATGCTTGATAATCCACTGATAATAAAGGATCTTGTAGATGCTATAGGAGATATGAATAGTGGTAAAGCACCTGGGCCGGATGGGCTGCCTATAGAATTTTATAAAGAATTTAAAAACTGATTAGTGCAGCCACCTTTAGATATGTATAATGAATCATATGAACAAGGTATTCTTCCAAATTCATTGAGAATAGCCACTATAACTCTTTTACTAAAACCAAATAAATGTCCAACTGAATGTTCTTCCTATAGGGGAATTAGTCTCATGGGATGTGATACCAAGATATTATGTAAGGCTCTTGCCACTAGATAAATATTTACCTAAATTGATAACTGATGACCAACAAGGTTTTGTGAGAAATGGACAAGGTTATCACAACATCAGACAGGTTTTAAATATATTATATAAGAAACGTAACACTGAAGACAATGGCAATGTTAGCTCTGCAGATGTAGCAACTTAAAAGTTCCTGTGTTTTCGTGACGGGACCGTGACAGGGCCGTGACTGGTCCTTCACAGGTCCTTCGCTGGTCCGTGAACGAAATGTAGTCCCGCGCGATGACGTAGTCAACCAGCTGCAATGCCTCATTTGTCCACGTGGAGGAGTAGTGATGTTCCGCTCTCACCGTAGACTGTCTAAACTGAACAGATACACTGGGGTGAGCTGGGGTGAGCGGATGACCCGATCAGCTGATCAGCACATCAGTTGATGGGGGGAAAAAAAAGTTGCGAAAGGATAACACTAAGACAGCGCTGCAGCCGTTCGCATCTGCAACTCTATGTCACGCACAACAACATGCCAACATAAATGTTTTATTAAAGAAAACTCCGCTCGTAACGTCAGTTTTTAAGTATATTTTTGGGCCTTTTATGGATATGACAGCTGAAGAGAGACAGGGCCAGCTGCAGCGAGGACTGTAGCCTGTACACACGGGCGCCTGCACAACCCACCACACTACCGGCCATAGGCTAAATATGTCAAGCATGTTTGGTTTAAATAAAGTTTGCAGTATAAGCTTATGAAACCATCAAAAATATATTTAGGCATTCCATGAAAGACTTTATTCGCAAGGAGGCTAGGCCAGGCACAAAACAGGAGCTCGTCGAGGACATACAGACGTTTTGGCAAATGAGAGTCACTGTGGACTTTTGCAAGACTTATCTCTGAACTTTCAAAAGCTGTGCGGCGTATTATTATAATGGAGGGGGGGTAGTGGATAATAAACATTGGTGTCCATGTAGAATAAAAACATAACATATATACTGCAAAATTTATTAAACCCAAACATACTTGACTTATTACATATTCTTTCCATTTACGCTTTATGCCATATAGCCTATGGAATGGACGAAAATGAAAAGGAGTCATTCATGTTCATAAGCACACTCAAATCACAAGGCTACTGTATACAGTACTCAAACCAGCTGCATTCTCCGCTCTGTGATCTGTGTGACACTGGGAGACCAAAAAGTCCATCAAGTGCAAACAATGATAATGCTAATGAGGGGTTTGTATGGTTTACCTGGCCTAAAGTGTGCACTACAGTAAATACCTGCATAACAAAGGGCTTCCAAAACGCTCGTCTCTGCAGCTCTATGTCGTGCACAACAACAACGAGCCCTCCCCTCCAAATAAACTGTTAATTTAAAAAAACCTCTCGCTTGTATCGGCAGGTCTGACACAGGCCTGGCAGCCCCGTGACGTCCGAACCGTTTTTTGTAACTTTTTTTAAGGGTTAGTTTGTTGTTTACATGCAGATAAGCGAGAGAGAGAGGCGCGAGCACAAGAGAAGAGACGCCTCTGTAATTATGCAAAGACTAGTGGTGGCCATAGATTAATGCGCCAATCGAATAGCTGATTGCGCCAATGCCGACTGGCATTAGCGCGATCAGCTGTTCCCCAGAGTAAACAAAGGCAGCTGTCCAGGTGAAAGCGGCATTTAAAAAACACCACCAAGAAAAAACACGAGAAAAACACGACAAAAGCACAAAACTCTCTAAACTGCTAGAGAGATCAGGACTCCACGGAGTTACAGTGAAGAAAACAAAAACGAACAAAAGACAAAAAAGTCAAAAAGTGACCTCAAAGGCTAGAACAGTTTTGAGAATAGATTAATCTTATGGATATTTTTTATCGCCCGATAAGAGTCTCACGTTAACGCAGCATGTTAACGCCGATAACGGCTCTCCACTAGTAAAGACAGAACAGAACAGATGTTGTTGATTTGGTAAATAGTGACATGTTGGATATAAACACCTTAAATTTAATTTCAATTCATGAAAACGCTCAAATCATACGGCTACTGTATAGTGTGCAGTACTCAAACCAGCTGCATTTTTCGCTCTGTGATCTGTGACACTGGGAAATCAAAAAGCCCATTACTGTAAGCGCAAACGAAAGGTTGGGCAACAAGAATGCTAATGCGGTGTGTAAGCTACGTCACATCCGGGTAGAACAACTGTAAAAAAGTTCTGTGAGAGAACCGCCATCTCCTTTCACAGAACTTAGCAGGCAGCTGGCTGGAAGTCAGCTGGAAGTCGGCTGCCATTCAGCTGGCGTTCAGCTTGAACGGGAACTTTTAAGTTGCTTCTACTGTAGATGCACGTCAAGTATTCGACAGAATAGAAGGGAACTATCTCCTGGAATTACTTCCAAGATATGGATTGGGTGAATCATTTATCCAATGGATTCGACTATTATATACAAATCCTGCAGCACAAATTTTATCCAATAATAATATTTCAAAACCTTTTAACCTACAGCGATCAACAAGACAAGGGTGCCCTTTGTCACTACCATTTACATTAGCAATAGGACCTTTGGCTGTAGCCAAATACTTAGGTGTTAAAATTACGCCAGAACTTAACAAAAAAATTATACCATCAAATTATGATCCCCTGGTAGATGAAGTCACCAAACTATTAGACCGGTGGTCTACTTTACCCATATCCATGATGGGACGAATAAATGTTATAAAAATGACAATTTTGCCAAAATTCCTGTATTTTTTCCAGACACTTCCTCTGCCATTACCAGCAACATTCTTTGATCATTTAGCCAAGTTGTTTAGTCAGTTTATCTGGAACAATAGGAAAACAAGACTTCGCCTAAAATTACTATATGAGCCTAATGAAAGAGGGGTCTTCAAGTCCCAAATCTCAAGTGGTACTATATGGCTGCTCATTTGACATTATGTTTGTACTTCACCCCCTGCTTGGGTAAGCATTGAACAAGAATCTGTTCAAGAGCTGTCCCTACACAGTTCTCTGTATTCTTCAGATGAAAAAAGACTCAAAAAACAGCAATGCCCAAAGATTCAGAAGTTTTGGAAGGATGTTATAAATTGTCTGTCAGAAGTCTTTTATATTAATATACCACTAAATGCTAAGCTATGTGTTCTTGCGATTTATCCATTGAACTTCATACAAATGCAGAGACAGACTAAGCTACTGGACTTTGAACTTCTACAAGCCAGGAGAGTGATTGCACTTAATTGGAAGAGTTTATTATTTATTTATTATGGCATGCCGTTCAGGAAATAAACCTTTGAATATATTGAATGAAACTTTGAATATATGGAGTGAACCTTGAATATATTGAATGAAGTCTGAATATATAGAATGAAATTTTGAATATATTGAATGAAACCTTGAATATATGGAGTGAACCTTGAATATATTGAATGGAGTCTGAATATCTTGAATGGAGTCTGAATATCTTGAACGAAACCTTGAATATATGGAATGAAACTTTGAATATATTAAATGAAACTTGACTGACGTCAGACTTCACGGCATCTTGTGTAACGTGTGGATGCTATAGCTAAAAGTGAGTGACAACGAGTCAGTCCGCTCACAATCTCGTTGCAGCAATATTAAACTATGAGGATATCATTAACACTGCGTGTACGGGACCAAAATCCCCCAGATACCCCTGATCAATACCGTTTTTTCGTTTAATAGTGGCAGACATAAAACAGGCCAGGCAGCTGTTCATCAGGCCAACCTCAGCATGCCTTCAACCTCACAGGAGTGCCCCACAACACCCAGTACAGGCTCGGACTGGCAGTCTGTGCTACCGGGCAAATGCCAGATGGGCCGGTCCATCTCGGCCACATTTGGGCCGGTGGCCTCCGGTGTTTTTTGTATGTATGTATTTGTTATTTTGTAGCTTTTGCAACATTTGCCCAGCAGCCCAAAATGGACTTGCGGCCCATTTGCATCCATTTAGAATAGGCTTTGGGTTGCACTGGCTAATATCGGTTAATATTTGCCTCATAACGACAGGTTCAGAAGTTATGATTTAATCAAGCTCCTGAAGTTCACAGACAACACCACTGTCATTAGACTCATCTCTGATGGGGATAAGACCTATAGATTACTGCATATAAAACAATATCAATTATAAAATATATGAAAAAAAATAAAAGCAATAAAATCAGTTTTGTTAATTTCTCATGGCTCTATCTTTTCTCTAGTTTTTCCCTAGTAATTTCAAGTGAAAACAGCAAACAGCCAAAAGTAATTTACTTCAAAGAAAAATCAAATGTCCTGTAGTAGCAAGAGAAAAAAATGCAAAAATGAAACTGCATTAAAAACCGAAAATGCGTCAAAGCACCATTTGCTGCTCTGTGATGCTCACTAGTCTGAGCCAGATGCTTGGTGTCTCATCAATGTCTGGGGTCAGGCTCAGAGCTGAGGAAATCCTCAGGATTGAGTGAAGGTGTTCGTCAGTAAGAGTTTGTGAAGTTTTGTTTTCATCTTCATCAAAGAGAACAGTTCACACAAGTATGTGCTGCCAAACATAGAGAGTGTTTGAGCAGCCCGGGAGCTATGCAGCGCCCACAGACTCATATTCTGGCTTCAGTGTGTCACTACATTGGAGCACAATCAGCTCCATTTGGAGGTTTGATGGTGCGCTTTCTATGTCAGCTGCAAATGGATTACTGAGCAGTTCAAACCTGCTTTTTTGGGGGGTCAGCACCAAGTATGCTGAGTTTTTCAGCAAACTGTGTAGTTGGGAAAACGGCGACAGCGACCTGCTCTTTCATTGTTTGGCAGTGTGGAAAACGAGTTAAGTTTCCCTGCAGCATCTCCATCTCCCACAGGTGCAGCTTGGTTTTAAAAGCCCTCACTGTAGCGTACATGTCAGTGATGACACAGCCCCGACCCTGAAGCTGCAGGTTGAGCACATTCAGGTATATAGATATACGCTGCCTCCCACATGTCTTGAAACCCCCTGTTTTCCATCTTTCGTTTAGCCTTTTTTGGGGGAGAGGAATAGTTAAAAGTTCTGTAGTGTGCAATACCAAAGGACTAATGATGGACGAGTAAGCATGGCAGTGCATTGTGGGATTTGTAGTATTATGGTGGTGCGTGCAATATACCAGTGTGCCAGCTTTAATAGTAAATCAATTTTATCATGTGGGCCAAAGATAACTAATTCAGGCCAGATGTGGCCCGTGGCCCTTGAGTTTGACACATGTGCTCTAAAGACAGTGGAGATGGCTGTGTATTTTAGAAAGAATTCAGCCACGCCACTCTGTGAAAGATTGTGGCTGATCCCTCCCCGCCCGGACACAAACTCTTTCAGTCACTCCCCTCTGGCAGCAGGCTGCAGTCCATCCCCAGATAGCAGACCAACACTGAATCAATGTTGATGCATCAACTAAACGTTGATCAACATTGAAATATAACATTGATTTTCAAATAGATCAAGACAACATAAAATCAATGCTAGTTCAACTTAAAATAAAACACTCTTTTATCATTGAATCAACATTGAAATATTAATTCAAACAATCCCCAGATAGCAGACTGACATTGAATCAGCAATTATTCATTTGGTAATAAATCCTATAAATTCTGATGGAGGGCAGTGTAAATCTACATTTTGAGTTTACTTATTCATGTACTTTGATAAACATTATCATCTGTTAGACCCGTTCTTATGAACATCTCTCTCTCTCTCTCTCTCTCTCTCTCTCTCTCTCTCTCTCTCTCTCTCTCTCTCTCTCTCTCTCTCTCTCTCTCTTCCTGAGTCTGAGTGGTGTCGGAGAGTGTCGGAGTGTGATTTGGAGTGTGGATGTGCTCCTTTTTGAAGGTTTGCTTCTTGGTGTTTCACGGGTGTTTTTCACAGTTTCGTTCTGTTCAAGTTTCTCATTCACTGGTGGGGTGCAGGGGGGGACTGATCAGCTCTTTTGTGCGGTAGTAACCGGCACGCTGTTCGGTGGCATGGCCGCCACCGGCAGTAACAATGGAACCGGGGGTTTCAGGGATCTTTCCCGGCGGCATGGCATTAAAATACCGGTCGGTGTGGATCACTCGGTGGAGGAGTGTGGTCTGGCGGTTGGGGAAGTTGTGGGGTTTGATAGTTTGAAGGCAGCATCTAGGATGAACGGTGCTGTCGTGATTTTTCTCGATTCAATAGACAAAGTTGGTATCGTGGTTGAGCGAGGAATTGTTTTGAAAAATACGTTTGTCCAAGTTTTCCCCCTGGCTAACCCAGCGAAACGAATCATATTGTCCAATTTACCACCTTTCATCAGTAACACGGTATTGGAGAGAGAGCTTTCACGGCACGGCAAGATAGTGTCTGCAATGAAAATGCTCCCGTCGGGTTGTAAATCACCGAAGTTGAAGCATGTTGTGTCTTTTAGACGGCAAGTGTTCATGGTTTTAACTAATGACGAGGATGAGCTTAATGTCGTTATGAAGTTTAAAGTTGAAGGGTTTGATTACACAATTTTTGCGACTACGGAGACGATGAAGTGCTTTGGTTGTGGGCAAGAGGGGCACTTGGTGCGCAACTGCCCAGATAGGGTGCCGCGGTATGAAGGTAGATTAGTGCCATATATCTGAAGAAGAGCAGACTATGATTTGCACTTGTAAAACCCGTAATTCGCAACTTGTGAACGCGGATCTCAGAGTTTGTAAGTGTAACTTCAGATCCACACATCTGCAAAAAGCAAACTGCAAGCATATTTCACAACTTGTGAAAGCGCATCTTCGAATTTGCACTTGTAACTTCAGATCTGCAAAGCTGCACAACATGATTTGCATGCGCAGGTTCCTATTTGCTCGCTCAGTTGCGTCATCCTTCTCACGTGAATTTTGGCACGATTCTCTCGGATGGATTTGAAGGAAACGATTTGCGCGCAGAGACCAGGGAATGCCTGTTCTACCACTCTTGTCCAAGAGGTGGCAGTGTGGTTATTGGATAATATATCAATAAACGGCTCGTTTTTTTTTATTTTTTTTTTTTATTATTGCAATAAGACAGAGTATTACAATGACACGTGACAGGTAGAACAGAAATTGCTGATCATTACATCAAGATAAAGTCAGTAAAAAAAAAAAAAACAAGAGATAAAAAACATACATAGACATACAAGAGGAATATATCTTAAAGAACATTTAGAAGCTTTGTGTTTTTCTTATTATGTACAAGTTTAAGAGATTTGAGAAGAGAGGAAATTTCTAAAATAAAAATATCAAAGAGAGGTTGATTCTTTTGCCATTTCTGTTTATGAATGAAAAAATTGGCTTGTAGAACATAAAAGTTAACTAAAAATTCAAATGATGAATCTGTAGAGTTCTCATAATAAAAGAAGATGTCTTTGAGAGTGGAGACATAATGGCCCTGTTGTGCAAAAAGGTGAAAACTAAGGTCTATTAGAAATTTCTTAACAGTATCGCACTCAAAAAATAAATGTACAAGTGTTTCATCTTCCTTATTACAAAAAGAGCAATGTAAACCTAGGTCTGTGTCAGTATATTTTGAAATATTAACATTTGTAGGGTAAATCTTGTGGAGAATCTTAAAATGGACTTAATAAACGGCTCAGTGGTGGTGGTGGGTGGCTGGCCATGACTCGGTCTACGACACGGCGCCATGAGAACATGGAGAGAAGTGTTCAACAACGTGTAAGTAACATTATGGTTTACACGTTGTTGAACACTTCTCTCCATGTTCTCGTGGCGCCGTGTGTCGCAGACCATGATTCATGGACAGCCGTTTATTGAGATAATCCCCGACTTTTGCATGGCCAATAACCACACTGCCACCTCTTGGACAAGACTGGTAGAACAGGCATTCCCTGGTCTCTGCGCGCAAATCGTTTCCTTCAAATCCATCCGAGAGAATCATGCCAAAATTCACGTGAGAAGGATGACGCAACTGAGCGAGCAAATAGGAACCTGCGCATGCAAATCATGTTGTGCAGCTTTGCAGATCTGAAGTTACAAGTGCAAATTCGAAGATGCGCTTTCACAAGTTGTGAAATATGCTTGCAGTTTGCTTTTTGCAGATGTGTGGATCTGAAGTTACACTTACAAACTCTGAGATCCGCGTTCACAAGTTGCGAATTACGGGTTTTACAAGTGCAAATCATAGTCTGCTCTTCTTCAGATATATGGCACTAATCTACCTTCATACCGCGGCCTGTGCCAAGCGCACAGAGCGCACAGGGCGCGCAGAGTGAGAGTCAGGCAGATAGCGGGAGTCAGGCGGACAGTGGAGGCCAGGCAGACAGCCAGGAGCCAATAACCCAGGAGCCTGGCACAGATGCGCAGCAGGACAGAGAATGTGCAACCACATCTGCGGCAGTGGACAGTGAGCTGAGTCAGATCGGTGTTGGAGAGGGACAGGAAGAGATGAATATTGACGAGCTTATAAATGGTGGGGAGAAAAGTGTGCTGGATGATGGAAACATTTTTAAAGTGCCATCCTCTAAGAGGAAAACAAGGAGAGACTCAAAAACAGTTAAATCAAAGAAAGGAAGGAAAAGTGATACAGACGGTTTCTCTGATACTGACAGTGAGCGTGAGTTTTCAGATGCGTCTATTCCTGATGGCCAGAAGAGTAATGGCTACAGTCTTGAGCAAATCCGAAGTTTCTTAGAAGTGACCAAGGGGAAAAGAGATGTGGCTGTGGATGAGTTTTTTCCAAACCAGTCGTTGTTTATTCAATCTGCTCAGTGGTTAATGAGACAGAGAGGTGCTGATGGGCTGAAGGACACAGAGATTTATCGTCTTAGGAAACTGGTTCATAAGGTGAAAGCACAACGCTACAAATGAATCAAAAAGTTTCATATAATTTTTTTTTTCTGACTACCTTATGTTTGGTCATGAGTAGTTTTAGAATTGCATCTCTAAATCTTAATGGAGCAAGAGATGTTAAGAAAAGAACAATGTGCTATGATCTTTTGAAGACAAAATGTATTGATATTGCTTTTGTTCAAGAAACCCACAGTAATAATGAAAATGAAGTTGAATGGAAGAGGGAAAGGGATGGGAATATTGTTTTAAGTCACAAGAGCACAGTGAATGCTGGGGTAGCAATCCTTTTTTCAAAGAGTTTTCTGCCTATTTCTTTTGATTTACAAGAGATCATTAAAGGGAGATTAATTAAAGTGGTTGCTAAATATGAGAAGTCCACCCTAGTCTTGTTAAATGTATATGCCCCAGTGAATCCTGGTGAACGACACATTTTCCTCGAAGAACTAGAAAACACCTTGTCAAATTGCGCCTCAACAGATATTTTAATTGTAGGAGGGGATTTTAACTGTACGACTGATGATCTGGACAGGAATCATTTAGAACCCAATGCTCAGTCAAGGAAGATGTTGAAACGGATTATTGAGACTTATGAGTTGATTGATGTGTGGCGATCTAAGCACAGGGACACAAGGCAGTATTCCTGGGCACGCAGCAAGGATAACTGTATCTCTTTAGCGGGGATGGACAGATTTTATTGTTTTAAACATCAAGTGCAATTTTTTAGGTCTTGTTTCTTGTGTCCAGTGGTTTTTTCAGATCACTGTTTGGTAATAGGGAATGTTTTCTTAAATGGGGTCAAACCTAAGAGTGCATATTGGCACTTTAACACTGTGCTGTTAAACGATGGGCATTTTAGAGAAGTTTTTGTTTTTTTTTGGCAACAATGGAGATCTGCAAAGTCCCAGTTTTCATCTTTACAACAATGGTGGGATGTTGGCAAAATACAGATACAACAGTTTTGTAAACAATACAATTTTAATGTCACAAGAGAGACCACCCAGTCGATTAGAGAGCTAGAAACTAGTATAATGGAGTTGCAGAGTTTAAGTGCTTCCACAGGAGATCGAGGCCACTTTCAGGCACTCAAGGTTAAAAAGGCTACTTTGGCGGATCTGCTGGGGCTTAGAGCACAGGGGGCATTGGTTCGATCACGTTTTCAAAATATTTCTGAAATGGATGCTCCATCTAAGTTCTTCTTTAACCTTGAAAAGAAGAATGGTCAAAGCCGGCTCATTCATTGCCTCCGATCAGTTGATGGGAAGGATCTCACTGAATCATCTGACATAAGAAAAAGAGCAGTGCAGTTCTTCTCCCAACTCTATGCCAGCGAGTACAAAGATGATCAGCTGATGTCTGAGGTTTTTTTGACAATCTGCCACAAGTAGCAGCAAAAGACAGCACACAACTAGAAGGTCCACTGAAAATGCATGAGCTGCAGGTGGCGTTGATGAGCATGGAAAATGGCAAAACTCCAGGTCTGGATGGTCTTCCTATTGATTTCTATAAGTCCTTTTGGTCCATATTAGGGAAGGACTTGTTTGAGGTCCTAAGTGACAGTATGTCCGGGGGTAGATTGCCTCTCAGCTGTCGGAGAGCAGTCCTTACTCTTCTCCCTAAAAAAGGAGACCTGTGTGAGATCAAGAATTGGAGGCCAGTGAGTTTGTTGTGTGCTGACTATAAAATCCTCTCAAAAGTGTTGGCAAATAGGTTGAAAAAGGTGATGGAGCAGGTTGTTCATATTGATCAGTCATATTGTGTCCCTGGCAGATCTGTTAGAGATAATATTTAATTAATTCGGGATTATTTGGATATCTCTAGACTATTGGATTTAAAGTTTGGTCTGATTTCTCTTGACCAAGAGAAGGCTTTCGATCGGGTGGAGCACAAATACCTTTGGAAAACTCTTGAGGCTTTTGGTTTCCCCCCCGATTTTATTGCCTTGACTAGGACTCTTTATTGTGACATTGAAAGTGTATTGAAAGTTAATGGTGGTTTAAGTGCTCCTTTCACTATAGAGAGGGGTATTCGGCAAGGTTGTGCGATGTCAGGTATGCTGTATTCTATAGCCATTGAACCTATGTTATGTCAGGTGAGGAAACAATTAATGGGAGTCAAACTAAGGGATACCCTTTTACCCTTGCATCTTTCTGCATATGCAGATGATATTATGGTGGCTGTAAATGGTGAAAGTGACATTGAGAAACTAGTAAGTATCACAGAATGCTTTGGTAAAGTCTCCTCTTCTAAGGTAAACTGGGAAAAGAGCACAGCATTGATAGTAGGGAAATGGCAGTGGAATGAGCCTAAGTTACCTGCTGGTATAAGGTGGTTAAAGAGTGGGATTAAGTATTTAGGTGTTCACCTGGGTGACCAGTCAGAGGAATTGAAAAACTGGGAGGGAGTGGTAGAAAAGGTGGAGGGGAGGTTAAAGAAGTGGAAGTGGCTCTTACCCCGAATTTCATATAGAGGGCGTACACTTATTATTAACAACTTGGTGGCCTCTACTTTGTGGCATCGCCTGGCTGTAATAGAACCTCCAGCAACTTTATTAGGAAAATTACAGAGTATTATTGTCGTATTGTATTGTATTGTATTATTGGGCAGGGTTTGGTACATCTAGCCAGTAGGAAGGCGGCTTTTAGATTAATTTTTTTGCAGAGGTTTCTCTATGGCCCGCCAGATTTACCATTGAGACAGGTTGCCGATTTTATCTTTGGACAAATTGGTGAGTTGGGTTTTAGAAAGTCACTGTTTTTTATGGATTGTTCAAATTTAAATTTGCATTGTGTGTCACCATTTTATAGCAGTGTGTTTAATGTGTGGAGACAGATGGAAACAGGCAGACTGGGCCGTGACGCTTCCTTATATTGGCTTCTGAGGGAGCCAATTCTAAGGGGTGCTCGGCTAGGCGTTGCCTGGGAAGAAACGCCACTGATGTATGAGACTTTTAAGGACAAGGGCATAACAACATTCCGGCATCTGCTGGAGCTGGCAGGAGCTCACTTGGACAATGCCGCAACTCTGGCACAAAGGCTGGAGGTCCGATCTGTTCAGGTGATTGGTCTGGTGTTGGACAGTTTCAGGAAGGCGCTGTCGAGTGAGGAGAGAGCGCTGCTGGCAGGATGGTTTGCTGGACAACTGACACCTGATGATTCTGATCCTTTTCCCAGGTTGTGTATTAGGCCTAAACTTATAGACTGTGGGGGTTCCCTGCTGGAGCAGGGTCAAACGTGGATGCCACTGGACTCTGTGGGGGGAAAGAGACTCTATCAAGGTTGTGTCAAGGTCTTAAATAAAAGAAAACTTAATGGAAGAGTAGACACACCTTGGAGGGACCATTTTAAAATGGGTTTAGAGGTAAAACCTGTTTGGGGCTTGCTTTATAAACCACCATTAACAAAAAATACTGGAGACTTGCAGTGGCGAATTTTACATGGGATTGTGGCAGTGAATGCTTTTGTGTCACTGTTAAATCCAACAGTCTTAGATCAGTGTCCTTTTTGTCCTGTCAGAGAGACTATATTTCACTGTTTTGTACATTGTTCGAGGCTATTGTCTCTTTTTGGAGCACTTCGCACTTTATTGCTGTCCTTTAAAGAGCAGTTTACTGAACAAATGTTCATTTTTGGCTTTTCGTATGGTAAGAACAAGAAGAGGAAAGGTCGATTATTGAATTTCCTGTTTGGTCAGGCAAAGTTGGCTATTTATTTAAGTAGAAAGGAAAAGTTGGACAGAGGGCAGAGGTGTGATTGTTTACTAATTTTCAAGAATTTGGTTAGAGCACGTATTATGTTGGAATACAGATATTATGTTAAGATGAAGGATGTGGGAGCTTTTCAGAATGTGTGGGATTATGAGGGTGTACTTTTTTCTTTAAATGAACTGGAAATTACTTTTGTTGATGTGTTAATTTAACTTGTTGTTGTTGTTTTGGTTTTTGTGGTTGTTTTGTTTCTTTGTTAATTAATTTGATTTATTTGTTTTTGTTGTGGTTTATTTATTATTATTATTATTATTATTATTATTATTATTATTGTTATTATTATTATTATTATTTATTTGGTTGTTTTTTTTGTTTTTTTGTTTTGTTTTGTTTTCTTATTGAATTGCGCATTTTGTGGTGTAAAGGTGATTTTTTTTTGTGAATAAATGATTGGTTAAAACTCAAAAAAAAACTCTCTCTCTCTCTCTCTCTCTCTCTCTCTCTCTCTCTCTCTCTCTCTCTCTCTCTCTCTCTCTCTCTCTCTCTCTCTCTCTCTGCCAGTGAGTGTGAGTGGGAGTGGCAGTTGTTGATTAAAAGGTTTGTGCTGACCTTGACTCCTCAGGCAGCCCTTACTGATTCAGCTCTAGCTGTAGTAATTAACATCCTTGTCACATTTGTTGCAGGTTTTTCCTGCCATTAATTTTTTTCTTTTAAACTTTGCCCTTTAATGATGCACAGAATTGTCCAATTATGAGGACTTTCTGAGTGTCCCCTGTAAATACACATGTACTAACCAGACATACCAGCAGTTTACAGACCTTCTTTTCTGATGATATGTGATGATTCCAGACAAAAGTAATTATTATGACTACTCTAACAATGCAGTGACCACACATGGCATCAGACACTTCTGCAGCAGCAAAATAGAAGGAATGGAGTAAGATTTTATTAAAACCCTTTAAAATTCTAATTTGCTTCATGTCCCAATTTTTGTTTAGTGCTGTTACTAGGCAGTTAATCATTGTAACATTTCATCAGTGTTGGGTGTAAAATACTCTGGTACAAAAGTAATCGAAATATATTACATTTAGGCAGTAAAGGAGTAATATAACACATATATACAAACTATATTTTGATAATAATATTACAGTTACTGAGTCTGGTAACGTGTTCAACAGAAGAAGAAAAGGACGGTTTGGAGATGGTAATATGTTATAATGTTTTCTAAGTGGTTATACTCACAGTTCTTTGAATTTGTCACAGAAATGGATAAGAACAGTAAGGTGCACTTTATGTGCTCGTGGGAGGCCGAGGGAACTGTTTACAGCTAAAAATATACAAGTAACCTCAAGAAACACCTGGAGGGAGTGCACAGCAACCTTAAGCTAGATGTTTGATCTGATCCCGGGGTGGTCGGTAGTGTAGCATAGTGGGTTGTGCAGGCGCCCCGTGTGTAGAGGCTACAGTCCTTGCTGCAGTTTGTTCCGGTTCGAATCTGGCATCGGACAGCCCTTTACTGTTACTGTACATTCCCCGTCTCACTACAGCTGTCCTATCAATTAAAGGCATAAAAAGCTCCAAAAATATACTAAAAAAACGATGTTTGATGTGGTGACAGAAAGTAATAAGTAACTTATTACTCTACATAGAAGGTAATTTTGTATAGAAACTTACTTTCAAATGCAAGTAACTTGTAATATGAAATATATTACATTTTGGAAGTAACTTGCCCAACACTGCATTTCAAAACTACCTCAGAGGAAGGTTACCATTCCATCAAAGTTTAACTCTAACCCTAACTAACCAAGAGGGTGCTGGCATGTCTGCATACATTCAGATTTATGTTTTCTTTCTTTTTTTATTAACTCTAAAAGTCCAGTTATTCTTTTATTAATGTACAGACCTCGCCATGTTCACTGGCTCCACGTTACGTAGCAGACATGTTGACACCTTATGAACGAGCACGCAGCCTTAGGTCCTCAGGTTCTAAAGTAGAGGCTCAAAACTAAAGGTGATTGGGCGTTTGCCATCAGGGCCACGTGACTTTAGAATGCCCTGCCTGACAACATACAGCTCACAGACTTGCAAATTATGTGATGTCGTCTTTTTATAAATTTTGATTAGTTTTTTGTTTGTTTGTTTGTTTGTTTTTCTTTCAAATGTGGTGTGTGGATGTGGATGTGTCATACGTAGTGTGTTTTCTATTTGTTTTTATCATTCTATATTTTATTGTTGGCTTATTTAATTTGTCATTGTTCATGTCATGTTTTTATCTTATGTTTATGCATTGTTTTCTACTTTAATTTTGAATTGTTTTATTTTTACTTTTATTTTTACTTTTTTAAATGTCTTTTGCCATTACCATGTTCTTAAATTCTTTTCGTCCTGCTTTGTTGGTTCTTCTGCTGCTAATTAGTATCTTGTTTGTGCGTGTGTTTTGTCTGTCAAAGCACTTTGTTTTTAAAAGGTGCTATATAAATAAAGGTATTATTGTTATTATTAATACAAACAGAGTGCTACAAAATGCTGATTGACCAACAAAATGTCTTTTTGTTTTGTTTATTTAGTTTTTTACTCTTCTCCTGTTTATACATGTAAAGTACCTTTCGGTAAGCACTATATAAAATAAATGTATTATTATTATTAAAGTGTTCATATCTATACTTGTTGTTTGACAAACCCTTTCAGGTTTCATAACCACAGACTATTTGCAAGCATTTCCATTGAATTGGTATTCAAAATTCTAGCCACAAAATAAATGCTAAATATTTAAGCTCTTGAAGAAGAATCCAGGTGTACATTTTTTCATGACGTCAGTGGCGCCACCAGGGGGTGGCCACGGCCCCCCCTACAAATTTGCTGGCCACCCCACTCACCAGTCACATGGATTCTACCGTCAGTTATGTGTTTCATCCCAATCCATTCGGGCCAAATGCACAGGCCCGCTCTTGACCTTCCATCACTCACAGTAGCCCCTGGCCAGCCCCGAACACCTGGCAGCTGTTGCCTGCTCCGACAGTAACGGCTCAGCGCGAGCACGACAGCGCGTGACCGGCCACCGATTTCAAAAGGAGTGATGAGAGAAGACGGTGAGTGAGTGAGTAAGTCATACATTTCTTCAGTAAAAGAAGAGGCGGGAGTATGACGTGACATGTGCTTTTTAAATGCCACATGGTGCCGTTTACAGCACCAGTTACAGAAACCATATGACTTATTTTTGACATTTGTAACGCAGTTACACAGCTAACGTTAGCTGCTGCTTGTATATGTTATGTCAGTTTGCAGACAATGAAGAGAAAGTCCACAGAAATCTCTTCCTATTTTAAGAAGGAAGTGAGTACAGTGGGAGAGAGAGAGCAGCAGAGGCTTAGTGAGGAGGAGAAAGAGGAGGATGGAGGAGAGGAACAGACAGAGCAACATGAGGTTACACAGGCACAGCCAGCATCAGTCAGAGAGCACAGTGATGAGGAAGAGCCTCAGAAAACAGCAGACCAGGGACAGGAAGCACCTAGCAAGGCAGGAAGCTGCAAAAGCAGGTGTTCAACCTGTTCCTGGACCAACAGGTGAATTTATGACTGTGTGGCCATAATGATGAATTTGATGGCTAGGCCAGATAGTAACGTCATCTGAAAAAATGTATGTTTATAGTGTGTTTCCATTAAATTACAAATCATGACACAATCACTTAAAGATTTTTGATTCATGTTTATTGGTAGTTCAGCTTGATTAGTCTGAATAGAAATTCCTTTAGGCTATTATTAATACCTATAATTGATAATTACTATAGAGAGGGGCTAATATATTATTACTATCATTATTATTATGTAATGTCATCTATTATTAGTTAATGTCAGAATAACTGTTTTTGCCTCTTGTTTCATCATAGATATATCCTAGTCAAGAGCAGAGCAGCCCAAGCAGCTACAACTAGAACCGATCAAGGGGACATGAGACGGTGCTTCTCCAAGGACTGGTAGAACACCCATAAATGGCTGGAATACTCTCAGAGTAAAGACTCTAAGGCCTATTGTTAAGCCTGCTGGCACTTCAGTCTCCCCTTCTCAGGTGACTAAGTATTTACATCTAAAGACGGGTTAAAAAATTGGAAGAAGGCAACGTTCAAAGATGGGGGACTTTTAGGCCATGCCAAATCTGAAGCACATACTAATGCTACGTTAGCATGGGCAGAGTATGAAAAGTCCACTACAAGCACATCCTCTCTCTCAGCCTCCTTAAATGCAGAATATAATAAATTAGTGAAGGAAAAGAGAGAGTACATAAAAATTGCTGGAGAAACCTTGCTCTTCACAGCTACACAGAACATTGCACAGAGAGCACATAAAGAATCAGAAGGTGAGAATAAAAATAGAAATTTTCTCTCTATTATGGAACTGCTAGCCAAACACAATCCCATGGTCAAAAGAAAAATGACAGGTCAAAGAAATGCAGCATACCTTGGGCATGATACACAAAATGAAATAATTGATTGTCTAGCTGAAATTGTCCGCACCTCAGTAACTAGTGGAGTTGCCCAAAGTGAAGCTTTCAGCATTTTGGTTGACAAGACTAAAGACCTAAGCAAGAAGGAACAGATGTCCTTTGTAATTAGATACTATTACAATGGGTCAGTATGTGAAAGCATCCTCGCCTTTGAGGCAGCACAGCGCCTGGATGCTGCAGCACTTTCACAGAAAATAGTACAAATTTTGCAGAAGCATGGTTTTGACTACAAAAACCACCTTGTAGGGCAAGCATATGAGGGAGCCTCAGTCATGAGCGGAAAGAACACAGGTGTGCAAGCACGCATTAAATCAGAGGCCCCGATAGCTTTTTATGTGCACTGCAATGCGCATTGTTTAAATTTCGTATTAGTTGACAGTGTGAAATGCATCCCTGAAGCTAATTGCTTCTTTTCTCTTTTGCAAAAACTGTATGTCTTTGTGTCAGGGTCATATGTGCACCAAATATGGCTTGAGGTACAGAGGGAGATGTTTCAGGGGGCCCCAAATGAGTTACAAAGGCTCATAGAGACACTGTGGACATGTAGGTATAATGTTTGCAAGACAGTGAGAGACAGACTGCCAGCCATCGTAAGTCTACTAAAAGAAATATCAGAAGAGCAAAATGGCGACAGAGCAATAGAGGCAAGAGGTTTATTAGCCCAAATAGATCTCCAGTTTGTTAGCCTCCTTGTAACATTCACCAGTGATATTTTACAGTCCCCACAACTCGATTTGGTCACAGCTGTCACACTTGTTGACTCTCTTGTTGACACATTGCAGAGTTACAGAGAGGGCTCTCTCTTTAATGACATCTGGGACAATACTCTTACTGAGCAATGCAACATCAGTGCTACACCTTCAGGCCATCAGGCCAGACCAAGCTCTAGGCTTGAATGGCATTACATATTCACTCCAATAGTCCAACGACAAGTCAGCACAGAGAAGGAGTCATTTCGGACAGGTTCATTCATTACAATTATTGATGTGCTTCTCTCTGAGGTGAAGAGAAGATTTTCTAAAGAAAATTGTATCATAATAAAAGGGATACACATTTTGTGAGAAACGTGTAGTGTTTCCATTTGCCACACAATACAACTGCAGCACTGAGGATCTACAATATGAGATCCCCCAGCTTAAGCGAATTCCTGACAGGAAGCAAACTAGTGGTCAGGAAACACTAAAGAATTTAACAGAACTCTCTGTCTTTCTAGAACCATATAAGGAGGTCTTCCACCTCCATGTTTGAACTGTGCAAAATTGCACTTGCATTACCTGTGAGCACTGCATCCTGTGAGTGCAGTTTTTCTATGCTAAAGTTAATCAAAACTGCCATGAGAAGTACCTTGACTGAGCGTTTATGTAATTTAGGTGTGCTAAGTGTAGAAACAAGAGGGGCTAGGGCCATAAATCTTGATGGCTTTGTGAATGTGTTTGCCAAAAGACACAGCAACAGGCAAATAAAACTGTTCTGAAACATGCTGTATAGCCATCAGAATCAGAGACTATTGATCCCTGGTGGAAAATTCTTGTTCATTGTTTCTATACATGCTTGTTGCTTGCTTGCAATTGTTTTAATTACAATAAATGCACACATTTAAATTAAGCTGTATGTGCCTTTTTAAGGATTAAGTATTTTCTGATTTTTTTCTGCAGAAAGCTGACACATGGCTGCCTGATCTCTCCTTTTCTGCCTCCCTCATACAGCAGGCTTTTCAATAGCACACAAAGTAAACCACAGCTCTTCTAAATGGGCCACGGGAAACCGCCAGTATTGGCTCTGTACATATTTTATTAATGTTTATTGATATTTGTGATGCAGCAGATTTGTCAGTGTCTAAGCTGACTTTAGAGCAGACGGAGCGATCAAGACGACTCTTGTTTACACCTATTTCACAGCCAGTGGACAACACAGACATGACAAGAGACAAGAAAACAAGAAGATCAAGGAATGAGGAAAAGCTAAGGGGGACCTCTATGGAGTATTATACTGAATCACCCCTAATAGAAGAGGTCAAAGCAGTATATTGAATCAAGAGGGACTACACTGTCAGATATATATATTTAAAAAAAATTTTTGCACATGCGCAAAAGCTGCACACTGCCTGTAAGGGCGCTTTTTGACTTTTTTCTTTGGCTTTTTCTTTGGCTTGAAACTCTGTGGAGTTCTCTAATGAGGATGTTTTTAGAGAGTTTTTGTGCTTTTTCTCGTGTTTTTTTCTTTGTGTTGTTTTTTAAATGCCCCTTCCACCTGGACACACTGCCTTTTTTTACTCCGGGGAACAGCTGATTGCGCTAATGCTGACTAGCATAGAAGCAAGACCAGCTGAACTCCAGGGGATAACACACTGAGGATGTAGAGGAGGGTTGAGACGGGATCCCCTTATAGAGAGGACAGGATCTGGGCCGTGCCTCCCTCTGTTGTTATGGACATGTGCGGTCTCTTAGCAACAGATGGACGAGCTAACAGCGGTAACGCGGAGCCACGCAGAGTACCGGGATTGCAGTCAGATGTGCTTCACAGAGACATGGCTGCACTGGGACACTACAGACCAGAACATCTCTGTCGATGGCTTCACACTGTCCAGGCCGACTGGGATTGTACCTGTCACATCACAACCAAAGAACAGCTCTGTAGCCCGGATGTCGACCTGTTGACCTGCTAGCCATTGACTCCGTCCATAACATCTGCTGAGAGGGATCCTGCATGTCAGCATGGTTGTCCTGTCCATCCCTCCCTCTGCAAACCAACATCTGCCTGCAGCACCATACACACCCTCATCTTCACCCCCTTCTGTAATTTGACACTAATATGGCCAATCACTTTTTGAAGTTGTTGCACATTATTTAACTGTAATTTTGAACTTTTATATACCTTTAATACCTGAAATATGTCCCAGGGCTCAAAAACACTGTCGCCCTGATGCCCTGATGCCCTGAGTCGTGAACCCTTCATCCAGTCCAGTGTCAGCCATCGTCTGGTGAAGGAGCCCTATCTGTCTTTGTTGGATGAGCTCAGTGGAGTTGTCACTGGGACAGTGCGAGACGCCTTCTGCCTAACCAGCAACTGCCAGGCCATTCAGACTGCTGATGACTCCACTGATGTGGATCTTTTCCAGCACAAGATACCTGTACACTGTCTGGAGGTGCTATTGCTGCGGAGGAGGTGTCAGCCGTGTTGGACGCTCATCGCACTGGTGGTGTCTCCTGACTGTCTGGCGTGAGACCTTCCTAACTGCAGTTACCTGATGGCACTGGAAGAAATTGAAAGTGCGTAATGGGATTCTCTAGAGAGTTAGGAGGGACTGACGCATCAACAGGAAGATCCTACAGTTTGTTGTACCCAGATCTCTGAGACATCACGTTCTCACCCCATGGGCAACGGTATCACAGAGAGGTTTAACTGATCATCAGAACTTGGTGGCATGATAAGGACTCTCCCCCCAGAATACAAGTCTGAGTGGCCGCAGATGCTCTGGATGCTGACCTTCTGCTATAACTGCACACTACACGAGACCACAGGCTTTGCACTATTTTACTTGATGTTTGGACGGATCCCACGCTTGCCCATTGACATCATGTTCCATCATGTCTTGGAGAATGACAGCATTGTCAGCCATCATGAGTTTGTGAACCACCTAAGGAAGGATCTCTCTGAAGCCACACAGATTGCTCAGCAGCCTGCCTATGGTGAGCAGGATCGTCATGCCAAAATCTACAATCGCAAAGTGAAAGGGTTGCCTTTGACTGTAGCCGACAGGGTGCTGCTGGCCAATCAAGGTGAGAAATGCAAGAGAAAGTTTGCTGACCGGTGGGACTCAACCCCCCTTCGATGTGGTGTCTGTGAGAGCTGGAGTTAATGTGTACAGGATCCGAGATAATTTTACTAGGAGAAAGTTGTTCACAGAAACATGCTGCTTCCAGTCGACTTCTACCCTGAGCAAGCTGGTTCCCAAGCAGTCTGTGGGGAGACACAGTCAGCTGTGCCATGTGGAAGTGGCCGGAGCTCTGTTGTGGATAATCAGGAGGATGCTTGATCTCGGTCACTGCTCGATATCCACAACATTTTTTTTATATTGGAGGTTTGATCTATGTTGCCCCTATCGAGCATAATTTAAGGGGGGTGTATGTAACAGAGTAGATCTATGCCTGTTAAATTATGGCAGAAAAAGGTGCAACACCGCATTTTAAAATAACTGTGACTTATTAGATGGTAAAATGATGTTAGAGACTTGTTAATGTTGCTAAACTAGCTTAACTATTTTCCCTCATGTCAGGTGTTATTATCCTGAGACTGTGATGCTTTTCCTCACCACTGTGCTGCTGTATGCTGTGTTGCAGGTAATATGTTGTGCACTTTTTATGTAACTTTTCATGATGTTTTTGAGTACAAGTCTGTGAGCAGCCTTTTCATTGTTCAGACAAATGGCTTACATTTGTTATCTATCTCTGAATGTAATGTTAATGAGCTACTTGTGATTTTTATACTTACCTCAAGGTAAATGTTGAATGTGTTCTTAAAAGACATTCCATGTCACATAATGGTTATGTGGGGATATTCATTTATGATTTATGGAATAACAATATACACTATACGATCACACTAGGATGTAATTTTTTATTTTATTTTATGTGAACAGGTTTCAGTATTTTATTTTACTATTAAATGATGCACAGAGAAAAGAGGACTCCACTGTGGTGCTATTATCCCGAGACTGTGATGCTTTCCCTCACCACTATGGTGCTGTATGCTGTGTTGCAGGAAAGAGCTGTAATAAAACACCCCATAATCCACCTGGTCGTCGTCTATGGTCTGTAGAAGCAACAGTAGTGTGGAGCTGCATCTTACAGATAGCTGTGATGTGTCACATATATATAGTTAATATATATATATTGTGTTCTTAATAGATGGTTACTTGTTTAGATATGTTTTTTTGTTTGTTTGTATACTGTAGTATTATTATAACAAAAAATAATTTCCCGCTGGAAATATTAAATATATATTTCTGATTCTGATATTTGACCAAGGCGAAACCAAATATCAATCGTACATAAGATGACAATAAGATATCTATTTAAGTACATCCACCTATTTTTATGCACATTTTAATTTGGATCTTTCTACTGCTAAAGTGAAAAAACAAATAAGTATGGGAGGAAAGTTTTTACACTTTATTCTAAGATTAAAAAAAAACACCAATTATCATGATTGATGGTCTACTGTATACTTAGGTCATGTGGTACTAGAGATTGGATTGATGAACTACGAGTTGATGCTGATTCTGCTGCACAGCTCTTCCCAATGTAAATAATGGTCTTCCATGTTTGGTGTCTGTGTGAATTCTTTAACCAGAGTTTGGGAACTAAGGAAAAAACACTTGTATATTCAATACCGATATCTAACCTTCCCTTTAGAGATAGAGAAGATACTTCAGAAAGCTATAGCCAAGCAGTTCTGTAACTTTCTCCATAACAATTTATTTGAGGATTTTCAGTCAGGATTTAGAGTGCATCACACAGAGACCGCCCTAGTGAAAGTTACAGATTACCTCCCAATGGCATCAGACACTCGACTCATCTCTGTAGAAAAAGAAGATATACTTTATTAATCCCTTAACATGGAAATTCTTTTTTCACTCTATTTTTTATTTACATGCATTTTAACCCGGACACACACACACACGCAGTACAACTGCATAGACATGCAAATGAGTGATGGGCAGCCAGCCAGACAACGCCCAGTGAGCAGTTTGTCTGGCTGGCAGTTTTTTGTGCTTGTCCTGTTAGATCTTAGTGCTGCATTTGACCATCAAATTCTTTTACTGAGACTTCAGAGAACATCTAAGCCAGTCACAGAGTTCCACAAGGTGCAAGAACCACAAGGTTCTGTGCTTAGACCACTTCTAATCAGCATATACATGCTTTCTTTAGGGAACATTAGGAATCACTCCTAATCAATTTTACCTAATTATATTTATCGATCAAGCCTGATGAAATCAGGTAGGTAAACCTTCAAGGATCTAAAAAGTTGGATGACCTGCAACTTTCTAATATTAAATTCAGACAAAACAAAAGTCCTTGCAAATGTACACAAACACCTCAGAAACTCTCTTTCCAGACACTTAGTTACTTTAGATGGGATCACCCTGAACTCCAGCTCCACCATAAAGAATCTTGGAGTCATCCTGATCAGGATATGTCCTGTACAAAGGACTGCCTTTTTTCTAGCGCAATCTCATTGACATCATCATGTGTATCTTTTTAAAATAATTGGTTAAATAAATGATATTACCAATAATTATACTTTTTTCTGAAAGTTAATTAGATTGTGTGGTGTTCTGAAAATGTCAGAGTCCAATGTATTGTTGAAATGAGTGATGGAATGACTCCCAGATGGCAGCAAAATTCCAGAAAATACCCAATCAGACATGATTGGCAAACACACAGTAAGGGCATTCTCTTTGCTAGAAGGAAACTAAGGATGAATTAAGTGTGCAGACTTCAGTAGATATCAGTAATAAAGTGCAGAGACATGTAAGAATGATGCACAACAGACGAGAACATCTGGTAGGCAGTGCAAACTATTTGTTGTCCTGATCCATGAATACCCAACAAAAGTGTTGAGGCAGCAGAGCCAGGGTGTATGCTACCCCTGGGTGACTGGAAAGAGTGCCCCTCACTGAAGGATCACAGATAATACAGAAACCTGCATGAAACCTGAAAAGATGCTTATTGTGGATCAATAAGGTTCATATATAGTACATGTGATGAAGTTGGCACTGCCCTGCATTTTTTTATGCCGTTGCCTATCACTGCTGCCACAACAGAGAGAACCTTTAACGTGTTATCCTGTCTATCTGGGAATACCAGATCCAAGCAGTCTGATTTAAAGGAAATTTTAAGGATCCTTTTTTTATATATTGAATAAGAAATCAGTTACAGGGAAAGTGTCTACATTTTGCAATTCATTTTTTTCCTCTTTAGAGTGTAAGTCTTTTGAAGAACAGTGTCTAAGACAGAAGTTACTTCAATACTTGTTAATGAGGTGTAAAATCATTCATTGAGAATAGTTTAAGAGTAGACTTCCAATGCTAGATACTAGCATTATGCACTGCAGGAGGAGGTGTCAGCCTACCAGGCATACAAACACATAGCAGTTATTTACAGCCCTGTTCAGTGATGGCCTTGCACTGAGGTGTTGCATCTTTGGTTCTGCTGTCTAGTTAAAGATTTCTTTTTTTATTTTATTTTTTTTATTTTTTACACAAAAATTGAAATTCAAATGTTAGTTTGACCTCCAAATGCAAGTGTAGTCTTGAACAAATTTAGGGTGAACAATGGCAACTGTAACTCTGAGTCAGTGTTACAGGGCAGTAGTGTTTGTTATAACACAGAGCAGAAACAGGAAATGGCTTCACAAGATGTTGAGTTATTCAGTGAAATCAAATAATTTAGCTCCACAGACAAAGTCAATGGATGATGGACTTTCTCTCTTTTTGTGAAAGACTAAAAAGACTCCATAAGCTGTTACTTTAGAATAACCTTTGCAACTATGGAAATGACATTGGAGCATTTCTTCTAAAAGCATATGGTCTTTCCTTTGTCCTGTGTTCCTGAGCCAACACCTTGTGCCCTGCACCCTCACACAAACAAATAAATGACAAAGTGAGGAGAAAAAAACAAGGCAGAGAAGTAAGATTCCATCTGTCTGAATCTTAATGAGGTTTCACAAGCTGCAACTGTGTCTTTCACAACTCCAGAGGTGAAACTCTGAGACTCCCCCACCTCCAAAAGGCTGGTGAGACGTCAAAGGGAATTGTTTTTTATTTCCACCACTGCCAGGCAGGGAGGGATGGAGAGAAAAACAAACAGAATGTCTCTGTGTCCACCTGTACACCAGGCATGAGCTGGACTGTTTTTGGAATCCAACCAAGGGTAAAATATCTCAACAGCTGCCTCACTCACACAACCTGTCTGTCATATTTACAGAGGCCAGAGGTCAAGTGGACAGCAGCATTCCAGCACAGCTGCCGTTTGTCACAGGGAATTTCATTTTCATCATGTATACTTGTGCTCCATTATAATGGGCCACGCATGCTCGCACAGCCAATACTGGAATTCTGTTTTCAATACCCAGACTCCCACAGGCTGCAATCTGAGACTTTGTTATTTGTGTGGGCTGAGTAATTGGTTCTACCTGAACTGATATTAAGAAATCATCTTTTATCCAAATCTTGTTATTTCTGATGTTAATCACTGGGATAATCTTTGAGGTGTGATGAAAAGCTGCTGTTGACTTTATTATCACACACCTGAAATCTGACTGTGAAGATTACATTTATTTATCATGGACATGGTTTTGTGTACACAAAAAGGTTAGACTGTCAACAGTCCACAAACAGTGGATCTGTGTAATAATGGACCAAAGCATGTGCCGCCTGTTTAACTGGAGCTTTCCAGCCAGTTTCCTCCAATCCACAAATAAAGCTGTTGGAGTAAACAGAAGACATACATCAACCCCACACACACTGTACACTGTTGACTTTCCCAGAAATCAGTTCATGTCATGCGAGTCCAAATCTGGCCTGCTTCCAACACCAGCAAAAATATTTAACCCTTTCATGTATGAACCTGTGTATTTTACTCTTGTTTAGGCACATGTGTGTCATGTGCAGACTGATGCGATTGAAAAGCTTTTAATAACAATGACTGAGAATCACTTTTTCATGCAAGCAAATAAAACACAAGTTGGTGGGGACTCAGCAGAACTGGATGACAGCATGTCAGCTGGCTCATCCTCAACATCCTCAGCCCCCCTAACATCCCGGTGGAGGAGAGGCTGACACCGAGTGCCTGTGGAGCACCAACAAGGTCACAGGTGGGCAAGTCCAGCTGCTGCATCACTACTGTGTTGTCCTGTCTCCTCACCCTCTTGTTATGCCACTGCAGCAAGGTGGTCTGCTGCATAACTGTCCTATTGGCCAGACACCACCACCTGATTTTCCCATAGTCCTCAAGGATGAGATCCCACTTTTATGATCTTTTTTTTAAAAAGTTGTCTGCATTTATATGCAGAGAGATTAGCACAAAACTGTATCTCCTTCTACGTATCGAGTTGCTAATCATACTGCAGGAATATCCGTTTAAGATATCTGTTATCCATTTTCCTAATATCTGCTTGCTATACGAGAAGCCCAGAGACATTGGCCCACATGCTATAAAGACAATAACCCTCAGAACTGTAGTTGATGGGCTGTAGATCAGGTCAGAGAGATGTTTTTTGTCGTGTTCATGTGGATTAGTTTGTTTTGACTTGCAGTAATGTTAGTTTCGTCTTGGTGTTAGCTTCTGTGTTGTAGTGGGGGCCATTTGCTTGTTGATCACAGGTAAACCACCTGTTTGTGCACCTAGGCTTTATTCAGCCCAACCCAGCTCCTCCCACATAGAGGTGGATCCATATTTGGATTAACCAAGAGGTGGCAGAGGCTGCCTGGTGTCATTGGCGTCAAGGACACAGAATACAGTGGATGGGTGTCTAAAATGGCACCATGCCTTGCCACAGCAAGTTGGAGGCTGCAGGTTTATCTGGTGTCTTGGTGTCTGCTTTGAATTAACTTATTTTTAAAGCATTATTGTTGCCGTTGCAATAATTAGACGTCTGGTGCCCAATTTTCACCAAAACAACTCAGTTTGCGCTGCCTTTGTATGAATCCACCTCTGGTTTATGGCAGGGATTGTCCCCCCCAGTTTCTCAAACCTATCTGCGCGCCTGACATATTCTGCAGGATATGCCGGGCGACAGTGATCGCTAAACATGGAAACACGAGTAACCTGTTTTATCATTTAAAAGCCAAACACGTTCTGGAATATGAAGAAAGCCAACGTATGCGTGGTGACGCGCAAAAGCCAAGCCAGTCTTTAAGTGGAAGGAAAAAAGTTGGCACTACACAACAGCAGTCTATCACCCAGGCATTTTCAAAAGGCGTAGCGTATGATAAAAAAAGCCAGCGGTGTACTGACATAACAAAGTCCATCGCAATATTTTTGTGCAAAGACATGGTGCCTTTCCAAACCGTAGAGAGAAGCGGCTTTTTAGACATGGTGAAGACGCTTGATCAACGTTACGTGGTACCAAGCCGCAAATATTTTAGCCAGGTGGAAGTGGCCAGACTGCATGACGAGGTTTGCAATGAAGTGTTAAAAGAGCTTCGTGACATAAAACACTATGCAACCACCACGGACTTGTGGTCGAGTCGCACTATAGACCCGTATATCAGCCTGACAATCCACTTCATTAACGACGTCTGGAAGTTGTGCGGCAAATGTCTGCAAACATCGTATTTCCCTGACGACCACACAGGGGAGTTGATTGCCCAGGGACTCACATGCACATTCAAGTCATTTTCAATTTCAAAGTTACCCATTTTACCTTGTTGTACTATTTTTTATTATTTAAATATCATGCATGTTTATATTCCATGTTAAGAAACTTGAAAGTGAAGTTACTTGTTTTATGTTTTGTACAATTACAGTTTTGCACAATAAATTTTTTTGGCATATTCTTGACTTATGTTATTTAATAGTTTAAAAAACAGCTTCCTGCTTGAATGCTTTTACCATGGGCTCTGGTGCCTATTAAGAAGCTGTTAATACTGTTAACAGTTAGTACTGTAACATACCAAAGTATACCGTGATATATACCGTCTACCGTCTATGGTTCAAATTATACCGTGATATAAATTTTAGGCTATATCGCCCACCCCTACGTTCAACAAGAGATGGTGAGTGAATAGTGTAGGCTACGTAATTAAAAAGGTATAATATAAAATACGCTATTATGATAATATTTTTAAAAAGCCTTCAATTTTCTCAAAAGCCGTCACTGCGCCTTATATATGGATCAATATTAGTTAATCATGCCTAGTCAGAGGGCGTCGCCGAAGTAATCATAGACATATATATGTAGACGCATTGAGCGCTGAATCGTACGTCGTAAATAGGCTACCAATGTTATCCTCAAGTCATTATCATCATAGTATTTTATATTATACCTTTTTAATCACGTAGCCTAGCCTATTCACCCACCATCTCTTGTTGAACGTTACAATAAGAGAATTACATGGATTATATTACAGTCACCACACAATTTTAATTCAAAATCATAATATGAAATGCAGCAAGAGTGCAACGGCGAGGATGCGAACCGGCGTCCCATGGTACAAAATGCAACAAGTGGTAGTGTGTTTAACCACTCGGCTACCATAATACAGGTATGCTTTCAAGTGTATGTATAATATATAAAACATCCCGCTGATATAAAATTAGAAACAGTTTATGATAAATGGAATCATACGGTGTCTAAACGACGATAACTCTTTTTAGGATTATTTAAGATTAATTATACATTAATAAACTGGCGTCTTAAATAGGTGACAATTCAAATAGCTGGCTAGTATGGTAAATTGGTGTATTTTTAAGAAAGGCAGTTTTACAAACAGACCATATACCCGCCCCTGCGAAGTGCTCAAGAAGCGTGAAGGAACACACCCAAGACTCTAGCTGTGTCCCTATTGGCTGGTGAAACACACTAATTTAAGCACAGGGCGGGACATCCTTCAGTTTGTGCAGACACCTCAACCTGAGAGGACGTGCTGTTTTGTGCGAGAGCAGAAAAAATTTGAGAGCGCAGAGCACAAGTTTTGCGCGCGCACGACATGTTTTGAGCGCGAGCAGAAAAAATCTGAGCGCGCACGACATGTTTTGAGCGCGAGCACATTATATCTGAGCGCACACAGGACATGTTTTGAGCGCGAGCACATAAGTTTTGAGTGTGAGCATGAAATGTGAGCACGAGGACAATAAATCTGAGCACGAGAAGGAGAAATCATGCTCTCAAACTGAAAATGTGCGCTCTTGAATAAAGATAGGATAATTCTTCCATACAGGGTTAGGTTTTTTTGCTTTATACTGATTACTCATGAGGAGCTTTTCTGTTAGATTCACTAGGTAAGGGACCAAGGTACTTTTTATTATTCTGTTTCTGGACATAATGGACATAAGCTGAAACCAGAAATGAGCCGTTTTTTCGATTTTTCGTCTTTGACAAAAAACGAAAAAATTCGGCTCAATATCTCGTTTTCTGTTCCAATCACCAAAAACAAAATTTCCACTTCCATATTCCGTATTAGTGGTGGGCGGGGCTTGTACGCTTCTTTGCCCGGTACTCTTCAAAATAAAAGTTCCGTTTGACAAAGTTATGTCTTTATTAAAGCGTGACCATCTTTTGGCCGGACATTTTTACGTCCTGTCTGGGGCTCCTGAGGATTTTTTTCTTTATAGGTTCATGAAAATGTCCGGTTTTCAATTGACTGGCGCTTTGCACAGACTGTCCTGTGTGTGGAACTGCGACGCGCACACTGGCTCAATTCGTGGCATCGGCATCTAGTAGTGGCATTTCCGGGAAATGCCACTACTAGATGCCGCTATCTGAGGCACATGCTGCTAACCTGTAGAGGCAGATGCCACTATCTGAGGCACTGATTAATCTCTCAACTGCTGCCGCTGTGTGTGCGCGCGTGTGTGGTGTAATCTGGGTACGTGCAGCATATGTGTAGCATTAGGCCAGGACACCAGGGGGCGGTCTTACAGGGGAACCTCAGGTTATGTTTTTGTTACAGAGCCACGGGTCAAAGTTCATGTGAAATGTGGCAGTGAAGACTCAACGTGAAATCCCTCTCATATGTCATAAAGTGTCATATCATATGACAGGTGTTGTTTCTCAACACTTTTTATGGTCATTTTTAGTTTTTATAGATGAATTAAGTGAAAACAAATGACCCCACAAGCAACACAAATAATTGCACTTTTGAATGAACTTTTTATTTCAGTTTAAGCATTCCATTCTCAGGAAAAACACAAATCTAGCCACCATTCAAATATTTATTCTTTAAATTAACAATGTGTTTCACACTTTATTTAGTTGCCTACCTCACACACATACACACGCACAGCAGCAGGTGAATGGCAGCTGTGCCACACAGTGGTTAAGAGATTATTTAAGAAAACCTCGCAAATTAATGCGGAACTTACTGTTTTTTTAAATAAAAACAAATGCCCATAACAGCAGCAACTGACGTGGCGCACATGCACATACGCACACTGTCGAGTTAATTTCTTTATCTATTTGAAAAAGATGCTGAGACGGATTTCACGTTGAGTCTTCACTGCCAGATTTCACATGAACTTTGACCCGTGGCTCTGTAACAAAAACATAACCTGAGGTTCCCCCGTAAGACCACCCCCTGGTGTCCTGGCCTAATGCTACACATACGCTGCACGGACCAAGATTACACTACACACGCACGCACGCACTCGCGCACACACAGCGGCAGCAGTTGCGAGATTAATCAATGCCTCAGATAGTGGCATCTGCCTCTACAGGTTAGCGGCATGTGCCTCAGATAGTGGCATCTAGTGGCATCTAGTACTGGCATTTCAGGGAAATGCCAGTACTAGATGCCGATGCCACGAATTGAGCCAGTGTGCTCGTCGCAGGTCCACACACAGGACAGTCTGTGCAAAGCGAGACTATTTTCATGAATTTATAAAGAAAAAATCCTCAGGAGCCCCAGACAGGACCTAAAAATGTCAGGCCAAAACAGGACGTTTGGTCACCCTTTAATAAAGAAATAACTTTGTCAAACGGAAGAACGAAAGAAGCGTACGAGCCCCGCCCACCATTAAAACGGAATATGGAAGTGGAAATTTTGTTTTTGGTGATTGGAACAGAAAACGAGATATTGAGCCGAATTTTCAACAAACCACTCGTTTCTGGTTTCAGCTTCTTTCCATTATGTCCAGAAACAGAATAATTAAAAGTACCTTGGTCCTAAAGCTAGTGTCTATTTTCGCATTATTTCTTATCTCCTTTAATGTTACGGCTCCCCTACCGAGCCGGGTCGTAACATAAATGGGGGCTCGTCCGGGATAAGAAATAATCGTAAATTGATACTGCGATAGGTTTGTTTTTGTTTGGTTAGTTGTGAACCATCTTCCTTAGTGAGTGCTGTTGGCGGCTGAGCACCATGGCAGGAAAATTTAGTTTGGAAGAGTTTATACGGCATCCTACAATTGAACAGGTACATGGCTGTAGGAAGGATGAGTTAGCAGAAATAGCTGTTCACTTCAACATCCCTATTAACAAAGCCATGTTAAAAAAAGAAATTAAAGAGCGGCTGATGAGCGGATTGGTGGAACAGGGAGTGATTGCCTTGGCTGAACAGGTGAAGTCTGTGTCTCATCCCAGTGCCTCTGCAGAAGCTGAGAGTGAACCCCGTACTGGAACTCCCTCCGATGCTGGGCAAGTCTACCAGGCAGGTGAGCGGGGGAAAACGCCGTTCACCCTGCCTAGGTATGATCATTCCCCACAGAGCAGCACGGGTATCAGTGAGGCCCGGCTTAAAGTCAGCCTAGCTCGGCTACAGCCGGAAGCTCGTGAACAGGAGACACAGTCCCAGCTCCAGCTCCAGCTGGAGATACGGAAAGCCGAACTCCAGGCTGAGACTGACAGGGCGGTGAGACTGCGTCAGCTCGAGCTCGATGCCTCTGACGCGGGGCGGAGCGCCCCTAGTGCATCAGGTATGTCACCCTCTTCCACCACTTCCCCTCGTTCACGCAGTATAACATTTGACATCAGTAAGCATGTGGCTTTAGTACCTGTGTTTCGGGATAGTGAAGTGGACTCATATTTCAATGTGTTTGAGAGGATAGCGGCTGCATTGCAATGGCCACCTGAAGTATGGACACTTCTACTTCAGTGCAAAATGCATGGCAAAGCTCAGGATGCTATAGCCGCACTCCCCGTTGAGGATAGTTTGGATTATGAAACTGTCAAAACTGCTGTTCTGAAAGCGTACGAACTTGTGCCTGAAGCGTACCGGCAGAAGTTCAGGAATAACAAAAAACTTCTGCTCAGACTTATGTGGAGTTCCCCGAGAGAAGGGGACTCTCTTTGATAAATGGTGTGCTACATGTAAAGTCAGTGACTTTAATGCATTGAGAGAGTTGGTCCTAATAGAGGACTTCAAGAAGTGTTTGTCTGAGCGCATTGTAGTATATCTAAACAAACAAAAAGTAAGCACAATGTCTGCGGCTGCTGTGTTGGCCGACGAATATGTCTTAACTCATAAATATGTTTTTTCTCCCGTCACTGCTGCCTCACATCCCTCTTCTCCATACAGACCCCCTAGCCCACGCGGACTGTAAGAGGACCGCAAATGCTTTTACTGCTATAGACCTGGACACATAATTGCCAACTGTTTGTTGCTAAAACGTAAAGAGCAACAGTCTCAAACTGAGCCGCAACCTCAAGGTGTCGGCCTGGTTCAGACCGTGTCGGACACCGGTACTAAGAACGTTAGCGCTAAGAGTGGTGACGAGGGCTATAAACCGTTCATATTTGAAGGCTTAGTGTCACTAACAGGTAACTCGACAGACCAGCGCCGGGTGCGCATTTTGAGGGACACTGGTGCGTCCCAGTCCGTCATCCTTTCCTCCGCATTACCGTTTTCAGAGCAGTCTTCATGTGGTTTTGGCACGGTATTACGCGGTGTTGAGATGGGTCGCATGCCTAGAGCAGTACATTGCGTACATATAGACAGTAAACTAATAACTGGCTTCTTCCCTGTCGCTGTGTGCCTCGAACTGCCCATTAAGGATGTGGTCATGTTAATGGGAAATGATTTAGCAGGAGATAAAGTAGCTCCTATATTAACTTCAGATTCCGCCGATCGTGCTACACAGACAGGCAGAAAAGAGAAGAATAGTTTCCCTGTGTGTGTTGATTCTTGTGGAGGGCCTGACATTTCTACCCGGTCTTCACTCGTAAGTCCGTTATGGTTTTTCTGGCACTTCCAGCCTTCTCTATCGTTCGTGTCTTCAGTCGTTTTTCTGTTCGTAGTGGTCACTCCATATTATTTTCATTTAGATGGTACCTGAAGTACCCCGTGAAATGTCCTGGCAAAACAGGTTTAGAAAATTACTCTTTCGTGTGTGAGGAAAAAAGAAAATGTGTTTGTGTTTAACAAAAAAAAAGTGTATATTTTTTATCTTAAGGGGAGGGGTGTTACGGCTGCCGCGTTTCACCCCTCGCGCGTGTGTGCAGTGTTTTGTTTTTTCAATATGTAAAAGCCGGTGTGCAGTTACCGGTCTCTGGTTGGCCCCAAACTGGTGGAGGCGGGGACAACATTTTTCGTCAGTTGCAGGACCTGGATTGGTGCAGCACCATTCCCACGCCGCCAATGAGGGCGCCCAGCAGCAGCATCACCGGGGCATTTAAACTGCAGCCGCCAGAGCATCAGCGCGGCTTCACTCTTGTTTGTGTATTTGTGAGCTTGCCTTGTTATTGCGTATCTAATGATACTCGTTTGGATTGTGACGTATCTGATGATACTCGTTCGTTTGGTTGTGTTTTGTGGAGGTTTGTGTTTGGTTTATTGGGATTGGGCAGGGTTAGGTTTTTTATTTACACTGATTTCTCATGAGGAGCTTTTCTGTTAGATTCACTAGATAAGGGGTGCTGTTTTTGATGTTTTTTGTTATTGATAACGTCAGGTTAACCAGTGAGGTTTTTGTTTATGGTTTTCTTCTGTGGTAGTAAGATATAGGCTCTGTTAGAGTTCTTTTTTTGTTACATTTGTTTGTTATTTTAAACAGCACTCGTGTGCCCTTGTGTTGCCTTTCCCTCACCACCTTTTTGTTGTTAAATTGAAAAATAAACTGACAAACCTAAAGCTAGTGTCTATTTTCGCATTATTTCTTATCTCCTTTGATGTTACGGCTCCCCTACCGAGCCGGGTCGTAACAGGAGTCACCATGGTAGCAATCGCATCCACGTTTGTGCTGTCACCATGGTCAAAATGACAAAAAACTACAAAAACATTAACATTAACATTAACACACTCAAGGTCTGTCTTTTAAGCTTGTAGAGGTTCTTTGTGGCAGCATCCCCGTGGTCTTTAACATTCTCTAACAAAATAATGAAATCATTCAAAGGACACCCAACTGCTTCCTCAGGGACAAGGACAAGTTAGTCTTCAGGGATCAGGTTGTCCTGCCGATGAGTTTAAGGTCAGTTGTTCACAGGCTAACATTACAACCAATGGTTGTTTTTTAACTTTCATTAGAATTTACTACACAATTCAGAAATCACTGTAGTCAGAGCTACTTAGTCCAAGAGATGGAGCTGTAAAAGCTCTTCAGTCTAACAACTTTGAACTTAAGGTAAAAGTTTTGTTTAAACTAATATTTGTAAGGTCAAGAATGAACCATAACCCAAACCCAAATATAGAAGAAAAAAATCAATCATTCAGATGTTGTTGTAGGAGGCCTTTGGGGCTGAAAATTAAGTGTTTAAAACATTTTTGTTTTTACGGAAATGTTGCAATATTGCAACACTAGGATAAATGGGGAGCAGAATCTCTTGTATTTGTACTCATTGTCAGAACAATAGAGAACTAAGGATTCATTTGGAGGGTTTTGCTTTCGTCCCAGAACAGTATAACATGAAAAATAATCTCAGTCATGTTGTTATGTTGTTATTCCATTAACAACTTTTATATTACTTTATATATTATATTATTTTTATTTATTAAACATTTACAATGATAGTCCCAGAAGTTCTTGTCCTCTGAAAAAGAGGTGAACATCGCACTTGCTGCATTGGGTTTTAGTATACTGCAATGTCTGCAGCATCCTCTCTTCACCTTCATTGGGAAATGTCCAGTTAGGTCCTTGCACACATCCAGTGAGGGGTGTGCACATGATTTCTTGGAGGAGGGACGGTTTGGACTCCCATCATCTGAGGATGGTCTCTTCCCAGCATTCAACGGACTCCCTGCTGCGACTGGCCTCCCATTGCCTGAAGATGGATGTCCTCTCTGAGTTTTGAGTGTTAACCTGATTTGAAAAGAGAAGAATCACTATTGAATAATCTATTCATGTACATGTCAAAAATGCATGAAAATACAAGTCAAAGTCATCAAAAACAAATAGCAGAAATAGATTCTTACCAGAATGAGAGAGGATGCTAGCTGTGCCTGGAACTCTCAAATCAAATCAAATCAAATCAAATTTTATTGGTATAACTCTGTCCTTAGACCCTCGGTTCGAGTGAGGAAAAACTTGCCCACAAAAACCCTTTAACAGGGAAAAAAGGTTAAAGGAAATTGTTTTTGTTACAATACTCCAGTATACAAACAAACAAAAACAACATATGTAAACACGTAACCATCTATTAAGAACAATATATATATATATATATATATATATATATATATATATATATATATATATATATATATATATATATATATATATATATATATTTTTTTTTTTTTTTTTTTTTTAATATATTAAAAGGTCCAATGGTGCTGCAGGCAGATGTTGGTTTGCAGAGGGAGGGATGGACAGGACAACGATGCTGACATGCAGGTTAATATCTGGGCTACAGAGCTGTTCTTTGGTTGTGATGTGACAGGTACAATCCCGGTCGGCCCGGACAGTATGGAAGCCATCAAAGGGGATGTTCTGGTCTGTAGTGTAGTGTGTAGTGTGGTTTGTGTAGTTTTTAATTCAGGGTGTGTACAAACCCCCTATTCAACAACCGCCTCCATTTTGCATGAGGTGCTGCACACTGTCTCTTGTGGCTGTCTTTACAATACACTTTTCAGATTTTGAGTCACTAGCTACGTCTCTCTTATGGACGACGGTTCAGGAGGATAGATATGCTACTGTCATAGGTACCAGTCAGAAAAAAATTAAAGGAACATATCTGGGGCGGTCGGTAGCATAGTGGGTTAAGCAGCCGCCCCGTGTGTGGAGGCTACAGTTCTCACTGCAGCTGGAAACGGTTCAAATCCTGCATCAGACGGCCATTTACTGCGTGTCACTCCCCCTCTCTTCCCCTGCTTCCTGTCTATCTTCAGCTGTCCTATCAATAAAGGCATAAAAAAAGGAACCTATCTTTCCTGATATGGACTGGGTAATGTGTTAAGAATGAAAGGATGCCATGTCATTAATGAAAATAAAAACTGAATTTAAAGACATCCCCAAAATCAAAGTAAAAAATGATGTGGCAGGTTAGTCCATTTTGCCAAAATTACTTTGTAGCAACTCATAATGGTACTCAGTAGTTTGTATGGCCTCCACGTGCATGCCTGACAATGTAGGGGCATGCTCCCAATGAGACAACGGATGGTGTCCTGGGGGATCTCCTCCCAGATCTGGACCAGGGCATCACTGAGCTGGCGGCATTGGATGGACCAGAACATAATGTCCAAGAGGTGTTCTATAGGAATTAGGTCAGTCGAGCATAGGGCTGAGTCAATGGTATAAATTCCTTCATCCTCCAGGAACTGCCTGCATACTCTCGTCATATGAGGCTGGGCATTGTCGTGCACCAGGAGGAACCCAGGACCCACTGCACCAGCATGGGGTCTGACAATGGGTCCAAGGATTTCATTCTGATCCCTAATAGCAGTCAGGGTTCCATTGTCAAACCTGCAGAGGTCTGTGCGTCCTTCCAGGGATATGCCTCCCAAGACCATCACTGATCCACCACCAAACCGGTCATGCTGAATGATGTTGCAGGTAGCATAATGGTTTCCACGGTGTCTCCAGACCTGTTCACGTCTATCACGTGTGCTCAGGTTGAACCTGCTCTCATCTGTGAAATTACAGGGCGCCAGTGGCAGACCTGCCAATTTTGGTGTTCTTTGGCAAATGCCAGTCGAGCTCCATGGTGCCGGGCAGTGAGCACAGGGTCCACTACAGAACGTACAGTACAGTACAGTATGGCACTCAGACCACCCTCATGAAGTCTGTTTCTGATCGTTTGGTCAGAGACATTCACACCAGTGGGTTAAGGACCGTCTACGGCCCTGTCCACCTCTCCTAGAGTAACCACCTGTCACGTGGAATCTCCTCCACGCTCTTGAGACTGTGCTGGGAGACACAGCAAACCTTCTGGCAATGGCCCATATTGATGTCCCACCCTGGAGGAGTTGGACTACCTCTGTGCAACCTCAATAGGGTCCAGGTACTGCACCATGCAACCCGTAGTGATACTGACTCTAGCCAAATGCAAAACTAATGAGATATTGGTCAGAAAAGATGAGCAGGTAAAAAATGTCATCAGCCTCCACCTGTAAAACCATTCCTGTTTTGGGGCTCATTTCATTGTTGCCCCTCTAGTAAACCTGTTGTTAATTTTATTAACACCAAAACAGAGGAAAATGATTAACAATCCCCCCAACGACTTACCTGACTTGATCAATATCCCAGAAATTGAATGGCCTTGATGCTATACTCTGATTAAAAAGTGTTCCTTTAATTTTTTTGAGCAGTGTATAACAACAACTTGCCTCCCTTTAACAGTAAGTTACAGGGAGTCTAGAATGTTTAAACCAGCAGATGTCATGGAGAACACAAATTTATAATTCCATATCACACAACAACATTTCATAGTTTTGTCACTTTACTTTTCTCAGTAAACAGCTGATTTGTATTTGCATTGTATTATCACTGAATGCTAATTCATTCTATGTCATCTGGAATAATGTAATATCTTGAGCATAAGAAAGTGCAAACTGATGACAACATATGGAATGAATGAAGAGTAGTCACTGTGCCCCCTCTCCTGTCAGAGCCTCTGGACTCTGGGGATCTTAGATTAATGATGTGTGATTCATTAGGAGGAAGGTGTCAGTTACTCCAACTCATAAAGCCCTTTTAAGAAAACCAGGACATGGTGGTTGTTTGGCCATACGCAAGAGTATTAGGGACATTTAATATGTATCAAGACTTCCATTTTCCCCATAAGCATAATATGTATATATTTAGGAAAAGCTGTGTTGCTGTGGTCTTGATTGTGCAGTCCTTTGATAGCTCTGCTAACAATAACTCAGTCACTCTGCCCACTGAGAGGAGTCCGGGGCACCTCACCATCATGATGTTGGATGTTCTACAGGCCCAGAGTAAGCCTTGCACGACTACTGCAAGGACTACAGTTGACTGTCCACAGACCAAGAGGATACCCAAATCTCAGCTAAGGCTAGAAAATACAACAGCTACCAGCAGCCTAACCCCAGCTCCAGAACCTAGCACTGCAGTGTCACATTTTGGAACACAGAAGAGCAAACAACTTTTTTAAAGTGGTGGGATTCATACACAAACACACACACACACACACACACACACACACTTGCTTTGCAATAAAAACTTGATTTGAGCTGCCGAGGCTTGGCAAGTGAGAAGGTCTCCAGTTCTAATTATGTTCTAAAGTCTACCAGTCACATCAGAAGAAGGAAAGAGAGAAAAACAAAAGTATAGACAGAAGACAAAACAGGGAGAGAGAGTGGAGACACCTATGCTGCTAATGGAATTTTATATCAACAGAAAACAAACAGGGTAAAAAAGAAATGAATGTGTGTGTGCGTGTGTGCTTCTCTCTGTGAGATGTGTATTTGTTTATGCAGTTCCATGTGTTTAGGTGTGACTTGAAGCTCTCAGTGCACAGACAGATTTTCTGAAAGTTTTGTTTTGATCTGATATCTACCACAACAGATTAATTACACAAATTGGTGCCTAGATCCCTATATACATACTTATTTTGATCGACACACAGTTCCAGTGAAGTACACACATTTGAGGAGGGTCAACTGTGCAAAAAAAAGCTCCGCCCATTATGTTTTCCCACACTTGTCTGTTAATTGCAAGGGTTTACTGATAGAGCTGATTGGTCTTTTGAAAGGTGGCTGTGGTCCCAAACAGTAATACAAGCACTTAACCTTGTGGTGAAAATTAATCCACTATTCAGAGCCACTGAAAAATACGCTATTGTACAGACGCTGTTAACGTTCCTGGGCCCATAGTAAATTCTCCCTTTATATATGGTGAATGGACTGTACTTTTATAGTGCCTTTCTGATTCACGACATACTGAACTACATGTTTATTTAGGCTCAGACCTTTCTCCCAGCTTTCAAATGAAATGAAACCAAATTTTATTTGTATAGCCCAAAGTCACAAAATACATTTAGGCTTTACAATCTGTACAGGGAGTGACACCCCTTTGACATGGTCAAAAAATAAATTAAATTGTGGCCACGAAATAGGTATAACGTGCACACGAAAATATCGTTTACCTAGTTGCTTGCTACCATACAAGTAATACGAGTCTGTTAACACTGACAAAGGCTAAAAAATAAAATACATTTCAATGGAAAATTGATATATGAAATAATATATTACTTAGGATACAATATTAATTTGATTTTACGAGAGCATCTTGCCCTGACAAATAAATTCTGGCCCTTGGACAAATGTAGTTGATGACTCCTGCTTTAGGCTGTTGTGGAAATAAGACACAATGTAATTTAGGCTACTTTTATATGCTTAACACAAATTTTTGTTTTTCTTACCCACTGGAAAGGCAGAGAATGAAGAGGACTATATTTCACTTATTATAGGCCCTAATCACTGTATGTCAGCTGTGACATAATTGTTCTTGTTTCCTTCACAGGAGGTATTAAATGACCTGAAATCACCTTTGGGTCTTGTTTCCTGACTAAAGATTTGACCACATGTAAAGATAGCCGCACCTTTGTCAGTTCAGTCCCATGTGATGGGGACATGTTTGATTTGTGCACAATAATAATGGAGGAATCAAGCCTGGAGTTCCCAACTACCATGTCCCAGGCACTTGATTTTCATCTAAGGGATACAGTCCGTTAACAAGTATTTGAGGCTATTTAAATGGACACAAGCATATAAATCGTGTAGTACATTTTGTACATGTTTTTACAGCATAAAGTACATATTACTTTTCATGTTTGTGTGGTTATCTTGTGTTTTTGTCTAAACCAAAATAATCAGACTGTATAACATACTCTTTTTAGTTTAAGCAATCTGTCAGTAAAATAACTCATCATTAAGTATTGATAGCTATTGTTAGCTAGAAAACAAGAAACGTTTGACTCAAATAGTTGTACGAGTTAGACAAAATAAATCTTTTTGGGCTAGAGTTATTATCCTTCAATTAATATTAAACTTGTCACACTGTAAAGGGTTCAAAAGTTGTTCATAACAAAGTATGGTTGTTACATATTATTGGTGCTTCGCTTTGGGGTAAAGTTCAAACAACAATAAACTGATCTCTCATTGGCATTACCTAAATGGTAACACAAAAAATATATCCATCTCTAACAAGGACAATAGCACTCTGGACAGCAACCACACAGACAGGCAATGATATTGCCAGAAAAGAGATATATACAAGAACAAATTAACATTAAATAAAGTGCAACAAATGCAAAAATTGCCCGTGTTTTTGTCAGCTGAGGGTGGCATTATAGAGATTATTGACTGCAGGCAGGAATGATTTCCTGTGTCTCTCTGTGGTGCATTTAAGAGAGAGGAGTCTGCGGCTGAAGGAGATCCTCTGTAAAGCCAGTGTGTTGTAGAGAGGGTGTGAAACATTGTCCAACATGGAATGAAGCTTGGACAGCATCCTCCTCTCTGCCACGGTCGTGAGAGTGTCCAGCTCCTCCCCCACAACATCACCAGCTGTCCTGATCAGTTTGTTAAGTCTGTTGGTGTCTGCAATCGTCAGCTCACTGCCCCAGCATGTGACAGCAAAGAAGATCGCACTGGCCACAACAGACTTGTAAAACATCCTCAGCATTGTCCGGCAGATGTTGCAGGACCTCCTTAGGAAAAAGAGTCAGCTTTGGCCCTTTTTGTAGACAGCCTCACTGTTTCTAGTCGAGTGCAATTTTTTATTTAAGTACACCCCCAGGTACTCTACAGTATCCACAGGCACCCCCTGGATGGACTCACCCAGTAGAGTTGGACGGATGGTGTTAAAAGCACTGGAGATGTCAGAGAAGAGAACATGAATCTCACAGTGCTCGCCGGGTTGTCCAGATGAGTGTAGACACTGTTCAACAGGTAGATGATGCCATCCTCAACTCCCCGTCGGGGCTGGTAACTGCAGTGGATCATTGAAGGGCCTGACCATAGGTTTTAGCTGCTCCAGGACGAGCCTCTCTAGGGTCTTCATTATGTGGGATGTCAAGGTGGTCTGTAGTCCTGAGGGCCGCTGGAACTCAGCGTCTTTGGCACAGGAACGAGGCAGGACGTCTTCCACAACACTGGGACCCTCTGGAGGTGAATGCTCAGGCTGAAGACTTGACACAGTACTCACAGTACAGCAGCACTGCAGTGCCTCATAAGCCTCCTCCGACCATCTCCTCACAGCCCTTGTGGTCGTAGGTTTCCTCTTCACCAGAGGCACATAGCAGGGTTTAAGGTGATCCAGGTTATGATCAGAGCTGCCCCGAGGGGGGAGAGAAGAGGAGATGTATGCATCCTTAATCTTAGCATATAACGGGGTAAGGGTCCTCTCCTCTCTGGTAGGACAGCTCATGTATTGTTTGAAAGTCGGCAGGACTCTATCGAAGGTGATGTGGTTAAAGTCTCCTGACATGATGATGAGGGCACTGGGGTGTTGGGTCTGTAACAGTCAGATGTTGGTTTGCAGAGGGAGGGATGTACCAGACAATGATGTATGGACGTAGACTAACAGCTAGCAGGTCAACATCCGCCTACAGAGCTGTTCTTTAATTGTGATGTGACCAGGATTACAACATCTGCTGTTAACTAGAACGGCAAACCACCCGCCTTTCCGCTTCCCAGTCTTGGTACAATGCCAGTCGGCCCGGACAGTGTGGAAGTCATCTACGGAGACATTCTAGGGTTACAATGTCCCTGTGCAGCTATGTCTCTGTGAAGTGTCTCATAAATCTAATGCTATGATCAATTAGACAAGAAGACCAAGTAGGCTAGTGTATAGTTTGTATAGAGCTTCTGTTTTAGTTTTTGTGGAAGAGATTAAAGCAATCCAATGTTTGATAAAGACTTTCACAACAAATCACAGCATATTTATAACACTAGAGGTGTGAGGTGTTAAATAACTATAGGTGGTGTCATTAGAAATGTTCAAGTGTAAACATGTATAGAATGTATAACAGAGAGGACATCAGCATTTTGTACAACCTTAAATGGTTTACTAGTCTTTTTCAAAATACACCATAGTCAAAACAGAACAGGTTGTATTCTGTACATAACAGAACTGTTTTCAAACATCCTGTTAGCCAGCATCATCAGTTACAAAATAATGTTTTTTAAACTTCTTTAAAGTGTAAACAACTTCTGTAAATGACTCATTTATTTTTACACCTTTGAAACATCAACCAAGGTTCACATTCTTGTTTCTACTGGGGTTGCTACAAACGACTGCAATTCGCATTTGAAGTGGAGCTGTACTTATGCCTGCACGAGACAGCGCTCAGCACTTACCCAGTTTATAGAACTGTAACTGTACCTGGAATATTTTCAGTTCATCACCTACTCATGAAGTAGTCGTTTCTTTTGGCACTAACCAGAGTAATACAGCGTGCAGCAGGCACAGATGCACTTAAGGCGTAGGCATAAGCGAGTTCTATGGTTAGTGTCAAAAGAAACGTCAGTTTTCCCACCAGCTAAAGCACTGAAAATATTCCTAATATAGTGTACAGGTAACCTTGTGTATTCTTTTGAGGTTGGACTTCTTTTAGGTGACTAAAATATGTTTGTTGCTGTACAACCCCACTTCAAGAAAAACAAACTATCCCTTTAAGCTTACCATTTCATTGGGAAAAAACAAAGCAACCACTTTAAAAGCAGATTAAATAAAATGCTGCACACACAAAAGGCACCACAGGCTACATAGTTAAGATAACAAAACCATCCAGTCTAGCAAGGAGCTGTCACATCCTTCATGTTATTGTTTGTATTGTCATCACATCCATTACCCACATTAAGCTTGTGAGAATGCTGTGTCATGGTTGCACAGGTACAGACCCAGAATGCAGGCTCGGACAACGGTGGGTGAGAGAAGGGGATTTATTGTAATGTGGGAGAAGAGGGTACGAAATGAGGTGGAGGGAATGGCTGAGGTGAAGCAGTGGTGGGAACGGAGGTGGCACAGAGTCTGAACTGTCAGAAGATGGTGGTGGACCTGAGCACAAGAGACCGGTGGTTAGGGTTCAGGAAAACAACAAGGAGCACAAGGAACAAGTAGTTAAAGATGGTCCGACCGTGAACTACCACCAAGGCTGAACAAACGATCTGACAAGGAGTGGGAGGAAGGCCAGGGTTTATATGCAGATGGAGTGATGAGTTGATGGAAGGCAGGTGAGGTGAGGAACGGCAGGTGTGCTTCATTTGATGATTAACCAGGAGGCCCAGGGAAAAGTGCCACGCCCACAACACAGACAGACAAGTAAACACAAGGATGGGGAAACAAGGGGAAACACGGAAACAACCACAGTTACGACTGCCATCGTGATGTGCTGTTAAATTTGCTGTGAAAATCTGGATAGCTTAGTAAGAGAGATAAGATAAGATAATACTTTGATCCCACAACGGGGGAAATTCACTTGTAACAGCAGCGAAAAATAGAAACCAAGGAGAGAAACACAAGTGTACATATTAACAAAAAGTACTAGAGTATAATGTGCAGATTTAAAAATGTGCAGATTTGCTAGACAAGTACTAAGGTAGAACATAAGTGTACAGAAACAGAACAAAACAAACATGAACAGGAGACTATAACAGGATCAGGTGTAACCAATGGGAAGCTTTAGTACATATCCACATGTGTGGGATTGTGGTCTGCAGAGGAAATTAACTCAATTAGTATGGCCTTACTCAAGAGATCGGATCCTGTACCGAACCGCAGAAAAAGCTGAAGATTGTTGTAATCAATTTCCCCAATGTACCTTTTCAGGTAACGAGAAAATGTTGACAGAGCTGCTGTCATCTCCTCTGGAAAGTTTAGAAGATCCTTCAGTGTTTTTGCAGTTGTTGTTTTTTTTGTGCAATGAAATGATGCAGTCTTTCTGGTGGTAGTAAACCAGCTGCAGAACCCACAACAGACACTCAATTGCCCGTACTTAATTACAAACATTGGGGCCTGAACAATTACTTTGTGTCCAATCTGTGCCAAAACAGGGAGCAGTGTGTCCTTGGTAGGGACTTGCTTTTTTTCATGTGCATCAATTACATCCAGCAATTCATCTGTGTCCACTGAATTAAAGTCCTTCAAAGCCTTCAGGAGGACAGATCTTTCTTCTTGTGATACGTACAGCAAAAAGGAATCCTTGAAACTACTGGTTGTCGAGCCATAGTCATGCCTGATGAAAGGGACTTTCACTTCAACTCCCAGTGTGCAGCTGTCATAGAAATCCATCCAAAATTCTGTCAGGCAGTCTTGCAAAACACCACTTCCTTTCCCCTGTTCAAGCTCTCCATTTGGTAAACACATTTTGATGTTGACCTCAGATGCAATAATGTTTGGGTCCTTGAAGGCACTAATCAAGTCAGTGAGTAAGTTTGATATTTGCCATTGTTTCATCTTCACCTGTTTGTACCTCTCCTCCTCCTCATCAAAATCCATCCAGCCAGCCTCAATTTGTCTCACTTTCCGTTTGGCATTTGTATTTTCTGCTCACTTAGATGATCTCTTTTTTGGAGGCATCCCCTCAGCTCCAGACAGTCTTTGTCATAGCCTTGAGAGTATGGATTCTTTCCTGGATGGTGATTTTTATGACAGTGTTGCTTGTCTTCAGAAGGCCACAGTGGAGACTCTACCTCCATCTTTGGGGATGTACTTGATGTCCAGGTCACTGTCTGTCATTTACAGAGGCCGAGGCGACAGTTGCCCACTGGCATCTAATTTGTTTTTTTTTTAAACTGCCCATCAGTAAGCATGCCAAGAGTCTGGTCAACTGAGGGAAGAATACATATTTCTCTGCACACTGTGGGGCACTTGTCCTTCTTTGGGGCTATGACTATGCCGCAGCACCAATCCGTTGGCTGTTCCACTCGACTAATAACCCCTAGGCTCTCCTATCTCTCTTCTATCTAACTCTGTTTTCACTACCCATCAGAGGTAGTGGCACCCGTCATGCCTCCCCTCTCAGGTCTGACTGCTGGCACCTAATTTCTTCAGACTGCCTAGCCATGGTGATCACTTTGGTCATATACACAATAGTGGAAGTGATTGTTGACTCTGGGGCAACAGCAAACATAATAGATGACATGTCCTACGAGAAGCTAAAGTCCAGCTGTAAATTGCAACCATCTACTGCAAAGATCTATCCTTATGTATCATCAACTGCACTTTTACTGAGAGGAGAATATAAAGCTACAGGTCACTCCAAGATGAGAACAATAGACAAAGTTACATTCTATGTAATACAAGGCAACCATGGCTCATTGCTGAGTCACAAGACAGCAACAGAACTAGGACTACTGCAAATTGTGAACTCTATGTCCACTGAAGTTGGTCCATCAAACCCAAGCCAACCCATTCAAGAATACCAAGACCTTTTTCAAGGCATAGGAAAGCTTAAAGATTTTAAGGTGAAGCTACACATTGTTGACTCAGTGCAACCTGTATTATAGCCGCACAGGAGAATGCCTTTTCACATGTGAAAACAGTGGAAAGAGAACTATATGAACTACAAAAAAAGGCATTATTGAGCGAGTCAGTGGCACAACACCATGGGTATCTCCAAGAGTTGTCACTCCAAAACCCAAGAATCCTGAAAGAGCTTGCATATGTGTGGATATGCGCCTGCCAAACACAGTGATCCAGCGAGAACGTCATATCATACCAACAATTGATGACCTCATCCATGACTGAATGAATTTGTGGTGTTTTCCAAGCTGGATTTAAACGCTGGATCCCATCAGCTGGAGCTACTCCTAGATTCAAGGTACATCACCACTTTCGTGACACACACTGGCCTCTGGAGATATACCAGACTCAGTGTTCCAAAATGTTATCCGACAAGTGCTCCAGGGCATTCCCAATGTCAATAAAACATGGGTGATTACATTATAGTGTATCGCAAAACACAAGAAGAAGAAAATACGCCACACAGATCCTCACGCATGGTTGACAAATATGTGAACTTTATCGGTGACAATGCAGTTCCAAAGGCAATGACACTAGAAGAAGTCCAAACAGAGACAAAGAAAGACTCAGCACTGTGCAAAGTGATACAGTGTCTATGTGAAGGACACTGGCAACATGCACCACCTGACACAGACGATGTTGACTATCCAACACTTAAAGCACTCTACCAACTGCAAAATGAACTGACAGTCAATGCTGATCAGAACATCATTCTTAGAGGAACAAGACTTGTGCTACCTACTTCTGTCCACCATAAAGCCACCAACCTAGCCCACATTGGTCATATGGGCATTGTCAAGACCAAACAGCTCTTGAGGGAAAAGGTATGGTTTCCAGGCATTAATGACATGGTGAATAACATGATACAACACTGCATTCAATGTCAAGCAGCAACCACAGCAAGATAAGATGTCTAAACTTCTTAAGGGTCCGTAGGAAAATCAGGTGATTACTTATTTGTGGTTGTTGATGAGTATTCCACCTATCCAGAAGTGGAGATAGTCAAGTCCACATCAGCCACTACAGTGATTTCCACACTAGACAAGATCATTCTCTTCTCATCATTTGGGATACTGCATGTTGTAAAAAGAGACAATGGACCAGCATTCAATGGCCAGGCCTTCAAAGACTTCAGGCTCTACCTTGGTTTTAAACACTGAAAAATAACACCATATTGGCCAAGAGAGCAGAATCTCTACAGTTTTCTTCAAAATTACAGATCAACTCCTCACGGAACCAATCAACAGACTCCAGCCAAGTTACTTTTTGGAAGAAAACTTTACACCACTCTCCCCACTTACTCTATGACCCGACATCCCACATCAGACACCAGACTCTGTGACACGGATCAGCATTTCAACCAGCGTATGAAACAGAATGCTGACCACCATCATAGAGCACGACCTTCCATCCTCAAACCAGGAGACATTGTGCTTTTCTGCCAGCTTATCAAAGGCAAGCTCATGACTCCCTATAAGGTCAAGCTCTACACCATTGTGAGGATAAAAGGATCAATGGTGGACATGAGGTAACCAGAGACTCCTCACATTTCAAACATTTCAGTTGGACATGATTCCAAGGCGTCTGAGGAAGATGAGATGGAATTTTCTATCCTTAGGTTACTTGAGGTCACGTGTGAGCCTTGTGGTCCTCGGCAGTATTAATTGTTTGTCTTTGACTAGGTGCCACCATATCTCAACACTGTGGTGGCCAAGATCAAAGAGACCTGTTGCTGCCTTCCTAGTCATAATAGATAACTTGTTGTTGCCGTTCCAATCTGTGTAAGTGGACATCTGTGTCTCCAGACTAGAATGTGTTGACAATAACACCTCCAAGAGTAAAGACATTCTCTTTGACTAATTCTGGGCGTATAGTATTTGGAGTGTGATCTTTGGGTTTGAAGTTTATCCACCATCACAAGTTCGTCAGAATGCAAGACCGACTCAAGCACTTCAGATGTACTTTGAGAGTGTCTCTAATTCTCCTTGGCCAAGCGTCAAGAAATAATACAGCATAAGACATCAGAGGCTCCTGAACACTTTCTGAACTCCTGACCTCACCATGGACCTTTGACTTCAGCAATTTCTCCACAACAATCTGGCTCTGTCACCTCCAGACAGATGCTGGTGTGGGACAGGTAGAGAGCACTGGCCGGCTTTCTGATGCCTGGCCCCAGGAGAAGAAGGGAGCAAAGGGAACTCCAACAGCTGCAACCACCTGGTCAGGCAGGTCAGCAGGACCCACTTTGGTCTTTTGGAATTACCTACAATGGTCCTTGGTGCATTAGCCCAGCGAGCTGAGGACAGCCCTCTTCACATCGTGAAACCTTCCTCTAAGGGAGGCTGGTAGGCCGTCACCAGCCCAGCCGCAAACCTTCGCCATTCTCTCACACATCTCCAGGAGTATACTCCTGGAGGTCATCCATCACTGAGCAGCATAATGTTGGAAAGCAAGTCAGCCAGTGTTGTTTCCCTGACTGGGACAACATCGCCTCCAGCAGCTGGCTTTGTCTCTTCATCTGGGCATGAAGCATTTCCAACTGCTGTCTGTTCATCACTGCCTAGTCACAGTTCATTGCTGTGATTTCCTCAGTATTTGGGCTAGAACCATCCCTGGCTGGACCCTACAGCAGGCCGAGCCAGTGATGGCTCTGGCCCAAATCATCTCCTGTATCATCATGCTGATGTACGTTGGGCGCATGGGTTTTTATCATGTTTTACCATACTTTACCATACTTATCAAAGCTGTACCATGCTTTACCTTGCTTTACCAAGTTTTACATTATTAACCATGATTTAAAAAGCTTGACTGTGCTTAACCTTGCTCTACTCTCTGTTTTGTTATGACACAAAAAGAAAAAAAGTTTAATTATTAAAAAATTTATGATGTCTTTACAGTGTTGGATGAAAGGGGAGAACACTGTTGTAATCATTTCCAATTTCATTTTTCAATCATGTGTTATTGTTCAGATCTTTTCTTTTCTTTTTTCTTTTTTTGCAACTTTCCATACAAAATAACATCTGTTTAATGTTGATGATAAAGAGGATTGTAACCAAAATTAAAGACTATTGTACTGTATATACAGACAAGAGTTGTTGGGCCCGCTTGCCACTAGAGAGAGTATAGCTGCTGCTGTCAGGGGGAAATAGGGCCATACAGTACATTGTACTGCAGTGCAAAGAGAAAGACTGGACAGAAACATTTAATTGTGTACTACAATGTCTGTGTGTATTTTGCAGAATATTAAGTTAAAAAATGAAATCTCAGATTTTTGTGAAATTCAATAGATAGATAGATTCATAGATTTTCAAATTAGTTGAAATACAATACATAGTAGGTGTTGGTATTGATGGTATTGACGGACCTGTTTTTAATTGCCCATAATAAATTAATTTAAAGAGTGATTCCTGTATTTCTGTGAATATAGAACATCCTAACTAACCTATCGCCCTAACCTTAGCTCAAACAGCAGCCATATTTTACAATAAACTGTCAAATAAGACTATATCTACTGTATGCTTAAATAGAGCAAGAATTAGAGTAATAGTCTCTTTCCAGAACCATGTACACCCCCAGAAAGTGTCATCTTAAGGAAGATTAATGTTTTAATTTCAGAAAAACCTGAAACGTCATTGACATTATAGGCCTCACCCAAACAACCCACTAGTTTGTTTCCCCCAACAGATATCTAGATTTTCATAATACTGATTCATTCTTTATTCCTTCCTAAAGAAAAATGATATCAGTGCACTGTTTTATGCTTACAGCTATACAGCTGACTGGAGGAGGTCCAGAAAGAGAGGCAATGCTGAAGCTTGAGAGGACATGGGCAAACAAGTTTTCAAAGCGGGAGCCATGCAGTGGATGAGAAGTAAGCAGAGAGGGAAATGGGACAATAAGGGAGTATGAAATGCAGCATTTCATCATGCTGGGGCAGATGTTGATAGGGAAGCCCATTGCATCCTCCCAGAATAGGTACTAAAAGATTAGGAAGCCACAACAGAAAAGGCACAATCACCTTTATTCCAGTAGTATTTAGTCACCAAAGACCTCCCTGGGGTCAGAGGACGTAGTAATTCTGTAATATAAAGTGTAGCCACACTGTGTAGAGCTTTATGGGTGATTAAAAGAAATGCAATATCAGTTCTACATTCAAGTGGTAATTAATGTAGATTAGCCCATACTGGTGTAATGTGTGACCTGCAACATATGTTAGTTAAAAGTCTAGCAGACACATCTTGAACCAGCATTACAGTAGTTAAGACAGAAAAAAAACATGATAAAGACATTCATTTTTTATTTTGTCATTTTTTTGTAGTTGGAGAAAAAAAGGATTGCACCACAGAAGTTCATGTTGTTTTGAGGCTGCTAAGGCAGCTGTGGATCAGATTCACTCCCTGTTATACCTGCCCATTGCTGAAGCCTTCAAAGCATATGCATCAAGTGCAGCATATGTAAATCAGTAATAATGTACCTTTACCTTTAAGTTTCACTACTTCCACAGAGGTCTAGGTTCTATGCATTATTTAAGAGTGGAGATTGCTCCTGAAACCAGAAATAAGAAATGCATGAAAACATTTCATCCATCTGTTTTCTTCCAGCTGGATCGCACCTTTAGACTCAAATGCAACTTCACAGAAAACAGTGACATCTTCTGGTCATGTGCCATTAGATGACCTTTAGTCATCCGTTGCCACTGCCACAGCCAAGTGTGTGTGTGCAGCCCCGCCGACAGGGGGGGACTAAAGGGCTTTTTGTCCCGGGCCCTGGGAATTCTGGAATAGATGGGGGCCCAGTTGACGTCGGGCTCAATTATGATACGTTCACTTCAAAATGTGTTGGTTTTTAGGGTAGAAAAGTGCTTTAATTGCATTCAAACAATGACTTATAGATGTTTGCCTTCATTGCCCTTGAAAAAACGGCCAATAACCCCCTATCACCCCTATTCCAAAATGGTTTGGTCTTTCTAAAAAAAAAGACGACAGCATTCGATAAGTGGTCAGTGTGCGCGAGCCTGTTAGTAAACATGCACAAGTCGGGCGGCGGCTGCCGGTGGACGCCCGCGTCTCCGCGCTGACCGCGCCCCAGCTGTGCGCCGGCCCCGGCGGGGAGAGGAGAGGGTTCTTCGGGTCGACGGCGGGTCGCGCTGCCGGCCTCCCCGGCTCCTGACCCACGGGTGAAAAGTGAGCCTCTCCTCCCCGTCCTCCTCCTCCTCTGGTCGAGGCGGGGAGGGAGAGCCACGCTCTTCTCTGGGCCCGCCCAGAGAACCCCTTTCGACTACGACCTCAGATCAGACGAGACAACCCGCTGAATTTAAGCATATTACTAAGCGGAGGAAAAGAAACTAACCAGGATTCCCTCAGTAGAGGCGAGAATTTTTTTGTCCCGGGCCCAGCCAAACCTGTCAGCGGCCCTGTGTGTATGTGTGTGCAGGGCCGGTCCTAGCTATGGGCAATGTGGGCGGCCGCCCAGGGCGCCGTCTCCGTGGGGGGCGCACGAGCGCCCGAAAATGAAAAAAACTCGCGAATTTGCGATACCGCTCATCAAGTTAGCGGAGCGGGCGCCCCCGTGGACGGGGGTTGACGAGTTAGAGGGGGCGCCGGACAGACCGATCGGGGCGCACGGCGCATCCAGGGGCGCACGAGACAATCTCCGCCTCGGGGGGGGGGGGGGGTCGCCCAGGGCGCAAATGTGGCCAGGACCGGCGCTGTGTGTGTGTGTGTGTGTGTGTGTGTGTGTGTGTGTGTGTGTGTGTGTGTGTGTGTGTGTGTGGTCATATGCTGCTATGTGCAGTGTTGTTAGGCAGTGACATAATCAATAAAGGAAAAAACAATAAGCAGCGCTCCCAAAAAAACACAAAAAACATAAATATTACATAAATACCACACGTAAGAGTAAGAAACAAGACATTTAAGTAAACCCTTGAACATATTCCCAACCCACCCGCACAGTGCTTCCCCTTTACAGCTGGAACCGCTAAACACAGATAAGATGACTACTCCCTACGAGGTGGAGAGAAAAAAGAAAAGGAAAAAAATAGCTAGCTGGATAAAGCTACATAAGGGTAGCTCAACTCTGCTGCCAGTCATGGCTAATTGTAAGTAAATAACATAAAATTCTAGTCTTTTGACCTGTAAAAAAAGCGGATATTATTTAATTCAGTGTTTAGAAATGACATGACCTCACCCGGTGTAGTAAAAACCTTGGAGTGGCCTTCATGTCTAAGGCGGAACTTCGCTGGAAAGAGAAGACTATGTTCCACCTTCAGCTCCCACAGCCGTTCAGCACCTCACTAAACCCTCGTCTTTGTTGCATAACATCTGGTATATAGTGTGGAAAAATAAGCACTTTGTTTCCTTTATACTCCATCTCTCGCACCCTCTGAAGACGCTGTATCAGCTCCTTTTTCCTGCAGAAGTGCTATGAAGGCTTGGCTACCTCCGGAGGTAGTCGTCGCAGGATCTGATTTGCCCGGTCGATGATCACTTTAGATTGAAAGTTGTCTTTTCCCAGAAGTTTTGGTATCAGAGACTCGATGAATTCAGTTGGATTTCCACCTTCCTCTTGCTCAGGTATGCCGATAATTTTGATGGTATTGCGACGAGAGTGGCCCTTTAGGTCATCTACTTTCGGCTTTAGTACGCTATTTTCATCCTTCTGGCCAACGAGTGACTTTTCCAGACTGCTGATACGGCTTTCCTGTTCCAGTACCTGCTCTTTAATAGTCTCAACTTTGTCAATCAGTTCTTTTGGGAGCTTTGTACTGTATGCAGGGTCATCTCCAGTTTATCAAACCTATCGTTCATATGTTTGAGGATCTTATCGGAGATTTTCCCCCACATCTGTGGCAAATCACCAGCATCATCGCCAGAGTTCTCTACACCCTCCAATTACTTTGTATTAGGGGATGCTACTAGTGACAGAAAAGAGAACTTTTGGATTTTACAAAGTATGAATTTTATGGAATTTATAAACTGAGATATATCATATGTATGTTTCAGTTCATTTAGTTATATTATGTATTAGGTAAGAATGTCACTGTAGGAACATTTTCTCACTTTGAAATGAGGCGTTCATCTGTGACCCTTACCAAGTCCATCATTCTGACAGTCATTCATTAAATATGACGATGTAAAACAGGTTAAATATGTTCATGTGCACCTCAACTAGTGAAACAGTTCAAACTGATACACAACATGAATAATCAGTGAGTGGAGAGTAACATGAACATGAATACACTGCCTTCTTCTTCTGCATGACTTTCCCGTCAGTTCTTTCGTGTGTGTGTGTGCGTGCGTGCACGTGCGTGCATGTGTGTGTGTGTGTGTGCGTGTGTGTGTGTGTGTGTGCGCGTGCATGCAAGCATGCGTGTGTGTGTGTGTGTGTGTGTGTGTGTGTGTGTGTGTGTGTGTGTGTGTGTGCGTGTCCAAACAGTAGATGAAAACCTGATTCTGCCCTGAAGATATATTAGTGATCTAATTAGGCACACACTGTCACAACATGTCTGCTCTGTCACTTCAACACATGAATGGAAGCAATATGTAGAAAATTGACCATTTGCTTTTTCTCCAGCGTTAAATCTGGTTAAGTGTCCTCTGCATGCTTGACCAGAGCCAACCAGAGTCACTGCTTTGCATGTGCTTCTGTGCTCAGGCTGGGCCCAAGCTGTGTTCACTTCCTCTACCCTTTTTCTCAGGGCTTCAGAATCAAAAGACAAATGGCTGAGTACACCCATCAGATGCTTTCAGAGCAGAGTGTTGGTGAAAAGTGCACGGCCCAGTGATGGGAATGAGCTCTGACAGCGTGAGGTCACGTGGTCCAATGTGCGAATTAGGGGCTTGTGCATTTCACAAGATTAAATAGATAACTCATTCTCATACGGGCTGTTGACCACTATTTACATGATCTTACAACAACACACACGCACAGAAGGCCATTCCATTAAAAAATGAAACATCAGCCAACCAACACAGATTAATAATTCTTTAATTTCTTTCATTTACCTTTATAAATTTTATTCCATTCCTCCCTAAAAGCTGTAAAACAGACTAAGTGCAACATTAACAAAACACCTGATATTCTTAATATGATCATCCAGTGACACTGAAAATGAATTTGTGTTAAATCTGTTAGTCTGTGAGTGTGTGTCACAGTAGAAGCACCTGTAGCATTTAATGACTTCTGGAAGAATACATTACTGGTCTAGTACTTCTCTAAACTGGAGAAGCATCAACACACTACAGTGAATTTAGGCTGTTGGCATCATCAATATAAATGAATCAGTGGTCTTTGAAATTGTTTCATAAAACAGCGAGAAAAACAGTTTAAGATTGTCAAATAGAAAGCACTCTATTACACACTGCAGTAAAACAGGATCTTCCGCATCATAGACAGTGACCCATCCCAAATAGTGCTGCTCAACTGCTCAAACAAAAGAACCATGAATCATTAAAATGAAGCTTGTGCAACTCTGATGCAGGTCAGCACCAGAGGTGTAGTATTCACAATTATTACTAAGTAGAAGTATAGATGCTAGGGTTTAAAAAGACTTCTGTAGAAGTTGAAGTATCAACTCAAGCTTTTTACTCAAGTAGAAGTGTAAAAGTACTGGCTTCAAAACTACTTAAAGTATAAAAGTAAAAGTAATGTAAAGAAAAAAAAGCCATCAAACGCCACAGGGGCCTGTAGTTCTCTACACAACCTCCCCCCAAACACACTTTTCTAAAGGCCATGATGTTCTATAAAAATGTAAATGTTGAAAAACACAGTAACATGTGTTTCATGGAGTGGAAGATATGATGACTAGTTATATGACTATAGGTACTGTAATGGTATACATGCTATGCTATGTATAACAGCTCTATACAGTATAGTGCTTTAATTTAATCCAAGTGATTCATCAAAAATAATAAAAAAAACTCAGATTTCTCTCGACTCTCTGCCACAGACACTTTCGCACTAGGCTACATAAAGTCAGTGACAGTCAGTCAGCTCCTCGCTTGCATGTGACATGATTTGTAATGTGCAGGGCGATGCATCACGTACAAACCAATAGTGTGTCGGAATGGTATATGTTTATACTTGTCATCCAATCACAGTCAAATTCACTCTGTCATGGATTAAAGCAAAAAAATCTTTTGACTGAAAGTTTTTCAAGCTGCAGCCAAGTCATATTTCACATTTGCAATTAGTGAAAGATGTTACAGGTAACGTAAAAAATAAGATAAGTGCTCTGATAAGCATGTTCTGTAATGCAGACATCAAGTTGAAATATTTGACCGACAGTTAAAGAGCTGTTCTGTAATCATGCCAAGCTTGTCTCAGGTTTGAAATAATCGAGCATCTATAGAACTTCAGTACGTTCTTTTTCTACTTCATCATTATCATTAATTATTATTAATATTATTAATATTGTTTCCAGTGAGCCTCTTATCATTTAAGAGGAAGTTTCAGTGTGATGGTGAGCTCTCAGCTTTCTGCGTCACTGCATACTGTTAATAACAAAGAAGCTCTGAGGCTTTACATTTACAGCACTTTCTGTGAGACATCAAAACTTAAAGTAGTCTTGAGCAGAGCAGTGGACTGATGCAGTGACATGATAAAAATGTGGTTTTGTGTAAAGGAACCATTTGATCTGAAATTGGAAAAAAGAGTGTTGGTGTGTTAATGAGGCTACCAAACATGTCCACAATCTTTGTATATAAAATGGTATATTACATATTTGTATTCAGTTATTACACCAAAGATACTACAGTTAATCTGACAGTGATATATTGATGTATGCACCACCTATAATGAATAACCTTCCAACTCTTCACTGGCAGTATAGAATTATTCTGAAAGAGTTCATCTATTTCCCTCCACACCATTGCTCTGTACTCGCCTATCTCCATGCCTCTCTTTTTCTTACTATTTAATTAATCATTTTTTTAAATAGATCGTGGCCACTGAAGATAAGAGTGCAAATGTTATTCTGTGGAACAGCTAATTATGACTTTCTCTGACATTTTTTAGAGAAAATTATTAAAAACCCTAGACAGATGGCCCCTTTCTTATGTAAAACTATGCAAATAAATGTCTTTTCTATTAGCATATAATAAAGTGTCAAAGACGGTGTCAGTGTGCCTCTCTCTGTGCTTCACCTGGCTCTGCATCCCTTTACTTTCCAGCTAGAGACAGACCTAATTACCTGCAACATTAGGCAGCACATAATAAGACGACAATTAGTCCCAAAAAGGAGGGTGGAGCAGAGGTAGAATATTGAAGAAAGTAGAGACAGATAATGATTTGACTGAGGAAATCCCCTCTAGTCTGAACAATACAAATAGCTTTAGAATCTGTTATTTAACAGAGTATTAGAGACATTTCTGCAACTGGAGCATAACTGTTTAGATGAAGTTTATGATTTCATTTGACTATTGACTGATTATTCATAGTTGTGATGCCGCCTCCCAGGAAATTCTGACACAAAAGGGGAGAGTGGCACAGGTGTCTCAGATGAGACAGGGGAGAGCCATAATGTTTTTGACCACTCTCCTTTTTGTTTTTGTTTGTTTCCTATTGATAATGGTGACTTAAGTTGTGGACACTGAAAACCAGACACAAATAAAACACTGTAACTCAAGAGAGGCAGTGATTGTTTTATTTGGAGCGCGTCACAACCACAGCGACCCCCGAACAAAGGACGGTGTCTAGAAGCCGGTTGCCGTCACAGTTGTCAAAAACAATCTCAATCTGTGGATATGTGGATGATTCGAAAGTGCTGGACTTTTATGGACCTAGATACAGACTTCGGCCTTAGAGGCCTAAATGTTGTGCTGGAAATGATGAAAGAATGATACATTGTTACATGGAGAGGGTTTATCAGCTTCATCTGACAAACAAAATGAAATCCAGTGATATCTTGAGTCTTAAAGTTCGGAATGGAAAATATATATCACTGGATCTCAGGACAGCATTTCCAACGTTTTAAAGAGGTCATGAGTCTCAAAACGTTCAGAATCAGGATCAACCATTTCTTTTGTTGCCTTAGCCCTTCTTAAAGTTGCCACAGAAAGAGCTTCTCTGCTGGCCCGGGCAGCAGCTCTGGAAAGGAAGCATGCCCTGGACATGGAGAAGGAAATTCAATTAAAAACCAAAATGGAACAAATGAAGTTGGAAATGAATCTGGCTGAATCTAAGGCAAAATTAAAAGGGCTGGACAACTTTGAATCTCAAAATGAACAACAGCTACCAACACATGCACCACAAGCACAACATGGGGATGTCATGAATGGATATTTGGAAACTTACCATGAAAACACAGATGCAACAGCAAATTCAGAAACATCTCCAGTTGAATTTGTTAAGCTTGGAGCAATTCCCAAAACGCCACTTCAAAGATACTTAAACCAATAATCCAAACCAATAATAAGCTCTTCACCACAAAATGAAAACAAAATAACACACATTTCTCTACCACAGCCTGGTCCCACTGTTCATAGTTCTCCACAAACAGCAACAGGTGTTTGGATTAACATGACAAACAACAATGACAATTTCTTGACTGCTTGTCTTGCAGAGACAAAATGATACTGTTGATTTATTGGTTTTACAGCATAAACAAGTATCACTTCCTGCACATGAAATTCAATTTTTTTATGAAAAATTATCAAATCTTTTAGGGCGTTTCAGCGTAACACTGAAGAGAAAACAAATAACTGCCAAGACATGTTATATTACCTGGAGCCGTATGCATCAGGACCTTGCCAGGAGTTAGTCCATAGCTGTCTTCATATGGATGCTGTAGGTTTTGCAGAGGCCAAGAAACTATTAAAGGTTCATTTTGGAAATTAAATAAAGATTGCAAATGCATATGGCTAAAGCTCGGAACTGGAACAATATAAAGCCAGAGGATGGAAAAGCACTGCAAAGTTATGCACTTTTCTTAAGAGGCTGTTGTACTGCCATGAGAGGTTTGCAGGACATGGAGGAGCTTGACCTACCGTCCAACTTAAATCTCATTGTGTCAAAACTCTCTTATAAACTGAGGGAGAGGTAGAGAACTGCAGCTTGTGGCATTTTGGAACAGCGAAACACACAAGCAAGATTGCTGGACCTTGTGGCATTTAGCGAAAGGCAAGCTAAGATACTACAATGTTGTGGTTATATATTACTGTCATTGTTAATAAATTATTAACTATCTCTTAGTGACATTCGTGGGTCCCTAATCTGGTTGTGTTGAATAAAATATCACACCTCCTCCTCCGCGCTTCTCGGTGGGAACCACACATGCAGATACCATTTCGTATTTGACCCATTAGACCAAAATCCAGATGGTCTAATGTCCATTCTTTGTGTTTCTTGGTCAAATCAGTTCTCTATTATTCTCATTGTTGTCTCATCTTAACTTGGTTGAGTAGATCTTGCCATAATATGAATGACTACAGTAGTTTAGATGATCTCATTAAGGTAGTATATTGTTCATATATACTGTATGTTTGCAGTCAGAGCAGTAACATTAAGCAGTCTCTGATATCAAAAACACACCAGTCTCAGCACTATCACTCTAAACAAGTCACTGTAATATTGCAATAAACAGTGCATCAAGTCTGACAACAGATTTCCACACATAGTGAAATAAATAGAGAGCAAAGCTGTTTGACAGTACCAGCTTGTAGTTTACAAATGTACCTGAGCTCTTGGTGTGTTATCCTCTTTTACTGCTGCTGTGTTTTTAAGGCCTTTCTCTCCAGCAGACAGCAAAGAAAGGAGCTGTAAAATGTTTCTCCCCACTATCAGCTACAACTAGTGGATCCAATGTCACCTGCTCTGTTTCCCTGCTGCCCCCATTTAGAAGAGAGATGTGTGCTGTAAACAGTGGGAGTATGGAGGAAAAGGAAGAACAATATGAAAACCCATTTGTAGAGTTCTTTTTGTTTGTTGAGGTAGTGAAAGAAGGTGAGTGTGTCACCTCCCTTGCTGTGTTTTCTAAAGCTAACTAGTGGAAGGAAAAGCATAGTGGTGTAACAAGCTTGTAAAAAGTTGTGTGTAGGAAGCGGTTTTGCTTTAAAGCTTTCAATGAATACATTTTGAAGAATATTTTCCCTCTTTTCTCTTTACTGTAAAACCCCCAAAACATTTGCAGGACTAGGAGTATAGAATTCTTCCCAGCTTTACAACTGAGAGCCATGGCAATACTGAACCATGAAAAAACTAAACCTATGGAGGACTGTAATTTAACATTTACAAAACACATTGGTTTAAATGTAATGATAAGTTTCATTCATTGATAACATTCAGAGCCAGTGAATGAATACTGTGACAGGTGTGGAGTGTAAAAAAGATGTTCTAAATGATATTTTTACTTACAGTTTCAGAGTGAGAATGAAATGTCCGTATGAGCTGATGCTGACCCAGTCTTCCTCCTACATGTGGCCATGTGGGAGGATTTTCTTTGGCTCTTTAATCTTGTTCATATCAGGCCTTCAAAGAACCAAAGGAGGCTCAGGACATGCTTCAGACAACCAGTTCACTTGAGCAGGACAGAAGGCAAAGATCAGCACTCTGAGCTTCCTTCCCCTGGATGAGGGCATCTCTTGTCTGAGCCTGCCTCACAGAGCCGCTGATCGGAGTGCTGAAGCATGCTAAGTCTGGACTCTCTGAGACTGTCAAGCATGAAACTGGATTATTAGCATTTTGGCTCTGTGTGTACACACACAGTGACTCTTTGGCTGTTTCAGCACTGGAGCAGAGAGGTTAACAACTCAGCTGAAGGAAGACAGACTGGGAGCCAATGAAGCATGCACACTGAGTCCATCTATTTGTCCACATATCAACCATCTGCCTCTGACACACCGCTCTGTCACTGCTTCACTTCCTCCAGCTGCTTGTCATCAGCATGTCTACATTTTTTCAATTGGCTTTTAAATCAAGATTTCTACTACTTCCATGTTGTTCATTCATGGTGTGCCTAACTGGAGAACCTCGGCAACAACAGATATGACAACAGATATGTATTTTAGACACTGTTATTAGGGTTCTTGCCATCAGAGTTTTCGAGTATGAAACAAGTCCATGTACACACGGCCTGGTAAGGTTTAGGAAGAATCATGGCTTGTGTTCAAATTATGACGTCTTTGTTTAACTTGACTTTTGGTTCCATGCAGTGGTGAATGTGTTTCTGGCAGAAAGCAGGAGGTAGACTTCTTCAGTGTCTGAGCCGGGTGATATCGGGAGTGCTTCAGTGCTATAAAGAGTCGTACTAAGAGGTGCTGTTTCTGCTGAAGAATAAAATGTCAAACTCTGTACACTATGACAACATGTCCTGCATGGATTGTTCTCTTACAGTGACTTCAGTCTATATTTTTTTTTTTCCATTTTTGCAAAGATGAAACAAAAAGTTTACTGTTGTGTACTACAAATGTTCCACTGGTGCAACACATAAGCTATACATATACTCTATGCATACATTACTAGCTACAGATGGTAAGCATGGAACAGTGCGGGCCGGTGTTTAGTTCAGTTGGTAGAGCAGCCGCCCCATGTGGGTCAGGGTAAAGCCCAAGGTTTGAATCCAACCTGTGGCTCTTTCCTGCATGTCATCCCCCATCTCTCTCTCCCCACATTTCTGTCACTCTTCAGCTGTCTCTATCAGAAATAAAGCTTGAAAAGGCAAAAAAAATAAATCTTAAAAAGAAGAAGAACAGAACAGTGCTTGTGAGCCCTGCTACATGTGTCCACATGCTTACTCTTCTCTGAAGACATCTGAAAAATGATCTTCTTGCATGCCTGTCCTTTCCCTGGTAATCCTCTGCAGACATGTCCACGCATCCAGCATAATGTCCAAGAAGATCTGATCCTGTGGCTGGTGTCCACCAACTTTCCATCTTATTTTGTCTTGAATGAGACCATTACTTTGCAGGATACTGTTGAGTTTCTCCACTAAAAGGTAACATGCTCAACACCAATGAACATGTAGCCTTGTTCCATAGAGCTCTACTGCCCCCTGTGGGTGAACCATCAGATTTCATTGCGCTGCAATAGAGCTTTTTAGACTTAGATTACAGTTCTTTCCTGCCATACAGCTCAACACAACAGATCACCTCACATCTCAGGATCAACTCAAGTACTGAACTAAACACTGATAATACTCACATTCACATTTTGATCTTCTGCAGACATAGACAGAGGTTGTATTAAAGGTCCAGTCTGTAGAATTTAGTGGCTTATTCTAAGAGAACAAAAACATATATTAAGATTTGGTAAATATAGCCCCTTAAATCTGACACACTGGACCTTTAATGCATTGCTTCTGTCGTCTGAGACCTGGTTGTAATACATAATGAGAGAAGTGACAATCATTGCATGCGTGCAGTTTTGCTGTTGTCATCTGATTTCTTCTTTTTTTTTAAGTCCAACACATTGGTCCTTTACAGTTTCATTCGAAAGTGTCAGCAGATTCAGAGTCAGAGTCAAGACATTCAGTGCTGCCTTTTACCTCTGAAGTCAGGAACAATCAATAGGCTCAGGTCAGAGGATCTGAGAGGCCAGGTGGATTTGACATTGGATTAATGTGGACTCTTTGTCTGGTATAAGAGCCGTATCTGACAAAAATCTTTCTTAACCCAACTCAATGGATTAACATTTAGAGGAGACCGTGGGGAATGAAACATACAATGACATGACAGTGGTCAGGGACTTGGTGGAGTCAATTTATTTTCAGCATTTACTTTTACAACTTAGTGTGAAAACACATCTTGAGACTGCACAGACAGGCGGATTGACAGATAGAGCTTCTGGGTCTGTGACTGTCATGGATTGTGGCTGCTGCACAATGTCCACTTATTATATAATTTTTATTATTATTGTTATTATTCTTATCATTACTGCTACCATATCTCCAACAAAGGTTGTAGTTAGTTATTGTGTTGCTGCTGCTATGAACCCCCCCATTCAAACATGAACCCATGATGACGAAATACATGAATAAAAAATACATTTTATTCACAAATATTAAAATATGCTCACTGAGTTACAATTTATTTTTGTTATATATTAAAAATATAAAATGAATTAATAAATAAGTTTGACATCTTTCAAAGTAACAGATATCACACATTAAAAGTCGAAACTAGATTTTTATGGTTTTCACTGAATGTTTTCTTTAAACAGTTTGTTGACACAAAGAGAGTTGGTGTGTTTCACGAGATTGTTAGATCTCTGGATTTCGGGTCTGTTAGTTCAGGGTTCAGACTTGGAGAGACACTGCAGTCCTGGCAGCCTCCAGCGACGAGTGCTGCTGTGGATCCTCAGGTCTAACCAGTCCTGCTGAGCAGAACCCAGAGCTAGACTGGGACAACAAAACAAAGACATCACAACAGCTTTTCCCAACTTTTGACCCACAAAACCCACTAATAACTGAGCCATATGATGTCCTTTAAGAGGCCCCTTATCTAATCTAAACCATCACTGTGTAATAACGTACCTTGGAGCGAGGTAAGGCTCTCCAGGGTTGGATTGGTCCACAGGAGAGAGGTCGGTGGTCACAACTGAGGGATCAGACTGAGTCAAGTCCTCACCTTCCATACACCTCAGGTTGGTTATACTGTTCCCCACCACAGCATCAATGCTATCCCTGCTTCTGTTGGCTGGACCTGAAGAGTCACACACATAGATCACAGAGTCCAGAATGTGTCCAAACTTGGAAAGTGCAGTTTATTCATCGTCGTATCATTGCTTCAGCAAGTCCTGGCCATGAAAATCACATCTGATCATTCACATCATCTATTCGTCTTTCCAGTTCCAATCCACAGAACACTGTCACTGGCTTTCACAGGACAAAAACAAAATAATGACAATGAGCAGTATGAAGAGAAATTATTTAATTTCATTGGATGTCAGATGGTAAATGGACAGGTATTTATGAAGTACCTTTCTGGTCTACTGACCTCTCAAAGCTCTTTACTTGTCCCACCCATTGACACACACATTCATACACTGAACTCATAATACCTTACTACCCCTCTAGAACACTGCGCTCTCAGGACGCTGGGTTCCTTGTGGTTCCTATAGTCTCCAAAAGTAGATTGGGAGCCAGAGCTTTCAGCTATCAGGCTCCTCTTCTGTGGAACAAACTACCATTCTGGGTCAAGGACGCAGACACGGTCAACACCTTTAAGAATAGACTTAAGACTTTCCTTTTTGATAAAGCTTATAGTTAGGGCTGGCTCAGGTCATCCCTTAGTTATGCTGCCATAGAACTAGACTGTGGAGGGACTTCAAATTATGCACTGAGCTCTTCTCTTCTTCTGTTACTAACAAAATCTCCGGAGTTTCTTCCTCATAAAGGCAGTTTTTTCATGTCAATTTCACTGCTTGCTCATGATGGAATTGTTGGTCTCTTTAAATAATATTATAAGGAGCACGGTCTAGACCTGCTCTGTATGGAAAGTGCCGTGAGATAACCTGTTATGGTTTGATGCTATATAAATAAAACTGAACTGAATTGTGTTTTTTTCACTGACTGGTGTGATACTCACAGCAATGTGTGAAAGACTCCCACCTTCTGGAATGTAGGTATGGTTTAGCTTGTGGCTGCTGGAGTAGACACACCACTGCTGAGTCTACTTGCTGAAAAACCCTGCAGACGGAGAGAAAGATTACCAAAGGTGGTTTGGAAAAGGATCATATAGGACCTTACCTTGGCTTTTACGTATTAACAGGGGTGGAAGTAACAAACAATAACAAAACAGTGTGTCTGTAGCAGGAGAGCAGAGCTCCATACTCAATCTTTACTTAAAGTACAATTACTCCGATAAGAAACTGGTTATGTAAAAGCAGAAATTATCATTTGACAAACCTACAAAAAGAAATGTGTAAAAGCATTTAGTCAATAAACTACTCAAAGTACTCAGTTACTCTGTCTTTAATATTGTTTAGTGTGTGTGGGCCAGAGATCTTCGCAAGTCTCAAAAAGTCTTGGAATAATCATTGTTCAGTCATCACAGCCACTATGCAATGTGGTTATTTCTAGAATGCACTTTGCATTGCATGTTGGTTATCGCTAGGTTAACTATTGTTATTTTATCCTATTATTATAACAATGTAATTTTCACATAGGTCAATTGCCAATAACACAGACACCCAATACATTATGATGAATATTGATGTGAAGTTTGCTATGAGTAGTTCAAAGGTAGGATGTAACAGACTGTGGTACCGGAGGCTAAGCAGTCGTTGATGGAGTTCAGCTGACAGACCGTATTTGTCTAACTGGATCAACTCTTTGATAGAATCAAAGTCCTGCTTCAGCTGGAGAGCTCCCTGCACACTGAGAAGGGAACAACACAACACTGCTCTGAGTCAAGAATATATCAGTAGTATGTGCCCAATTTAACACACACACACACACACACACACACACACACACACACACACACACACACACACACACACACACACACACACACACACACACACACACACTGTTGATGCTGGATGTTGATGTTGGATGTTGATGCTGGATGTTGATGCTGGATGTTGATGTTGGATGTTGATGCTGGATGTTGATGCTGGATGTTGGTGTTGGATGTTGATGCTGGATGTTGATGCTGGATGTTGATGCTGGATGTTGATGCTGGATGTTGATGCTGGATGTTGATGCTGATGTTGGATGTTGATGCTGGATGTTGATGTTAGATGTTGATGCTGGATGTTGATGTTGGATGTTGGTGTTGGATGTTGATGTTGGATGTTGATGTTGGATGTTGATGTTGGATGCTGATGTTGGATGTTGATGCTGGATGTTGATGTTGGATGTTGATGCTGGATGTTGATGTTGGATGTTGATGCTGGATGTTGATGCTGATGTTGGATGTTGATGCTGATGTTGGATGTTGATGCTGGATGTTGATGTTGGATGTTGATGTTGGATGTTGATGTTGGATGCTGATGCTGGATGTTGATGCTGGATGTTGGATGTTGATGCTGGATGTTGATGTTGGATGTTGATGCTGGATGTTGATGTTGGATGTTGATGCTGGATGTTGATGCTGGATGTTGATGTTGGATGTTGATGCTGGATGTTGATGTTGGATGTTGATGCTGGATGTTGATGTTGGATATTGATGCTGATGTTGGATGTTGATGCTGGATGTTGATGTTGGATGTTGATGCTGGATGCTGATGTTGGATGTTGATGCTGGATGTTGATGTTGGATGTTGGTGTTGGATGTTGATGTTGGATGTTGATGTTGGATGTTGATGTTGGATGCTGATGTTGGATGTTGATGCTGGATGTTGATGTTGGATGTTGATGCTGGATGTTGATGTTGGATGTTGATGCTGGATGTTGATGCTGATGTTGGATGTTGATGCTGATGTTGGATGTTGATGTTGGATGTTGATGTTGGATGTTGATGTTGGATGCTGATGCTGGATGTTGATGCTGGATGTTGGATGTTGATGCTGGATGTTGATGTTGGATGTTGATGCTGGATGTTGATGTTGGATGTTGATGCTGGATGTTGATGCTGGATGTTGATGCTGGATGTTGATGTTGGATGTTGATGCTGGATGTTGATGTTGGATGTTGATGTTGGATGCTGATGTTGGATGTTGATGTTGATGTTGGATGTTGATGTTGGATGTTGATGTTGGATGCTGATGTTGGATGTTGATGCTGGATGTTGATGTTGGATGTTGATGCTGGATGTTGATGTTGGGTGTTGATGCTGGATGTTGATGCTGATGTTGGATGTTGATGCTGATGTTGGATGTTGATGCTGGATGTTGATGTTGGATGTTGATGTTGGATGTTGATGTTGGATGCTGATGCTGGATGTTGATGCTGGATGTTGGATGTTGATGCTGGATGTTGATGTTGGATGTTGATGCTGGATGTTGATGTTGGATGTTGATGCTGGATGTTGATGCTGGATGTTGATGTTGGATGTTGATGCTGGATGTTGATGTTGGATGTTGATGCTGGATGTTGATGTTGGATATTGATGCTGATGTTGGATGTTGATGCTGGATGTTGATGTTGGATGTTGATGCTGGATGCTGATGTTGGATGTTGATGCTGGATGTTGATGTTGGATGTTGATGCTGGATGCTGATGTTGGATGTTGATGCTGGATGTTGGATGTTGATGCTAGATGTTGGATGTTGATGCTGGATGTTGATGTTGGATGTTGATGCTGGATGTTGATGCTGGATGTTGGATGTTAATGCTGGATGTTGATGCTGGATGTTGGATGTTGATGCTGGATGTTGATGTTGGATATTGATGCTGATGTTGGATGTTGATGCTGGATGTTGATGTTGGATGTTGATGCTGGATGTTGATGTTGGATGTTGATGCTGGATGTTGGTGCTGGATGTTGATGTTGGATATTGGATGTTGGTGTTGGATGTTGGTGTTGGATGTTGATGTTGGATGCGATGCTGATGCTGGATGTTGATGCTGGATGTTGATGCTGGATGTTGATGCTGGATGTTGGATGTTGATGCTGGATGTTGATGCTGGATGTTGGATGTTGATGTTGGATATTGATGCTGATGTTGGATGTTGATGCTGGATGTTGATGCTGGATGTTGATGCTGGATGTTGATGTTGGATGCTGGATGTTGATGCTGGATGTTGGATGTTGATGCTGGATGTTGATGCTGGATGTCGACGCTGGGTGTCGATGTTGGATGTTGATGTTGATGTTGGATGTTGATGCTGGATGTCGATGCTGGATGTTAGATGTTAATGTTGGATGTTGATGCTGGATGTTGATGCTGGATATTGATGTTGGATGTTGATGTCGGATTCTGGATGTTGATGCTGGATGTTGATGCTGGATGTTGATGTTGGATGTTGGATGTTGATGCTGGATGTTGATGTTGGATGTTGCGTTTTTGGGGTAGGCGCACTAACCATTCGCACAGGGCTGCAGATTTAGTAGAATCCTTAAACTGTTTTTAAAATCCCTATGATGGGATGTTAAAGTATTTCATATGTGTTTGTCCTCTATCCTCCACTATCTGGACCAACACTGACAAATAGTATTTAAGGTATTCTTCGTGGTATTTCAGAGTTTGTCATTTCCTGATAAATCATAAAAAGTTGTTGATGACTCATCCTGCACTCAGGGCCATGTACTAATTTTACATCTAATGAAACGCTTTCTCTGTTCTGCTGCTGCTGAAGTGGAGTGCTTCCTGTCTATGAGTGACTGTGAGGGCTGCTACAGTCATTTATGTCCGGGACTCACTGATTACTGTACAAAAGTACAAGTTTACAATTCTATTCAGTGATTTGGTGAAACTGGATCAGATTTTATACAACAGAACTCTGCTTCCTGTTTCATGGGGAGCTGCGTCATCAGTTTGGGGTGGATAACATTGTAGTAGACATCAATGTATGATGTATGACCAATACATACCTGAATTTAATCTTATGTTTCAGGATGTGTTCCATCCATGCCTCCATGAAAGCTGTCATCGTTATACTTAGTGCTTGGACACAGGCATCATCAGACAGTGGTGCCACACCCTCTAAAACCTGACCAATGACAGTCTGAGCTGCCAGAGATGCATACTCACTGGGACTGGTGGGAAAACCTGTAAACCAACACATAAATACACCATTATCAATCCACAGAGAAATGTACCCAGGGTTGGGTGAGTCCATCATTATGCCCTACAGTAGATTCATGGTGGCCTGTGTTGCAAGCTGCACTGTTCTTAAACCCTGACCTACTCTGCAGCTGATCCAGCTTTACATCTCAATCTTATCTGCTTAGGCTAGACTACCAAGGCTGGCCCCAGTGGCTTGATAGCCAATTTCTTCTGATAATGTCTAAAATGAGGAATGGGTCAACCCTGCACTGGTGTTCCAAAGCAATCAAGACAGCATCTCTGTATTCTTTAGTTACAACTTGACCTATCAGTAGTCACAAGTTTAATTCTTTGCAAGGGAACAGCAGATCTGAGTGCATGTCATAGACTGCCCAATAAATACAGTTAGTACTTGTCCTGAGGCTCGGTCTCCAGTGTACACCAGAAGGCATGGTCTGTTCAAAGATCTCTCCTGACATCCTCTTGCAGTCACTGGAGAAGGTCTTTAGCATCAGAGCAGAGAAGGTCTGATTGATAATAACAGAGCAGAGGCATCAGGGTCAAAGCAGTCCAAACATTCAGTAGCAGTGAGTATTAAATACAACAATAATAAAAAAAGACAATCCATATAATATATACATACAGACATACAAATAAACAGAAGTGGACAGGTATTAGGTCATTATCACTGAGAAAGCAATGCAAAAAAACACACATCACATCCCGTTTCTGTAGCCAGCAGCTGCTGAGATAAAAGACTTCTGTATCTGTTAAGAATAAAAAAAAAAAGTCACTACATAGTGCCGGGTGTTCAACAGATTCATGTGTGCTTCTGACTTTATACAAGTGGAAGAGATCATTGAAATCACGGCACACTTTTGTTTCTTTGACACATTCAATGACAAATCCTCCTTGATTCTTGATCACTGCATAAAAAACAGATGATTACAGAGTCATCTGCAAACCTGAGAACATAAATGACTTTATAACGGGCGTGACTGTCATTTATATACAAGACAAGTGAAAGCAGAGAAAGGAGTCCTTGTGGAGGATGAAGGTGTAACTAGACAGTTAGACAGTCAAAAGTCTATGAACCAACAAATATAATAAATATAATCATAAATACAAGGACATGAGGCCGAAATGAGGTAGTCTGTTTAATGAGTTTAATGACTCAGCCGTCTACACTAGTATAAGAAGCCTCTACACATGACATCATCTTCCATCATGCCATCAGGATGAAGGAAAGAGAAAACATCTCAGTGTTTTCATTCATGCACTATTCTAAAGTCTTGGTGTCAGATCATATAAATGTATTACAGATTTCTAGCTCATTGTAGACTACTTGGTTCTCTGAATGATAAGCTGAATTGATTGTTTTATTTTTTAATATTGGGAATTTTATTTATACACTGATGTGCCTTTACTGGTTGCTTTAGTCCTCTTTATATGGAACTAGCATTACCTGTTGATCTCTAGTTATTAGTAATAATTTGCTGTGGTCATCTGTGATGTTATGTCAGGTCCATAATTTGTAAAGTAAAATATTTTACCAAACGCGATCATGTGGTAATATTATCATCAGTATCTTTCCTGGTCAGTGATGATGAAGGCTGCATTGGCAATTATAAATAGAGGTTTTCAGATCCAGGACACAGCATGGAGGGCCATCCGTCTACCACGAGGTTCTGTTCGAGGTTTTTGCCTCCTAAAGGAAGTTTTTCCTCACCACTCTCTCCAAACCGAATTATATTGAACTGGAAACCGGTCAACAGAATCTGTTTGTCAATTGACTTTGATGCTTTGCATTTGAAGCAAGTCCATTATGTGTGACTCTGGTCAGCTGTGTGGAAACATAATCCTAAAAACTGTGACACCATCCTCACGAAACTAAACTAAGCACAGATTCCACTGCAGAAGAAAATGAAGAGCATGAAGAGGGGTCAGCTTTCTGATGTTTTGTAAGAGTTTTAGAAAAAATCACAAAGGTCACCTGCAGCTTGGATACAGCACCCTCAAGTGATTTGAGTTGCTGTCTCAGTAGAACCTGGTTGTGGTTATGAAGAGTGGAATGATGGTCACTGTCTGAATTCATCATCAGTGACTTTGTCTGATGAAGCATCTCCTCTAATGACTCTGTCAGTACCTGCAGAGACAGAGAAAGAACACATCACAAACACACTTCATCAGACAGATGCTGGCTTCTTTTAATGGACAAAACAACTGAGCTGACTGTGATAAACATATTTTACACACCAACAGAGATTTATCACACCTATCAGGCTTTCATACACACATTCATTGTTCATAGGGTGAATTCATTATATTTAATAATGCTTCAGATAAATAATAGTAAATATTCAATCCGGCAGTGATTGCAGCATCACCTGGCACAACCGTCCAATTCACGAGACCCAATCTGAAGAGGACTATTCAAACCAGAACTGTCTGAGTGGAGGTGGCTCGTGGTTAATGTGTTGGGCTCACCTCGTTTGAATTTGAAATAAGCTTGTGAATGTTGACTGTCTGTTGGTTGAGGCTTTTGTTGCTACATAGAGACTGGGCTTAGTTTAAGCAGCATTTCCCTCAGACACCTGCAGACAGAGTGGTGTGAAAACTGCAAATCTATCCATCTCTGATCAAGATCAACAGGCTTCTTCCGGAGTCAAATTCTTCCACCTCCATCAACTAAAACATATAAAAGTGATGTAATCTTTCATTTGAGTTGTTTTGATGAGTCACCAACTTTGAGGTCTCCTTGTGTGATGAGCAGGAACTTGTGGAGGCTCCAAGAAGAGAGGAACTCATGGGATTTCGACATGACCCACATGGCAGATAGCTGCACTGTAGCTAATGCTAAGCTTACAGTGTTTCTCTGCAGAGCAAGCCTGGAGGAGAAGGGGCTACAAGAACCTGAGAGGGGGTGGATGGGTGGTGGGGTTGGATGAAGGTAGAGAGAGAGAGAGAGAGAGAGAGAGAGAGAGAGAGAGAGAGAGAGAGAGAGAGAGAGAGAGAGAGAGAGAGAAACATTACTACATCATCATCATCATCAATCATCCGAATTCAGGGTTTAGATTATGGACACATGATAATTTGGCAGAGCTCAAAAAGTCAGAACTACATTCAGTAGATATATCAATATTTATGGGTCAGCTAGTCACGTCCTCATTTTCACAATTTAAATCCACTCTTGTCGTGAACCCAGATCCAGCTCGCACAGACAAATGATCCAGTGTGAATATATGAGTGCAGTAGCTTCGTGCATGGTCACTGACTTCTCACAACACATGAAGTGGAGCTTGAATGGTGATGATGCTGTCCCTGTGACTTTTTGATAACAAATCCCAATTTGTCTCAAGGGCTCAATAAACTTATATGATGCATGAGATGTGCTTCTGATGGGACTGAATGACTGGAGGGAACTTGGTGTTTTTACCTGAGGCCCTGCTGTCTGAGTGAAGGCAGCACAGAGAGGACAGCAGGACAAAGTGTTCCATGGTCACTGACATCACACCCCTGGTCATCACACCTCTGCGTTGATTTATATCAGTCAGACACTTATCTTTCAGAGCTGAACCTAAGCTTCTGCACAGCACTGAAGAAAGACAGGCAGGAGGAAAGTTAGACATGCAGTGTGAGAGAGACAGCTTTTCAAAATAATACAACAGACAGACTGAAAAAGTTTTTTATCTACAGCCTTGCTTTCCAAAATAGTTTGGACAATGTCTGAAAAGAAATAAAATCGAAATGCTGATTTTCACTTCTATTAAATTCATTTCTGAACAAGATATTTAATGTATAGACTGGTGAACTTTATTGTTTTTGTTTGCTGCAACATCGTCCAAAAAAATTGAGACAGGATCAATAAAAAAATGAAAGTTTAGAATGCTGAACAAACACCTGACCTCATCTCCTAACAGGTGATAGTGTCATGACTGGATATGAATGAGACAAGGTTCACCACCACCACAAAAACTATGTAGGCAAATAGTCAACATCTTGAGAACAACGTTTGAATTTATAGATTTCAACATCTACAATCCAGAATATCTTTAAAGATGCAACAACACATCTCAGGCAGCGTGGCATTAAAAAACCCACATGACTGTATAAAATGATATTAGTCAACATTTCAAACTGTTCTTTGGAAATCATGTATGTCATGTCCTTAGTTAGAGTTTACAAAGCATCCCAACTTGTTTTAGAATTGGGGTTATTTAAACTAAAAATCAAAGGTTTATTTCAAATTCTTCAGTTTACTGCTTGTGATTTAATCTAATCATAATTAATTATCCAACACATCATCAAGAACAAAACATGCATGGAACACATTCAAATCCTAAAGCCAGCCCAACTAATGCCACAATCAATCACTGAGACCATTTCTTTTTCTGTGTGTGTGTGTGTGTGTGTGTGTGTGTGTGTGTACTAGCCTTGGTCCCACTGAGCATGTGCTGTAATGGTGAACAGACACAGACTGAAGTCCTCCAGCATGGTCCTGGACTCCTTTGGAACCAGATCTGCAACAAACAGTCAGAAACTTCAGTGAGTGATGAGTCACTCATCTCTGAGAAACAAGTCATTTTAAGCCTGAAGACTTGAATCAGATGCGATGTTAATATGCAGTCTATTGTACCAATCCCCTGAATATACTGTGTAACAAAGAGTCTCGCACTTTCTTTTTTTAGACCTAGTGAAGGAGGAATCACATTAAGAGAGCCGTTTGTTTTTTTTCTATTAATAACTTAACTTAATAACTAAAATTAATATTTTATTTTATTTACTTAACCTGACAAAGACAGGCAGCAGCACAGAACCATTCAAAAATATTACTACATATAGCAGACATGGGCAAACTGCGGCCCGTTAGGCTTTTCAATACGGCCCGCTGAACTTATCCACATCCAAAAAATAAAAATATATCTATGAGGTCCTGGCCCGGCCCATCTGTCAAATTTTAGAACCCAATGTGGCCCGCAAGTCAAAAAGTTTGCCCACCCCTGACATATTGCAATCTAGAAAAAAAAAATACAGTACAAGTCATGTCATAAGTCTGTCAATATGGATTTAAAAGCATTCGAAGAACTCAGATCTTTGAGTATAAAACTACATCTCAGAACACAGGAGTGTACATGGTGCAAAGAAAGTAATCACCTGAACAAATAATGAATGAAAGACATCATCTTCTTACCTGTGTCTGAAGCTTGACTGATCCTGTGCAGGATCTGGAACCTCGTGTGGCTGTCTTGGAGGTTGATGCTTCCTGCACTGTTTCCTGTCTGTGGAACATGCAGCTGCAGCCACAGAGCCTTGCTGCAGAGAGTCCACAGCAGGGTGCGGTACTGTCCAAACAGGTCAGCATACACTAGTGACTGCCCAAGGTCCAACCACTGCACAGAGTGAGGCCACTGATGACAGTCTGGCTGCACTGCTGTCCGTTCTGCTCTCACAGTCTCCTCTCTCTCTGGGTCTCCATCCCGCTGACAGCCAGAGCTGAAGGACAAAAGTAGTACAGTTATCACACAAGGACTGTATATCTGGGAGCGTAATCACCAAAAACAAGCTGAACTCACCAGTAATAGAACATATTTGGCCACATCACTGAGTATTTACCAACATATACAGTGTTTCAAAAAAGCTTTGGTTCTGTGTGTGGAACACAGCACCAAATCACTTTTTTTGTTTTCTCTTGTCAGGTCTCTTTGTTATAATCTGCAACTAAGAAGCCCTGAACAGCCAAAATCTATTCTCTCTATTCTCTGAAAGAGCAGAAAGAGTAGAATCCAAACAGGGATGATGCTGTGTTGATACTACAGCAGTGTATAATGGGCTGTGGATGGACATCAGACATTAATGGTGTTGCACTCTGTTTACATGAAAAATGAAATAGATGTAATTATCCGTTACAAACATGCTGTCTGTCTTCACAAAGGCGGTCTGAGGCAGTTTGCCTAACAACAAGCATGTCTAACAAAGCGGCTGGTTGATGTCGACAGTACCTGGCGGTGGCTTCCACTTCTCTCCATTCCTGCTGAGTTCCCTCCACGTGTTGCTCTTTGTTCTGTTCTGTACTCAGTCTATTCAATTCCACTGAACCAGCTATATTTATGATTGTGTCACTCTTTCCATTTGGTGATAACACATCTGTTAGCAGTTGTTCGGTTGGTGCCACTGGTTTAGGTGTATGTGGAGCCAGCAGGTCACTAGAGGAAACTAGCAGCTGAAAAAGAAGTTCTACTGAGGAACTGAGGAAGGCCTGTTGGCAAACCCCTGACAGGGGCTGGGCTGAGAGATGCTGAGAGGTGGACAAAGGAGGGGAAAGAGTCTGCAACAGTTTACAGTTTTCTATACCGGTCTGTCTTTCTAGATTTGGTTGGACCGAGACCAAAGGTTCCACACTGCTCTGGACTAGACCAGTGTGGGATATGCACGTTTGGCACGGACTGCTTTGGTCTTGGTTAGAACTCTCTGTTCCAGAAGATGACTGCAAAGGGGGGAGATGATTAGTAGAAAACAGAGGAGAGTACATGAGGTAGGTATGCTGCAGTTGATCCCAGGTCGACTCAGATCTCAGAGTAGCAGTCCCAGCCTGAGAAGTATCAGAACATGTGAACACCATGTGGTTGGTGTGGACCTGACAGTGACAGCTGGGATCAGAGGCCCAGCAATGCAGCTGTTTGGCTGCCCTGTCTGCATGATGCAGAGCTAAGATCATCATCAGCTCTTTGACTGAGAAGGCTGCAATGCAATGCCCTCTCCTGTTTGTCAGACTACAGTCCAGTGTGGAATAATGTGCCAGCTGTAACACTGTGGTCCTCAGCTGGGTGGAGCTATGCTGTGCTCTTTCCCACACTGCCTGGTTATACAGGTCTGTTCCAGCTAAAACATCCTCCAGGACTTCTCTTGGTACAGAGTCTAATTTAGTCCGGGCTACAGCAGACAGGACCACATACACATAACTTTCCATCAAAACCAGCGCCTGCAGCCCAAGTAAGTCTAGAGTCTGTTTGATTTCCACCAGCAGATTGGTGTGCCGGACCAGAGCAGGCCTCAGATACTGGTCAGACTGGACTTTGGAGAACAGGCAAGACCAGTGGTTAAGATGGATCCGGAGCTCCTGGCTCAGTGAGCCAAGGCCAACCCTCAGTGAAGACCAGTTGGACGGGGCCTGGAAAGGACCAAAGAGATGAGAGTCAAAAAGATTTGAATACCAAACATACAGTGCATTGAGCTCTAGTTCAAGATGGTATGTGCTGGCAGAGACCAAGCAATGGTATGAATGAAGCAGCTGTAAAGGAACTGTATGGGCTGTCCCTGTACTAGTCACCTCCCCTCATCACAGTTTATCTAGAAATGTTGTATCACTGAGCTCCATCAGCCTGCTGACAAACTGTTATTTCCCTCTAACTGCTGACAGAAATCTGTAGACAAACACTCACTCATCCACTTCTAAATGTAAGCATCATTTCTGTAGTAGCCCATATAATCAATTCCGAGTCCGTGATGATACAAAATAACTAGCTTCAGAGCAAAATGTTCAGAATCATCCATAATATAATAAAAATCTATGTTTCTGAGCATCCGTCCCATGTACAAAGGCTCAGTCCTTGCTGCAGCGGCCCAGGGTTTGAATCCAACCTGCGGCCCTTTGCTGCATGTCATTCGCCTGTCACTCTTCAGCTGTCTCTGTCAAAGCTTAAATAAGAGTCCAAAAAATATCTTTGAAAAAATATCACTTTTGATATCACTACAGAAATTAAATTCTGATCATAGTGAGTGTAACATACATTTATGCAATGTGTAATATAACTGTAATAAATAGACATTTTTAAACATCATATTATAAATAAGTCAGGATTTGTTGCTGTAGCAGAGGTTGCTTACAGAAGCTGTTTGTCCTAACCTGGTTGAGTGTCAGGCGTGACTTCTCCAGCAGGTGGCAAACTCTGGATACGTATGCTGCTGCTATGCGAGTCCTCCTAGTGTACTCGTGAATGAAGATCAGCAGGGATCGCTGCTCCAGAAGCCTCCACAGAGCTCTGTAGTTCTTCTGCAGGGAGGAGGAGGAGGGCAGGAGGAGAACATCGCCCTCTGCTGGGAGACCTTTAACACAAACCTGAAGAAGGGGGAGAAAGTGGAGAGAGGCTGTGGACTCATTATGACACTGCTTCTCCTCCCTGACTGTGTTTCATTTATCAAGAGTTCTTTTTTGAAACACCTACATATGGAGTCATACTTATTCATTCATATCACTGTTATAGGTGTTGCTCCTTTTTTCATTTATACAGTTCATTCTGCTGACAGTCCAGAATTGCTATAGTCTTTGTATGTTCTGCCTGGTTCACATTTTATGTCATGTTACACAAATAAAAAAAACAAAATACATACACTACATGCTAAAATGATATAGAGATAAAACATCTGATGTATATATGCATTACATGACTGCGCAGTTTAGCTTATACATTAAATACACATGTCACAGTAAGGAAGTGAAGCGCAGTAAGGATAAAGGCTAAATCATCAAGAGCAGCAGCGCAGTGCCTCCTCATGCTGATGCCGTTCTTCGTTTTTAACAGTTTCCCTCTCTCCTCTTGCTTCTTTACACCTGTTGAACTCAACTTACCTGGGGAGATCCCATCTGAGCCCCACCGACCAGCTGCCACTGTGGGGCCACAGTCAGGAGAGCTTGTTGCAGACGCAGGAGACGAGCAGAGGACCGAGATGCCAGGTTGTGAGCGACTACAAAGTTTTGCTCCTCCACTTCCTCATCTTCGCTGCGGCCATGGAACAGCCACTTCAGGCTGGGATTAAAGGTGCTTCTCAGTAAAACTTCAGCTCGCTGCAAGGAATGGGAGATGGACCTCTGTGACGAGGGACCTGGAAAGGCACGCATCCAATATTAGCATAGTGTGAACAAGACTTTCAGTGCGCTGAAAAGACTAAAAGAAGATAATGAGCAATATTTAGTTTTATTTAAAAGAGGATGCACCGTGAGAGGACAGAATCTTTTTATTGGGCAGAAATCAGCATTTAAAAAGAGGAAGTGTGACATAATAAAGCATATGCACAATAAATAGCATAGCTTTTTAAGGTTCTCGCTGTTGTAATAGTAATGAATTGTATGTGGTGGTGACACAGCCCTAAAGAGAAAGTTTATCTTTGTACACACAGTACCATTCGTGGGCAGATCCTCTGTCACCGAGCAGGACCTGCACCTCAGCTGAAAGACAAACAGGAACATTTACAAAACTATAATTAACCAGTTCTTCAACGTGTTTCTTTCCTTTCATATACAGCTGACACAAGATAAATCCTCTTTCTCTATATAATTCTGTATTTTAAGTAACTAACTTCACTAAGCCACGTTTCCACTGCATGGTACAGGTGATGATTACGATCAGCTAAGAATACTGCCTATTCAACGGCTACTTTTTTTATGTAGACAAAAGTACCTGGTATTAAAAGCGAGCTGAGCCGTGCCGTGCCGTGCCATGTAGTGGAAACACAGTTTTAGTGTGTGTGCTGTTTGGTACAGATTTTGCAGAGCATCTCTCTGCAACCAGCTGCTTGCTGCTGGTCTGTGCAACAAAGAGCAGCACAACGTTAAAAAGCTTAGCCGAGGTGCAGACTGAGGCTTGATTAATACAAACAACCGCTTTTACTTCACACATAGTGTTAAATAAATGATTAGTGCAACGTTAAGCTTCTTCAATAACTACAATTATTATAAACATGGCAACCAATGATGTGTTAACGGTAATAAAGAGTAAAATATAAAAAACACACTGACCTGCTCCTTTTCTAGAATCAACGATTCAGAGCTGTCACAGTCTGGAAGAAACAAACCAAAGCCACAGTCAGCAGACAACACCACACTTTCACCACTGGATGGATTCATGCTAAATACTGTTTAGCATTTCTCTTTCGTACATCAGCAAATGCACTGATGATGTCACAGACACCAAGACCATCATGGTACGGACCAACCAGAAACCATGGCTGACAGGGGAAGTCCATCGGTTACTGAGAGCCCGGAACGCTGCTTTCAGAGCAGGTGATGAGGCTGGACTGAGATCAGCTAGAGCCAACCTGTCCCGTGGCATCAGACTTGCAAAGAGGCAGTACAGCAACAGGATAACCCAGCACTTCACCGACAGCAGAGACACAAGGAGCCTGTGGCAGGGGATACAGACCATCACAGACTATAAACCTCGACCACAGACCTGTGACAGTGACATCACTCTGCTGATCGATCTGAAACACTTCTTTGGATGGTTTAAAGCTGACAACAGCACCCCTGCACTGATGACAACACCCCCTCCAGATGACCAGGTGCTGTTCCTGTTTTCGGCAAGTGTGAGGAGATCCCTCTCCAGGATCAACGCTCGCAAAGCTGCAGGACCTGACAACATTCCTGAACGACTGTGCAGAGGAGCTCACAGATGTCCTCACAGACATCTTCAACACCTCTCTGAGCCAAGCTGTTGTCCCCACCTGCTTCAAGTACACCACCATTATCCCGGTTCCAAAAAAGGCTTCTCCCTCCTGCTTCAACGACTACCGCCCCGTGGCACTGACCCCCATCATCATGAAGTGCTTCGAGCGGTTAGCCATGCAGCACATCAAATCCATCCTCCCTCCGTGCCTGGACCCCTATCAGTTTGCATATCGGGCCAACCAGTCCACTGATGATGCAATCACCACCGCTCTCCACTCAGCTCTCACCCACCTGGACACTAAGGACTCGTATGTGAGAATGTTGTTCTTGGACTTCAGTTCAGCTTTCAGCACCATCATCCCCCAGCAGCTGATACAAAAACTGGACTGTTTAGGACTAAATGTCTCACTCCGCAACTGGTTGCTGGACTTCCTGACCGGAAGACCACAGGCAGTCCGGGTCGGCAGCAACGCATCCAACACTATCACGTTGAACACAGGGGCGCCTCAAGGATGCGTGCTCAGCCCCTTACTGTTCACCCTGCTGACCCACGACTGCACACCAACACACAACACTAACTTCTTCGTCAAACTTGCGGACGACACGACTGTGGTGGGGCTCATCAACAAAAAAGATGAGTCAAATTACAGGGATGAGGTGAGCCGACTGGCCAAGTGGTGCAGAGACAACAATCTCTCTCTGAACGTGGAGAAGACGAAGGAGATTGCTGTCGACTTCCGGAGAGCCCCCACCCAGCACCACCCACTAACCATCAATGGAGCTGCAGTGAAGAGAGTGACCAGGTTCCTGGGTGTGCTCATCACTGAGGACCTCTCCTGGAGCAGCAACACCGCTTCACTGACCAGGAAAGCCCAGCAGCGCCTCTATTTCCTCCGCTCCAGTCCCCATCCTACAGACCTTCTACCGTGGAACCACAGAGAGCATCCTGACCAGCTGCATCACTGTGTGGTATGGCAGCTGCACTGCATCCTGCAAGAAGACCCTGCAGCGCATAGTGAGAGCAGCTGAGAGGATCATCGGTGCCCCCCTCCCTTCCCTCCAGGACATTTACAGCACACGCCTGGCCCGCAAAGCTCTCAGCATTGTGGGCGACCCCACCCTGCCCAATCACCCCTCTTCAGTCTCCTGCCTTCTGGGAAGAGAATGAGGAGCCTCCGGGCGAGAACCAGCAGACTGAAGGACAGCTTCATGCACCAGGCCATGTGTTCTTGACTCATGGACATTTTCCACTGCTAAACACAGCACAGGGGCCTGGAAGCTTTTAGAAGACAGAGACTGGATCTTGTGGTATTTCCACAACCCCTAAAGAATGATGAAGGTAATGAAATGGTAAGTAAAGTCCTGTTCAAGGATGGAGACTCAAAGACTGTGTCTCTTCTTTGCAGCACCTCACCAACATCAGCCTCAGACTGCACTAAAGCATCAGTGGCTGTTTGATTTCATCCACACATGTGGATGAAATCAAAAAGACTAAACAGCTAAAGAGCAAGAATTGGAAAATAAAATAAAAATAATAATTCATTTGTACAAAAAGTATATTTTATGAAATCTGCTTGTGATTGAACACAATAAGCTATCAGAGCAGCAATAAGTGATGTGAGACTTTTTAAATCTGGATCAGAGAAGCTCCTCTGTCAATCACTGTATAGTAATAATAAACCCACCCTGTGTTAAATAAACAGATGTGATTGGCAGATGCATCTTTAAGAGCAAATAAAAGTTTAAAAAACATACGTGTGTGTGTGTGTGTACGCACGCATCACCTGCTGTCAGACCAGGCCCTCCAGGATCTCTCAGTATGTCTGGAATGTTGGGATCCATCCCACACAATGTAGCAAAGCTGTGAAGACACGACATTTAACTTTTACTGTTCCATGTTCCTGATATTGTCTCATTTCTAACTCAGCTAAATTCCACCGCTGGACATCCTTTTCCCAGTGTTTTCCTTCTAAACATGCTTCTACATGTGTAAATATGTTACGTAGTTAGTTTCGCACATTTTCTATTTCACGGCACTGTTTTTACGAGCGGCAGTTTGCACGGGGTATTTTATTTTGAAAATCCACCGGGTTCTCTTTGCTTTTTCTGTGTCTGGCTTCCACCCGCTCGAGGTGCTCTGTAGAAATTGACGCGTGCTGCTCGCACGCAAGTTTTAATGTTTTTATTTTAACGCTATGTACAAAACTTACCAGCCACATTGGCTGGTGATCAAAAAAGTTAATTTAGAGCCCTGGTTACGCCTCATGAGCGAAAACTGCACATCACATCAGTTTAACAGCAGTTTACTGTGAGACTGTTTCTAAAGAAAGGAGATATCTGTCATGTGGTTTGTTGTTTAAGATGTAAGTTGCCCTTTTTAATAAGAGAACACAAACTGTTTGAGAGTTTCTGTAAAGAAAGATTTTTTTTCCTACAAATAAAACGTATAATAAATATAATAAACATAATAATTTTATTTGGTCATAATTTGTCTGTAGCTCCTTTTGATTTTTAAAAAATCGTGAAAAAATCGTATCGTGACCAAAAAATCGTGACTCGTAGGGACAAAAAAGTGTGAGGACTTTCCAAAGAGTAAGTCCAAAGGTAATATATCTGGTTAGACTACAGTCTGATTTGGTGGGATTATACTGTTCACAAATGATCCAAGGAGTGTCACCTGTACAACTGCTCTCATTTTTGAGCAGGACAGGCTTTCATCATTGGCACTGATTTCCAATGAAACGGAGAGACATGTGAAATTAAAGAATGTGCCACAAGGACGTCTTCTACAATTAAGTTAACAGCAAGTTCGTGCAGAGGGACAGTGGCATGGATTTTTTCTAGAAAGAAAGTGTGCCCCCACTTGCTTGCTAATGGTGTTGTATGATGCATCAACACCAAAGCTTTTGTTTTCTCTCTCCTTCTTTTTCAGTAGGGGTTTAATGGTATGGTCTTACAGGTGCGCCGGAGCTGTAAGTCCGGTGTTGTTGAGATACAGGTGATTTCTTGTTGTGCTCTTGTCTTTGGGTGCTCAGCTGTAAATCCTGTAGAAATGCAGGTGAATGTATGTCTGAAAAGTAATTGGCAGTAACTGTGTGCACACTATAATCCGCTGATATCAGATACATTTGTGACAGCAGCATTTTGACTGACTTTGCAGTGGTTTTAATATTGAGTTCTACATGATATATTTTTTTGTATGTGATTTTAGCTGATCCTGCCTACCCACTGCACTTTACTGGCTGAGGAACACTTCCAAGAACCATCGTCTGTGAACACACTTCATCACTACATCCTAGAATGGCAGCTGAAACATGACCATGCAAATAGGAAACCATTTATGAAGCAGATACAGAAAGTCTTGCCTTGGGTCTGAAAGGCTTCTTTCTGTGGGCCTGAGCTTATTTAAGATGGACTGAGAGAAAAACTGTCCAGTGGTCTCCACATCTGAAATTCTGTTTGGAAATCATGGATGCTGCATCCTCCAGGCTAAGAGGAGAGGGACCATCCAACTTGTTATCAGCGGTAACCTGCGCATTGTGTAGCGACCATTAATGTTGAACAATATATGCATGTATATGTTGCCAAGTGAACATTTTGTTCAGAGGCTGCAACACAGTGTCGAAGCACAGCTGTCCAGCTGCCCAGCTGTCTGCAGTCCACACTGTCACCTGTCATTCAAACATCAGCAGGTCTGTTACTACCACGGCCGTTTGTACGCGTGAAGACATCTGACTGGTTCCTACATGATGACAAAGTTCTTATTCTCACTAACACTGTGAATGAGGCGCTATCCTGGTGACAACAGAACAACTGTCTGGACCTCTGGCCTGTGTCTCGTGTTAATGAGAAGCCTGTGTTGATAATCCCACTGAACTATTGTGGACAGTAGCAGCACATCTAGGCCAGTTAGCGACAACTAGTTCTACTAGAACTAACTCACACTGGTTCAGTGGACCGGCCGCCGGCAGCCGAACATCTCTTTGTTCACCTCAGACTTTTCTGACATGGACTTGTTCATCCGGTGATCGCGAGGGAAGGTTTTAAAATAGCAGCTGTTAGCCAGGTCACAGGATGTAATGGCAGCCAATCAGGAGGGAGCGTCCCCGGTTGTTATGGCAAACAGAGACAATGTCGGGCTGGTCCGTGGTGAGCCAGGCTGACGCAGACTGAGCAGAGTCCACCGCAGGACGGTCAGGGGTCTGTCTGGTTTGATCATGGGACTGTTACAGACGGTGTGTGCTGTGTCGCCATGGTTTGCTGTCACCTTCATAGGCCAGAGGGATGATGGGACGGACGCTGCTGCGTACTGCGCATGTTCAGTCTCAGAAATAACCCGGAAGCTTAATTGTTTTTTTGGCGTGTGGCCCGCGCGCTGTTCAGACTGACTCCCGTCAGTCTACATCTTGTCCTGGCTGGAGAAACACCGCCTGTGGTCTGGTTAGGCCCGTGTCAGCTCTTGTATGACGCGGTGAAGGTCGCAGGAAACAGTCTGTCTGACTGCTCCATGTTGTTTCCGGAGGAGGGAGCTAAACTCAAGCCACTGCTAACACCTAGCAGCCGCCCTTTCCGGCCACGTGACTTGTTGGATTGTTTGGGGTCGCGCGTCTTTCTGTGTTGGCGGGTATCTGTAGAGCTCGAGCCTGAGAGACACACTAACTGAACTACACAGCTCATCCTGAAGAACATGTCTGACTGGACCAGGAGCAGACGGCGCGACGCTCACAGCAGCGAACGCGACAATGAGTGAGTTTAAAGTTTAAGGTTTAAAGTTTAAGGTTTAAAGGTTTGCACTTTGAGCCGCTTAAAAGCGGCTTTAATAGTTATTACGAGTATCCATTGTCCCTGCATCCCTCTGACGAGCAGGCAGGTTGGCTTTCCATTGTTTCCAAATATATTTTTGCTTACTACAAAACAATTGTACTGCTGACTGCTGAATGTGTGGCTGTTTTTATGACTTACCGGACACTAACGTTATGGCTTCACAAACCTTACTGACCTAAGAAAGGCGGCGAACCACAGCCTCGAGTAGGAACAACAGAGTTGGATAGAATTTGTGATAAGTGTTTAAATAATTCGGGGGTTCTTTAAATGCGCTAACAGGATTGATAGAGTGGGAAATGACAGGCGCTGTGCTGACTGAAGTAGATTCCCATGCAACAACTGTGGATTTGCAAAGAGACTACCTTGAGCAGCATGCTGTAAACTGGCTCTTGTAGTTTATGAATGGATGAACCGCAGCAGACGACAGAGCAGTCGGAAGTAGAAAGTCTGTGGCGGGAGAAAGGTTTAAACTCTTTGAACAAAGGGACAGCGTCTGCAAGTAAGACTGCAGCTTATATTAGCAATATTTTCAGAACACCCACAGTGTCTGTCGAACGATCTGGACGGGTAATATTCCGCCTGCCACACGACAGGAGAGGTTAGTAACCCGTTTCCCCGGGTGTGACCCAGTTTCTCATACATGTAGGTGACGGGCTGCCATCTTTGTTTGGATTCCACCATTTGCATAGTGGCTGAGGCCAGGAGTCCTTTCCATCCCAAAGCACGCCTGCGAGCCACAAGCTAATAAACATGAGCAGCTTCTTAGTGTGTGTTGTCTAATTTTGTTTGGCTGTGGCTCAGGAGGTATGGGGATGTCCTCCTCTGGTCTGCAGGTCTTAGTATGCTGAGGCTCCCAGAGAAATGTGGATCAATGCTTATCCTCCTCAAACTGATGAGCAGCTGGCACCTTGCCTGGCAGCTAATGCCATCAGTGATGAAGTGTGAATGAGATATTAGTGTAAAAGTGCTTTGAGTGGTCAAAAGACTAGAAAGGAGATATAAGTCCAGTCCATATACCATTTATTGTTCCACATGGGTAGAAACGTTCTCTCTCAACATGCTTGTAATGAAGCTGACCATAACTGATCCTAACCATGTGTATTTAAATCCAAGTTGTTCTTGTTTCTTGAAGCTCTGGCCCGTCTCGGTGGTCGCACTGCAGGAAGAGGGGCGTGGATGGAAGTCTGCGGGCCAACAGAGAGGCTGATGGTCACCATAAGACAAACTGTAGTCACACTGACAACAGACATGCCAGGTAAGAACATGTAGATTTCTACTTATATGTGGACGTGAACTGAATTGTGGTATATCGTGATGTGAAGTTATGAAATAAAAATTAGATTTGAAGATGTTTGAGAATACGTTTGACAGGATCAATTTGAGCATCAGCTCTTCTTTTAACACTGTAGGGATCTGTGTCTGCTGTCATCTTGAAAGTGGAATATTTTCATATTCCAGTTTGATGTGGGATTTCAGCTGCTCAACACTTCATGTCAGATTTGACATTTCATATGTTGCCAGATCTTTTCAATGTTGCTTTGAAATGTTCGCATTAGGGATGGGCATTCAAATACATTTCTTTGATCGATCATCTGGAAAGTTAATGACCAATTATTGATTAATCATTATATTTTTAATATTAAAAGTGCAATACAAATACAATGGGGTTTTTTTTCCTCAATGAAATCTTTATTACAAGAAGAACAGTCCAACTCTTATGGCAGTTAAGCCCAACGTTCAATGGTTAAACGTGGTGCGGCGATCATATTAAACAATAACTTATTAAAAAATGTAACAATTAATTACTTAACAAAGCCTCATAAAAACTAACTAGTAACTCACATACAGGCTACATTGGTGATGGACGCCTAACAGTAACTTCAGCACCAGCCTACTGATTTGTGTTGAGAAAGATAAGCATGTTAACGTACTCTGGGGTCAGACGTGAGCACAGCCTGGTGACCATCAGCCGAGCGGTCGAAAACACTCGCTCTGAGGGGACTGAGGTTGCCGGGATGCACGGGCACCTCCGCTAACTTGACCAGCCTGGGGTGCATTGACGTTAACAAGGGTCGGATGCACGTTGTTCAAGTGGTAAATCATTGGAGTCATAGACGTGTTGTACTTATACACGGCTTCGCAGTGTTTGCAGTGAACTTTGTTATTTTTTTAATTCAAAATGGTTCCACGCCACACTTTGCCGTGACCTCTTCATGATTAATTTTGAAATCTACGGAAACTCGCTGGTAGCTGAGTATACTGAGTTTTCTAAGTCAAATATCGCCCCCGGTTGGTAAAATGTTTAATTGCTGCCACACAGTAAAACTCATTGCATTGCTTCAAGACTCACACTATACAGCATCTTTATTTAATACCAACACTTGAAAAAATTAACGTGATCGACACAATTCTTAACGATCAATTAACAATTAATCATGCCCATCTCTAGTTCACAGCTTTATGTTTAGAAATATCACTTCACACAGACTCTGCCTCTCTGGATCCTCTTTTCAGACGTTACTAAGCTGCTGCCTTCACTGTCAGATGTTCCAGCAGCTGCTTGATTTCAGCATTTCACAACTTTTCCAGTCTTTTCTTGGCACTGTCCAAATTTTCTTTCAAACATGTTGCTGACATTAAATTTAAGATAGCCATATCATTTTCCCAAAAAGTTTCAGCATTTTATATGTGGTCTTAGTGACATTTTAAATTTTGACACAAGGTTTTAATGTTTTGTACATCATCACATTTCCTTTTCTATTTACACAGTGTGACCAGAGTTTAATTTCACTACATTTATCTCAGCTATAGATACTGAGTTAGAGATCACACATGCAGGTCTTTTAAAGGAAGTCTATTAGCAGCCCTTAAGACTGGCCCCAAGTACAAAAACACTGTGTGCACCGTGAACACAATTTGAAGCTGTTTGAAAGACACCTGTAAGAGGGGGCCAGTGCTGCAGCACACTCAGAACACTGAGGGCAGAGCAGCTTTCACTTTCTAATCTGATCCAAGAAGAAAGGAAACTGAAATTTGCAGTGTGTAGGATTTAGTGACATCTAGGTACAAACAATTGAATAGCGCTTGCCTTGCCCCTCCCCATTCAAACTGCAGTGACACTTGTCTGTGCTGGTTTACTGTAGAAACATGGCAGTCCAACACTGTGACCCTTATGTTGAGATCATTATACACAAATGAAAATGGAGTTATGAATCTGACGGGCTGCTCCTTTATAACAGAGAAGTCATGTGCAGTCTCGCTGGCTGGTATGCAGCGTTCTCACATTGTGAGCTTCTTGGTTAATAAGTTGGTGACCACTGTTGAAAATTTGTGTCTCCATCTGTTGGTGCAGTCACTGTGTTTATGCTGTGTGTGTTGTATCCTCAGTTTCACCACTCCCGAGAATGCAGGCCCGGTGTCTCGCTGTGCCAGACGGGCTGACTGGGGCAGCCAAGTGGAGGAGGATGAGATGAGGAGAGATGTGCACAGAGACATGCAACGGTAACCGCAACAGTGCTTCTGTTTCATTATGTTTGTTTTTTTATCTCTGTTTCATTCAAAGCACTTGCCAATCTTCACTGTTTTGTGTGTTCAGTTACAGGAGGAGGATACTGGGTGCCGAGGTCACCCAGAGAGAGAGAAAGACCTCCTCTGGCTCTTCTGGGAGGTATATTGCTTATGAATATTAAAGTGGCTTTTAACAGCAGGCTGATATGCTATAGATCAACCTGTTGCTCTACTTACTGTATGAGTGTGTAAGTGTGAACAGACAGTAAGCCTGTGTGTCTGCTACAGCTGTGACTCCAGAGAGGGAGAGAACATGGAGACTGATGAGTCTGTGTTGCTACGGCGACAGAAACAGATAAACTATGGGAAGAACACGCTGGCCTACGACCGATACATCAAGGAAGTCCCCAAGTAGGTACACACACACACACACACATAAGTCTGAAAATATTCTGACACAGATGCATGTTTTCTAAGTAGAAGAATAAACTAACTAGTTTTCATTGTTTTATCTTTTTTCTCTTCCCATTGTTGTTTCCAGGCACATGCGTCAGGCAGGGGTTCACCCAAAGACTCCCAATAAGTTCCGGAAGTACAGCCGACGGTCTTGGGACCAGCAGATCAAACTCTGGAAGGTCAAACTGCACGCATGGGACCCCCCAACAGAGGGCAGCCCAGACAAAGTCCTCGATAACATGTATGAAGACACAAATGGCCCGAGGCCTGTGAAGAACTGGTCCTACACAGTCTGTACGGTCTGGATCAGCTGACTGTCATGTTCATGTGTTTGTCCCTATGTTCCTCCAGTGATGAGCTCGGACTTGATGATGTAATGGACATCGAGCTGGACTTCCCAACGTTGTCAGACCCCCAGGATGCCCCAGCCTCTGTCACCACACGTAGCCTTTCACTGGAGGTCAGTTTGATTATTTCATTTTCTTTATATAGAAACCGATTCTAACAGAAGTTATCTCATGACACTTTCCACACAGAGCACTCTTTTATCATATCTACAGACCGACAATTCATATTATATTCTAAAATTGTTTAGTAGAATTGTAGCACATCTAAAGCTCAGACCAAAACAGACATAGTGTTGAGGTTTAAAACCATTAGAAAGGGGGAGAGGAGACATACAATGTTCAGTCTCTTGGGACATATCTACAAAATGTTGATTGTTTGTGCTCTCTTGCTCAGGGTGAAGAGTGTTTGGGTACTCCAGTTAAAGTACAGAAGACAGACACCACAGTGGAGCCTGATATGGCATAGCTGGCAGCGTTGGCCCTCTCCAAGAAAATACCTGTTCCCATACATCTTAACGCTCCCCTCTGCAACACCCCGACTTCTCACTGCCCTTTAGAATACCCAGAATGACTCTTTTCAGGTACCAGCTACTCGCTCTGATCAAATCTACACTATGCTTAGTTCGACACTGTAACATGTTTGGTGTTCTTTCTCTTTCTATCGGGGCTTCTTCATTATTACTAAGCACTAATAACTCAGGGAGTCTTCTTTTTATGGCAAGGTTTCCAGCTGTATGTTGGGTCAGGACTTAGTCAGTTGAAACAGGATTTGGAGTTCACAGAAACACTTGTTGCAATGATCTGTGGCCTGTTAATGCAGACACCAATCGCGTGCGATCACATCTGTTTTATATTTGCAACAACAATATGCAGTGACTGAGCTCTGAGGGCCTGTAAGTACTTTAAAGGAGATGGGCAAACTAAAGGCTTTACTTTTATTCATTTATAATGACAAGATTTTTTTTCAAGTGTGTGTATAGTTTAGAGTGCTGAAGAGCATCAATTCAGTCGTCGTTGGCTGTGATTTGTTTTTACATTGGCTGTTTTTTAATATGATGTAATTGTGTTTCTTATTGCTGTTTCCTTCATAGTGAAGAATTTCAAATAAAACAAACTTGAATGTCTGATCTTTGCACTTGAATGTCTTTTCCTATTATTGGGGGCGTAGCAGCGAAGCACCCATTGTGTTTGTAGCTATTCTTATTATTGATCGGTTTCTGTTGCAATTGAAGTCTATGGCAGCCACTAGAATGCCATGGTGAGAAGTTTTGAAACTTGGCACACTCTTCAGGACAGTCTTATGTTCAACCTCAAGAATTGTCATGCCCGTACATTGAACTCTCTAGCGCCACCAACATGTCAAAATTTGAAGAGCATTCAGCTTCATAACTTTGGACCCGTTGGGGTCAAAAAGCATTTCAGGTCACACATATTGTTTGATTTCCACAAGACTTGACACATAGAATCTTCAGACCAAGCCGCACAAAAGTTATCAGGTGGATTTTTTAATTTCGCTTCCGTTTCCCCATAGCAGCCAATCAAACTCAGTGGCAACGTCACTAAACAGGAAGTGAGGCCATATTGCAACAGTTTGATGCTATGACCTGAAACTTCTAACACAGACTCATGACCACTTCTTTGAGAGGCCCAAGAATTTTGGTGACCTTTGACCTTTGGGGTGCGCTATAAGTAGCAAAAATGCATTTCTGCTCATATCTTCATATTGCTTTATACTTTAACTGTAATTCCAGTGTTGACTGATACTCTAAGACATCCCAGTACATTTGCTATAGGACTGTGTAATACATGCATAAAGATTTGGCGGCCATTTGAATTTAATCACAAACACGCTTATGATGATTACAGAGGACACACACTTTGTCCGATTTACACAAAACTTGATGGATATGGTCGCCTGGCTGATGGCTCATGTCTGAACTCCAAACCGTTCATCTACATCTACATGTACATCTACATTTCAGGATCTGGTTATTATAGACACTGATTAAATGTTAAATATATAGGGTTCCCACGGGTGCTTGAATTCCTTGAAAATGCTTGAATTTCAATTCAGTGTTTTCAAGGTTGTGAAAATGCTAGAAATTTGTGTGATGTCTATCTCAATAAACCAAGAGAAAACAAATGTTTCCTAAGTGGCTACGCGCTTGATCCGATGCCTTTACATGCAGATGTTATCATACTCGCTTGGTGTTCTGCCGAGAAATAACAGTAGACTACTATCGACACCTGTTGGTCACTGTTATTGCGCTATGGTAGTTACACAATACACCGCTCACAAGCTGAGAATACAAGCCAATTCAATTAGTTAAAAATCAAAACAGTCAATCTACCACCATATGAAATAATGCTAATTAGACCCATATTATTATGCCATACAATGGCACCCCTGCGCTTCCCATGACCATCATGGCAAACACAACTAGTAGGCTACCTATTTAAAGGTGCTGGAAAAATGGAAAAACTGGTGCTTGAAAGTGGTTGAAAAGTGCTTAAATTTGTTCATGAAAAAGGTGTGGGAACCCTGAATATAAATATTTCAATATTTATCATCACAGTAACAGTGTTACACACATTAGTAGCTGTAAACACTCAGCATTAGAAAAATACATACGTTGGTTTGGTGCTTACATAAAGAGTAAACATTTATAATCATCACTTTAAAAGTTACATACGTTAGTTTTGGTGCCTGTTTGTTTCCCAGATATATTAGTGTGTGTGTGAATGGGTGTATAAGAGGCATTGACTTAAAGAACTTTGTAGAAAGGCGCTTTATGAAGTTCAGTCCATTTCCTTGTATTAGTTTACAGGCAGATCTGCCTTATCCAATATGGCGGCGACGTCGACGTACGATTCAGCAATCAATGCGGCATTTATGTATATATGTCTATGCTCATGACACCTCCATGAGCAGGAATAGGCTTGTCTGCTGGCCTGCTATATCTTTGACAGAAGTCCGCGTTCATTGCTGCTTTAGCCTGCAGGGGGCAATGTTCGCACATAGGCGTTCATGTTGTCTGAATAACGCAGAAGAAGTGGGAGGAGGGGGCAGTGAAGTAAAGTGAGGAGACATCAGGTAGTTAGAGCAGTGAAAGGTTAAACACAGACAGACACAGCCACAGCTCACAGGACACACCGAACCATGCTGAGAGCTTGTCTGAGAGGAGCGAACGCCACCGCTGGGGTAAGACTCGCGCCTGCGCGCATAACCTCTGCTCACTGCGGTCAGCTAGCATGTTAGCATGTCGTCATTCAGTGACCCGCAGACAGACAGCATGAAACACTGACTACATGACGTTACATTTTACAATCCACACGACTCTGTCTGAAGTTCACCAGACAGAACACTTGCATGTGTTAGTGCTAACTCGTTAGCATCAGGTGACAGACGGCGTTTGGAACATATGCAAGCTAACGTTATCGCTCAGTTTAGTGAGTGTGGAGGTCAAAGCTCACCTGGAGGCTCACAGAAAGCTTCTGACCGCCTGTCTGTCCGGTTCTCCCCGGGCCAAGAAAAGGGACAACTTATGCTAACAGCTAGTTAACGTTAAAAACACGGCCAACGTTAGCACCATCAGAAATGTTTTCATATGAGCAAGTGACGTGACAGAGCTAAGGCCACAAGTGTGCGTGTAGATGTAGGCTTCATGTCTGCAGGTCCACGATCACATTTCACACACACACACACAGGTCCCTGTCACTGCTTCATTTCATATGCACTGTTTACATTCTGATGTAATGCCTGTCACGTGATGAGGCCCTGTGATTTTTGTGTGTGAACCTCACACACCGTGTTGTACTTGACGTGTGTGGAAACACAAACAGCAGCAAAGCATGTAATGTGTCAACACGTGTCTGCTCACATTACATTACATTGCATTTAGCAGACCTGCAGGAAGTGTCCATAACTAAACCCTGCAGTCATCACTGATGACAAACAGCTGCTGTTTGAGATTCACGATTTACAGTTCAGACTTGTAGAAGTCACCTGTCAGCCCTCTCTGTCCTCTGCCGCTCTCTAGAAGAACTTCAGGAGAACCCGTCTGACCAATGTGCATCACTGCCGGCACTACACTGGAGGAGATCAAAGCAGGTAACACATACACATACACGTCTGTCTTCATTCATTCACCTGTAACGTCACTTCACACTGACTCATCAGCTCAGCATTGACTACATTACAATACATGTATTATTGTCACACAAACAGCAAAGTGTAGGTACACACACACACAGAGCTCTTCCATTATCAGAATTATGCAAATTTGACTACACAGAAAAGAAGTGACAAAGCAATTATTGTAAACTAATGGGCAATAATAATTTGATTTGCCGGATGTTTAGGAAAAGAGCATATCATACTGTAGTGGTAAGCACAGCTCTGTGGATGAATGTTAATAAATGTGTAACTACACTAATCTGCAGTGGATTTCTGGCTGGCATAGATTAAAAACAAGATTTAAAATAAGTTTAACTTTTTTTTAAGGATCTTCAGTGATTCAGCTTTAAGTTTCAACATTTCATCAACAAACAGCTGTCTGTAAATACCAGATATCATCTTTCTACCTGCAAAATGCTGTTAATGTACCGTGTGTGTGTGTGTGTGTGTGTGTGTGTGTGTGTGTGTGTGTAAGTGTGTGTGTGTGTGTGTGTGTGTGTGTGTGTGTATATTTAGAAGAATATAACAATCAGAGGGTGATTATTCAGGGCACCCTTACTGTACAGAGATGATTGTGCAACATTTTAAGTGAGTCTCATGAAAAGCTTGCAAGTTACGTTCAACCCACTCGATGATAACAACATACTGACTTTAAACTCATGTCTGTCCTTCTGCTGTCCTTCTCCATCATAGTGGTGCTGCTAAAGTGGTAGTTGCTGGCTTGGCGACAGTAGGTGGAGGCATTGGAGGTACGATACTCTACGCCAAATGGGACCACAAGTTCAGAGCAGCTGTGGAGAACAATGTTCCGTACTCAGACCGGCTGTTAGGTCTGGCTTTGGGACCCCCCCAAGATGTCAGCCTGCCCGTCAAGAAACAGGTCAGGACGGATCCACAGACTATTTCCATGTATGCTAAAGCAGAAATGAAAATCCACTCATGAATAAAACTGAAATAAATCCAGTCATTTTGATTTAGAGTTGTCTGTAGCCCAGTGTCACAGTATCCAGGCATATTTAAGATCCAAAGCAACTGATCTGACCTGAGCCTTTGTTTCTTTAGCGTACACCTTAGCCTGATGAACTGCTGCATCACTTTCACTGAATATTGGAGTAAAAAGTATTTGACTGTAATTGACTCCATTCTGATTCACCATGGTCTGACCTTTTAGTTTTTCTCATTGGTTATTTTCATGGAAACGTTAACAAAACATTCAGAAAACTGCAGCTGAGGTTACTTGGACTAGTTAAACTGATAAATGTCGTCATGTTTACTGAAAGCAGCAGGTTTGAATGTCTGTGTTTGTTCTATGTTCTAAGCCTAAAACAGCTGATGGTGATATGTGGTGTGTAAAGACAGTCAGTCAGTTCATATGGCTGCTGTTTCTCCTGATTAGGTGGAGGTGATGCAGCCTCCTTCCATGATGAAGGTGAAGGGGTCTAAAGCCAAGTCAGAGAAAAAGGTGATGGAAGCAGCAGAGAATCCAGTCGAGACCAGTCCTGTCCCCCCTCAGCCTGCACAGAGCATCGAGGGTAAGTTCTCATCTGACCTGGTCTCTGTGGTGCATTATGTACTGGAAGCTGTTGTCAACAGCTTCTACAGAAGTCACTTACTGAAGTCAGCATGCTGCCACTTGTTTGGACAGTAGAGGGCAGCAGTATGTCAACTCTACTGTTTGCAATTTAGATGTCGCTCAAATGTTTTGGATGTGCCATATATTCAAGACGATCTTCATCCACAATGTGCATGATTCACTCCATCCTCTTTGGCCTTAAATACTCACAAAGCTCACCATGGCATCATGATATGGACATTTTGCCTCAGGAAGCCAAATGTATTGAAATCTTCATGCACGCCTAAAGTGCACAGTCATAGTTTACAGGTCTGATCTAAGTTGACAGACACAAAAATGAACAGGTCATGTCTATGTGTTCATTCATGTAAACGAGCTGGAGAAGTACTTTTTTTCAAAAGGTAAAGTCTGGGGCAACTGGGCTCTTCAAACAGTCCAGTTGCGTCTTCAGTTCTGACTAGCTAGTGGAGTCCGAGTATTTAACCTAGGAAGGATCATAGATCAGACCACTTGGTTCGTTAGTACTCATTGTGTTTGTGATGACTGTGGTCTGGTGTGGCTGATGGTCAGAGTCACATGAGGCCAAGTGTGAAGTGCTGCTCAGTCTCTTGGGAGGGATGGAAGGACAGCACTGTAGGTAGAATAGGCTGAGTGAAGGTTTCTCTCCTTATACATAGATAGTAAAAAATTGGATGAGCTGCAACTTTCTGATAAATACAGACTCCCCACCAGTCAATCAGAACTGCCAAACGTCTTCACAGATCTACAAACAGTCTAGTTGTCCCAGACTGAACCTTTTTGAAGAAAGATGACCTGGATGACTGAGAACCTTCACAGACTTCCTGAGAAGTATTAATTCAGTTCTATTTTCCTGTTGTTTGCCCCCACAGAGTCTGTCAGGGTAAGCTGTCCTCTGCTGTGCTCCAGCTGTCCTGTAGAATTCCTTTCACTAGACATATATTTTTTATCATTCTTCTTTTTGTTCTCCCTCTTTGATACATGTTCATTAAACACTTAGTAACAGGATTTCAGGTTTATTTCCCACAGATTTGAATGAGAAAGTGAATACTTGTTTGTTTCTATATGTCAGCATTGTGAGGAACTGATCACACATTTTAATATCAGGAACAACTCATATATATTATGTGCTGCTTATCTACCAGAAGCTGGCCTTAAAAATGCATCTGCTTCATCGCTTTAGATCCTTCAGGTCGGTCCTCTCAGTGTTTACAGTATTCTCATCACTTGTCACTTGTCACTTGTCACAGTAGGTGCAGAGTATCCAGCAGTCAAGGTCTGTCATACATGCACCCTCACAGACTGCCTGTGTCTTTCTGTGTTCCACCCAGAGGCTTCAGCAGAAGCCACGCACATCATCTCAGCCATCAGTGAGGTCCCAACAGTCCCTGCTCCATGTGACACAGAGGCAGCAGCAGTAAAAGGTAACATTGTCAAGCTGCACCAGTGCTACCACTGTACACTGTGTCTGGACATTTAAATCAGTGGATCTAGTGACGTAGTCTATCCAGACTACAATAGCATAGAATGACATCAGATCTGACCACATGAGTGAGATGGTCATGTTTGCTGTTATGGTCCATTTTTATCCAAATAAACACTGTCTGCATCTTCAACATAACACCAGATAACTCTCTGTGTGGGGAGGAGATGTGTAGAGTGTGTGTCTGAATCATTTTGGTACTTTAGATACAATTAACAGAGATATTGTTTTAAATGCTTAGAAAAGTATTGATACTTTTGACAACCCTAGTGTATCTGTGTGTTTAAGATTTTTGGCTAGTGTTTAGTGACAGTAATTTTTTTTATTCCCCAGAGGAGTGCAAAGACTGTCATAAGGACACCTCAGTGAGCTCAGACGTTCCCCCTGACACAGAGTCACCTGCAGCAACAGAACCACTGAAAGAACGTCCAGTTGAAGAAGTGTCAGCTCGACTGGCTCAACAAGAACAGAAGGAACAGGAGATCCTGACATGTAGGCTGGCAGCCGCACACACACACACACACACACACCTATATAAAAATGAACAACCACCTGAATACGTGAGCATGTGAAACATTTCTGTATGCAGACAGATGAGCTTTTCCTCATCACTTCATGACAAACTATTGTGACTGTTGGAAACAAACACCCTGATATCCATAGTAGCGTTGTCTAGCTAGCAGTTAGCATTCAGGATGTGACGTTTAAATTCTCCTTGACCTCCTTTTCTTCTTTCCTTCCTACTCTGCATCCTCTGTTTGTCTCTGTGTGTGCTTGTCTTGCAGCTGTATCAGCCAGTCTTGAAGACTCACTGGCCAGCTCGGCTAAAGCTACACTTCAGGCCATTGGAGCTCAGGAGGCAGCCCTGCAGGCCATCACACAGCACACACTCAAACTGAAGGAGGCTATGGAAGCAGAGGTACTGACCACAAAGATGTGGTATGATGGCCGTAATGCTGGTACACGTGTGAAAAATCCGAAACAAGTGTGTTTTTGTAGAAACGGCTCATTGTTCCACAGACCAATGTTCAGTCGTAGAATGCACCTGAGGGGTTAATAAAGAAGGTGGAAGCTACCAGCACAGTGGTTTGGACCAATCAGAGTCTTTGTTTTCAAGTACAGTGATTCCAGTTCTTCTAAATCCAGGTTCCAGCTCAGGAGAAGTCAGCCCAGTGGAAGGATCTGGAAGCTGCTCTTGCTGATAGAACTTGTGCTGTGAACGATGCTGAAGCAGCTCTGTTGAAAGCCACGTGAGTAAAAGATATGTCTAAACACACACACACTGTCTGAATCAAGCAGATCCTCACACACACATGGATGGATGGATGTGTCTGCCAATACATCTTATGTTTATGAAACTGTGATAGTAATGTTTCAGACCAGTGCGCTCAGTTTAGAATTCAGGATCACTGTGAGGTGACGACTCTTTGTCTTTTTGTGCCTGCAGTGAAGCCTTGGACAGTCTCAGGTCTGTGATCGACGAGTCAAAAAGCTCAAAGGTCTCCTCTGTCCGCCCACTGGTTTTAGCAGCAGAAGAGAATCTCCATAACATGGTAGTGGACTTGGACAAAGTTGTCACTAAGGTAAAGAACAATGAGACACTGGAGCTGTCTATGCCTGCTGATTGTAACCGCTGTCAAACACACAAACAGGAAATAACTTTTTATTTCTCTGATTAATAACAGCTTTATCAAGGCTCTCTCTCTCTCTCACTCACTCACTCACTCACTCACTCACTCACTCACTCACTCACTCACACTGACTGACTTGAAAACATGCTCTCCCAGGATCCATCAGCTATTGTCTGACAAAGATTGGACTTTTTAAAGGTTATTGACAAACAGATGAAGAATGGTGGATGATTTATCAGATATCAGTCATTCCACATGGCCTCCTGGAAAAAAAGTTTTTGACAGTTGAAAAATCACAAATTTCATTTTCTAGCAACAAGATGAACTGTACAGTTCATAACTGTACACCTGATTATATTAAAGCAAGTCAATAAGGATTTGTGGAAATGAGTGGGAGGGACTGAAGAAACTGGATACCACACTAACCCGTCCATCATTCTCTGTAGATACTGACAACTTCTATTTATGAAGGTGTGCAGATTTAAAGCTAAGGATGTGCAAACTGCAGCCATGGACACGGTTAAATGACAGAATGCTGGAAGTCAAATGTGAGCAACTGTCAGATTCTCCAATTCTGAAAGAAAGTCTAGAAAATGTCATGTGACAATATTGGTGGAAGTGTGAAAAAGGATAGCTAGAATAGATGGGGGAAATGGGACCAGGCAAGTTTCAGCATCAGCACCAAAACATCAACATGTGTGTTTAAGACATGGTTGATGTTGAAGTTCATGGAAACTGTATTCAGTCACTACGCAGAGCTGAGGACCAGGTGAGCGTCACAATCTGCTCTTACAGTACATAAAGCGTGTGTGTGTGTTTGTGTGTGTGTGTTTGTTTAGGTGCAATCTGCAGAGTCAGAAGCAAAGATTGTCTCCCAGTACAGTGAACTGGTTAATGAAGCCAAACAACAGTTCCAGAGGGAAGTGAGCAGCCTTACTCCAGAAATCCAGGCCAACTGGAAGGGACTCAGTAAGGCCATCCAGAATCAAATCTCATCATGGCTAAGTGTTTCCATGCGCATTTGATAGTGACACCTAAAGCCATCATGTCAAATGATTGTGTAAACGTCAGTATGAGTTCATTGTGTATCCTCCATACTCTTAGTACATACAGTATGTGTGTTGGACACATGTTGAGTTCTTCAGATAAAGCGACATATTTTCAAAATAATTTTGTGTCTTTGTGTGTGAGCTGGTAAACTGTCAGCCGATGACCTGAACGCCCTGATCGCCCATGCACACCGTCGCATTGACCAGCTGAATCGAGAGCTAGCTGAGCAGAGAGTCAGAGAGCAGATCCACATCGATACAGCACTGGAGCAGCAGAAGCTGGAGGACCAGAGAGCCCAGGAGAAAGCTGTTACCACCGCACTGCAGCATATCAAGGAGGAGGCCCGACTGGAGCAGGAGAGGAAGGTATGAAGGAGATGGAAGCTGGTGCAGTGTTGCTGACCTCCATCTTCATTTAAAGCCACCAAGATTTAACAAGTGCTACTGTATGTAATGTATTATGTAGGCTGCTGACACCATGAGATGGCTAAAGCTGGAACGTGTGTGTGTGTGTGTGTGTGTGTGTGTGTGTGTGTGTGTGTGTGTGTGTGTGTGTGTGTGTGTGTGTGTGTGTGTGTGTGTGTGTGTGTGTGTGTGTGTGTGTGTGTGTGTGTGTGTGTGTGTGTGTGTGTATATGTATATATATATATATAGCTGTCTGAGTTAAGGGAGGTGATGGAGGCAGAGATGAGGACTCAGCTTCGGCGTCAGGCAGCTGCTCACACGGACCATGTCCAAGATGTCCTCAAAGTCCAGGAGCAGGAGCTGAGAGCTGATGCTGAGCAGGTGACCACACATCCATCCAATCAAACATCAGAGCACACACACACAAGTGAATCATGTGAATGGCTACTGATTGATAGTATACTGGAAGCTGAGAGGAAATGCTTGGTCATGTCTTATATATCCAGTCTAGTCACTTGTCGTGGTGTGTGTGTCTGACAGCCTGAGAAGTAAACATTCCTCAAAGCTCTATTGTGGGCTGTGTTCAGGTTCTGAGCAGTAAGATGCTGGAACAGGAGACCCGATACCGCCAGCTGAGCCAGGAACAGCTGGATAACTTCACTCTGGATATGAACTCTGCCTACGCAAGACTGAAGGGGATGGAGGAAGCCATAGACAGTAAGAGATATATGATACCTTTCATGCAGAGCAGGTCTAGACCATACTCTTTATAATATTATTTACAGAGACCAACAGTTCCACCATGAGCAAGCACTTAGTGACGGTGGTGAGGAAAAACAGTCATCCCCATGACCGGTTGACTTGGAGATAGAGATGTTCAAGTTTAACATGAGCCAGTCATGTTCTGTCCAATGTGTCATATTTACAAAGTCATCATACATCATCAATAATTGGAGCTGTTACATAAATGTAGAAATATCAGTACATCCTTGTTTCACTTTTACACACACAATGCACAACGTGTGAATTCAACACTAACTTCTCTGTATGTGGGTCTCTGACAGTCCATCAGGACCACATCAGCAGGCTCAACCAATCACTGATCTAGGTGCAGATCCATGAGAACCTGCGAGACGATAAAGCAGGAATGGTTCAGACTCACCTGAGCCAGCACGAACTAGCTTGATAGCTGAAAGCTCTGGATCTACTTTTCAGAAAGAAAGCCCAGTAGTGACACTAACCTCTGAAAAAGAATGTGTTGATGTTCCACTTGTTCTCAAATCTGCTCTGTTTCATCCCGTCATGTAAACCCTGTTCTCTCTTTTGAATGCAGGCCATGTGGTAGCAGAGGAGGAGGCCCGTAAAGCTCACCAGCTCTGGCTCTCTGTGGAGGCCCTCAACTACACTTTAAAGACTGCTGACGCTGACCAGCCCACCATGCCTCTGGAGAGCGCTGCTCAGGCTGTGAGAGACAGCTGCCATGACAATGACTTTGCCTTGGCTCTGTCATCGGCTCTCCCTGAAGAATCCCTGCAGCGTGGCGTGTACAGCGAGGCCTCTCTCCGTGCCAGGTTCAATTCCCTGCGATCGCTGGCACGCCGGGTCGCCCTGATCGATGAATCTCACAACTCTTTGTACCAATATTTTCTGTCCTACCTTCAAGCTGCACTGCTGTTTGAGGCTAAACAGGAAGCCCCACCTGCCAAGCTGTCCAGTGAGGATTTAGACCCTTTCAAGCTTCTGGCATATGCAAGCTACTGCTTAGAGCATGGGGATCTGGAGTTAGCAGCTAAACTGGTGAACCAATTGAGAGGAGAGGCCAGGAGAGTGGTGGAGGACTGGCTGACTGAAGCCAGACTTACACTGGAAACCAGGCAGGTAGTGGGTTTGCTGTCAGCTTATGCAAATGCTGTGGGGTTAGGAACCACCCAGGCTCCATAGACTCCCGCTCTCATTTAACCTGGTCATCTTTAAAGGAAAATCTTTAGAGTATCACGTAGTCACCACCTGCAGGCTTGAGTGGCAGCTCGGTAGGCGTTGTAGCTGACATGTTTGTGGAAGGTAGCTTGGTTTTACAGCAGGGAGTGTATACTCAGATCCCCACTTCTCAGTGTAGTACTCATTTAAGTTGACTGAAGTTAACCTAGTGATGGATGTTAAAATGCAGCATAAGTTTATTTGTGTTAAAGCACTAAGTCACTGTGACCATTATTTGTAAAGAAACATGGTTGATGCACCCTCTCAGTCTAGACGTGTCAGTTCAGGGCCACACTTTTGGTTCAGGTATTTATTTCTGGCAAATTTCCTTTTTTCCTAATGATCCGAAAATGAATCATACCATTGATTGAATCATTTGTCATGCTGCATGTTACAATAAATCGTGAACAAGAAAGTCATTTTTCAGAAGTCTCAATCCTTCAGCTCTACCATGGACACAGTGTGAGTTCCATCACATTACAGGCCATGATCACTGTCACATTTCACTCACTGCATCACACTGTTAAAAGTCTTGTCTTTCTTCAACTCTCAGACAACAATATGAGTAGCCTTCTTCTCTCAGGCATACATGAGTATGTTTATGCTCGGCTCCATTGTAACAGTAGGACAAGAGAGGAAACAGGAATTATTCAGTTTCTGAGTAAAGACTAGTATACTGCTTACTGTAGCCTCACGACCAGCCTGTGTGAGTCCACATGTTCTGTGTCTGTTCTGTCTTCCTCCCACAGTCCAAAGACATGCAGGTTAACAGGTGACTTTAAAATGCTGTATGGTTGTCTCTGTGACAGCCCAGTGATGACCTGCCCAGGATCTCTCACTCAGTGTCCAGCCCCCCGTGACCCTGATAAGAATAAGCAGTTATGGGACATGGATGCATGCAAGTGGTATCAGTCTGTAAATGGAGACTAAGCTTATTTTCCCATCCAGAGGCTGAACAGGGTCAGTAAATAACCATGTACCTGCACAAAAACCTGGAAGGGTGAATAGTTTACTAAATCCAAATCATGTCTCCTGTTTAATTTAGAATACTATTAACCCTACATCTGAAGCTTAATACACATATTAATAAAGAGTGTCTTTTTGCTCAGTCTGCTCAATCTTCTAGTCTTGAAGTCCACGTGGTTATCTGCAGTGCAGTGTCGGGGTCCACAGGGCTGCATGTCTGCAGTCTGGTCACTTTTGAATTGAAGCAACTCAACTTGAGATTTAAAAACATGACATGATATAATGAAACCAAAACCTGTCAGAGTCGGCCATCTTGAGTTGGTTCTTAAAGAGGAAGCACGCCTCAGTCTCCCTTTTGTGTGGTGGATGAGCAGGTGGGTTCTCAGGTTTCACTGGATGTGTGACGAAATGACAGCTAATAAGATACATACTGAATAATGGTTTGTGGCGACAGAGGGTGATTACTTTGTTATATATTTAGTACCGACAACGCCACCTTGAGTTAGGTCCCAAGGACCTGTACTAGGATTAAACTAAAAAGGAGGAGGAGGCCCGACAAACGAAAAGGTGGAGTACAGGCTGAGGCTTACTGATCGGAGGAGGGGTCAAAAGGAGGAGAAGGTGAAGTCCAAAAGAAAAGGAAAGCACCCCACTCACACAGCAAGACGTTGTGTGCACACAAAGAAAATCTTCAACGGGGATCACACACACAAGAGGATCACCACCACCGTCGGCCATCAGCTCTAGGTGGAAGAGGAGAAACAAAATTAAGAGGACTCCAGGTAAAGAAAAGCAGACAAAGTAAACAAACTAATTGATGATTAATTAAGGAACAAAAGTATTGAGTTAAAATAATATTAACCTAAACCAAATAAATAAAAATAATAAATCAAAGGGGTCTCTGGCCAGAGATATTAACTCAATCAACCAATATTTATCTGTTAGGGCTAATAAATCACATATTAAAAAATAAACCACAATAAATTCCCCAACAGAACAATAAGCAACCAAACTACTAAATTACTGAAAGGAACCTAAACAATTAACCAATTAAAAGATAAACGCAACAATTGGGCCAAACCTTAGTGGCACATACATACACAGTCCGAATACGTGGCTGAGAGTTGGAGAAAGTTTTCCCCACGAGCGGCAGCCACACACTCACACACTCAGGGTCAGCCGCAGGAGGCGAGTCGGTGAGTCAGCTGGCAGAACCAGAACAAGCAGCAGAGCGTCAGCAGCAGGCTGGCAGCGGAGGAGCTGCCCGTAAACGAATACAGGGAAATGGACTGAACTTTATAAAGCGCCTTTCTACAACGTGCTTTAAGTTAATGTCTCTTATACACCCATTCACACACACACTAATATATCTGGGAAACAAACAGGCACCAAAAACAACGTATGTAACTTTTAAAGTGATGATTATAAATGTTTACTCCTTATGTAAGCACCAAACCAACGTATGTATTTTTCTAATGCTGAGTGTTTACAGCTACTAATGTGTGTAACACTGTATATATATATATATATATATATATATATATATATATATATATATATATATATATATATATATATATATATGTGTGTGTGTGTGTGTGTGTGTGTGTGTGTGTGTGTGTGTGTATACTATATGTATATATGTTCATGTGTAATGTACATGTTAGTGACCTTTATTCAGAAACCCTCATGTCACATCTACATTTCAGGATCTGGTTATTATAGATACAGATTAACTTTTTCACTTTAAAAGTTACATACATTATTTTTGGTGCCTGTTTGTTTCCCAGATATATTAGTGTGTGTGTGAATGGGTGTGTAAGAGACATTAACTTAAAGAACTTTGTAGAAAGGCGCTTTATGAAGTTCAGTCCATTTCCTTGTATTAGTTTACGGGCAGATCTGCCACATCCAATATAGCGGTGACGTCGACGTACGATTCAGCACTCAATGCGGCGTCTATGTATATATGTCTATGCTTTTATCCCCTCTGCTCAAGCAACGATTGGCTGATAAGCCAGAGAGGGCGTGATGCAGCAGGTTCATGTTCAGTGTGGCAGTGGTGCCTCATACCACTACAATCTAAATAATGGGTTTCTTCTGAATGCAAATGTGTTTACATGTTACATGTTGCATCATAGATCATAAAGTCATGGCAGGTGTGCAGACAGCTGTGAGACAGGAGCCCATGCAAAGAAGATTCTTGAATGGAATGAAATGAAAAACCTTTATTTAGAAGGAAATTAGCTTTGACAAAAAACACAAACATACACGATAATATGACAACCAACAGAAGCATAATGACATGAAAGCATCATTTGGGAAAATGAAAGATATCAAGTACAGACCATGTGATCAGAGCTAGCTAAGCAGCAAGATGCTGTGTGGGACAAAGGATGTGAGGTGAAGGTTAAAGTGCATGTTCAGACCATAGAGGGTGCTGTGATCTTCTGAGCTAAATACATGGTGGACTACCATGTCAGTGTCATGTCAGTAATACTGCACACTGATTCCCCTGTCCTGTTTTTGACTTGTGTTCAAGAATGATCCCGTTCCCAGCTAGTCATCCAAGTCCCCAGCAAGCCATGTGAATAGTCTGTCATTACATCACTGCTTTTTTTTAGCACATACAGATGAACTTTAGCTCTCCATCAGTGTCTACACTGGACGTATTCAGTCTCGGTATTGCATTGAGGTCACTTGTACCAGTGCTTGATCCATGTTCTCTGGGACTGTCCCAGACTCCATAACCAAAGAAAAAATGAGCTGAAGAGGAAGACGGAAGACACACATTTGCTGTTGTTGTATTTTCCTGGAGCAGCCCCTGAATAAAGAGCCCAGCGATGTTAATACTGCTTCTTACTTTGCAAGTTTGTTCATCAAGTGTTGATGTATTATGATGTATATTGTTCTTTAGTGCATAATAAGAGCATAAGGGAGCAGGAGGAGGAGACGCACAGTATAATCTGAGTGAACAGGTGCTGTGACTTTGTCTGCTTCTGTGGAGAGTTTGGATCTCAAACTTCATATCCTGGGAAGAAAGTGTGTCATGGTCATGGTGGGTGTGACCCGGTTGCCTCTCTTGGTTTTACCAGTCTTGCTGAGGCCAATGTACATGCCAGGGTAGGCAGCTGATTCATACGCATTATAGTTGTTGGCCAGGAGATTCTCCTTGAACTTGGATTCATCATTGTAATGACCCTGAGGAGAGGGAAGGGGGATAAAGACAAACAACACGTCATCAATAGTCAATAGTCATCCTTTCACTTTCTCCAGTGGGACAATTTCCTGTTATCCTCTATTTGGATTTTTGTAGGACGTGTCTCAATTCTTCCATCTTTGCTCATGACAGAGTCGTAATTTAGACCCTAGAGATCAGTTGGATGTAAACATGGATTCTTTAAGGCTTGTGAAGAAATGTCAGATACTGTTTTTTTCACACTCGTGTGTGTATCGATATTGAGAAGTCAACTCAAATCCTTGTATGATTAGGCTGTGTATGGACAGGATGTGTATTCTACTAAGTGTACAGGATCTAGGGTTTAAAATTTCTGTAGAAATTGAAGCATCAACTCAAGCTTTTGTACTCAAGTAGAAGTGTAAAAGTACTGGCTTCAAAACTACTTAAAGTATAAAAGTAAAAGTAATGTAAAGAAAAAAAAGCCATCAGATGGCTTGTAGTTCTCTACACGACCTCCCCCCAAAAACATCAACAGGGCGGGATCCAAACATGGAGCATCGGCACTAAAGTTTAGCTGCTCAGCTAGCATGGACTCGTCGTGACTGCGTCACAGAGCTGTGACGTCATTGTGAGACTCAGTAAAGTTTAGTCCACATGTGAACTCGTCTGACACAGTCTCCCTGGTGTGTCTATGTGAATGGCTTCATTCAGCGTGGTCCTCTGGCACTGAGTTACCATGGTTACAGGAACGCCCTGAAACTTTAGAATGATAAGAGGTTTTTAGGTTACAAAATCATGAACGTAGCCTGATTGCACCTCAATGCTGAAATCTTGTGTTCTAACATATAGAACAAATGTAAAGCCTCAGAGCTTCTTTGTTATTAACAGTATGTAGTGATGCAGAAAGCTGAGAGCTCACCATCACACTGAAACTTCCTCTTAAATGATAAGAGGCTCACTGGAAACAATAATAATAACAATAATAATTAATGAAAATGATGAAGTAGAAAAAGAACGTACTGAAGTTCTGTAGATGCTTGATTATTTCAAACCTGAGACAAGCTTGGCATGATTACAGAACAGCTCTTTAACTGTCGGTCAAATATTTCAACTTGATGTCTGCATTACAGAACATGCTTATCAGAGCCCTAATCTTATTTTTTACGTTACCTGTAACATCTTTCACTAATTGCAAATGTGAAATATGACTTGGCTGCAGCTTGAAAAACTTTCAGTCAAAAGATTTTTTTGCTTTAATCCATGACAGAGTGAATTTGATTGTGATTGGATGACAAGTATAAACATATACCATTCCGACACACTATTGGTTTGTACGTGATGCATCGCCCTGCACATTACAAATCATGTCACATGCAAGCGAGGAGCTGACTGACTGTCACTGACTTTATGTAGCCTAGTGCGAAAGTGTCTGTGGCAGAGAGTCGAGAGAAAGCTGAGTTTTTTTATTATTTTTGATGAATTACTTGGATTAAATTAAAGCACTATACTGTATAGAGCTGTTATACATACCATGTATACCATTACAGTACCTATAGTCATATAACTAGTCATCATAACTTCCGCTCCATGAAACACATGTTAATGTGTTTTTCAACATTAACATTTTTATAGAACATCATGGCCTTTAGAAAAGTGTTTTTGGGGGGAGGTTGTGTAGAGAACTACAGGCCCCTGTGGCGTTTGATGGCTTTTTTTTCTTTACATTACTTTTACTTTTATACTTTAAGTAGTTTTGAAGCCAGTACTTTTACACTTCTACTTGAGTAAAAAGCTTGAGTTAATACTTCAACTTCTACAGAAGTCTTTTTAAACCCTAGCATCTATACTTCTACTTAGTAATAATTGTGAATACTTTGACACCTCTGTATTTGTATTTTGTTACTTGACACCTCTGATGGTTATACTATCTTACATGTTTCATTTGAAAGAATTGTGATTTTAACTATTTGAACTCTGTTCTCTCATGTATTTCTGTGTTTGTATGTTTGTTCTATGACTCACTGTGTGCTGAGTGTACCCTCATGCCTCTGGCTGCATGGAGAGCTGTTTTCTCTCTTGCTCTGCTCTCTGCTGGACTGCTGCACTGCATAACGTTTCTCACAGCAGGCTTGATGTTGTTTTCCAGCCTCATTCCCTCATAGTGAAGATCAGGTATTGTACTGTCTCTGTGCCATCTGTGTGCATATGATTTACTGTGATGCTAGGTCTCTCGTTATGATCCAGCTTTTCATTCCTTAATTTCCTTCAGTTCAAACTAAACTACCATATTTAATTTATTAGTCATAATGATGAGAATGAAAATGATTCCAAAATCGAAAAAACAGAAGTGTTCTTGTTATATGAAGCTGACATATTTTTAGGTTATATTTACAAATGTAATTTTGTTGTTATTATGTGGAATTGTATTTCATGGAGCATATACAGTATTGTAGTTGAGTATGTCTGAGAAATTCCCCATGCTTATAATTCATATATTTTTTCAGTGTCATTTTTCAGCATGCTACTCCTCCCGCAGCTCTGGTGACACATACATTCAAAAGGTATTGAAATGTGTGGCCCGGCCAACAGAAGTGTACTCTGACTTTTCTAAGCATTTCGTCACATGGTGTTCGAGTTAATCAGCAAAAATTGCTGAAAATTTCCCATAATGTTGGCTTATGGAGAGGAGAGGTCAGAATGAATGATATCAATACTAGAGAAAAATCTGTTGAAAAATACATTTGTAACCTGCTCCTGTGGCCATAAATTCCACTACACAGAAATAATATTAAAGTTAGTCGGACAATTTGTCATCTCACTTATAAACCTGCTGAAGCTGTCACACTTCAGTTTTGACTCCCATGTAAACTAAGAGGAGAAACTTTATAAAGGAGCACAGCAGACCTGTTCTTTTCCAATCTCCCCAGGTCACATTTTTAAAATTTAGTCCTTAAAATTCGGTATGGACATGCTCAGAAAGATGAGGATGCTGATGGGCATTTTGGTAGTTTGATATAACATACGGTTTGGAATTGGTGGCTACTAGTTTGAAGGCGTCATTTCAAGGTTTTCTCTGTCTCTCTGCAGTCACTCGCAGACACAGTGTATCACATCTCTCCCATTTTGGCTTCCTTGCATTGGCTTCCTATTAAATCTAGAATAGAATTTAAAATTCTCATCCTTACTTACAAAGCTCTTCATGGTCAGTCACCATCATATCTAAAAGAGCTCATAATACCTTACTACCCCTCTAGAACACTGCGCTCTCAGGACGCTGGGTTCCTATAGTTTCCAAAAGTAGACTGGGAGCCAGAGCTTCATGAATTAGTGTTTGAGCACTGTCGTTGTCCTGTGGCACCATCAGATATTCTACAAAATATGTGTCAGTTTAGTGCTAGCCTCATAAAATAATATTTCTACAATACATCTTGTCAAGACATTAGAAAGCCATGTTCACTTCTTACCGAACCATAGAGTTTCCCTTTGTTGTTCATGGCGATGAAGAGACCACTCCTCACCCCAAACAGAGTTACCACTCCTCTCTCCACTGGGGCAATTTCTAGAAGACCTGCAAAGAAGCATGACAATCATCAGCATATATAATCTACTAATCTACTACTACTATATAATCTACTTTAAGTGCTGTCCCCCAAAAAACAGCTGACTGATCACAGTGTGTTTAGTTTCTCAGATGGCACAGGATGGATGGATATGTTCTTCTTCTTTTTTACTCCTTAAAACATATTTATTTATTTATTTATTTATTTATTTATTTATTTATTTATTTATTTATTTATTTATTTATTTATTTATTTATTTTTAAATAAATAAATTTAGACCCTAGAGATCAGTTGGATAAATTGTTCTTGGTTGTAATAGAGTTATTACATATACAGAGTAAAGTCTAAACATTGCACTCTTCCCTGATGAGTTCACACCATGACATTTTCACAGTCTACTTCAGGGCTGCTTCCTGTTTGGTTCCCTAAGCATACTTGCTTTGAGGTTCCCACCATAAAAAATAATTCATACATAAAAATGACCCAGGGTTTCCTCTTTGAACCAGAGATATGTTATTCATTTTTAAATAACACAGATAATTACAATAACAATAATATAAATAACAGTAAAAGTGCAATCTGCTTCAATAATATTCCAACTGAAAAACATTTTTATGTTATTGAATAATAACATTTCCCCACATCCCTTTTTCTTTCTCAGCACCAGACTCCTGATGTCTTTTTGATGCCATGTTTTCATTGCTTTAGGGCTGATGTCAGGTGTGTGTTAGACTGCTGTAGCCTAATGAAACAAACCACTGTGTGATGGGGGATGTTGTATTTTATCAGTCTGAGAAAAAAAACTTTAATTAGAGCAGCCGCCCCATGTACAAAGGCTCAGTCCTTGCTGTGGAAGCCCAGGGTTCCAATCCGACCTGTGGCTCTTTCCCGCTCATTCCCCGTGTCTCTCTCTCCCCACATTCCTGTCACTCTTCAGTTGTCTCTGTCATAAATCAATAAAGCTTAAAAAGGAAGGAAAACCAACTTTAATAACCTAATCTAACTCCTGCCGCTAACCTGAAGCTCCTCCATCCGCTCTCTCTCGCTCGTCCACTCACACCTCACACACACACACAGTGTGAACATGTTCAGTTTCATTCTACCACTGAGCTCTTAAACCTGCAGGCTGAGATTGAAGAATTTTAAGGTTGTAAGAAGAGAAAGCTCTCAGGCCACCTAAACACGTTGCTTATGATCAGTCCCACAGTCATTTGCCTGATTTGTATGGACTTCAACAGGGAATGATCAATCATCATCATACTTACTGTATCTGTTTTCATTATGCACGCCTGTGATCTTCCCGCTTGGTAAGACCTGAATGTGGAAGCCGATGCCAACATTACAGTAAAGCCTTCTCAGTCTCTTTATCCCCAGCAGGTACTCTCCATCTCTAGGCATCACCTCTCTCTTGTCCCAGGAGTTGCCACTGGCCCAAACCAATGAGCTGGTGTTCTGTATGTTTTGTCTCTTACTGCTAATGACTGGGAGAGGACCAAAGGAGCTGCACAGGAGGATCCCATACAGGAACAGAGGGAGCTTGGACCTCAACAATGACATCCTCTTCTTGCCAATTCCAGGAATCGCAGAAGTACACAACTATTGTGTATTTATAAGCCCACTCAAATGTTAGTTAGAATAAAATCTTTGCAGCCTCATTCTCACAGAGAAACACTTTGAATTAAATACCTCACTTTTTAAAACCCAGAGAAAAGTTTCAGTATGCATATTTAAACATCTCGAAAAGAATAAAAACTCAACCAGTGCAGAGTCCCGTGTTCCATTGGTTTGTTTCCTGCTTCCCAGTCTGGCTTCCTCCTCAGGTAGATATCCAGCAGACAGACAGACAGCACACTTATATGTTCCCCATATGACATCACACACCACCTGCTGCTGTGTTTGTCTGTGAGTCACAGATGCTGTAGAAGCACACAAACTGAGAAATACATAAAACACATAGTGACAGAAAACAACGAGGAACACGCAAGTATAGTTAGTAAAGAGAGCATACTGTCCCGCAATGTGTGACACTTTTTTTTACACTTGATGTCCTTCAAAAGCTTTATTTTGTAAAACTGAAACAAAGCATAAAATAAAAACACATATTAGAACATACTACGACAGCTCAAGATTTTGGAGCAAAGCAAGACACAAATCAAAGAAAATGCATCACATTCTGTCCATTTTCTTCGATTTTGAAGAGTAGCGAGGTATTCTCTCCTCCATCTCTTGTAAAAAAAGTGTCTAGCTCTGCTTGGTCAAAGTTGCCAGAAGGTGCTGATAGAGCACTATTCTTCTGAGTCAAAACCATCACTGGTTTGAGGACAGCTGGCATGTCTGGGTGTGTAGGCAACCACACTAGCATTCTTGTATTAATTATCGCCATGACTTCAGCCATTAAGGTACTCAGTACTTCATGTGTAGGTTGAGCATGTGCAGACTGGATGAGCATTGCATCCAGGATCCGCCTTGCAACCCCAATAAGTCTTTCCCATGACCCACCCATGTGTGAAGAATATGGGGGGTTAAATTGCCATGTGCAGGCTCTTTCCTGCAGATAGCTGTTCAGTGTAACATAACTGTGTTCAATACTCAACTCTTTGCAGGTACTAATAAACTTAGTGCTCTGTCTGAGCAGGGAGGTTTTGCAGGTTCACGAATCAAACTCTGTGCCGAGCTGTTTTTTACAGTGGACACAAGGCTGCATAGCCTTTCTTGAGTTATTCAACAGAAGGTTAAACAGTGATTTGGCAACTTACTGTACATACACATTTTAGTCCACTTTGAAAGCAAACATTGAATCAAAAAAAGGCTCAGATCTGCCAATGAACTTCCTCTCCTTTAATCTACATAAGTCTATTCTCTGCATATTCACTACACAGGTTCTGATTGGCCTGTGACTATCAAATATCAATCTCTGGCTTTCTCGTCCGAAAGGTGAGAAAGTCACTTCATACAAGAAGGTAGATACACATGGTAAAAGGTCATTGAGGGCATATTGCCCCAACTTTAGATGTTCCTTTTCCACATCACACCAGAACTATCGCTGTCTGGGCTGCATCTGCATCTTTAGCACAGTCCCTCACCATGCCACTCCACTGCCATCTTTGACTTTTAAATCTTTTAAAATCAATTTTTATTTTATCAACCATGTTGACGGTATGTCTTATGTCTGTATGTGGTCCTGGTGCCTTCCTAATCTTCCGTTACTGAAAGAGGTGACAGACATTCTCTTTGCAGATCCTCAATGCAGGTGGGGGGTCAGTGGGTAGCCCACTCTTTTTTATGAGTCATTTTACATAGGCTGAGGGATCATGTCTGGAAGAAAACACAGCATGCAGTGTATGTCACTGACTGAACTCTAGGTCCTCCTGTATATGCTGCTCATGGAGGGTTAACAAGAAGCTCCTTCCTTTATGTTTTTTGTTTTTTAATGCAGGTATCTATTATAATTATGTTCTTTATCCTTTGTAGTTTAAATGGTTTATGTAATTCTTCCTTTCCTCTCCTGTTATGCCAAAAAAGTTTAATTATATATTAATGAAAGTCAGATTTTTGTCCGCTTTGTTAATTTGTGACTTTCTTCACTGTGTCGACAATAACAACAACTGCCACTCACATGTGTCATGGGGAACTGTGGAATAAAGAAAGTGTTATTGCAGTGAGGCACAGCATTAATCATTCATATTCTATCTATGATACAGTCAGTTCAGTTTACTTTTTGAGTTGTGCTGCTGCTGGACACATTGCAAACAACAATGTGATTCATACCAACAAATGCTGGCCTATCTAGTCTGCACATAATACAACAACAGTGGAGACTTGATATCATGTGACACATGGTGCGTCAGAACTCTGCTCATGTAGAGAAAGAGAAAAAGAGGGAGGGGCAATGATGGATTATGTGTGTGCATATGTGAGGAGAAAAGATCATTGTAGCCAATTATCAACACTTGCTCTGACATCAAACATTGTCAACAGAGTTCCCCCAAGCTATGTGGGACCAGCTGTGACACTGGCAGGCCAAGAGAATCCTCATAATCTGTGTTCACAAACAGTGTTCCTCAGAATTCATGAAGAGATTTTCTCATTCACCTCCTCCTGTGTTTTATCCTCTGTACAAGTATGCAACTTAGTAATCCTAATCACATTTGACTAATGAACTTCTATGGCGCACTACTACTCAAGCAAGAACCCACATGTGTGGGCCATATGGTATTTATTTACATTTTGATTAATAAATGTTTCACATGGATCTCTGTTTTAGACAGGCCACAGTTCATCAAAAATCACCATCATTACCTAAATGGGATACATTGAGAGTCTCAATAAGTGAGTGAATGTTGTGTAATGTAAAAGTGCCTTGCTTGGTTGAAATATATAGAGAGACTTAACAATGCTACCACAAACAAAGAAACACTGTTTAAACCTAGCACAGAGAGCTGAAATATACTGAGTATATAGCGACTGCACTGGCTGTGTAGCAGGATCAGTGGACTGAGTGGGTTTGACAGAGACCAACATAACCTGCTGGTGACAAGTGCTAGCAAGGAAGCTTTGGGACACATGGAGCAAGATGTTTTTAAGGCCGAAGGAGAGAGGAAGCCAGTGGGTAATGAACAGGAAGTGGCTGGAGCAAGATCTGTGTTGTACAAGATCTGGAGCTGGGCTCTGAGTGGGCTCTCTTTCTTTTTCATTCAGACGGGTCTTGATGTCCCTTGTGATCCAGGGCTTTTTGTTGGGGTCCAGGCAGAAACAACATTGTCCAAACAGGAATTCACATATGCTGTGTTGCTGTGTGTGAACCTCTCAACATCTTGGTGCTCAGTCACCTCCTCAGAACAACTCCTCAAAGTCTTGTGTGCCTGCAGCGACCATCCTGTCCTGGTGGTCACAGGCTGCTGCTAAAGAGGGTCTGTGAAGGGTTTCACCATGGGCCTGAGCTGCTCCAGAACCAGTCTCTCCTTCATCTTCATGATGTGCGATGTTAAAGCCACAGGTCTGTTGTCATTTGGGTCACTGGGGCGTGGCATTTTTGGGACTGGAACCAGGCAGGACGTCTTCCAAAGCAGAGGGACTTTCTGCAGAAAGAAGATGGTGTGAAGTACTCTACAGAGGTGGTGGGCACAGGCTTTAAGCACCCTAGGGCAGACGTTATCAGGGCCTGCAACCTTGCTTTAGTGGAGCTTTTATAGCTGTCGACTGATAGATTCATGTTGTTGGCCCACTCCCTGGTGTCGCCCCCCCCTCTATTAGCAGCACTTTTAATTCCAGTGATGGTTCTCATGCCACTCCATACCTCTTTTAAATTGTTCTGCTGGAGCTTCCTCTCCAGCTTCCTCCTGTATGCATCCTTAGCCTCCTTAATCTTAATTTTCAATTGCTGTTGGACTTTTCTCACCTCCTCATCCCTGAAAGCCCTCTTCTTTGCATTCAGGATTTCTTTGATGTCCTTTGTTACCCACAACTTGTTGTTTGCATAACAAAGGATGGTGCTTGGTGGTACCATGGTGTCAACACAGAAATTTATGTAGTCAGTGATACGCTCTGTGAACCCATCAATGTCCTTTCCGTGGCTCGCAGAGTGCGTTCCAGTCTGTCACCTCAAAACATTCCTGAAGTGCCCCAGTAGCCTCCACCGTCCATCTCCTCACAGTTCTGGTGGCCAGAGGTGTTCTCCTTACCAGAGGCACATAGCAGGATTTGAGGTGTACCAGGTCGTGGTCTGACCTCCCCAGTGAGGCAAGGGCAGTTGAGCTGTATGCATCTTTTATACACATAGTTAAGAAATTACAGGAAGGGGTAGATAAAGTGGAAAAATGGAGAGCAGAATGGGGTTTTAAATTTTCAGTGGAAAAAAGTAATGTTCTCTTCAAAAAAAAATCTGTGAAAATAAAAAGTTATATGGAAAGAAGAGTAAACAGTATGCAATTTTTGGGATTGATTTTTGATTCTAGATTTACGTGGAGAGAACACGTGAAGGGAATAGTTAAAAAAAAGTAAAGGAGTATTGAATATTATGAGGTGTTTGGCCGGGTTAGATTGGGGAGCTGATTTTATATGGGGATAATTTTGTGTCATTAAAAAATATATATACGTAGCCCTAATTAGATCTAGAATAAAGTACGGTGGTGTGGGGTACAGATCAGCAGCTAAATCAGTCCTCTCACAGCTAGATGTTATTCAGTCTCGACCATTAAGAACTTGTCTAGGAGCAATGAAAACAGCTCCAGGAAGTTCCCTTCAGGCTGAAGCAGGAGAAATGCCATTATGGTTAAGAAGAAAACAGCTTATAGCCAAACACTGGACAAATGAAGACTATCCAACAAAGAGAGTTTTGGAAATGTGTTGGGAAACGGGGAAAGAACAAAAAATCAAGCTTTGGATTTGTCAGTGAGGGAATAGAAGAACAACTGAAAATACAGAAAATAGAATTCAGCCCAAAAGTTTTGTGGACAACAATACCAGAATGGGTGATACAAGAAGCAAGCGTAGATCTGGAAATATGGGATGTCTAGAGAAGAAATAAAACAGCAAACCTAGTACAGGAATTTTATAACTACGTAAATGTAAAGTATGGGGAATATGTTTACATATCCACTGTAGGGGTTGTACAGTCGACTAGTCGACTAGTCGACTTCACTACGCCACAATGACATTTAGAGCTTGACGTCGACTAGTCGCTAAACGAGAGAAGGCTGGCTCAATTCGTGGCTGCGGCAGCTACTAGTGGCATTTCCGGTGGCAGCTGGCACTGGACAGATTGAGCCAGCCCCTGCTGCACTAATCTCATATTTTGGTGCTAACACGATGGACGCAAACATTACCTGGCTCTGCCAGGTAATGTTTGCGTCCATCGGGACAGTGGCTGTCCCAGCGACAAGCACGCCAAGCGAGAGGATTTTTTCACTCGCTGGTAATACCATCACGGGTCCATGACGTCACCGGCGACTAGTCGACGTCGACACGACTTTCATCATATTAGTGTCGACTAGTGTCTGAAGTCGTGCAACCCCTAATACACAGATGGATCAAAAGATCCAAAAACAGGAGCAACAGGCGCAGCAGTGGTGGTTCAGTCATCATATCACAATATCAAAATATCAGATCATTTATAAGCATATATGCAGTGGAGCTATGTGCAATATTACTGGCAATAGAATGGGTGGAGGACAGGGTGGACAGGAAGACAGTCATATGTATGATTCACTTTTATCACTCAACATAATTATCATAATATCAGGAAAACATCCAACTGGTCGGTGTAGCTGTGGGGAGAGAGACATGTGACATGTGATGGTTGCTTGTCATGGATATGATCATAGACATATATAGAAGACTAGATACATTAAGGCGGGGCGTAGAACGTCCTCACAGGTCGGCCATCTTGGAACAGTGAAGCTTTCTGGCGGGCAGAAGTGGAACCTGAGGTAAACCAATGAGGTAAGGTCCGTGATCAGTGCAAGCTTTGGTATATAACTCGCAGAAATTTTAACGGATGTACAAATGGTTTTGTTTCTTAAAGACGTCATTAGCATGGTTATAGTCCCGGGTGCTTGAAAATGTTAAAACCGCTGCTTTTCTCTTCAAAAAACAACATGGTCGTGCAGCTTAGTCAAAGGTGTGTATCATGGCTAGGCTACTAGCTAGCACCCAGTAATTTTACATGGACAAGCAGAAGGTTTTTTTTTTCTTTTCAACCGAAGTTTTCATTTTCATTGGTTTGTTATGGTTTGTTAAACAACTTACAGTATAATTTCTGTTAGTAATGGTGGACTTTTTGTGAAGATGCCAGACTTTTGTGCAGCCTATGGGTGTGCTAATCACCGTTGTCTTGAAACGAGAAAACGCGGGATCACCTTTCACCGGTAAGATAGCATCCACAGCTTCATTATTATTTCTAGAATTATCGTTAGTTACCAGTGGAAGTATGTTAAAATGCAGTTCTTGTAACTCGGGAACAGCGTATGTATATGAAATCGACAGCCACTATCAGGGCCGCTGACAGGTGCACGTGCCTGCCTGAAACATTTGATTTGGACACATAATTGCGGAGTAATGCACATATTCATAGATTCAATTAGATAGCCGTATGAAACACATTGTAATTAAGCCGTTGTGGTAATCAAATTATTCGATACCCCCTGTCTCTCTGATACTGATCTCCGTGTGACTTGCTCACGGCCTCCTGTGCCAGTGTTACTTGACGACGGGGCTGGAAAAAGTTTGCCGTGTCTTACCTGGATCTGCTGCACAGCTGCTTTTACTGGTGTCTGCTGCATCATTCCAGTCTTTCCTGAAATATTTAGCCAGAGAACCACTCAGCCTTTTGGCTTCTTCCTCTCTTTTTCGTTTTTCCTTCTTTTTCTGCGCTCCTGACTTGTGCATGTTTACTAGCAGGCTCGCGCACACTGACCACTTATCAAATGCTGTCGTCTTTTTTTCTAGAAAGACCAAACCATTTTGGAATAGGGGTGATAGGGGGTTATTGGCCGTTTTTTCAAGGGCAATGAAGGCAAACATCTATAAGTCATTGTTTGAATGCAATTAAAGCACTTTTCTACCCTAAAAACCAACACATTTTGAAGTAAACGTATCATAATTGAGCCCGACGTCATGCCTCTATTCCAGAATTCCCAGGGCCCGGGACAAAAAGCCCTTTAGTCCCCCCCTGTCGGCGGGGCTGGCCACTATTATATTTGACCAGCATTTGACTGGTTGCTAGTGCTAATTGCCATCCCTGATCTGGGTACATTTCTCACTTCTTTTAAGGTTTCCCAAAGACGGAGAGGGGAGGAGGAGGTGGGAAGTTGCCATCAGAAGGGATGGTTTTGCGGCTTCTGCCAGGACACTGCTCTGTAGTGAGCACTTTAGGAGCGAGGACTTCGACAGGACGGGGCAGATTGTCCGGCTTAGAGATGGTGTTGTGCCAACCATTTTCAACCTCCCAGCTCATCTTCAAAGGGTATGTGTCTGTGTGACCAACAATAATTTAAAGGAACCGTATGTTAGAAATAAATGTTAATGAATCATAAAATAGCCCTGATATATCACAAGACATTAAGGAATTATGGTAATTTCAAATACTTTTATCACTGGCAACAGTAATCCAGCCTAAATATTGCCATTACAAAAGTGAATTTGCAGCCCTCAACTTGTGTTGACGTTGTCATTATGTGTTTACTTTGTGTATATTATGTATTTTATTATGTATGCCACCCTCCACCTATCTGATTTTGGCAACCTAGCTGGCAAAATCTTGTGTATAAGATTGGTTTAGGTGGTCATAATATTGGTATGTCTATAAATATGTAATCATGTTTATTTCAGCACATTTTAGACACTCCAAAACGTGTTATGTTTATTCTAGTCGGAAACAAGAAGAAGCACATCCACTTCTAGGAGAGCGGAAGACAACCTGCCGAATTCGATGGACCTGATACCTGATGTGAGTATTTGCATTTTGAACGTCACAAATTAATGAGAGCATCATATGGTTTGTTATATTAAATCCTTTATCTTGGTGGAACCCACAAAGGTCAAAAGAATGTTTTAGAATTTTAGAAAGAATGTTTTAGTTGTCTTAGCTAAATATTATTTGAGGTGTTATTCTGTTTATAAAGTTTGAAAATCACTGGTCATCTCACGTTCTCTATCTCTCATATACTGGAATGAATAAACATGAACATTGAAACATTGAAACGGAGGCCTCGTGATTCCGTCAGAGGGAACAGTGAGGGTCGTCAGGGAAGCAGAGTCTGCCATTCGCCAGGCCTCAGCCAACTGCAGACGATCACAGCCCATCAAACTGAAGGAGGTCAAGTACATTGTACGGAAGAGGATTGGGTCAGAGGATGTGTTTGTGCTTGGGGAGCACATCAGCGACACACAGTATGGCATAGACAGCCACAACCATACACTGCTGACATTAGTTGTGTCCCTGTTTTTTTAAGATAAGGCTAAATCACATCGCTAAGATGACTACACTTAGCTTTCAGAGTAACAGCATGAGGCAGAAGCTCAACAAAACGGTGCTTTTCAAAGGGCATTAGCCCAATATGTAAAAGGACGCATACCTTAAGGGACTTCATTTTTCATAGTTCATTTTTTGTCATGAGTTGCATTAGATTAATTGAAAGGTGGATAAAGTATTTATGAAAATTAAAATATGTACATGTGTGGTTATTTGTCTCAAGGCCTCAATTATAAATAAGTATGTAGTGTTATACATCTGTGTATAGGGTGGGGATTTCAACATGCAGCCTTTCTATTTGTAATAGGTAAATTTCAATATTTCCTATTTCAGAACGTTATTCTAATTTTTAGGATGTAACATGATTATTCATATCTATGCAGTATCATAACTACACCTTTGATGTTTATAACAAACCAAACCGTTTTAAAATCCGTTGAATTTGAGCAAGTTATGGTTATCTGAAAAGTACATGTTCCACTACCAACACTGTTATTTATTGACATGGGTGAGTGAGCTACCTGTTCCAAGATGGCCGCCATGCGCGGACGTTCGACTCCGTTGACCAGCAACGCAGACGAGGTATCTAGTCTTCTATATATGTCTATGGATATGATTATGAAAGGGAGAGGAAGAGATGATAGCGGGCTGTGGAAGACATGAAGAGTGGAGAAGAGTTTCAAGAGTAGAACAGAATGTGGGAAAACCTAGAGAAGGGAGGTAAATCATTATGAGATATCTTGTTTTAATAAGAATATAACAAAGAATAAGCAGTAAGAAATAAAGTCCAGAAGAGGGCGGTATAGGCAACAACAAGGATGCGGACTGCCGTTAAACAACTGAGCAGAAGAAGCAGCAGAAGGTGGAGGTGAAGTGATAAAGCGCAGCTCTGTGTTCATCCTCTCTGGGTCAGGATGGCTGAGCAGGCTCGCTGCGGCGGGTCGGACCGGAGCACCGCGGTAGGTTGTTAAAGAGCGTGTTGGAGCTGGTCCAGGGTCAGTGTCTGTTACTGTGTGCTGTGTCTTTGTGTACAGTGTTAGCAGCGGCTATGCTAACTGTAAGCTAGGTCTGACAAAGCCAGGCTGAACTTTATGTCGTGCTCACGGTAACCGACTGACAGCAGAGACACTGCGCTCAGTCTCACCGTGAACGGTTACAAGTGGAGCTGGGTGTCTGCTGCCTGTGTGCGAGCGGCCGTGCAGTCCACAGCCAGCTGCAGAAGTCACAGAGGAAGGCTCGTTGTGTTGTGCTGCTGCTCACACACACACACACACACACATACACACACACACACACACACACACACACACACACACACACTGCTGCTCACACACACACAGCTGCTCACACACAGACACACACACACTGCTGCTCACACAGACACACGCACACTGCTGTTCACACACAGACACACACACACTGCTGCTCACACACACACACACACTGCTGCTCACACACTCACACAACACACACACACTGACACTGCTGCTCACACACTCACACACTGCTGCTCACACACTCACACACTGCTGCTCACACACCGACCTTTCTCTGAGTCATGTTTCCTTCTCGGTGTGTCACTTCACTGAGTTCACACACTTCTGTTTACATGTGAAGACTGGACGGGCAGTGTGTCTCTATACTGATCCTGTGTGGACTGCAAACATTTTCTCTCACACGCACACACATACCGTGAAACTCCATCCTGTAGATCAAGTTAGACATGTCAGGCTGCACAGACAGCAGAGCTGTGATTACCGCTGCACAACTTAATCATAATCATAATCCTAAACATAAACAGTACACTTGGCTGGAGTGTATTTTATTAATTTTACCCAAAACGGGGAAACAGCGCCACCAAATTCAGCTTGTGGTAAAAACAAATATTACATTTGTAGTAAAAAAAAGAACCTGTAGAATGAATGTGATGAAGCTATACATTTTTATGACTAGTATATAAATCTTATGCACTCGACCTTTGTAAAGAAGATATTTTGTATGTAAGAAGTCAGAACTAAATAAATAAATACAATCTAGTGTTATAGATGAATCCAGTGTATGTCCATTTATGTTTCTATAGTTGTTGTGAGTTGACTCAGCAAACAGCATAAAAACATTGGCTGTCAATATCTGAGATATCCTCAGTTTTAGTCAGTCCAAAGACACACAATCCTCACAATGCAATTCATGTTCTCTGTTGTAAATTTGTAGTTGTCAAGCAAGAATAGCTTGATGACACATCACTTTGACACAGTGCTGTCAAGCCCAAGTCACGTCCAAGACTAGTTGAGACCAAATCAAGATCCAAAGAGGTTCCAGTCCAAGTCAAGTCGAGTTCAAAGACAGAGACAGGATAAAAATAATCTTCTTTAGGACCACTAACTGACCTGGTTCTAATCTTTGTACAGAAACAGTATGTTCTGTGCACTTTTATTTGTAACCATAACAAAGCAGGTGCAGTGTAACAACACTATTTAAAGCTGCCTGCTAAAACATTGGTGTTCATCAATTTTGCCTTAGTGATAACATAGGTGAGGTGCATGCACACATCCCAAAGAATATTAAGACGCCATCCAGCCTGTTCACCGTCCTGCTGTATGACACAGAAGTGATACAGAAGTAACGGTTGAAGCGCTGGGATACGGAGCAGCTTCTTTTCTCAGACTGTGACTGAACTCATCCTCCACACTCCTGATTTTCCTGTGCAGCTAAAGAACTACAACTTTCATTTCATTGTGCATCCTTTGCTGTAGAATGTCAAATGAAGCTTTAACCTTGATGATGCAGTGGAATTCACAGTTCCTGAATTGAAAGTCTTTCTGCTGAATGCTGAACATTGTTAATGTTGATCACACATACAGTTAACATAAATGCATTACTATTAAGGTCAATCAGAAACTAATTTAAAGTTTAGCGTAGTGTGCCATTGCGTCTGAGTTGGATGTGTTATTTGTCCCGTTACAAAGCTTCATGTTGTTGTGACGTGGCTTCACTGCAGGGGCGTGTTGGCCTGATACCAGACTTGAATGAAGGGATCATCTTGTTTAACCGTGCTCATGGCTCCTCTGCGTAGCCTTCTAACATGAAATAGGTCAATGAAAATCACTCTGTGTCTTTGTGATGTGTCCAGAACTAGGTTCATGCTTTGGAAAGTCTCCAGGCTGCAGGAGGGAGGATAGTGTGTATGTATAAGCCTGAGGAGTGACGCACAAGCGATGGGTCCTCGAAGGAAGGCCTCTAAACTCCAGCCTGTCGGGAGCAGCAGCGGAGGGGAACTGATACTGAGACCCAGTGAGCCCAAAGACTACATCAATGAGCTGTCCCATGAAGTCCTGTGTCATATTTTCAGGTACGCTTTCCTTCAGTTATACCATTCTGCGAGGTACTGTATAATATATTCCAGGGCTGGGTGGGGTGCCACAGTGTGTTTCATTTTTTTTATTGTCACAAGTAGCATGTTTCTACATTAGGTGACATATCACAGCTGAAACAATCTAACACAGTACAGTATGTTCATTTTGTTTTTATTTAAAGGATACAAATCAAATCCAATACTGTGTTGAAGCAGTCCTGTTCACTAATATACATCATTGCTTGGTTTTGTAGGTACCTTCCTATGAAGGACATCATGTGTATGGAATGTCTGTCTAGAAAGCTTCGAGAAGCTGTTACTCTGTACCTGCGAGTAGTCAAGGTAGTGGATCTATGTGCTGGTCGCTGGTGGGAGTATATGCCTTCAGGTAAGTGCTCACATAAGTGCATTCCTTTTTTTCTTTTTTTTAAATGAATCACTTTGGAAGAAGAAGGGGTGGCTGTGGCTCAGAGGTAAAGCGGGTCGTCCACTAAACAGATGATCGGCTGTTTGATCCCTGTCTCCTCCAGTCTGCATGTTGAAGTGTCCATGGGCAAGATACTGACTGGTGTGTGAATGTGTATGAATCCTCCTCAAACTGATGAGCAGTTGGCACCTTGCATGGTAGCCAATGCCATCAGTGTGTGAATGAGATATGTAGTGTAAAAGAGCTTTGAGTCGTCGGAAGACTAGAAAGGTGTTATGTAAGTACAGTCCATTTACCATTTACTGTAAACCTTATTTCACAGGCCTGTGTTGAATTGACATATTTGTGCATTTTGAATGGCCATAAGTGAAAACCTGTTAAATTGAGAAACCCTCCGGTGGTTCACCAGTTAATAATGCTGTTTTTGCACATTTTGGGAAAAGAGTCTAACAGTCATGTTTCCTTGTTCAGGCTTCACGGACAGCAGCTTTCTGCTCCTCCTGAAGAAGATGCCAGATCTGGAGCAGCTGTATGGCCTACACCCTCGAAACTTGGAGAGGAGACGAGTCAGAGGCTACGAGGCTTTCAGCATACCTGGAGTCCTGGAGGCATTACAAGCCTGTCCCAACCTGCTGGTCAGTATGTAGTATAAGAACAATATATTTCTGAGAAGTGTGTGACTCAGCAGGTAGAGCAGGTCGTGAATGTGTATGAATAGTTAGCTCCACAAACTGATGAGCAGTTGGCACCTTGCATTGCCATCAGTGTATGAATGTGTGTGAATGGGTGAATGAGATATGTAGTGTAGAGCGCTTTGAGTGGTTGGAAGACTAGAAAGGCGCTATATAAGTACAGTCCATTCACCATCTACTATTTATACATCAGACAGAGCCAAGACCAATGTCAGATCAAGATCAGACTCTGAGATGTTTAAAGTTCCATATTAACCATTAACTATGCTTTTGAAGAATGTACATTTTGGCTTTGACCATCTGTCATATTACAGCATTGTGCGTTAACAATACAGGTCAATAACCTTTGGATCTGTTTGTTGATGCTTATATTTACTCGGCTGTCCACGGTGGACTGAGATGAGAAGTGAGCAATCCACTGACATTATTTGACCTGATTCAGGGTGTGGAGACGTCCCATCTAGAGCTGGTGGAGGCCATATGGAACTACATGCCTCAAGTTCACATACTGGGAAAGTTCCGCAACCGTAACGGGGCTTTTCCTATTCCTGCTGAGAACAAACTGACCATCCCCATAACTGCAAAGATCCAAACCCTACATCTAGTGGGTAAGTAGCATATCAAGACAAACTGACAGAATGGCCCTGAGAGCCATGCTGAGCTCTAGTTTTATTACATAGCTGTATTCATGTACTTCACATATTGTTGTAGGTGTGAATGTCCCAGAGATTCCCTGTGTGTCCATGCTGCGCCACCTTTACCTGAAGTGGGTCCGTCTCACCAAACCACAGCCATTTAAAGACTTCCTGTGTGTGAGCCTGAGAACCTTTGTCATGCGGAACTGTGCAGGGCCAACCAACTCGCTCAAATATGTTCCTCTAGTTACTGGTTTAGCATCTGCCCGGAACCTGGAGCAGCTGGAGTTGGTGAGAGTTCCCTTCCTAGGAGGGTTAATCCAACATGTGGTGGAGGACAGTTGGAGGTCAGGTGAGGAGAGCGTGTGTTTATGATGTGTTGCTTTTACCAGAATAATATGTGTCTTATTGAAGTGAATTAGCGACTTGGGCTGTGGATATACTGAAATACAGTTCATATGATTATTTCAGTTACACATTTATCACTTCTGTTTACAGATTACTGCTGAACATGTTGGCAAACTACATGTGATCTTCTACATTGATTTTATGTTTCATATGATCTTTGTGGGACAGTATTCGTTCACAGTAACAGTTCAGATCCTCTCTAAGATTTTCTGACTTTTAGGACCTGCTCACCATGTTTTTTTTTTGTCTGTCATTTGTATTTTGGTCACAGATCAAATCAAATCAATTTTATTTGTACAGCCCAAAGTCACAAAACATAGTTTGCCTCAGAGGGCTTTACAATCTGTACAGGGAGTGACACCCTCTGTCCTTAGACCCACAGTTCGACTGAGGAAAAACTTGCCCAAAAAACCTTTAACAGGGAAAAAATGTGAAATGTGGAAGAAACCTCAGGAAGAGCTACAGAGGAGGGATCCCTCTCCCAGGATGGACAGACGTGCAATGGATGTCACGTATACAGAATAAATCAACACAGACACTGAGCTGTTAGATCTTACTTAAATGCTGACAAATGTTCCCCTTTTTCATTGCGTGTTTAAAAAGTTGTCTTGTCTGTAATGCTGTGTATGTGTCATCTCTAGGAGGATTTCGGAACCTCCACACTATTGTATTTGGAGCCTGTAAGAATGCTCTGGAAGTGGACCTGGGCTACCTCATCATCACTGCTGCTCGCAGGTGCTCAGCTATCTTCAGCTACTTAAACTGACGGAGAGGAACACTCGCAGCTTATGTTTTAATTGTTTCAGCGTTTTTTATCGTAATCCTGTAGCAAATGTTACACACTGTTCAGTCTTGCAAAGCAGTCTGTGGCAAAGAAAATGAAGGTGATCCAAATTAAGAAGTTCAGTACATCTTATATTTATGTAATTGTCAGGTTTAATACTCACTTTTACACTGAAGCTCCTCATAATTATCACACTTGCTTGTATCGTATTATAACATACAGCTGAACATACATTCTTGAGTGTTTTTGTGAACATTACACATAAGAAGACTCAAAAACGTCTTTAACTTCACTGAACAAGCAGAAAAGGTTGTCAATTGCAAAATATTGTATTGAAATGACTTCTTACCTACATAAATACATACATTTAATTTTATGATTTCTGTGTGTTTAATAGGCTTCATGAGCTGCGTATCCAGCCTTCACTCACTAAAGATGGAGTCTTCTCAGCTCTTAAAATGGCTGAACTAGAGTTTCCTCAGTTTGAGACACTTCATCTGGGATATGTGGATGAGTTCCTGTTGCAATGTAAGTCCCTTCTATCAAATAACAGAGAGTTCTCAGAGAGCATTGGGTAATGGCCCCTCTCTGACAAAAATTAGTGGGTTCTCCTGTATTTGATATATGAGTGTATTAAAAAATGCTAAGCAGGGCTAAGTTTATTCCGATTTTTTTAATCAAGATTTAAAGAGTTAAAGATCAACGTGAGTTTAATAATGGTTCATTGTTGGGGCATGGGTGGCAGAAGCTTTACAAAGATTGTTCATCGGACTGTAATAAATTACAATGTTTAAAAATTAAAAGTCAGCAAAATTGCAATTCTTTCAAGGTGTGTGGGGGGAAAAGTGCAACTGTGTGTGTGTGTGTGTGTAATTGCAGGTAAAATGAGTCACTCAGAGCTGGTGAAGTACGGTCTGGCTGATGTCATTGAGAACCCAGGCATCATCACTGATATTGGCATCAAGGTGGTGAACGAGGTGTTCACTAATATCAAATACCTCCTCATCTACAACTGTCCTCACCTGCATAATCCTCACCACTGGATCACAGGTAAAACACTTGAGTCCTCACTACTGCATGCCAAACTTGCCACATGATCTGAATATTAATATCAATATGTTTGTGGTGAGCTCAGTTTCTTTATATAAAACTGGACCTTCATGTTACAGCTGTATGTCATCTGTCACTCTTTGAACAGTGAAGTGATTGTGTAGTCCTCTGTGTAGCTGTTATCTTCTGCCTGTTTCCGTCCTCAGATCAGTCCAGATGGAGCCGTCTTGTTGATCTCACTCTGGTTCGCTGTCATGCAATCAAACTGGAATCCTTCTCCCAGTTCATAGAGATACTGCCCAGTCTGGAGTTTATCTGTCTAGACCAAATGTTCAGGGAACCACCCAAGGTACTTAGTTCACTGTTCACCTTTTGCATGCATTCATGCATAGCATTGCATAGCATGCCTCACACTTGCAGCATTTTCTGTAATCTATCTGTGTGTGCTAATGTAGGCACTCGCATCTAAATCCATTCATCCCTTAGCTGCAGTATAACCAATTATATATTATTGTTATTATAAAGATTCCAATAGCAGATCCAAAAGTACAATCAAAAACTATTAAAGTATTTTTTAAGAACTCCTAAGGCACGTTGTTAGTGGAAGTAAATATGTCTATATACAGTACATATATATGTGTGTGTGTGTGTGTGTCAGGGCTGTGCCAGGGTGGGCCTGAGTGCAGGAACTGGTATTGGCGTGTCCTCCGCACTGGTCAGCAACCAGAATTCCAACAATGACAACGACAACAACAACAACAATAACCACAACCATCACCACCACAATAATGAAGCCAACCTGCCTCCTGCTCCTCCACCTGTCGTCAACAACAACATAAACAACAACCAAAGGCAGCAACAGCCACAGCACAATGGCAAGTGCCCACCATCATTCTTAGTCAGTGGAGCAGCAGCAATGAAAACGCAGCAGCTCATTACCAGGATTGTGGCTTCTCAAGTTTTTAGTATTTTGTTGAGCAATTTAAATTTAAAATGTTACTGTTGGAACTCAAATGTTACTGTTGGAACTCCCTATTACCTGACAGCAGTATGTCGGCCAAGTAGACTTCTGATCCTGTTAACAGACAAATCATTAGACTGCACTGGAAACATAAACTCCACTGTAAATGTAAGTAAGGAAGTTTTGTTTGTTTTCACAGCACAAGTTGAGGTAAATGGGGTGGAAGAAGAGGAAGAGGGGGAAGAGGAGGTGATGTTGGAGGAGGAGAACATGGAGGCTGAGCCGCAGATAGAGCTAAAAGGAGCAGAAGAAGAAGTGAGGGTGGAAGAAGCTGATGTAGCTCCAGGGCCCAGTCGTCCAGCTGGAACAGAGCGTCCGGATGAGGAGCAAGCAGGTTAGATCTGTCTCTTTTTTTGATTATTAGCAGAGGTGAAGGCAAACTTCTCCTGCATTCTTACTCTCCATTGTATTAAATAGAAAGTGTTTGGTATTAAGCATCTGTGTCTTCTGATACATCTTCCTACCTCTAGGACCCAGTGGTTTAGTCCAGCAGTGCAGACCAGCTGGGGTCACTGTTGCTAAGCCCTCACTGGTCATCTCAGACTCAGACAGTGAAGAAGAGGAAGGTCTTGTTTCAAGGCTAATGCCAGCTTCCTGTTTACAGCAGCCAGCTTCCTGTACAGAAGGTCAACACAACACATTTCATGAGCTTATGATTGTATGTTCCATTGCAGACTGTTCATTCAGTATATATTGGTGAAGCATGTCCATCTTCATGTGTACCAGTAATTCAGACCAATACCTAACTTTCATACCACCTAGTTAACCTAGTCGGGTGTAGAAACTGGTGTGGTGAGTGAAGCTGCAATACCAGCAACTTCTGATATTACACCACCAACACTTTCTAGTTTCTAGTTTGTGTTGTATCAGTGTTACTCAATTAAATGTTAAAGGTGTAATATGGGTGTTAAAAGGTGTCGTATAGGTGTACTACAGGTGTAATATAGGTGTAGTATAGTTGTGAAAAGGTGTACTACAGGTGTAATATAGGTGTAGTATAGTTGTGAAAAGGTGTACTACAGGTGTAATATAGGTGTAGTATAGTTGTGAAAATTTGTAGTATAGGTAGGGTAGGTCTGATTTTATTTTATTTTTTTCTTGGAAAACTGTAGGTGTGTTGACAGGTTGGTCTGTTCAGATGTGTTGTTTGAGGTTTTGCTGCGCATAAATATTGATATGTTCCACACTGTGTGCACATGTCCCCACCAGTCTGACATAAATGTGTGTATTTCCAGGTAAAGGAAAGACTCCTCTGCGACGGAGCAACAATGTAACTGTATCAGTTGCTGCCTCGGCAGATCAGACAAAGGCTCAGATGTTAGAGAGCAGCTGTGAGAAGAGCTGTCAGGTGACCAGTGAACAGATCAAGGCGGACATGAAGGCTGCTGCTGAACACAACAAGAGGAATAGCAGTAAAGGAATTACTACTGAGGCTGGCGAGACCGCTGCAAGGCCTGGGGCTGACAGTGGGACAGTACAAGGCACTGGGAGTTCTGGGACAGCTGCAAGGACTGGAGTGAAATCAGCGCCTGGTTCTGTGGGCAGGGTTGGACCTGGGGTAGCCACATCTAGGCAGGTTGGTGGATGTGGAAGGGTGGTGGCAGGGACCACACACAGAGCAACCACTGACAGAGCAACAGGAACTGGGAGGACTAATAATGGCACAGAGAGCCCCTCTGGAGCACATACTGGGGCCCATTGCACAAGAGAGTCTGGGGTGAGGCCGAGCTCCGGACTGTCCAGTGTGGACAGCCAGGATGCTGCTGTAAACCACACTCCCAGGAGACCTACACTGCTGGATGGTCAGGGAGAGATCTCTGCTGAATCTGCCTATGTTGCTGGTTCAGGGTCACAGCAGGGTTTTGTTCCTAGACGACCTTTGACCCGATCTTGTACCCGAATGTCTTCTGCGTCCCTGGTACTTGAGACAGGTAAGACTGAAGTTACATACACAAAACACACAGTTACTTGCTGTTAAAATATGACACAGCTGTGGTACATCTTATGCCATGAGGCACAGAGAATAATGCATAATAATCATAAGATGAATCTCCACCAGATTTCCTCGTGGTCATGGGTAGAGTTGTGTGCTGTGTCTGTTCACCACCACAATAACTATGCAGGCTAATAGTCCAACAACAGTAAAGAAGTCCAGCTACTAGATTGGCTTCTGTTCCACACCTGTCTTCCACTGATATGTGTACCAAGCAAACAATGGAGGCTGTGGACTGTCTCACATCTGAAGTCCTGTATCAATGATAGGTCTCTGAGTGTTGTTCGCTCATTCAAACTGTCTAGTTGTACCCTCGCCTCTCGCAAAGCGAGGTCACTCTGTGGATGTCTCTAAATGGTGGAATGACCTACCAACGGCTACAAGAACTGCAACATCCCTTTCTACCTTTTTAAAAAACTTGTAAAAACCTTTCTCTTTCAAGAATGCTTCCCTGCCTAACAAAACTAACAACTACTCTGTGCTCCTTTACACCTTTCTCAGCTTATGTCCTCCTCTGTAAGTGGCTTTGGGTAAAAGCGTCTGCTAAATGCAATGTAATGTTGTTTAGAGAGGAGGTAAAGAGGGAAACATGATTCTGTCCAACTTTACTGTGACTTCTTGCTGGCATCAAATTATGAATGAATATATATTTACAAAAACCAATGAACGTGATCAGTTTGAACATTAAATATATACTGTAGGTTGAGATTAGCCAATCATTCCATTCAGTTTTTTATTTAAAATTTTAAAATCAGCACAGTATAGAACCAGATGAGTCATTTGTCTGTCCTACCCACTATAGTATCATAGCAGTAACTGATATGGTATGGTGTGATATAAAACAGTATGAATATGAACACAACAAAAACAAAAACTACATTAGACATAAAAAGGTGCTGAAGAAGAGACATTTTTAAGCACTCTTATGTTTAATGAGAGCAGAGCATACTGTATCACTCCCACTGTGTATACAGCAGAGTTTCTGAGCCTAATGATTGGCCTGAGTTGCATTTTGGGTAATGTGAGTGTGAGTGTTTGACAAAGAAGAAGAGTGTGTGAGACACAAACAACATGTTTCCTGCGTCAGTTCAAATGCTCTTTGCAAACTGTTCACTCTGACAGTATCCGAGAAGTGCAGCGCTAACTGTGTACAGTACTGTGTTGTCTCCAGATGCTAAAGTAGCTGACGGTTTTGTGGCAGGCAGTTAAATGTGAACACACTCTGTGTGTTGCTCACTTTGGGAATGTTCTGTGTGAGATTTCACTCTTGTTTTCTAGATCTTTCAAGGGCCAGGCCCCGAGTAGCAGTGAGGAGGAAACGAATGGCTGACAAATCAACCAGCACCTCAGACCCGGTCACTGAGGATGACCATGTACAGGTACACACACACTTTCACTGTAACATTATAGTCACTGTCATTCAATCAGTGCAGTCAATTCATTTCATGTTATACAAAGTACATAGTGATAATACACTTCACATTGCAAACTTGTTCCAAAGCGTAAATGTAATTAAGGTCTTCGTCCTCTGGAGGGAGTCAGAGAGGTGCAAGCAGGGTCTTTTCCTTCATTCAGTTCACTTCATTACTTTTGCAAAGACAATGTGATGTGAGGTGCACTGAGGCAGGCCAGCTAACCTGCTGTTTGTTGTAACAGTTGCATGCTTTGTATTCTTTGTTAGTGTTATTGAGATACAAACTGAGATGTTTTTGCTCATGCAGATTTTGTCTCTGAAGAGTAAGAACCTGGTGGGCATCACTCTAACCAACTGTGGAATCACTGACCTGGTTCTCAAAGATTGCCCCAAGATGATGTTCATTCATGGTAATGAATACTGGTCTTCTCTTTTTTTCATTTTTGCCTGACTTTGACTGAATGTGTTCCATTAATGTTCAACTAAAACCTTTCTGCACGTGGGTGTCGTTTAGCTCAGTTGGTAGAGCAGCCGCCCTATGTACAAAGGCAGCCAAAGGTTCGAATCTAACTTGTGGCTTTTTCCCGCATGTCTCTGTCAAATAAAGCTCAACAAGGTCAGAAAAAAACCTTTCTGTAAGTGAATTTAAAACCCTCCAAGTACAGTACAAATGTGGAATATGCAGGGTATGTGTTCCAGAAGAAATTCTAGCCACCCACAAAACATGACCCAGGTCAACCCTAAGGAGTGGGTACAATAAAGTCATCAAAGCAACATGAAAACTAACTGTACGTCACACATTCAGTAGGTTTCTATCAACATTTCATTTAAACTTCATAATCTTAGATTGTCATTTCTGGAAAAAGCACCTATTCTCACCTCCAGATATGATCACATATCCAATATGTCCTCTAGTACTGAATGTTTGAATATGCTGCTGTGCATTCAGTTCAGGGTTGCAGTGTGGTACTTGGATCTTAGAAAACTTACTTTGTCAGGGCTATCAAAAACATTCCTTCTTCCCCTGAGGTCGTCACTATTCATGGCAAAGATTTAAAGAGATCTGTACCAAACAGCCTGACAATCTCTTGAGTGTTGTGCGTGGTGTCCAGCTGCTCCTGTGTCCTTAAGCAACATGGCTGTGACGCTGGTTTATGAAAGTATGCAGAAAGTTCATTGTTGATTATCCAGTGCAAAACTTTCTTTAGTCTGTTTTAATCCAGTCACAATGAGTTTAGTTCAGACTCTAACTTCTATTCAGACTTTGTGAAAACATTTAGTCACAAACTGTCTCTTTGTGTTTGTCCTCTCTGCAGCTACCAGATGTCGAGTATTGAAGAAACTACGAGTAGAAAGTGCCCCCATAGTAAACCGCTTTGATTATGCTCAGTGTAAGAAGCTGGACATGGAACAGGTCCTGGATCAGATACTGAGGATGCCTCCTGAGAGGAATCGCATCATCTACATGCGCCCTATGCACCAGGTAGATCATCTGTGATGTCTCTCTGTCCTCATGAACTCCATTCTGAACATGATTGTAGAGCTGGATCTGTTTGTAACAGGAAAGTCGGATTTCAAGTGCAGCTCAAAAAGCATTTAACCCACAGACCTCCATTCTGAAAAACAGGACATCTCAGACTGTGAAAGTCAATTCTCATCAGTCTTTAAACCTGAAGATTTTGAATTTGTAAAATATTCCCAGAGATGTCATCCCAATGAAATGTCCATGGTGGAGCCTCAGGAGCGTACTGTAATGAACATGTGCAGTGTGCAGAATACATAGATCCTAATAAAGGCTTAACAATCTTTGACACTAAATGTGACAAACATTTCTGTCAGAAGTTCAGTTGTTCAGACGAGCTTTTATTTGTTTCCACACAAATGGATCTCCTCTCTTTATATGATCTGAACTGATTTGATCAAACATGTTGTTCCAATGATCAGGCATGTTTAGTCTTTCAACACCAAAAACGAGCTAATGTTATCAGATGGATCACATTGTAATGTAGCACCAGAACATAGCTGTTCAGTGAAACAGTTCCACATGTGGCTCATAGTAAAAGGCTTTAAGTGAAAATAATTGATCGAGACTTAATTTTTGTTTTGGCAGCTGGACATTTGTTGGTCAATCAGTTTTATTCAGCAGAACATGTCCTGTTATGTATACATGTTCCAGACTGTTGACATTGTTCTTCTTCCAGCTCACTGATTGTTTCTCTGTCTCTGCCCTCACTGGACCAAACCATCTCATCATTTCTCTCTCCTCTCTTCAGATTGACTCAGTTGCATTGGAACAGCAGCTCTTCCAGGGGCCTTATCCCTATCACATTGCTATAGTGCATGAGTTCAGCAACCCTCCAAACATACGCAATAAGGTTCGCATTCGCAGCTGGATGGACACCATCGCAAACATCAGCCAGTGAGTATGAGCAACCTCCACATACAGAGCCAAAGTCTCTTCCACTCTCTTCTGTCACCATCTTAAGCCTGTGAGAGCTGAATTTCCTCCCATTTTCTGACATTACCATTACACCGGTGCATGCACATGAATACTTTGGACACCACAGACAAAGTCAAGCTGGAATTTTCAGTGATTACATTGCAAGGTCTTCTTCAGTGTAACTTGCTCATAAATCTTGTCACTATACATAGGGAAGCCATCTGTCCTCTGAATACTTTCAGTCACTAGTTTTTAGTGACTATGTTCAAGGTCACAACAGGTCATCTTATACAGTCAGATCAATTTGATAAAAAGATCACTCTGCAGTAAAATGACATCTATGAGCTGAGCTTATTTGAATTCACAATAGAATCAGCATTTTAGTCCGGCCCAAATTCTGCCATTCAGTACTGTTTCAGTATTTGTGTACAAATCCATTGCAGCCATTTGTTTTAGCATATGTAAACACAGCAATCACTCTGATGCAGTCTAAAAAACTGAGCTCTGACTGATTTTCAGTAAGATTTCATTAGCTGAACTACAAACAAACCATCTGATAAAGAAGTGTGTTCAGGAAATGATCTTTGTAATCAGTCTGCTGAGTCAGTATGGACAGGAACCATCCAGATAAAAAAAATTCTCATGGTCCAGAACAAATGATGTGAACTGATCAATGTGTTTCTTCTTTCTGTCTCTCAGAGAGTTAATTAAGTATGAGTTCTTCCCAGAGGCCACAAGGACAGAAGATGATGTGAAGAAGTATCCCAAATACCCCTGGGGCCGGGATATCTATACACTAGAGGGTAAGAATGTCACACTACATGCTTCTGCTTTACCACCGAAGGTGCATGCACGTACACATCAACTGAACATATCTCTGATTTGTAGATGGTGCACTAGAATAATTGTTGTGCGCACGCTTATTTTAAAGTGTGTGTGTGACAGCTGTCAGGCTGGAGAAGTGGAGTGTTTTTGAAAGTGAACCATCTTGTGTTGCTGTTGTTGAACAGGAGTGGTGGATGGAGCTCCTTACAGTATGATAACAGACTTCCCCTGGTTGAGGACTCTGAGAGCAGCTGATCCCAACAGCTATGCCCGCTATGACTTTGAGGACGATGAAAGCAGTGAGTGCAGTCAATCCATCTATCTGTCCTCTGAGCAGTCACTCCGCTCTGTGCTTATTTCTTAGTATTTACAGTTATTACATGCTCCCTGTAACAGGAATTTACATATCTATCAGCACATGAAACGTTTTCCTCTGTTGTGTTGCATGTTAGCCACCATCTATGCCCCACGGCGTAAAGGCCAGCTGTCAGCTGACATCTGCATGGAGACCATCGGGGAGGAGATCTCTGAGCGACGACAGAGCAAAAGAGGAGTGTTTCAGAGAGTGGTGGTCCTCTTCCTCCATCACTGTGATACACCAGGAGAACCTGTGGATGATCACTACATCTAGATACCACAAAAGCAGACAGCAGTCCAGCTTTAGAAAAGGCACAGACGTGTGTAATCTGTATGCTGTGGAAGCTGCAGGTCAGAGCTGTGTCCATACACAGTGACGTACACGTGATCTTTTAGAAGCTTAACACGCTTAATAACGAAGGAGTAAGTGTAGTATAAGTTGACTGTGGTATGGAGGAACACTTCCTAAGATGAATGATCAACGGAAGTGGCCAAAGGATGTCTTCCAAAGAATGTACACATTTGTGATTTGGTTCATTTGGACCAGACTGAAGGCTTTGTCACTTCATCTATTTCAGTTTCTTAAGGCCTGTGTGAAAGACCAAACACTGAAATCTAATATATTTGTGTGTGTGTGGCTTTCAACACGAGGCAGTCAGGAAAAAAGGTGTGTCTGTTGTCCTGTTCCAGAGAAAGGTGGGGCTCTTTCTGCTGTCCTCAGGTGTCTGCACAGTGATTCAGCTGCTTTTCTTGTTGAACATGCTCACACCGAGAATACATGTAGAGCACCATCTCTGTTCTGTTGATTGGTTTTTCATTATTCCACAAAATCGGATTTTTAAGTTTCCCTTTTCTTTTCTTTTTTTAACAGAATGAAATTTCAGTTCATCTTTGCTTAGGTTTATCTGTTCAGATTTTTCCCAATGATCAAACGTGATTATGATTGGATGGTTCAGCCCTGGTCACACATGATGAACATCTGAAGCAGCTGCTCTGTGCGCTCCATCATTATCCTCATCTGTGATATTGTTTACAGGTAACCAGTCACAGCCATGATGATTCATAGTAAATGTATGATGTTGATACTTGACATCTAAACGTCCTGCTTGGTCATGCTGATGAGTTATTTCTTTATTTCTCCTCATGTCACAGAGACATTTGTCAAAGTGGACAAATTAGAACAGTAAACAGACACTTGAGTCTGACTGACTGTTCAGACCGCCGCTCAAATTTCTCTTCTTCAAGTCTGTGTGATGTCATCGTGGATAGAAGTCAGATTGAAGATAGTGAAATTGTAAATGTTTTGACAGATGGATGCTGTTCTTTTTTTTATTTTTATTTTTTTATTTGCAGGTTACAAAATGTTGTGGATGCCTTTTCCTCTAGCTTCTTAAAGGAGTCAGAGCATTTGTTGGCTGATTAAAGGTCATGTATGTGACAGGTGTGTGCTGTAGGACTGCAGAGCACAGACACCGACTGTTCCATGGTTTAGGCTGGATTTCTGTTGAGAACAATAAACAACATCAATGGTGAATGTTGAAAAAACTGCAGATTGAGTGGATTGAATGAGTCCACCCTTGTGTTTGTGTATTGACAGCTGTCATGGATGACGAGGCGCTTCCATGGTGTTTATATGTTTATAAAGACAGAAGACTTATTTCACATACTGAAAAATAAAAGAGAAAAGAATTCTTGTCTGTTTTTTCTACCATTGAATGTGGAAGTGACCGGGGGAAAATTACTAATATTCGCACTTTACGATGGTGGAACTTTTACAATGGTAAAACTTATCCAGGTTGTAAGTAGAGTTTCAAAATCCAAAAAACAAGAAACTGGAGCAAAAGACAACAAAATCATCAGCAGTTTATTGAAGACCACAGGCCAAAATAACCAAAAACAGATCTAAAAGTGTCAAAAATGTAGTACTCACTAGCCCAACCATTCTTTTTTTTAATCATTTCAAAAATTATTTTACACATGCTTAATGTGAGTTTTTCCAGAAGGTTGGTAAGAACATTGCCATCCATGGTCTGGAACTAATGTCCATTTTTGTAAACATCCATCACCAAACATTCTCAGTGGGATTTAGATCAGGGGGACACACAGAATGGTCAGAGGCTAAGAGCCCAACGCTAACCCTGGAAGAAGTCCATTGTCAGGTGAGCCACAGACAAGGGTTCTCAGTCAAGAGGGATCCCTGCTGCAACATCTCCAGAGCCAGCCGCATTTTGACGCCCCTGCACAAACTGAAGCTCTGTTTTTACACTGAAGGAAAAAGCACCCCAGATCATGATGGAGCCTCCTCCACTGTGCCACGTAGAAAACATCTCCAGTGGAATCTCCTTGTCATGCCAGTAAGATTGAAAGCCATCAGGACCATCCAGATAATTTTTTTCTCGTTAGAGAATAACCTTTCTTCCACCTTCTAATGTCCCATTTTTGGTGCTTCCTTGCTATGTGCAAATAGGCAAGTTTGTGGCGTGGGGGGAGATGTGGCCTTTAAAGACATTTTTGTTCTTTAAGGCCTTCTGTTGCAGATGCTGTCTTATGGTGATTGGGCCATTGGGTACAGTCAAGAAGTACATTACAGAATACTAGTTTTAACTAAATTAGTTAAACTAAGTTCTGCTCTCCTCTGGACTATCAATAAGTTGCTAACATTAGTTGGTTTATTTAGTTTCATCAAAAGTTCAAGAAGGAAAATAATTCAAACTTCATCAAGTGTTTGATATTCTCCAATCATTTCACTGATAGATCATTTTCTCTGAGCTGCTTGTTTAGCTGTTTGCTGTCTGAATGTCTTTGCTGGGTGAAATGTTATCAAGTGTTGTGAGGTGAATGTTGAACTGCTGCAATGAAATGTTTAAACATGTTATGAGTGTTCTGTTCATGATTAAGTTCCACAGAAAGCAGATCCGAGCAGCAGGGCTGTAGAGACAGAGCAGATCTACCTGTACACACTGTTCTAATTCTGGCTTCACTAATCTCTTTTCTTCCTGCTTTGACAAGTTGGAGTATAGCGAGATGGAGTAACACTCTGTGTCACACATACACACATACAGCACATGAGGGAATCAGACTCCCCTGCTGCTGTCGCTGAATGTAAACAGAGTGAAACTGTCCACAGCCTTCTGTCAACCTGCACAACCTCCTGCTGTTCCACTGGACTTCCTGTGACACTAAACAGCTTCTGTTAGACCTTCACACTGTTTCAGCACAACATGAGCTCTCATCTGATCTTTAGAATGCATTAGTAACAGGATCATGTTAAGATCTCTATTAATGTTATAAGATAATTAAAGAAAAGAAAGAAATGTCTGCAGGAGGAAAGTCTAATGTTGGACAATATGGTCTGAATGATCACAGAACATTGTATGATCAAGCAACAACCACCTTGTTTGTGAAAAGCAGCCAACATGGAAATGCTGAAAACTGCAGTTCCTCAAACGTCCACTTGAGTCTGGCTCCAGAAGTGAGTCAGTCTCCATAAGTCCCCATGTCCAAATGTCCAACTTCACAGCAGAAATAAACATGTTTACAGCCTGGTACAAAAACAGTTTTGGTCTCTGTAGCTAATTTCCCCGTTCATGACAACTGTACTGCGGGTGAGTTTATATACAACTCACCTGTTCACATTATATTAAGGCTTAAAGTTATGCTGATTTAACAGCGTGGCAGTTACAGGTGGCTTCTCTGATGCCCTTTTAAAATCCTAACATTAATACCCTTTCGCACATAAATGTGCACATAAAAACATCAAGCTAAAAAATCTTTTTTTTGACCAGCATCAGTCCTAATCAGACATATAAAATATTAATGTTTTCTTCCTCTTCTTCTTCTTAATTATTAATATTATTATTATTATTATCATCATTATTATTATTATTATTAAATTGCCATGTTTTTGTCATAATGCACCTCCATATTTTGGTCTAAAAAACACAAAAATGATTTATTTTCCATACACTTCATGCAAACTGGATTATATATGGTTTGTTTATTGCATCTTGGTGTATGTGAAAGATTGGCAGCAATATTTATTTATATGCATTATTTTTTTTCTTTGTAAATGGACTGTACTTATATAGCGCCTTTCTAGTCCTCCGACCACTCAAAGCACTCTACACTACATATCTCATTCACCCCATTCACACACTGATGGCCTTGGCTACCATGCAAGGTGCCAACTGCTCATCAGTTTGAGGACCTAGCCATTCATACACATTCACACACCGATGGCACAGCCTTCGGGAGCAATTTTGGGGTTCAGTGTCTTGCCCAAGGACACTTCGACATGCAGACCGGAGGAGCCGGGGATCGAGCCGCCGGTCATCTGATTGGTGGACGACCCGTTCTGCCTCTGAGCCACAGCCGCCCAGTAGTGTTGTCATATTACATAAAATCTTCACTAATCTACATTTAAAAACCCCAGGCCTCAAATGAAGTGGAGAAATGAGGATTCACATGTTTTATACTTTGTATTTGAGCAGGATCAAAATAACAACAGGTCCATTTTAGTCCACATTGTTTACAATAGGCCAAAAATGTAAAAAAAAAAAAAAACATGAACAATGTGCATGAAAAAAATAATATAATAATATGCTAGAATGTAAAAGCCATATACACAAAAATGTGCAAAGGGGCATCAAAGGGTTACATACCCAGGTGTCATTCAGAACACCTCTGTTCGACCCAGACTCCACCTCTACCTCTAGGCAGTGTGTACCTGCTCCAAAAACAGAATCTTTTATATTCTGAGGCTGGAACTCTCAAACAGAGATATCATGTACACCAAAATTCTGGTAGGGAGTAATCATAGTGGGGGCCATGGTGGTCCTTCCCTTGTAAATGACGATGCAGTTTGACAGAACATGATTTTGGATATATACTAATATACTGTTTATGTATTTAAAGATTTGGTTATTGAAAATGAATGTGCTTATTAACGCAGTTTAAGCTAATAAATTCAGTCACCATGATAATGATGATCAAACACAATGTGTCAGAAACAAAGAAACATTTTCTCTGTGAGATCTTTGTCCATGTGCTATAAGAGCAAACACCAGGCCTGGAGCCACCATGTAGGGTTGCCAGCCGTCCCTTGAAAAACGGAATTGTCCCGTATTTAGAAACAAAAGCACCCGTCCCGTATTGAGCTGAAAAGGGACGCACTTTGTCCCGTATAAAATAGTCAGTAAATGCCAATGGAAAAAGAATAACAGGGCGCTTTATATGAAAGTTTACGGTAAACTTGTTCCCGGGCCCTGTCCTGCTCTGACAGCACATTCACAGTACAGCATGCGCGCAGCCCATTGGTCCAGGTACTGCTGCTCGTGGAGCAGAGAGCGGAAGACAACAAAGCAACATGCATGGTGACAGTGACACTGCTGCACGGACGGGACACCCTCGAGCAGCAATGCGACTTGTACGGTTCCGAGAAAAAGCAGAAAGGGATACACACATACCAAGAGGAATGGGAAAAAGCAAACACCTGGGTGGAAACATCAATAAGCGCACTGCTTCCGTAGCCCATGGTGGACTGACTGAGCTGAAACAACAGCTTCCGGTGTGGACACATGCGAAGCACAAGGGACAACAAAACCAGGGGAACCCGAGACCAACCTGTTGTCCACCATATATATATATATACATATATATATATATATTTATATATTTATATATATATATATATATATATATATATATATATATATATATATATATATATATATATATATATATATAAGATTTTTTCCCATTTATTTACCACCATAAATGACAACTTTTCATGTCTTCTGGTAGGCTGAACATCTCCATGGATGATCTGTATTTCTGGAGCGCCTCACTCAGGAGAAGGAAAGGAAAGGAGCAGCAGAGAGGTGGATGGAGGTTCTTCAGGCAGCTGACCTTCCCAACATCCAAGCTGCTGTATGCTTTGTCTTCAGCATCCCATCTTCCACTGGGTTTGTGGAAAGGATTTCCTCTTTTATGAAGAACAAATGGACTGATGTGCCGAAACAAAGGTTCCACTGAATTAATTAAAGGCGAGCTTATTGTCAGCCTCAATTATGAACGGTCTTACTCAGAGTTTTACTCTGTAGCACTCAAAGACAAACAACTCCTCACTGCAGCAAGAGCTCAGAAGAAATGCACATATCTCCACAGAATGTGGCATTGAGCTGTTCAGTTCATATGTTGTTGTTTTTTCAGTTTTACTACAAGTGTAGCTTACAGTCATGGCCTTTGAGGCACAAATATGTTTACAAGTTTTCCGCAGACTTTTGTTATTGCACTATTACATTACTTGTATGTTCTATCTATTGTTTTATATTGATTTATACAATTTTATGTTAAGCAGGACAGGATTCTGTTAAAAAAAGATACTTAATTTATTCAGTTAATTTTGTTATTTTGTATTAATTGAATGAATTGCTGGATAATAATTAGTTTTATATGTGTTCATGTCACTCAAAAATATGCATCTAATTCAGTTCAGGTTCAAGTCAAATAGTTAAAAAATGGTTTCACTCACAAATGAAGAGGCTAAAAAAATTCACCATGCCAGGAAGGGTGAAGGCAATTAGGTTGGCCGGCCCTGCCAATGAGGTGTCCCTTATTTATTTTTCAGGGAGTTGGCAATCCTACCACCATAAAAACACACAGTATGTTTCATTGCTGGAAGTTGTCAGAAGCAGCACATAGAGATCCAGAGGATCCCAGTGAAGGGCCAAAAACGTGGCTCTCCCAACAGTCAGTCGGTGTGTGTGTTCACAGACGTTGTTGCTGTCTGCTCTCCCCATCCCTCATCTTGCATTTTAGAAATCCTTCAAAGGTTTTGGTCTTGTGCTTGCATGTAGCAGATGAACAGATGTTTATACATTTTGGTGGGTAGGACTCCTCTCCATATGAGGAAAAAGTCTGCAAACACACACTCTGATTTATATCAAATTTAGTCCTGATGTGGTCTCATTGTACATTTACTGAAAGGTAATTTTAAGTGTGTGTGTGGGTGTGTCCATGCTTGGTTGCCATCACTAATAGCCAGCCTTGTCAGCTGCTGTAAACAGTGAACCATCTCCAAACATTACCTTATTAAGACACAAGAGACAGAACAGACAGAGAGGAGAGTTTGAAGCTGGTTTATATCTGCCCCCCTTCTCTCTCTCACACATGCACACATTGTAGTTACAATACTTTAACAGGGAAAATATCAATATGAATAAAACCAACATTCAGAAATGTTGATTCTGTTTGACTGGTGAGTAATATTCTTACTAGTTACACACACACACACAGTTTAACCAGGAAAGTATATAATATATGAGGGCCCTCTTCTTTTAATTGTGCCAAGCGCAGCACTGATAGATCTCATAAGACTTATCCATCTTATACCTTGTATAACTTCCACACAGTTATCAGTTAAGGATGTGTGGCCTACGGTCAATCCAGGCAGTCAGGAATAGCCTCTGAAAAACAAGATAATCAAACAAAGGAGGCTAGCACCATGGTATAGCCAGCAGACTCGCAAATTAAAGCAAGAGGCACAAAAATCTGAACACAAATGACGTGCCACTAAACTGGAGGTATCTTGATTGGCGTCTTAAAACATACAGGAAGGCTCTCTGTGATGCCAGAACAGCCTATTACTCTTCATTAATAAAATAATAAAAGGAAAATAAGAACAACCTCAGGTTTCTCTTCAGCACTGTAGCCAGACTAACAGAGCCATTGAGCCATCTATTCCTTTAGGTCTGAGTAGTAATGACTTCATGAGCAATTCCATTCCCTTTCTGTCTAAGATACTTGAGAAAGCTGTAGCTAATCAGCTGTGTGACTTTCTCCATAACAATAATCTATTTGAGGATTTTCAGTCAGGATTTAGAATGCTTACAAATGACCTCCTAATGGCATCAGACAAAGGACTAATCTCTGTACTTGTCCTGTTAGATCTTAGTGCTGCATTTGACACCATTGACCATCAAATTCTTTTACAGAGACTGGAAGATCAAACTGGCATCAAAGGAACCGCCCTAAGCTGGTTTAAATCGTATTTTTTAGATCGATCTCAGTTTGTTCACATTAATGATGAATCCTCCATGCATACCAAAGTTTGTCATGGAGTCCCACAAGGTTTTGTACCTGGACCAATTGATCAAGCCACATGAAAGCAATCAGTTAGCTAAACTTCAAACATTCCTAACATAAAAAATTGGATGAGCTGCAACTTTCTCACCAGTCAATCAGAACTGAAGAAGCTTCTTGGATGAGAGGCGAAACGTCTTCACAGATCTACAAACGGTCAACAATTGCCCCAGACTTAACCTCTTTGAAGAAAGATGACCTGGATGACTGAGAACCTTCACAGATGGACACCCTCAGATTGGTTTGGGGGTATGATAACTAGGAAAGTGGCTGACTACAGGAACCACCTACAATTCAACCTAAGATGCACTAACAAACTAAGATAACCTTCCTAGTATAACACAGACTCCCCACCAGATCGTACCACTAGATCAGGGATTGCAGTTGAGTCTGCTGATGTGGTCCTGCTTAAAGACCACTACAAATATTCTTATTATTAACAGTATTACTACTATCAGTCATATCTCCACTAAAGTTATCATTATTATTATTTTTGCTCCTGTGCATTTCTCTCACTCGTTCTCATTTATCTATCTATCCTTCGCTCTCTAACTCAGTTGTGGCAGATGGCCACCCACCAATGAGTCAGGTTCTGCTCAAGGTTTTTGTGTTTTTTTATCTGTTTCTTGCCAACATCACCAAGTGCTTGCTCATGGTTGGAACTGTTGGTCTCTGTCAATAATACTATAATATGTACAGTCTAGACCTGCTCTGCATGAAAAGTGTCAGATAACGTCTGTGATGATCTGGCGCTATATAAATAAAATTGAATTGAATACACCAGTGAAAGCCCTCCGAAGCAAATGTACTTTGTGACTTTGGGCTATACAAATAAAATTAAATTGAATTGAATTGAATTGAATTGATTTAAAGGAGACATATTATGCTCATTTTAGATTCATAGATTCATACTTTCATTTTAGATAACTACTACTATAGGTTTACATGATTTATGGTTAAAAAAACAACAACAAAAATTCTCATACTGGCCACAGCTACAGAACTTCTTTCCATTCACTGTCTGAAGCACTTTGTTTCTAGGCTCCCCTACTGAAAAGCCTTGGGTACCCCAGGGCTAATCAGGCACCACCCATTGCGCTTCTGCATCACTTCCACAGGTGTTAGGGATTTCCTGGCAGTCAGGGAGTCAGTTTAATCCATTTTAGTTGTTTTTAGTTTTAGTTATCTCTTGATTGAGGCATGACAGAAATAACATCCTCCTCTGATGGGTCCAGAAACAACTAAGCTTCATCAGGTCATTCTGAAACACAGGACAGATTCAGTGTTAGTTGTAGGACAAATACTGTATCTTCAAGTATAAGTACAACTAACGACAGCTCGTTGTATCTCATTGTAGTCTCAATACATGAATCTACACAGCTGCACTTGAGGCTAAAGAGTCTGGCAGTGAGTCTCTGCGGTGGATCAGTCTGGCTTGTTGCAGGAAATGGTTAGAAGTAACACCAACTTCATTTCAAATGTGTAGTTATGGCAACAGATAGATAGATTACCTGTTGATCAGAATGGTCCTATTAGTCTCAGCTTGACCTCACACACACTGTCCAGTGAGCCACTACAGATTTCGTGTTGCACAACATTGCCAAGCCAATCATTCCTGCAGTCTGACTATTTCTTTTTCACATGGATCTTGCTATATGATTAGAGCAGGGGGATTCTTTGGAGTGAATTTACAGCAGCAAAGAACTATCTCCTTTATCATGGTACATGTGGTACAAATAACCCACACCATGACCTTGCATTTGTTGTTACTAAAATAGTCCAAGTGTTTTTGAATAGCCTCATTGGAGGATTACAGGGTTAACAGTGCACTGTCAGAGAGAGGTCTAGGAAAAATGTACTTATAGGGATGATGGAGCACACTGCCTCTCTCCTCTAAGACATTTATTGTAGCACTAATGTGTTCACATAAAAGTGTTAAAACAGACTATGACTGTTTGTGAAAGTTTGGATAATTTAAACATGTTGTAGGATGAGAGAGGGAGCTTTGGATAAAGTCTCCAACCCTAAACTCAGATAATGTCATCATGACATCATCAGGCTGAGTGGTACTGAGTGTGGTGATCATTAAATAAGTGGTTCAGTGTTCATGAATGTGTGATTACTGTATGAATTCAGTCTCACAGCCTGCGCCTCTGTTGGTGTGTGGTGGTGGACACGCAGCAGGGTGAACTTTTGTGCTGCAGGGCTTTCTCTTTAACTTCAGGACTGATTCCAATGGCACAGTCCCCCCTCTTCCTCTCTTCCTCTCTCTCTTCCTCTCTCCCTCTGTCTGTCTGTCTGTCTGTCTGTCTGTCTGTCTGTCTGTCTGTCTGTCTGTCTGTCTGTCTCTTTCCCTCCCTTTCTATCTGTCTTCCTCGCTCTCAGCAGCGTAATAAGTTCCACATGGTAATTCAGTTTGCTGTCTGGTCAGCTGCCTGATGCAGAAAAAGCCCAAATTTAGAAGAAATATGAAAATTGCCCCCCCTTAACACACACACACACACACACACACACACACACACACACACACACACATATATATACACACACACACACACACACACACACACACACACACACACACACACACACACACACACACACACACACACACACACACACACTCCTTATTTCCTTTTCTCTGTTCAATCTTTTTTCTTTTCTTTCCTATCTCCCCTCCTCTCTTTCTACTCACCCTCCCCTTCTCTCTTTACGTCTCTTTCGTTTCTCAGCTTCTGTCTTCTTTTACTTACACTTACACTCTTACCTCAGCCCTCTTTTTCCTTTCTCTCAAACTCTCTCTTCTCTGTTTATCCCTCTGTCTCTCCTCTCCCTCCACATCTTTCCCAGACAGACTCGACAGGTCACTAGTTAAGGTTCCTCAGTCATCGTTAGAGGGGGCATTCCCTTGTGTAAGGCCCGCCCCCCAGTGACCATACAAGGTAACAGTGGAATGCATGGTTTAGCTGTCCATCTGCTTCATAAGAGAGACACACAGAGAGCAGAGGGTGTACCACACTGATGAACTATACTATCAGTCTGAATGCAACTTCAGCTCACTGGTAAAATACTGAAGCTGTGAAAGTAGACCTGCTCCGGACAACGACATGACAGGCAGTGGACCTCATCAGTGCAGCAGTTATACCGCCTGCCAGCTGCAGATGACAGCTCCCAGCAGCACCTCAGCTGACCTACAGAGGACTTAATAAGGTATGATCATGTCTTTGACAATTCATTAGAAAGGTCTGCACAGCAAGAAATCATATGTTGATGTTTGAAGTTAAACGCAGATTTCACTGTCACTGCCATGCATTTCTGTTTTTCTTCATCGTCATGGATTACGTGTAAGATTTACTGATGTATTTTGCATTTGTGCATGAGAGTGATTCATCACTATTTCACTTTAATAAAGATGCCAGTATGTATGCTATTCTTGCAATTGCCAATGAACTGTGGCAGTACAATAAAATAAAGTTAAAGTCACTTTAAATCAAAGACCTCTGCAGGTTAGATTTGATACGCAACCTGCAATGTTACAGAGACATGACTGTGCACATCTGGATGCTAACCATCTTTTTAAAATACCACATCGGTATGTAGATCTGTGTGCTACACATCATATTTGAAAAATAAGCTTTAATTGGTCAGTTAATGACTCGTCTCATTGATCACACAGTCTGACAAAACGTATCTTACAGTCTGACAGAGACTAAATGAAACCTCTCTCATACGATAGAGCGTACCTGTAAATTTTATCATATCACACAGGGAGTAGGGGTCTTGAGATGGATCAGCCAACTCAAGCAAGTTTTACTTAAGCACAGTTCAAAAATGAGCCCATAGTGGACAAAACCAAAAGGATTCTGCACATTCCAAAATCTAAAACACTGTACTGGGCTCAGTGTATACTCTAGGTCACTTCACTCATTTATTCATTTGTTCGTAGCCCAGCACAGACTGAATTAAAGATTTATTTTTTGAAGGGGGGGGGGTCTGTCCTTAAATGGTCAAAACAGAGCAACATACTGATATGAAACCCTTCTGCAGTATGGCTGACATCACTCTCACATAACTTCTTTTCTCATGCACCAGGAACCAGTCATGGACCAGCATCCATGACTAGGGCCAAATCTGCAATGGGTGTTAAACTAAGAGGAATGTCGGGAGGTGCAGCAGAAACAGACAAGGTAAAAGGACTACACACACACACACACACTCACACACACACACACACACACACTCACACACACACACACACACACACAACACACGCACACACGCACACACGGGCATGCGCACACACGCATTATCTGTCCTGTAACCCTACCCTTACCCTAACCTAATCATAACTCGACACATTAAATCGTCGTAACAGTCAAATGGTCCCTGAAGTAGCTGGGGGCCACAAACACATTCCTATTATGATGGTTTCAAACTGAAATGGGTCCGGTCCTCACTAGTACCACGAGTCCAAACACACAGAGCATTTTTGTAGTTTGTTCTTGAACTTCTTGTGAAAACCTTTGAAAATGAGAAAATGTATGGAGGGAGGAGAAGAGGAAGTGCTCTATTTATTTACTGAGTGGTCAAAAGTCTTAAGGGCACTGGTTTGGAGGACTTTCACACAACCCCCTACACACACACACACACACACAAACCAGTCTCTCTTTGGGACCAAGAGACCATGATTCCCAGGGTCAATTTCACATGGGAGAAGGAGGGGGAAGGGGGCAGAGGAGTAGAGGCATATGGAAGGTGAGGGAAGTGGGAGGAAGGAAAAGAACACAGGAAAAGAGAGAGAGATAAACTACTCTGATACTCAGTATCATTTTAAATTCCTTCAGCAATAATGCTTCAGTTGGATTAGGGTTAGCCTCTTCATGGCTTACTCTTCAGCTGACGCCCTTTCTGTGCTTTCATTTCAGTTTCAACTGACAATTTCAGGTTCTAAGAAAACAAGTAGTGCCTCCATATATTTAATCTTTGTGTCAAAATCAGCTTGTAGATAGTTAAAGGTTTTTTTGAGTCACTGTTATCAGTCACATAGTGTGAAGGTAAAATACCTACCTGACCTCAGTCATCAGTCAGCCAATGCAGGACCAGTTACAGGAAGCAGTATTCCAGCCTGTCTTTTTACTGAACTCTTTCATTTTTATTTTTATTTGGACTGGATTTCTACATCTCTAAAAGTATCAAAAGGCAAAGGCGACTTGATGAAATCAGTGTCCGCTTTTGGTTTGGATAAATCAATGTATACAGTATGTATTGTCATGCACTGTATGTATGTATTGTCTGGCTGTTAGAGTGTCTTTGGACCTCAAGGGTCCAGGCAGCACCCTGTGTAGTAGCTCCCTGCCATTGTGTGAATGGGTGAAGGAGTGGTAAAACCTTGTAAAGAGCTTTGGAACCATTTAGTGACAGCAGGTCCAACAACCTCTTGGCTCCTTCCAGCACCATTAGCCCATTCTAAAAACCTCTGTGAGTGGTTCAAACCTTTTGTCTTGTGACCCCATACATACTTTACATAGATTTCTTATTAGCTTCATTGACTTCTTATTTAACTTCTGATTTTACTCTAAGACTCCTCCAGAACCCCAGCCTGCAGGCTGGAATTAATGCTCTACATTACAACTAAGGCTCTCTCTTAAACCATTTAGGCCCATTCAGTCACTACTGGCCTCCAGTCTATCACCAACTGCTGGTAGAGCATTACCATTTTTGGTAATTGATTTTAAGATCCACTTACACGGTGACTTTTCTGTTTCTGTTTAGATCTTAGACACAATGTTTAGTTCTTCAATCACTGGAGTACTGCAGAGGCATTTAGTGTGACACAGAATGAGTAAAATGGAGAGAAGGCTTCCTGTGTGTGATTTACAGAGCAAAGGGGAGAGAGACTAGAACCATATTAGGCAATGTTTGGCTCAACAGGAGAGATGGCTCTCACAGCCTGTCTAAACACACACACACACACACACACACACGCACGCTCGTATAGGCACATTCCCTCTCAGTGTTGCTAGTTAGACTGTGAAGTTAGTCTGCACAAAGTGTTGAAATGCTTGGCTTTTTAGTTCATGTAAATTTTTTAAATCTTTAAAAAAGGAGAAATGATAAAGTGATTTGATGTTTTGTATCATATTGAGTCAGGATGAATACAGCGGTTGTGCTGACTCCATCGTCTCCTGTGCTGTAGATTCATTCTTATTGTTGGCTGCGTTGTTGTGATCTACTGTTGTACTTTAGGTGATCATATTATGTCCAGCTCAGACTATTTATTGTTGGGATTAATATATTTCAAACTTCCTCAATCCAGAGCAATGCAGCGACATATGTGTGCGTGTTTCTTTATACCACCACTAGGAGCTGCCAAAGTCAAATTTTGATATTAAATGTCAAAATGGAACAAATAAACAGCAAATGTTAAAATTGTGATAAGAACTATCAGACTAGTACGACCACTTGACTAGAACACACTCAGTTGCTGTAAAATGTGTTTGGTTTCAATTCTACACAGTCCCACTACCACATATTCATATTTCTGTTGAACCTGAGGTAACTTTACATTTACAGTGTTGTCATTTTTCTATTATCTTCACTGAAGAAAGGAAAACATTTTGGCAGCTTACCACATGACATGATCATCCCTGGTTTGTTCTCAGCTCTGTGGACCCTGAATAAAATGTCTCTAGGGATGTGTGAAATGTGTTGTGTGAAAGTTTGAAATCCAGAAATCTGAATTAAGAATGTTCCATAGTAAAAAATAAAAAAAAAGAAAGCTAGCAGTTAGACTATAGTCTACACTTGATATGAATATATTTGAAATGATCATGTTTTAGAACTCCAGATCTGTCTTTGGTTAGCTTTTTGGCTCAGTTGTAGATTTGAATGTTGTAATTGTAATTGTTATTATACTAAGAGAGTGACCCAGGCTTTTAATTTGACAAACACAGTACCAGTCAAAGGTTTGGGCACACTTCTCATTTAACGCATTCCTGTCATAATATGAATTGCTACAGTAGTTGAATAGAGATGATGAAGCTAAATAAGTGTACGAAGCTGTCACCAAAGCAAAAAAATCTAAAATATAAAGCATATTTCTTTTCTGTTCTTTCACAGTTCTGATGTTTGTTAATCTACAATGTAGAAAATACTAAAAAATAAGAAATTAACTGGTACTGGTATTGACTGGTACTGTAAATAAAAGAATGCCAAAAGCCTCAGTCTGTGAAAGGTGACACACTAAAGAGAGAACCAAGTGATTTCATCAGAATCTGTCTGATAGCATAGATTTCTAGATTTCCATTTGGAGTGAAGAACATACCATAGCTCATTATTTTAACATTTTTAATCTAATGGAGTGGAAGTGGAACATAGGACATTGTATATATTGTATATATATATATCTTTTTATTTATTTATTATTATTTTTTCTTTTCATATTTTATTTTATATATATATGTTTACATCTTCACATCTTCACATTCACTTCACATTTGTATTTTATATTTCATGTTTAGTGCTGTTTGGACAGAGAGAAACGTAATTTCAATTCTCTGTATGTCTCGTACATATTGCAGTATTGACAATAAAGCCGTCTTGGACTTGAACTTGAACAACATGACAGAACTTATCTAATGATTTCAGAAAATATACTTTTTACTTTTTTTCTGAGAATGAGATGAGAGGATTATTCTGATAGCATGAGATGGACAAGTGCTGGACTTCTGGATAAGTTTTAGACATGTTTGTAGGACTCCAAACACCAGTCCTGACTCCAGCTTAGTCCCTAGCACACAGGCAAGATATAAATTATGTTCATCTTCTCATCACACACACAATAAGCATATTTCCCAACATGTTGAACTATTTATAAGAATATAAATTGGACCCTGGTTAAATTTTCATCCTGTCTCAATCCACCCGTGTCAAACACGATGATGCTTTTAACACAAAGCTAATACAGCTGATTAGAATGAATATTAACAAGTCAGACAACATCATTTCATTCAATGTTGATGATTGTAATGATGAAGAAATTGGAGTGCTGTCTGTGGTGTGAAACTCGGGACAGGATGCAGGCTTGAAACTTGATGTCATGTAGCATACACATAGACACAGTCAGGCTGGGAGAGGGCACGTTTGTTTGTTGGTTTATTTTAGTGAGGGCAACACTTTTTGAGGACAGACCAGTGGGAATTCGGCCATGAGAAAGAGAGAGAGCAGGTCTTTCTTCTTAATATGGACTTGTTGAGCCCAGAGCAGAGGGAGAAGGTCTGAGTGAGATAAAGGCCTCTCTCCCTCTGCTGCCTTTTAAGTGAATCTTTCCCCACTGTGACTAGAAAAGGGAATGTATGCAGCCAGCTGGAAGGAGGAGGAGGTGGTGGGGTGGGGGGATGGTGTTTATCCAAAGCAGTAATCCCATTTTCCATGATCCCCAAAATAAAAGGCTGGCTCAAGCCTTATATGGGCAGACTGGGAGTTTCCAGCCAAGCAGAGTCAGAGCATTCCTGGAAAACACCCGGCTTCTCTTTCTCTCCATCTGTCTCCTCTCTCTCTCTCTCTCTCTTCTTGATATATCATGAACTCAGTTATATATGGTATGGTATATAAGGTGACATCTAGATGACATTAAACGCCCATGAGAGCATTGTAATCATAGATAATCTTAGTTTATTTTAAAATGTTCACTCTGTCCTTTTATCAGGTGTTGCTGTTGAGATCATGAAGATCAAAGATGGAGATCCAACAGTCTGCAACCGTGGTAAGAGAACAACTTCAAGCTGTGCAGAGCGTTGCCGCTTTTGAACTTATGCTTATGCTAAGTTTCAGAATAAAAGAGTGTTTAAGACATCTGTACATTTGACATAAATCTTCCAGAATAACATTTCATCTACTGAGCTCACAGGAAGCTATCACCACCACTGCCTCAACTCTACAGTCTAGAGCTTTAGCCTTACATTCATTCTGGGTGATGAAATAAAGAAATAAACTTCTCCAAATTAGCTGACATACTGTGTCCATAAGTTCTTTACTCATTTTTAAAAAATGTACAATTCAAAGGAAATTGGAGGTAAAGTATTTTCTAATTGTTGGTACATAAGTGGCACACCATGTGTGACACACACACACACACACACACACACACACACACACACACACACACACACAGTGACACATTCATCCATCACAGATCAGTATCTCTTGTTTTTGAACCTGTCTAGTGCTGTAGTGTTTGGTAGTGTATCGGAGTATGCCTCAGCTAGGGTTAGAACCAGGAACCTTCCTGAACCCTGCGTCATACAGATGAATCAAAAAGGTCCAGTCTCACACATATTGATAACCTCTGACATTATTACACTAAGCCCTTTGGAATGTTACATATACACATAGCTGGCTTTCAGAGTCTGAATTTAGGCAAGGAAGTAGGCAAAGTATTCTAGGTAATATTTTGAAACCTTCATGGTTTAAAGAAATGTTAAATGGTAATTGTTCACTGCACTACAACATAGGATGTGGAACACTAGCCTCCTGTGCCACATCATCATTTGCCACCTCAACTTCTACACCTTTTACCCTTCCTCACCACAATAATCACATGAACCATCTCTGGATGTCAGAGTTACTCAAGCAGGGTAACCAGGAACACAAGAAACAGGACCCAAATGCACACTGATGCCGAACTGCTTCAATACAAAGATGTAATTATCAAATGAAGGATATAAAAGCACACTGAAGGCATACTGTGAACAAAGAGGCAAGCAAGAGTCAAAACCAGGAAAGCAGTCCAACATAGACAAACAAATCCAAAGTCCATGAACAGCATGAACAGGCAAAGTCCACAAAAAACATTAAGTAAAAGTTTATTGTGTGTCTGCAAACTACAGTATTTATATCAGGCTAGTAAAAAATATTTAGACTCATTTCCAACTATAAAAGAAAAAAAAGTATTAGGCTGCACTGTGGAGACTCAACTGTTTTAGGGTTTTGTTTTTGCCAAAGAAACATCAGTGTGTGTGTGTGTGCGTGTGTGCATACAGTCACAAACGTCTGCTTATACAATGCCTCTATTTCGTGTTGTGTTTCAGATATCAGAGAGAGCATATAATTGGCATGTAATGGAGAAGTGAGTATCACACACACACACACACACACACACACACACACACACACACACACACACACACACACATAGTACTATTTAGTACACACTATAAAGTGTGTGGATTTGCTAATGCAACATTAATAGCTTTCACACACACACACACACAAATGTGTGTGTGTGGAATGTAAGAGGGAGCAGCAGCAACAGGAAGTTGGTATTATAGAGATCTACAGGGTTTTAAGTAATTTCCTGTTTATACTTCCCCAGCTAGAATGTTTGTGTGCTCTCTCTCTCTCTCTCTCTCTCTCTCTCTCTCTCTCTCTCTCTCTCTCTCTCTCTCTCTCTCTCTCTCTCTCTCACTCACACACACACACACACACGCACGCACGCACACTTACGCCCACGCCCACGCACACGCACACACACGAACACACACACTGTCATCATATCTGAACATGGTGTCTAAACCGACTCCAGTCCACTTCCCGGTCCTATTCCTGTGGCCCATGGTGCAGTGCTGCATCTCTGGTCAGTTGGTAGTCTGAGATGAAGCACTGTAGCTCGGGACAGAGGACAGACATTCCAGTCTGCTCTGCTCACATCCAATCCAGAGCCACTGAGGACTCTAAAGTGTCTGTGAATGGTTGTCTGTCTCTGTCTGCCAGGATGTACACCGTCTGTCAGGTCCAGCCCCCCTGCAACTCTCCTGAAGATAAATGGAAATAGATAATGGATTGATAGGAGAATATTATTCTTCATTTATTTGTACAAAAAAATGACTTTAAAGTCTTCATTTAATATTTCAGATGAATGTAGTTCACCATAGCACACATCAGATCATATGCCGAATTCCACGATTAAGGTGTTTCAACAGCAGAAGATGGAAAGAAGAATAGAGGTGTGACTGTTTCTATATCTGATGTGATGAATAACGGATCAGATCAGAAGAGGAGGAGCTTACTGACCTCATTTTTTTCTTTTCCTCTCTCCTAGGGTCCAGTTTTCCCAGGAATCCCTTGACCTATCAGAAAGGGGGATTCCTGGAAATACTGTTCTTGGGGGCGGGGTTTATCAGCAATTCCAAGTTTATATTGAATGCGTTTTGATAGAATTTATTGTTTAGTCACGTTTAGACATGTGTCCTGCTTCTGTGCTACAATACGAAGATTGTAGTGATGTGTGATTACTGCTCATAAATAAACATTTAAAGAAATCATCAAATCAATTATTTTTCACTTTTAATCACTGATATTAGTTAAAGTTATCTCTATACAGAGAGAGAACTTGCTGTTGTGCAGCCTTCCTGGTCATTGTGTTGAAAAGGCATTTCCTTTCCTTTCTTGTATTTTTGCAATAATGACAGTAATAATATGTGTGGTGGACGTCATGCAGGACCACAGCAGCAGCCACGATCCACGAAAACCTGCTGGAAGACAGAGACAGAAACTCCAGGGAAGAAGTTTAAAAATGAAAGGAATAAAAAAGGCTAATGTAAAATACTGCATTTCTGCAAATATATATAACACTGTATGAACTGAGCAGCCCAATGGGCCCAGCAATAATTAAGGAGGTATGAGGTCAGAAAAACATGATTTGTGTAAATGTGTTCACACATTATTGGCTGTATACTGCATCTTTGCATATTACTGACTGTTCTACATTTTGGTTATTCGTGTCGGAGATGAACTGAGAGTCATGAAAAACACTCTCAGAGTTTGAACAAACACAAAGGTATCATGATATTTAGAGAAAGATAGAGACAGTGTGAGTCAGCAGAAATATCTGAACAAAAAATACAGTCATATTTTATTTTATTTAGAATCAACAGAGTAAACAGTAAATTGTGTACACTGTAATTATAGGTAATAATTGTCATTCACATCCCAGCTGGGTTACAGGTTTATTTATTTTATTTTATTTGTACAGAGACGTGATCATACTAAAATAGTATTAATGCATGTGAAATGCCACCATTGGATAATTGGAGAGGTTTGGACGCAGGAGCTCCTCCTGATGACATGAAATCACAAAGTTATGACATGTGACCAAAAGGTGGCCCCATTGTCATAGAAACACAGGAAGACACTGGCCTAGCTCCTTAAGATACTCATGATCACACACATAGGATGTCTGTTTATAAGATGTTCTCAGATCTAAACCTGTTGATAGTGGCTCATGTTTCCATATATAAGTTCACTTGTGTTTTCTCCATCTATTAGCAATAGACACATAGGTATGAGACAGAGTCCAGCAGTGTTTCTGTAGGACTCATGTCTCATTCCTCTTCTGGTATATATACGAAGACAGGTGTAGCTGTCACACCTCTCTATGGACTTGTTTTACTCATGTATGTCCGTGGATTAAATCGTGAAGAATGCGCTCTGCTGAAATTTTCATCTTCAAAACGTTTTAGAAGAATTTATGAATATATTGTTTCTCACAACCAGGTGAAACACTGATCTGAAGGCAGTGTGAGTGAGTGAGTGAGTTTAACTACACCAACATAATGACAGAGCTCATTACACAAAATGTGCAGAAACAAGATGAGGCAGGCTGATGGGAGTTTGGCAGCATTGCTCCACCAACACACAGGTACAGTCTGTCCTGTCAGAGCAAGCAGAGCAGCACAAAACACGCAGAGGTTCTGCACTATGAATAAAAGCCCTGAAAAGTAACAGGCTGAACTCAGAACAATACTGCATGTGCAGTATTAGTGCCATTCAAGTCATCGAGACCAACTACTTTCTGCAAAGAATACAAGAGCTGCTCCACATCACCTGATGAAAGAAACTTTGATAACATGTTCTATAAATACCACATCTATAGTGCATTATATGTTTTAAAAAAAATATTTCATCAATTTATCAATGGAATATTGTTGGATGGTTGGAATCAGTTCAGTCAGTGCAAAGAAAGTTCACAGGAGGCCAGGATGTCTTATGCTGGAAGGCTTGATCAAGAAAAACTGAGGATTTCTGTCATGACATGATGCCGCCTCAGTTCTGAACAAGCTGTCCTTTCTGATTTGTCTATATGCCCTCAGGACACTGACACTACTACTCTATGTACAGAAATGGTTATTAGTGTACAGACATTATCTGACTCTGTAGATGCTTCTGCAATATGTACATCTCTGGTGCGGCTATGGAGTGAGGCAGCCCTATCCTCTGACCTTGGTTACCATAGTAATGATCAGAATGGCGCTCTTTCCTAAACACAAACATACAGCTGCTCTGTATCGCAAGGAGAGAAGTCAGTGTCTCCATAACAATCTAAGATTTAACACGTCACTACAGTGACTTGCTTGATCCTGTGTAACACCATGTGTGACATGCTAGAACAGAAAGTTTCCTCAGATATAGTAGAGTGCCATTTAAAAGTTTGGACATACCTTCTCATTCAATGGTTAGCATAAGGCTGAAATTTATCGACTCCCTATGTCTCGCCCCAACCAGGGTGACCAGCGAGAAACTAAGAGGTTGTGATTGATGACTAACTAACCCTCTCTAATTATGTCGCCTCAGTTGCCTGGTCTTGTCGCTTTAATGATCGAGAACGCCACTGTTTTTAACCAAAAGGGGGTGGCCAAACGTGAATGTTACCCTGCTGCTCATTGAGCTCCACTGGCTACCTGTATCATTAAATTTAAATCGCTAATGCTGAGTACAAAGTAGTCTCTGGTTCTGCACCTACCTATCCTACCCATAAGTTACCTCACGACCACTGCACTCCTTCACTGGACGATGCCTGGCTCTCCCACCTGTTCACTCAAGGCAATCCGCACTAACTAATCCGAACGCACTACTATCAGAGGTGTCCCTCGAATAAGTACTAAAGTTGTCACACTACATCATGCCCACTTTGGTGGCATGCCTTTGGTGTGTTTGGGAACCCAGAAGTGTACCAATGGAAGGAGGGCATGCTGCTGGTCGGGCTCAGTGGAGTAGACCCCAGATGGTATTCTCATCATGGGCCACAAAACACATGTGAAGGCAGACCAAGACCATGATGGTAAGTAGACTGTACTTATGTAACTCACACACTTTTTAGAGATCAAGAGTGTGTGATTTTAATATTTTTAGAATTTTCTCTCTAAATAGAACCCAGATTGAGCAAGTTGCAAATGATAAATATCTGGGAATTTGGTTGGACAATAAGCTTTCTTTTAAAACACATGTGACTGACCTCGCAAAGAAGGTAAAAAATTAAGCAGGGTGCCTTATATAGAATCAGGTCTTGCCTTTCTTTTAAGAGCAGAAAGTCCATTGTTGAAACAACCATTTTATCAATTTTAGATTATGGAGATATCATTTACATGCATGCATCTCCATCCACTCTGAAAGCTCTTGACACAGTTTACCATAGTGCTATACGTTTTATTACTGGTGACCTTTTTAGAACACATCACTGTAAACTATATGAGAGTGTAGGGTGGTCCTCTCTCCATGAGAGGAGGGAGAGACATTGCCTCCTTTTCATTTACAAAGCACTACAAGGCAAATTACCATCATACCTCACTTCTCTTTTACATTTTAGACACTGCACATATAGCACAAGGTCACAAGGTTTTATGACACTAGAAACACCCCACAAAAGATCAGAGGCTGGCAAATTAGCTTTTCAGTTTTATGCACCCACTAAATTGAACAATCTGCAAGAGACACTGAAATTAGACAAACTTGTGTCCGTAAACCATTTTAAAGTTTTAATACATGGTATGGGAAATATACAGTGTTCTTGCTTTAACTGATTTAGTTCTAACTGATCTTGCTTTAAACTGTTTTAACTGTTTTTTTGATCTTGTTTTAACTGGTTTTACTGGTTTTAACTTGATCTTGTTTTAACTGTTAACTGTCAACCGTTTGGGCTATTTATTGTATATTGTTTGTGTTTGTTGTGATCAGGGCATTGCTGTAAAAGAGCAATTTGCTCAGTCAAGGTTTCCCTGAATAAAGAACGGAAATAAATAAACTCTTTTCTAGTCCTCTAACCACTAAAAACGCTTTTACACTACATATCTCATTCACCCAGTCACACACATTCATACACTGATGGCATTAGCTGCCATGCAAAGTGCCAACTGTCATCAGTTTTAGAAGCATTCATGCAAATCTTTCAGTATCTTGTCCAAGGAGACTGGACGAGCAGGGGATCAAACAGCGGACTAATGGGCAACCCGTTCTACCTGCTCTACGCTATGATACCAAGCTTCTGACCAATGTAAGCAGGTCAAGCTGCGACTTAACCTAAAAATTCAGTTCATGGTGCCAGAGGCCAGCTGTCATGGGCACTGTCCACTGTGGGTTTGAATGCAGGTCCTTCATTTTTTCTTCAATAACATTTTTTTCAGAATTCACAGATAATAAAAATACAGATTTATTTTTTAAGTGAGTTTGTAATGCACATCCGTGAAAATCACTTCAATCAACTGGGTATATTTGCTTGTATTCTTATCATACATTCGATTTTATTCAATTTTGTCTATATTTTGCAAAATCAAATTGAATCAAAGCTAATTTCCTGTGTCATTTGGTGATGGAAAAACTTCAAGAGCCACGAATCTGGACCAGGACCCGGCTCATGATGGATGGACATCTGGCATGATCGGTTGAGTTCATGGAGGAACACAAATGCACCTTTAAAACAAATAACACACCTACACACATTTTTTGATTGTTTTGTTTTTCCCCCTCTCTTCGACCTCCTTCTTTTGTCTACTGATCAGCTTGAACTCATGTTGTATTCATCATGTTACTGTGTATTGTAACCTTCTTGCACAAAAAGAAGTGAAATGTAGTATTTATGAGCCATTAGTTAAAGAAGTGTAGCGCAACACAAAAACCCTGTGTCGTCTTCTGCTGCCTCACGTTATCATCCATCTCCAGTTCAACAATGCTTCCAAACACATTTGCATAACTGGTTCAACAGCTGGGTGACTTTCTCACTGGTCACATGTTCTAAGTGTTTTTTGCATACAGCTCTTCTTGTCAATGCACGCGTAAATACCCTATGTAAATGTAAGAAAGGTTCATAGTTGGCACAGAGGAAAGATTGGTGAGGTATGGACAGAGTGATTTGATTTAGCTCTACAGGTGAATGAACAATGACTGTATGCTCACTTTGCTCTTATTAATCACAGCAGCAGTCCACAAAGTCAGACAAAAAGAAACCCTGTGAGTTTTTAAAAGTTAGAAAAAAAACACCTCTTTGCTTTCCCAGCAATGTTCTACTCAAACACCCTGAGGCATTTAGCCTTTACTCTGCTTTCTTCCAATAAGATAAGATAAGATAAGATAATACTTTATTGATCCCACAGCGGGGAAATTCACTTGTTACAGCAGCGGAAGGAGGGAAAGGGGGGAAACACAGTGTACAAATATTTACAGATTTACAAAAGTACTATGGATATAATATAATGTGCAGTGAGTGTAATGTGCAGTTCTAGGAATGTGTAACATAAGCGTTACAGAGCAGAACAGAATCAGACATGTACAAGAGACTACAACATTATCAGGTGCAGGTGTTGTACAGTCTCACAGCAGCAGGGATGAAGGACCAGCGGAACCTCTCCTTCTTACACCGTGGGTGTATCAGTCTGCTGCTGAAGGAGCTGCTCAGAGACCCCACAGTGTCGTGTAGGGGGTGAGAGGTGTTGTCCATGATGGATGTCAGCTTAGCTAACATCCTCCTCTCACCCACTTCCTCTGTGGAGTCCAGAGGACAGTCCAGGACAGAGCTCGCTCTTCTAATAAGTTTGTTGAGTCTGCTGCTGTCCCTGTCCGTGCTGCTCCCTCTACAGCAGACCACAGCATAAAAGATGGCTGAGGCCACCACAGAGTCATAAAAAGTCCTGAGGAGAGCCCTGCATACCGAAGGACCTCAGCCTCCTCAGCAGGTGGAGACGACTTTGGCCCTTCTTGTAGAGAGCTATTCTGTATTCTGCCCATTCATTTCATCCTAACCAAACTTCCAGTCTTCCAAGATATTTGTAGCAATAACCATTTAACAGAGCATGAACTCTGTTAACATTTATTTTACTGATGACAATAATAGTAATATCTAGTACTGTAGGTTATATAATAAGGTGCTAATTTGAACTGATAACTGGTTGTTCAGTTTCAGCTCCAGCTCTAATCAACCCTTTAATTCAAAAACTCCTAAACCAATGAGCTGCCAATGCTACTGACTGCACTCTGTCCTGTCTTTGTGTGGTTGTGACATCGCATTGATTTAGAACAGCTTGTTTAAATAATGATTTGATGTTTTTTATGACAACATTGGGAGAGTTATGGGCAATTTGTCACTCAAGATTAAGATGGCAGAAAGTGAATCTTAACATCATTTCAGAGTCACTGCTACAAAACATGCTTTTATACAAAAGATAGCCAGTCAACAATGAAGTGACAATACAAACTTTTGACAGCTTTTCAAGTCCTCGAATAATTCTGGATGCTTGAATTATATCTGGTATAATGATAGCAAAAGCACATTGTGATACATTTGGAATTTAAGACATGTCCTAATTAACACAAATTAAACAGTCCAGCTCCATACATTTCCATATACAGTGCGAAGAAGTTCCAACTTCTATTTGGTACTTCCAGCACAAATCATCCTCCATCAGCTCCTCTAAAATCTATGCAATGTCTTCTCTGGTATGTCAACCTCCTCTGTCCTTTATTTACACATTAAACATATTCTTCTGTTTCTGTGTATATATACATATAACACATATCTGATTTATGAATTCTGAGTTACTGATGAAGATGAAATGACTCTTAACTCAGCCCTGTAGTCTGTCAGATACTTTATATTACTAATTCTTCACCAGGGATGAAAGATTATGTGTTCTCACTGACTAATCCTGAGTTAACACTGAGTGTTGCAGCACTTACTCACGTATCAGACAAATGAATACATGCAAATGGGGTGCAGTCTACACAGGTTAATGCAGTCAACAGAAACTGAGCATCTCATCAAAGCAGATCATTTACTCATGTAAAGCTGGTTAGACAACTTTACACACAGAGCTGTGTCAAAGAGTGTGTGTGTGTGTGTGCTTGTAGATTGGAGGTTTCTACAGGTAAAAGCATGTTCCACAGCAAACACACACAGTCACACACACCTGAGGCCAATCGTCTTTTGAATGTCAGTGAGAAGAATTGTCAGAAAGGAGCGGCTGCACACCCACACACAAAAATCTGTCCTGCCCCAACTGCATAGTTAAACCAGCAGAACCTTTCTGGGTGTGGCTGGATTTTCAGTGACTCACTATAATGTCATGGACACACACATGCACACACTGCACACCTATAACATGATAGTAAAGACTGTATGTGCGTTCCACATGAGAAGGTGTCACAGTGCAGACTAGCTGGCACCTGAATCAGCACCTTAACATGAGCTAGTTTCAACATGAGCTACAGCGTGGTTTAACACTAGCTATGTGTGAGAAGTGACTGTTTGCTCGGAATCAACAACGACGGCTGCCATTGGCAGTATTTCTTTATTGAGAGTAGAGCAAAGAACGACACTGATCTGCTGACTGCTTTGACTTCATCATATGATTTGTGGATCTGATTGGTTGAAGTCACCTGTAATAGGCAGGGGCTTCATCCAATCACCTGGTCTGTAGTTTTTGAAAGAGTCTGCTCTTTTTCAAATAGTTTCTGACAACAACCGACCTATCAGATTAGATAGAAACAACACAGTGAAAGAATGTAGCTACAGACTGAACTAAAGGCTATCAGCTCTCCAGCTCTTTTTTATTTTTGACTCCATAAAGATACATTCTATTACATTTTGCAGCATTATGTCTTGTGAATTCACCAATTCTTTCCAATCAACTGAATTCAGCACAAAAGTAAGAAATTAAATGTTCACACTGATAAACTTTATTGTTTTTTTGTAAATATACGCTCATTCTGAATTTGATGCTTCAACAAAACAAAAGTTGGGACAGGTTCAACAAAAGACTGAAAGTTGTGGAATGTGTGAAGCGTCCACGGGTAAACAGTTTCATTCAGGTATGAAAAGGGCGTCCTCGAAAAGCTCCGCAGTTCAGAACAAAGAATGGAGCTAGTGTGAGAGCTGTGCTCCAGTTACTAAATAATCAGTTTTTACATTTAGCTGGAGGGATTATAGATAATACTCTTAACACTAAATAAATGTCTGCATTTAAAAATAACATGCATAAGTGTTTTTTGTTTTTGTTTTATTTAAATGTGGCATTTAAGCTTTTCTACTTCCCCCTGTCTAATAAATTGCCACCAGCCAATGAGTCACTGTAAATACTGGGCGGCACTGTGGAGCCCTAAATATGTAGACTTGTTACTATGACTCGGATGTGCATTATCCTACCTTTTCCGGGAATGTGGTGTCTGTGTGGGTCAAGTGGTTGTTGTGTCCAAGTCAGGGTGATCTATACAGTCTATGGGGATTTTCAGGGACTGTAAGTGAGGCATTCTTGCAGCTTTTTCATGTTGCATGTTGATAGTCGTTGTGTTATATGTGCTCTGTACTTTTCAGTTTGTTCAAAATAATAGCAGTGTGTTTTAAAAGGTAATTAAAGCCCCAAATCCTTCTAATAGCTTTTATTACCATACACAGATGCACTGGGAACACTGCACATTCTATTCCAAATCAAAACATGAAAAATGTATCAAATTTGTTATTAATTTACAGAAAGTGGAAAAAATGGAATATTAGGCTGTTCAAAAAATAGTAGTGCAGAGCTTAATTAGTGAGTCATTCATTCTGTAAAAAAAAACAGATGCAGATAAGAATGGCTGCTCAGCTAAAATGATCTCAGATGCTTTGAAATGACCAGAAGACGTGGAATAAAACGGAAAACTACCATTTGAATGGATTGAAGAATAACCAAAATGGCAAAGACTCAGCCCATGATGAGCTCCATGGAGATCAAAGGTCTAAAGTTAGACAACAATTAGAAGACGCCTATGTGGAGCAAAGTCCCATTGTTACAAAAATGACGTGCTGAAGAGGTTACGTTTGCCAAAGAACACACTGACTGGCCTAAAGAGAAATGGCACAACACTTTGAAAAATGCTGTTTCTGAGGCAAAACAAAGAAATGCAGAGGAATTGTGAAATGCAGTCCAATCGTCCTGGGCTGGAATATGTGTTCATTAGATGGAGAACGAAAGCAGTAATCAGAAACAGTGGTTATACAGCTAAATATTAGTTCAGTGATGGCCAGGAAAGCTAAATCTTCACACGTTTTAGTTTATACAGTAAATGTTTGAGTTTGTAAAGGAAAATGCAGACTGCTATTTTTTTGAACAGCCTAATATACCTTTTTCTTCACTTTCTGTAAAGTAATACATTGAATACATTTTTCTTCATGTTTGAAGAATAAAATCTGCACTGTTCCCAGTGCATCTGTGTATAGAAATAAAAGCTATTAGAAAGATTTAGGGCTTTACTCACTTTTTTTAAACACACTGCTTTTATTTTGAACGCAACTGTAACTGGCTCATCTCCAGCCTCGTCGCTTCTGCTCTCAGCTGATTGATTCACATCCATGCTGGGCACCCTCAAACGACTTTATGAACAGTCCTATTTATCAGATCAGTCTCAGAGCCACAAAGTTCTGTGTTGGACCAGTTTCAGTTTTTCATGCTTCCTTTAGGCAATTATGTTATGTATTAATTAGGCATTATGAGTAATCACTCCATCAACCTTTTATTATTAGACTGACGATACCCAATTATATTTACTGATCAAGCCTGATGAAACCAATCAGTTAGATCAGGAATTCCCAATGTGTGGTGCGTGCGAGCTGCCGCTAGGGGGTCTGCGATATGAAAAATGTAATGGTGGTCTGATAATTACAGTGTTTTTTCCCAACACAATAAAGACATGTAAATAAACGATTCCTTTGTAAAATTTAAAATAAAAAACTTATATGCGCAACTAGCTCGTGGCCTCTACATCATTCAGTATCGCAATTGGCTGAAATCAGGGAATCAGGTGAGACATCTAAAGTCAAAGTTAGTGATGAAGGAGGAGAGGAACCCAGAAAGAATGAGGAGAGAATTGCAATGGATCAGGGAGAAGAAAAAGAGCGGGAGTCAGTAAATGATGAGCCTGGAGGAAACCGCAAAGAAGGGAAGGAGATGGCAACAAGGCAGAAGAGGTGAAGAGGGTAAACACCAGACGGGGAAAAAAAGATGGAAAAACGATGAAAATTATCTGGGTCTGGGCTTCACTTGGATTTGTAATACAGACTGCCCGAAGCCGCAGTGTGTGGTGTGCAGCGAGGTTCTAGCAAACAGCTGCCTGAAGCCTTCTTATCTACGCCGCCACCTTCACATGAAGCATGCTAATATAATTCAAAAGCCCCTCACATTTTTTAAATCAAAATTGGAAGAGTTGCAAAACAGCCAAAAACAAATGCAGTTTCTTTTATACAAAAGACGCATTACTGGCTTCATATCCTTTCGGCTACAGAATAGCGAGAAAGGGGCTGTCTCACACAATTGCCGAAGATGTCAAAGAGTTGGTGGGATGCATGATTTGAGAGAAAGAAACAAAAAAGTTAGACATGATTCCAGTATCCAATAACATTGTGCCGTGCTGCATCGATGCAATGTCTGGAGACATCCTGGCTAGCGATTTTTACTCTCTGCAAGTAGACAAGTTTACAGATGTGGCAAATCTGGCCAATCTTCTGGTGTATGCCCGTTACCTTTTAGAAGGCACGGTACAAGAAGATTTTTCTGTTCTGTTGGCCCCTTGCTACCCGAACAACAGGAGAGGAAATCTTCAATTTAATTGACGTGTTTATGAGGACCAAGGGGATCGACTGGACACATTGCGTTGGCATTTGCACTGACGGGGCAAAATTGATGAGGTGGAAGCACACAGGGCGCATCGGGAAAGAATGTCCATTCATTCACTGGTTACACTACAGTGTTCACAGGGAGGCCTTGGCAGCCAAAAACATGCCAGCTGATTTACTTGCAGTCCTGCTAAATTCAATACTGTTTACACTGCAATGAGATGGGCAGCGAACACAAAGCATTGCTGCTGCACACTGAAGTGCGTTGGTTGTCCCGGGGCAAATTGTTCACAAGGCTTTCTGAACTGCGACACGAGCTTCAGCAGTTTTTTGAGGATAATCCATTTCATTTGGCTTCCAGTCTGCATGACGAAGACTTTTTGAAGGCTCGCCTATCTGGTGGACATATTTTCTGCTCTGAATAAACTGAATCTAAGTCTGCAGGGAGTCAGTGTTACTGTGTTCAACACACAAGACTAGATCAAAGCTATGATGAAGAAAGCTACGGTTCTGGGCAAGCTGTGTGAGAGGGAACACACTCTTGTGTTTCCCTACTCTTCACGAGTTCTTGGGGGAAAAGGACGTGCACCTGGGTGAGCGTGTGAAAAATCTCATAATTGAACACCTCAACCAACTCGCAGAGCAGCTACAAAAATGCTTCCCACCTACAGACACATCTCAAGCATGGATTCACAACCCATTTGAATTTTCCCTCCTGGTCCCACAGCTGTCATTTTCAGAGCAGGAACAGCTGATCGAGCTGTCATCTGATGGGGCACTGCAGTTTCAGTTCAAGCGAAAGCCACTTGTGGATTTTTGGACTGAGTCAATGCCATCATACACAGTCCTGGCAAAGCAGTCCTTGAGAGTTTTGATTCCCTTCGCTACAACTTATCTATGCAAGTCTAGTTTCTTTGCTCTGACAGCAATTAAGACTAAGCATTGATGAAGACTGGATGCTGTCGAGAAAGATTTGTGGCTTAAACTGTCTTCAATTGCGCCAAACAGCAGAGAGCTTTGTGCCAAGATGCTGGGCCACCCGTAGCATTAATATGGGTAAGTATTTGGCCAAATGGTATAATTATTATTGCTACAAAAATACTGGAAGTACTCAATACACATTCCCCGTTTCTCCCTCCCTCTCTCTTTCTTTCTCTCGCTGCAGGCTGAGCCACCTGCTCTACACTTGAAAATCCTCAGGATCCTATTTTGTTTTTTTAATCCGTTTCTGCGCCATGCTCTTTGTTATTTATGTTGTGTGTAACTTTATTGCAATTTCATTCTAATTACTGGCGTTCTAATTTTATTTCCATAACGTGTTATCAGGGCCGCTGACAGGTTTGGCTGGGCCCGGGACAAATTCTCGGCCCGCGCCGCTACTGAGGGAATCCTGGTTAGTTTCTTTTCCTCCGCTTAGTAATATGCTTAAATTCAGCGGGTTGTCTCGTCTGACCTGAGGTCGTAGTCGAAAGGGGTTCTCTGGGCGGGCCCAGAGAAGAGCGTGGCTCTCCCTCCCCGCCTCGACCAGAGGTGGAGGAGGACGGGGAGGAGAGGCTCACTTTTCACCCGTGGGTCAGGAGCCGGGGAGGCCGGCGGCGCGGCCGTCCACCCGAAGAACCCTCTCCTCTCCCCGCCGGGGCCGGCGCACAGCTGGGGCGCGGTCAGCGCGGAGACGCGGGCGTCCACCGGCAGCCGCGCCCGACTTGTGCATGTTTACTAACAGGCTCGCGCACACTGACCACTTATCGAATGCTGTCGTCTTTTTTTCTAGAAAGACCAAACCATTTTGGAATAGGGGTGATAGGGGGTTATTGGTCGTTTTTTCAAGGGCAATGAAGGCAAACATCTATAAGTCATTGTTTGAATGCAATTAAAGCACTTTTCTACCCTAAAAACCAACACATTTTAAAGTGAACGTATCATAATTGAGCCCGACGTCAACTGGGCCCCCATCTATTCCAGAATTCCCAGGGCCCGGGACAAAAAGCCCTTTAGTCCCCCCCTGTCGGCGGGGCTGCGTGTTATGATGACGGGGTTGTGTTAGCTCCACAGTCATTTAAACTTTCTGCAATTTTTGTTCAACGCGGCTCAAAATCTAACATTTTCCCAAACCTATCTGCTTTCTACCTCTGATCCTGAGCCTGTCATCCATCCTCTTTGCTCTTAAAAGTGAAAGCTTGGCCTTAACTTTGTTGCATTATATTAAAACTGTGTTAATGTTTCAGATTAATTCAAATGCCAAATGTGTGTTCTGGTCATCTGAGCATGATTAAACATGCTGCCTTTAATATGGCTATATTGGCTTTTTTTTAAGGTGTGGGGATTGGGGAATGTCAACCTGGTTGGGACATAGAAGGGGGTGCGCAGCTAAAAAAGTTTGGGAACTGCTGAGTTAGATGAACTTCAAAGATGTCGTAAGGACATAAAAAAATGGATGACCTATACTTTTCTGATGTTAAATTCAGACAAAACTGAAGTTCTTGTAATTGGACCCAAACACCTCAGAAACTCTCTTTCTAGAGACTTAGTTACTTTAGATGGGATCACCCTGGCCTCCAGCTCCACTGTAAAGATATTTAATTTTTATATTTCCCCCATTGTGACTACCTGTTTAAACCTAGAATAGAATTTAAAAGCCTACTGCTTACCTACAAAGCTCTTCATGGTCAGGCACCATCAAAACTGGAAGCTGGTTCGACAGGGTGGTTGTGGCTCAGGAGGTATAGCGGATCATCAGATGATCTGCATGTCAAAGTGTCCTTGGGAAAAATACTGAACCTTAAATCGCTCCTGAAGGCTGTGTCATAGGTGTGTGAATGTCTATGAATGGTAAGCTCCTAAAACTGACAGTAGTGCAAGTACAGTCTATTCACCATCATATCTAACAGAGCTCATAGTACCTTACTACCCCTCTAGCAACGGCTCACGTCAAAAATAGAAATGTTACGGAATGATAGCGCTGCAGAGAGTCTCTGCTGGGACGCTGCTGAAATGTTTCGGCAGCGCGCCGTGTGAGTGTTTTAATTGATTAGACTGGCAGCAACCAGCCCCCGGTGTGAGTGGGCCTTAAGACTTGTCAAGATTTGGATACACCTACAATATTCTAGTCTGAACACAGTATTAGTTGAGAATAAACAGAAAAAAACACAATGTATACTTTAATGATGCAGACACTACAACCCTTCAATGTAGGTGCAAATCCTTTTGCATTTAACTTGATATCTCTGCTGAGGTCGACTCAGTCTGCCTTTTTTCAGTGACCTGATGAAATACAGTACAGCCCCTGCTGTGCATTTTTGACAGTGGCCACCTCAAGTTGTTGGTGATGTGCAGACCCTGAAGCTGCTAACACATGCCACCTCAGTCTTGCAGGGGGAGCTTTCTTAGATTAGCTCAATGGTTTGGTCAATGAGGAGGACAATACTGTTTTCCACCCTCATCCTTCAACTGGGATCCAGTGCCGTCCTTGCTAAGTTCTAGAACTTGTGTGTATGCTTTAAGCCATTGCAGTTTCCTTGAAGTGGAGTTACACTATGTGGGTAGTTTTATGTTCAATCTTCAGTCTATTAACATTTTCATCTGAGACAGATTTCACTGTGTGGGTGCTTGATAATGACTTGTGCTTGAAAGTCTGAGTTATGTCATGTTTTTATTGGTATTTTGGGAGAAGACCATAGGTTTTACAACAGATTTAATAATAATTCAGAGCTCTAAAGAGAGGGAGAGAGCCATAGTATCATTCTACCATTGACTGTTGCCATGAGCTGCTTATATTGTCAACAGGCAAACTCCTAATCACCATAGGAAAACAAAAAGAAAAAAAACATTAGATTTTTTTAGTAAATAACATCCAGGATTGCATCAATTATTTCAGAAACAAAAAGGGAGAACAGTTTTCAGGTTTACATGTTTTAACATTTGCTTGGTAAAAGGAGGGAGTGAAATAATGAAGGAGTGAAGAGGGGAAGAGATGGTTTGAGATGTTTCCACTGCGAAGAACAGAACAGAGGGTGAGCCGACTATCTTCTTAGCTTCAGTTTCCAAAGAAACCTTACAAAAAGTCAACACTGAAAGGAGGAAAGAGACAGGGGTGGATTGGGGACAGGGGGGTATGTGTGTCTAGGGTGGGGCAGGGGGCTACAGCCTCCACACCCCCCCCAGGAAAAAAAAAAAAAAAAAACCTGCTTTTTCATTCTTCTTTTCTTTCGGAGTGCAGAGTTTTATTATATATACATATTAATATATAGATAACACAGCACAGTGTGTAAATCTATACATTTCCATTACATAGATAGTTATTATGGAAGGAGAGACAGACTTTCTGTTTGTCGCTTGTCCAGGAAGAGAGACTTGTTGGTCCTGGTCACCAACGCTTCTGCAGGTCTGCTCAAGGCAGAGACCACTCAGAAACCTAAAGACACAGAAACACAAGCAGCACAATTACCTCAGTGTTCAGAAGGCCACAGACAGAAACACTGACTGAGCAGCCACACCAGCAGCTTAGTGTCTGAAAGCAGGAGGTCCAACAGAGAGAAGCAGGAAACTACAGGGAGGGAAGAATATGGAGACAGGACAAGCCCAAATATTGTTCTGCAAATTTGTTCAGTAGCCTCTCTCATCAGAGCCGTCTTTCAGGAAGCTAGATTTACTACTCAGTACCATAAAGCCACTTCCAAGATTGTCTGACGATAACACAAAGATAACACATTCGTGCCACGCGCTTAAACAGAGTTCACTGCACTGTTAGAACTGAACAGGGGCTATTTCTTCTGTGCCAGCAAACATAACCCTTCTAGGAACCATTATACTCAGCTTATCTACACACTGGCTCACTAACAAACCCTGTGCTAACCTGTGACTCATAGGTTTGCTATAAGCACACCTTCCCTTAAGGGGAAGGCTCAGCTGCTGACAGAAAGGTGCAGTTATGCTGTGGGTGTGCCGCTACATGTGGAACAAGAATCCAGGTCCACTAGTTATAAAAAAGTACTTGCCCTTTGGGAGTCAGGTCAAATCCTGCTTTATCACATTCTACATCCACACAGTTAGCAGTTCATCTGGATGCTTCAACTTGACAATTCATTCAGATACAGTGTGCGTTTCTCACTTCATAGGCTAGTTATTACTCATGGCTTGTCCAATTCAACGTGTCACATCTGATTATAAAACAATTACAGTGAAATTTCTGTGAGCTTAATGAGCTCAAAAAAGAAAGAAAGAACAGAACAACAAAGATTATAGCAGGAATAACAAAAAGGACAACACTAAGGAAGAAATGGAACCATTTAAAGTTCGCTTTGTGTTTGATGGTTTCATCTTTCTTTGAACTAATTGTCTACACTGTAAATTAACAGGAGACATTCAAATGGTCAAATAACACAGATTGATTGAAGTGACAAACCAACCCAGATGACAGATTAGAGCCCACCCAACTATTTCGACTATAAGCAAGTACTTTGACGTCTTTCATATACTCGAATCTCATAAAGTGGCACACTCACACACCCTCACGATAGATTTCATCTGCATAACTGAAATCTGGTCCATAACCTAAATCCACAAGAAAATTTGCCATGATGAAAAAAACTATACTTTTCTGTACACGTTTGCTGTTTACATGTATATATAACCTTATAGCAACCAATAATGTAATAAAGTCCAATAATGTATTACCTGCCAATAACATAATCATTTGGGCCATTCTGAATGTAATAAAGCTAATAACGTAATAACATGCCGATAATGTAATAACTTAGTAATAACTAGACTGATTAGACTTTTATCTAACACTGAGCAAACACATGTAGGTCACATGACATATCGAAGCAGAACAGTATTCTAAATAAAGATTTTGTACAACAAATAATTCTCAAATTGTCTCTTACCACCATAATTAAGGAGATGTAATGTATGACCACTATACCATTCACCCTATTTTTGATGAGCAAACTACAACTGCAAAAAATCTTTTATTTCCAAGAAATGCAGTCCTATTTATGGAATATTAAATTACTGGATAACATTTTTTTTAAGCTATGCCACTGACGTCATAACTTATTCCATTATTGTCATGTTATTACGTTATTAGCTTTAATATATTTAAAATGGCCAGAATGATTAGCTATTGCAGGAAATACATTATTGGACTTTATTACATTATCGGTTGCTACAAATCTGCTTATTTTCCAGGTGTTAAACTGTTTGTGTCAAGTATCAGGTGTTATAACTTGATTAGACACATGCTTCACAAGGTTTCTAGTCTGAACACATTTATGTGTCAATATTGAGTGACAGTCCCAACCATAATGTTAATGTTAAAATTCAAACCGCTTTTCACGGCATCATATTACTGTAAGAGATTCTTACCATAAGGCATGCAGGCAGTCAAAAACTAACCTCCCAACAACTCAGGTGTGGATTTAATGTAAAGTCTGGCAGAATCAATGCGTCCAATCAGTGTGTACAGATTTCAGCAAAATCAAGTTGTGATGATATAGCATGTTAAGTTTTGCCTCATCTGAAGTTATTTACGCTGTTGTCATTTGTGGAGGATGTTTTTTTGTTGTGTCCTTTCTTTCATGTACTCACTATCGCTAATGTAACGCTGTTATTCACCAGCAGTGGAAAACCTCTTTAGTACATGGTTAAAAAAACACATTTTAATGAAAACGCTGAAAATGAAAGCACAGGTGTTCTGAAATGAAATGGACTGAGGATTGTGTTATTTTGTTTAAACGTGTCGAAACAATATATGGTGGTGTTTCTAGTAGTCTAGAATTGTTGGCCCAAATCAATATCACAATGAGCTCAAAGGAAATTTCTTTTGTCTCCAGACAAGGTTGTAAAAATATGTTCAGATCTGAAGATGGTTCAATGCGTCTCTTCTTTTTAGCTTGCAGAACTTTTGCTTGAAATCGTTTCCAACCAGACTGACGTTTCCCTTTTTTTCCTCTTTCCTGTATGAATGCACTGCGATGGACCTCATTTCATGTTTGCAACTCAGAAGAGTGATTGTGGCAATGACCGCATACAGTGACATCACAGGTATATCCTTCACTCCAGTCCCCATGGATCAATACTCCTCGGCTGTTGTTCCTAATGAGCCACACCTAGTCTCCATCTGCTTGACATGAGGTGTGGATCATTAATGTCACAGTCAAATAAGCAAGGGAAAAAAAGCGTTGTGTAAGGAGGAAAAACAATGAAGATATTTTCAACATTGTCCAGTTTTGAGAGGGAATGTTAATAAAGAAAGACTGCAGAAGAGTCATAGGTGTGTGATCAGAGTAGAGTCACAACGGAGAGAGCCCGTTGTCCAGTCCCAACAAAGGAACAGAATAGCATGGCAGCAAAGTTAGTAGTCAAATTCCCCAAGGACGTCTTTGCTTCTGCAAGACAGACCAATTGTGTCAAATTATTTTATTTTGGATTTTAAGTTCTTTTAAAAGGTGCCTCCTCAAACTTATCATGCTATCTGGCTTTATCATTCCAACAGGAATAATAAGCATTATTTGCTTTTGATTTCCAATTTGGAGTATTTACTCTTAAAAGAAAGGGGCACTGGGGTGCGGGTTAAGGAATAAAACAAAATCTAATAGTCCTAAATACAGTACTGAATGAATATATGAGCAATTGGTGTCTGTAAAAAACGTCGCTTGGCTGTTTGCTACTAACCTTTTATGTTAGGCTTGGGTTTGTCAGTTTGCTTGCCTGTGGGGGTTTGTGCCTGTTGGCCCTGGCCCCCGGAGGAGGCCCCCTGCTGGGCTGCTTTCTGTTTCAGCATGGTCCAGTCAAATGTGTAGTCATACTGGTGGTTCAAAGTCCTGAAAGACACAAACACATTATCTCCACAACACTGCCAACAACCAGCTGCTTGAAATGGCAAGAAGAAACATCACAGGCAAAGTCAGACAGAAGAGAAGTTAGGGAGAAAAAATACTGTAGCAATTAGACTCACTTCTATGGGCCAGGTAAAGAAAAAAGAAGGGGTTAACAAAAGTAAGCGTGAAGTCATTAAGTGAGAAGTCAGTAATTTGTCAAACTTGTAAATTTACTATGATTCGGCGGGAATTTGTGATGACAGTCATCATCTGGAGAGACCTGAGCCAGCTTATGACAAACTCGCACTACTAGTGTAACCCTTACACTACACCGTGCCTTTTCGTTGAAGTATGTGTTTACCTGAAGAGGATGCGGAACAGTTGGCGCAGGTACATGTAGTCCGGAGCCTCTTCAAAGCGCAAGCCACGGCAGTAGTTCAGATACATGGCAAACTCTGCTGGGAAACCCTGAGAACATGCATTTATATGGTATATGAATCATATGGACTTCTGGGGTGCAAACATAGATAACTTTTACCACCGTCCCTGTTTGACGTGTTCTTACCTTACAGAGGACCTCGACAGGGGTGGACATCTTCTTCTCGGAAATCTTCTCATACTTTTGCTTTTTTGTGGCCGCCTGACAAATATACAAAGACATAAATAATGCTCGTAGCAATAAACACTGAAACAGCTTTTTGCAGCATAAATGCAGTATTTCAGTTACTGTTTTTGCACCACAGTTCACTGGTTGCTGTGGTAGTAGCTTGCATTAAAACTACTGCTCAGAGAAAATGTTCTTATCCATCCAACACCTGTACAAACACAATTTCAGTATCTGCACACTGTAGCTTACTTGGGCCCCAGTATTACTTTAATTTACTAGTATTTAGTATTTACTTTAAACTGGATGTTTCAAATACACCGCTGGCCTTAGTTCAATTACAAACGTTGAGTGTGTTTTAATGTGTAAGTGTCAAATAAAATGGACAAAAATAAAACAAACTTTAAACTAAGAGAGGAGAGGTGAACAAAGACCACTCAGTGGTACAAATCAGTTATGTTCATACCTTTAATCCCTGCCATGGCAGACTGGTTCTGTTGAAGTACATCAGCACGTAGCCTAGTGACTCCATGTCATCACGGCGACTGTAGACAACCATAAAGTTAGTTGTATACAAGAAGAGACATCACTGCCTCTCTGACAAACACATTTCCTTCATTACCATTACTATGACTGCAACTTGAAAACTATTTCCATGAAAACCAACTTTGAGTCATTTTTAGTATTGGTTCAATTTCAAGAAATCAATCCTTTACTTTGAAAGTTGCCTTCATCAAATGAAATCAAAACAGATTAATTAAATGTGTGCAGAGACCTCTGTTCAATGCCCAGGTGTGCATTGATGGAGGCATAGCGTGCTGTGCCAGTCAGGTTCTTGTCTTCTCTGTATGGGATGTGCTGTCGTGTCCGGTTGTCTCGGTACTTCTTTGCCAACCCAAAGTCAATAAGGAACAACTGACAGAGGAAGAGAAGACATGATGGCGGTCTGTCAGTGACACTATCAATATATAGTAATCAAATAATCCTCCAATAAAACTCAGAAATAAAGATGCACAAAATTACTTTAAAATTTTTTCTTCATTTTAGACATGAAAATTAGCTGAGTCCTGTCATAAAACATGAATATCAAACACATTATTTCATAGGCTGAGGAGATACTTGTGACAACATTAACATGTACGGGGGAAAAGGTGTTACATCATTGACTACATCCCTAAAGCGTCAAAGTGGCAACAGTACTCCTTACATTGCACATTGTATATGTAGCCAACTTAGATTCAGACTTGTTTAAACTTTGTCGTTAATGTAAAACATGAATTTGTTATTATTCAGTTCAGATCATCATTAGGCTGTGAGACAACCCTTTGTCAAATACCCTTTCTAAATGGCTAAATTATAATCTAAGAGTGGAATACAGTTGGCAATGTGTAGATCCATTATGACTGACTGAGGTTGCAACGTTGACTTCCTACAGTGTATTGGATGGCTTAGGCAGCTGCTTTCCTAAGGTAAGCTGTAAACAGTCAGCTCTTTTGCTGGATCCTACAACAATTATGGCACGGACATAGTTACCCATCAAAATGACATGTCATATCTGTAATCCTTTGATGGCCTTATTAACACCAAAAGGTTGAGATCTTTAGAAACAAGCAGGCCAAAAACACACATTATACCAACCCTAACCTCACCAGACCTGCCAGTTTATATGTTGGCCTTTTAGGCCAGTCATGGTGCTCCATTAGCCATCCATCATATGGACTGTGGGCTCTAGAAAGGGTTTCTTTTTTAGCATAAGAGTACAAAATGACACTGGGGCTCAGCCATCATGTTGTCAGTGTTAGGAGAAATCTGAGCTTCTCTGTCTCATTTGAAGATTAATGTTGAACACAGCAGCTTCCAGCAGTTCTTAAGATTTAGAAGAGCTCCAGAAACCTGCTTTCTTTATTGAAACATGATGATTCTAATATGTTTGTAAGTGTGAGACGTGCAGACGTTGAAGTCTACAAAATGTTTCTTTTATTACCATAAAGTTAAAGAGCATAATAAATATTGATGCAACGTCCTACCCTGAAGCAGGAAGCTGTAACCACCTATCCTCAAATTACAGCAAAATGTCAAGAGCTTATCAATAAACTGATAACTACAACAGAACTACTGACACCCTTTTGACAGAAAGCCTACATTGATGGATTAAAGAAAACACTTTTTTCCCCTCAAGGCTGCAGACAAGCCATGTGAATGACTTGACATGTGAAACATGTTACATGTTATGTTACTTGACACCAGGTAAAGAAATGACAATGCATAATATTTCAGCACCACTGCACAGATAATGTTCTCTAATGCAGACATCAAGTTTAAATTTAAATACTTGACCAACAGGAGAATGATTTTAAACAGGTCGTCTACTCTGTTATTCTCTTTTATGACTTTTCAATCTATGAAATGTAAATGACTTTTTGCAAATCTTGTCTCAAGTTTTACTATTTCAAATAACCAACTATCTACAGAATATTTCAGTGCATGTTCTACAGTGAATGAGAGTGAACGAGTCCAGTCCTTAAAAGCCAGTTAATCAGCAAAATGAAAAGTTCTTCTTTGATTGTTTCACAGCAGTCACGTTCAATACATAGACACATCCCTTGGCATACCACAGAAACACACAGCTGGCTGATCATTTTTTGCAGCCATGCCCATCTCAGTTTTTTTTTTTTTAACCGTTCTTTCAAAATCCGATATATATTGGAGCCATCCTTCAATAAAAGTGAGATCATGCTAGCTAAGAAAGACCAGGGAGGCTGGCACCACTTTCCAAACATCAGTATAGAGTCGATGAGATTTATCTTTTACTTATGGGTCAACTAAAACTACTAAATGTGTGAACTACACCGTTTTAAAATTAGCTACACTAATTTAGCTCAAAAGGTAACAAAGACATTTATGACCTCCAACATTTAACCTGCTAAGCAGCTGATTTTATGCAAATCAAGTACAGAACATGAAGCAAGTGCTCGTCCTTACTCCAAAATCCCATTTGATAAGACAAATCCAACAAACAAGTAACCAACACAACAGCATGACACAGCAACAGGGAACATTAACAATCAAACTATTCAAGGTACTAACGTACATGTTCAAAAAATTTAAATAAGAATTCTCTGACTGTGTGTATGTGCTCTCTCTCTCTCTCTCTCTCTCTCTCTCCATTTCCTGCGTGTCTATGTCAAGCAGCAGCCTCTGGTTCTGGGAAATGAAGCCAATGCAGAAGTGCTAAAAACTGTAATTTCTCGAGCGGCTGCAGAAGTGAGTCAACCTCCATTGACACCTATATTAAAATGTCCAAGTTCACAGCCTGGTTCAGACAACCGTTTGGTCTCTTTAGCTAATTTCCCCGTTCATGACAACTGTGAGGGGATATTAAAATTATGCTGAACAAACAGCATTGCCACTTTCATTTAAAAGGTAAATGACATTACAGATAGTTTGTTAGAGTACCAAGCCGTCAACAGCAGTCCTGTTTGTCTGTTGAGTGGGATTTGCCAGTTATTCAGAGTTATAGAGCCCTCAGACGATGAGTAGATGAATCAAAGAACCAATCTTTGCAGTGATGATCTAGACAATCTTTATCACAGAGCTAGCTAAACATACAAATAAACAGCTCAAACCTCACACCGCTACGGCACTTGACTACAGGTATGAGACCAGAAATGTCTTCCCTAAGCTGAAAGGAGTGACGTGCAGGATTCATAAGCAACCTGGTAATGGGAGACAACAACCATCTGCAGAGACTAAAAAGAGAAGGATGCACATCTTCATGCCGGGTTCTTCGGATATTGACACAGATGTAGGAAAAGAGTCCATATAGTGGCCGTCAACGAGAGAAAGAACAAATGCCAGGCTGCGCTGCCAACAGTGCACTGTGAGGTTTTTTTCTTGCAGTGCACTCGAGCTGCTTTGTCCCCTGATAGTGAAATAGATTCAACATTCTAAACTCTCAGCACAGTCTTTTCTCCTTTTCTGTTAATTGCCTACAGTAGCTCTTTTTAAATTCAAAACATTTTATATTACTTGTCATCTATACTAGTGCATATGAAAATGATTTTATGCTGATATCTAATGAATTATTGTCCCTGACACTGTTGCCTTGCGCAAAAGAAACATGCCCTTCAAACTATGTATTTGCCTTGATGGTTTTGTAGAAAACTTGTAGTTGAGTTCTTCTATGTTCAAAGTTAAGATACTTTTAAACAATGCCAAATCATTAAATCACCACAAGCATCTCTCATAAAAAAAATGTAAACAAATTCATTACACAGTTTGCTGTGATTTCCTTTTTTGACATTTATTTTTAAATCGATATACTTCTTGTGCAAGCGTTATCCATCTCCAATTTAAATTGAAGTTGCTGTTAGTTTAAGGCCCTGAATGAAGTTAAGCTTTCTAGTTTGCATAATTTACATTTGTTAAGATGTATTACATTGCTGCCCAATGGGTATTTTGGTTTGCATAATTTCTCTGATTCATATGGACCATACCAATGAAACCCTGAAAATCCAGTTTTCAGACTGAAACACATACAACTAAAAAAAAAAAAAACCTAATTAAACCATGTTTAGATAGCAGAAGCACAATCATCAGCAGCCAATGTGAAAAGCTGGCAACATTTTTTCCTCACTGGAACCAAGGGTCTAAGGACAAAGGGTGTCACTCCCTGTACAGATTGTAAAGCCCTCTGAGGCAAATGTACTTTGTGACTTTGGGCTATACAAATAAAATTGTATTTATTTGATTTGAATTACATTGGTCTATGAATAGTCTTTGTACCTTTCAGGTAGAAAATATTGTGGTTAGTTTTTGTTGCAAAATTTCAAAGACATGGCATGAGTGTTGTGGTGTTTACTGCTCACCAACTGCCTGATGCAAGCCCTGTGGGGCAAATGGGGGCCTTTCCCCCATTGCTAAAATTTTTGAAAAACAATAAGGTCCTTAATATAGCAGTTATCATTAACCACTGTTCACTAATATCATATAACGAAGATGAGCAATTTAAATGGTGCCTTGGTTTAGGTATGCTGGAAATAGATTAAGAATATAGGCAAGCTGGTTTTATTGAGGGAAAGTGACAGTTTACACTGATATTCACATGGCTAAACTAAGATGAGCTAAACTATTTGTACCATTTGGTGAGTGGTAACTTGGCTGTGATTTACCTGCATAAAATCGCAAAGCTGAATTTGCACCCTAAACACACATTTCACACTAAAAACTGTGTTTGAACATTGGGATTAAATGACATAGAACCTACTTAACTGAAGAGCATGTTCTATTTTATGTTCCAGCAAAAACACACATACAGATGAGGTTCCTTTCCAATTTATACCCCAAAACTGTAGAATATTCTGCCCATCGACATTAGAATCCACACCTTTAAGACACCCATGGTAAACTCACTTGGCAATTACTTTGGCTGTTTGCTTTATTCTACCCCCAGATATTTCCAAGCTTTCAGCTTCATTTTTGAAACGATATGAAATTATGTTATACTATCCTTGTGGCATTGTTTGTATTGTATCATTGTCTATATGTGTCAATAACGTTTGCATCGTTTGAACCTTTTTCTTTTTAACTGAATGCATAATGCTTTTGTAGCTCAGTGATGACGACTGCTTGTTTAATACTTTAGCTCTGAGATTAGGTTTTGATTTTGGGCTGATGTGAGTTATGGATATCATTCCACTTGGACTTGATTTTACTGCTGTCAGGCCATACATCACATAAAAAGTCTTCTAATGTAGGTAGGAAGCCATTTAAGCCATGATTAGAAGGGGCTGGGACAACTTTTTTTTTACAACAAATAGGGAAAATAACGACTCCCTAGGCAAAGCCGATGGAAACTTTCCTCTCACGCTGTAATGTAGTGTCCTCTGGGTGGAGTAGAACATATATTGGGTATCATGAGTGCAAGATGAGTGCTGGTGGTCTGATTGCAAAGCGACAACTGCTGTTGTGAGGCAGCTTGTGTTGTGGTAAAGGTCACACCTGGTTTAATCCTGAGAAAGATGGGTCCTGAGAAGAGCTAACAGCCAAGCTTCTTTTCCTCTTCCCCACTGACGAGTCTAAACACTAGGGCAGACAGTAGAGGGGCAGGGGTCAAAATCACAGCCTCTATCCACCTTCAGTCACAGTTAGCATAAGTACAACAGGAACTTCTGGTTGCACCCACATGGTTTGCTCCCTTTGATACAACTAACAGTGTCCTGTATGGCTAGGATAGGCAACTCATTATGTACATCCAAGGCTGGACCTACACAGGTCAACACACACACACAAAAAAAAAATCCACTTTAAATCTTTGTGGTACAGATGTGATCAATCAGGCCGTCTGTCTAGAAGAAATCACATGATTGTGATTTTCTTCTGTCAGGACAACCATAGAAAGATCAACCCTGTACAACAAGATGCCAAAAATGTCTCTGGAGACATAGAGATGTTCAATATCATGTCTGACAGTGACAATAAAGGCCAGTGCAGACAGGCAACACCATGGCTCAGAGAAGACCTGGGGAAGAGGGGTGGGGGTAGGTGCAGCTGATGGTAAAGAGCCCATGGTTAACCATCCTCTACCAGCAAAACAAAGAATGCTACTGACAAAGAAAGCCCTAACTGGCCCCTGAGTATAACAATAATTATAATAATAATATTTTAACCAGGTTTGTGTACAGTCCACCACTAACAGAGAACGTTGTTCTTGTCTTTGTTTATATCAAGAACATAAATCATGCAGAACTAAAAAAGAGACAAGTAATGGGTTAAAATTTTTACTAGAGTTGGGTTAGTATTGAGAAAGGTGGGTAATAAGCCAGTTGACCATCTACAATAGTAACCAACACATCAGAATGTCTTCTGGCCTACTGCAAGCCTTCCCAAAATTCAATTCAAACTGATCCTTATGAGCAACTACAACTACAGTTCCACACATAGGGTTGGCTAAACAAACAAACAAAAAATCTAAAATAATACCAATATTAATGTATTTGAGTAAAAATAGTACTACAACTATCTGTGTAACAACAGCAGTCCCAGCCTAAGGACAAGGTATCTCTACAAAAGACAAGCTTCTACTCTGCATTAGTCCTTTTCCGGGTCCTTGCACTGCTCTGGGGCCTGATCCCAAAACAATGTGGAGTACATGTGGACAAGGGAGTATGTGAGATAGCATAGGCTGCTGTTTGTCTGCCATGTTAACATTTGGAGGTAACCAAAACACTGCCATCAGTACAAATCAAGGGCGTCAACTGCAGTCTGAGAGAGTATTTGCTGAATCTACTATCTAACCCTTCTATAGTGGAAAGGCGATAATCAACAGCATTAATTCAAGCACATCAATATCAGCACTAGTACTCATTGGGCGCCAATTGGGGTTGTAAAGATCTACTGCTCCACAGTTCTCGACAAAAAGTATCGATGCACACACTGGCACATGAACTCAACTAAGAAAGGTGTTTTGAGACTGTTCAACAAGGACCAGCTCCACATGAACATTTTTATCTACTTGTTTGTATTAGTATTTCCACACTTTAATTGTTTTTATTAAAACAGTAACTTTTAGTGAGAGTTTTAACTTCACTTCACTTTGTACTTTCATAGCCTAGGTGCACATAGTTTACACATTACTAGCTGAGCCTTCCCTTTTATGGAAGGTGGCCTTGTGGGTAACCTGTGTATGTGACATAGTGAACAATGAATACTTCCTGGTGTGAGAGAGAAGTACCAGCATGCTGCTGCAGCAACAGAAGAGTGAATGCTTTTGGGGGTAGTTAAGATACAGCCCTCAAGTTTCTAAATATGCTCAGGATGTGGCATAGTAATTTCTGAAATTACCTCCACAGAAGAGAAATAAAAAGTGCACATTCATGCATTGATGCTACCATCATGTCTTCCTGCATTCATCACAGAACATTTGGTTTAGACTGAAAAGCTAGGTACCAGCTACAAACCAGGCTTAAGTTAATGATGTAACATATGCAATCATATTTATCATGGAATCAGTGTGTAGGTAGACGTATGTATTGCTGAATGTTATTATATATTATTTTTAATTTTTCTATGGGCTGGTTGCACAGAAAACAATTTAACATGTCACATCAGGAAACTCACTGCCATATTCATGATTCTACAGTATTCCACTTACATGAGGTACCGTCATAGTCCACAGTAATGGGACACAGCTCCATTAAGTGAACTAGCATGCAGTAAAGTCCACCTGTGTTTTTCCGGCTTAAACAAGTCAAAATGCCTGCTGTACAATCCGTACATTTGCATTTCTCATAGACTGTTAGAAAAATGACTATGAAAACAATGGTATAAGAAGTTTTTTTTTTGCACATTTTATGACCAAGGAGGAAAAAATTCTCTGTCAGTTTACTTCAAACTTAGACTTCACTGTTCAAATCCTAGTGCTCGTAAAGCATCAGTTCTGTGCTCATTCTTGCTCAGCATTCCATCAAATACTGGAAAATATCTTGATTGTCACACACACACACACACACACACACACACACACACACACACACACACACACACACACACACACACACACACACACGTTTCTTAAGCCAAGAAAATCATCTACATTTGCTTCATACACAGTCCCACCATACCTAATACATCTAGTACTGGCAAACTGTCATGCAAAACACTATGGTCTGCACCTGCAAGATGTTTATATTCTGTGTGCTTTTACAGTTGAACTGGTTTCACTAACTGTTCACTAACTCACAATTAATACTACAACAGTGATATAAATTCTAAAAATAAATGTATCTATCTTTATCTAAATTTATTTGAGTATGCAGATACTGATCCTTAATCAATAATTGGCCCATCTTCCTCAGAAATACAATATTGAGATTAAATACAACCTAACTTACATCTATATACAGTACAAGTCAAACATTTGGACATATCTTCTCATTCAATGTTTTTTCCTTGTTTTATTTTCTATCTATTATTCTATTATTATTTCAACACTGAAGATGAGGTGTGCTGTTTAGGGTGCTTTGCTAATGGCGCCTGTTGGCAGTTTGTTTAAAATTCAAGGCAGCCTTAACCAGCATTGCTACCACAGCATTTTGCAGTGACGCGTCATCCCACCTGTTTTGAGCTTAGTGGGACCATCATTTGACCCAAAACATGCCCCCAGGCTGCATCACATGACCTGACCTACACAATCACCTGATCCAAACCCAGTTAAGATGGTTGAGATCAGTAGGAACACAAGAAAAAGCAGCCAGAAATCTCCGTACAGGAAGTCCTTCAAGTGTTGGAAAACCATTTGTGGTGACAACCTCATGAATGTGACCAAGAATGTACAGAAGAAGAGTGTACAAAGCTGTCAAAGCAAAAGGTGCCTACTTTGAAGAATCCTAAAAAAAAATGAAAACAGGTTTGTTTACACTTTTGTTCCCCACACAGTTCCATCTGTGTTATTTCATGGTTTTCATGTCTTCAGTGTTTATTCACAATGGAGAAAATAATAATTAGAAAAAATGAATGAGAAGATGTGTCCAAACTTTCGACTGGTATTGTATAACATTATCATTTGTGTGACATAAAATGCCTACAAGTGGTCATATTGCCTCTTCTATGGTACAAAGTGAATAATCTACATCACCAGGGCTGTGACTGGGGGGAACCAACCACCAAAAGTAACTGACTGACCATGTGCTTTGCCTCAGGTCTTCTGTTAAACGTTTCACTTGAACACACTTAAAAAGACAGACCGAACATTCTACTTTAGCATTACAAAAAAACAACATACATTTAATATATTCTGCTATATAGCTGTAAAATGACCCATCTGGAAATGTATTATTTAGCCAAGAGGTTTCCCATTCATTATATGGAACAGGCTAATCTTCCATAGAGTTCAGTTAAAACTACATAAATGAGTGTTTATCCATAACAAACAGCTAGCAACGTTAGTGGCATTAGGGTCTCAATGCTGACTGTCGCATTAAATGTCAATGGAGGCTGGGCTGTGGTTGCACACCTGTTATGCAGCAGAGTGTACATTCTTTGAGGTTTGTAAGCTATACATCCCATGCTTTAACTTGACCAAATGTTGCCTGTCTGCAATGGCTCAAAATAATGGGCACAGAATATTCCATTTTAATTTCAGGCAACTTGATTATACACACCTTTGACCAGATGCAAACAAATGACATCACTGGACAAAATGGAAAGACACAACTGCTTGAAAATGTTTGTTGTACAAGTAGCTAGAAAACCAGCATCATTATCCAACATGCAGAATAAGTTCTTCAATAAGAATCCAATACACAGAAACTGGGCTACATCACCCTGCAAGCTTTAGGTTACACCAATAACTATCTTTATAATGAAGGAGAAATGATAGAACATAAGGACATTTTGTTTATGTAGGGCCTAAATTTGATCATTTTTGCTGCCTACAAAATGTACATTACAATACGTGTGTATTGTATGTCCTGCTATATTAAAAATACATGTTTTGGCATATTAACAACAACAACAATTTAAATAGAGGTTTGTCCTCTCTGAGCTCCTGTACAAAGTTCAATATGTTAGACTCTTCCCTTTCTGTGGATATGAATGGCTCATTCTAATTTAAGCATTAGATTTTCTGGGGATAATACAAGAATGAAAAAATATGCATATTCAATTTCTGACTGTAAATGCACCTAAATGTTACACACTGGATCTTTAACTTGTGGGGGAAACAAACTGCTAAGACCACAACAGCTGGAGCCTAAAATAAAGAGAAAAAAGTATCCGCAGAAATTGATAGTGAAACCGAAGTTGTTAGCCTGCTTTGAATGCATTGTGTAAATTGTATCCTGTTGTCACTTTAAATGTCCACTGTTGACAAAAAGATCATAAGTTAATTCTCTAATTAAAACATTCATGTTGTGTATTAAAGACTAGTCTTTTTTGAATGCCTATGTGTGTTTATAACACTAGATGGTTCATAATTACATTCATCGAATAGACAATAAATAAATCAGGTAATTTGACAGTAATTTGAACTGACAATGAAACCAATGAAATGTTAACATTGGCATATTTATTCCTGGAAGACACTTGTCAATCAACCTCTGGGGATCAGATAACCAATTATGATTCATTGTTATAAAACTCGGTGTGCAGTCTTCAGCAGAAATTAATGTTTTATCTAGAGTGTGAAAACTAAATGAAGTTTCAAACCACTTCAAATGCAGATGGCATTCCACTCCAGGGTCAGGTTTTCATACATTGGTGATTTATACCAATAACTGGGATCTTTGTAAATGTTCTTCCACTTTATATGCAGGTGTGCATAAACACACTTTGTTTGTGTGAGATTTCAGAGATTAGAAAACAAATGCTAATGAAATTTGCTGGAAAACCTTAGAACTCACAGTAAATGTTTTTTTCTAATGATCTAGATTTATACTTCATGACAAAGACATCAATAACACTGGTTTTGTTTTAAGACTACACTTGAATGACACCAGTTGACAGACGACTAATGTTTAACTCTGGAAACTTGACATCATCTCAGCAGTGCAGCCTGCTGTTTGCTCCATCAATGTAACTCATTGTTTCAGAACTCCTCCACTAATTGTACTAGTTATGTCCTCTCTCCTTTTGATTATTTTTCATACAAGGCTGTGACAATGTTGCGGTCACTGAAAAAAAATATCAAATAAACAATATTTGATGTGGTCTGCAGGGGTTTCTGAAACAGCAGTGATGGAGAGTCAAGTCATGGCCATGAAAACATTTTAGTAGGAGTAAATAGATATGAAGATATGACACTACCATCAGGAGATTACCATTTTAAAAGCTAAAGCTGTAAATCATCTAGGAGGTCAGGACAGTGGAGATACGATGGCTACCATGACATACAGCTGTTTGCCATCAGTTCTACTGTACCTTCAATAGTGCATACTTACAGTACCCGCACTGGTCTTACCTTATTACAATGGCGGCCGATGCCCATGAGAAAGTTGTCTGGTTTGATATCTCTGTGGATGAAGTTCTTTGTGTGTACATATTCAATTCTGCTGATCATCTGAAGATGAAAGGAGGCCACAGTTAAAATATTTCAAAGTTTTTAACCATCATCATGTGCAACCAAACTGCATAAACGTAAGACAAGACATCAGACAGATGATGTGACACGGGCATTATCAAATATGGGCAATTTAGAGTCACCAATGTACTTTGTTCACAGGATATTTTCATATGGTTGTTTATCAACAATATGAATGCGAGAGTAAATGAATGTAATATGTACAATGGCATCATATACCTCATTTTCACTACTTTCACTTGCTTCCATCTACGTATCTGTCCATTTATCCTAACTCATTCCGTTTTGAACGTGCTTGGGGACTGCTGAGAGGCCGGTGGAGCAAGCCGGTGTGTGTATGTGAGGAACAGCATCCTATTATTTTTATAAAACTGTGATATAATACCATCATAAAAGAAAGAGACAAAACACTTTGATATAACATTTTGGTTGAACTGTGACTAGTGTACCACCCAGTGGGAAGACGATTGTCAGGCATATTCACGGCTTCAAAAGATTGCATTGAGGTGGGTGCTACCTGGTCTGCCAGCATAAGGACAGTCTTCATGGTGAAACGGCGAGAGCAGAAGTTGAAAAGGTCCTCCAGACTGGGTCCAAGCAGGTCCATGACTAGGACATTGTAGTCCTTCTCTTGGCCATACCACCTGGTAACAAAAAAGTGATTTAATGAGGTTTGGTCTCTCATAGATCTGAATTGATTACAGCACTTTGTCTGAAGTGACTTCACAAAAGAGAATCCCAATTTGGTCACTCATGCATTGTGACAGACACAAAGTCAGGTAGGTTAAAGCAGACGAAATATGAAAGACATTAGACGCTGAGGCTCTCTGATGAGAAAACAAATGAGACCAGAGCTAGAGCAGGGCTACAAAGTGTGACCAAAATTTAAGAGTAAACTAATATTTTTTCTAGGTCGCACAGGTGCACCTGACACTGCCAGAGTGGAAACATAAATTTATTTTGCAAGCGCATCATCTCTCTGTGTTCTCCTGTGACCAAACTCACACTAATGGCAGGATCATTACATGGTCTAAGCCTGTAAGAGCCTCTGATAAAGTTGTATGCGTTTAAAAATTGCGAGTGATCGGAGCACCAGATTGCCTAACTCAAACGGAAAAAGAAAATAAACACGGCAAAACAAGGGAAAATGAAGAGAGGGAAAAACATTTAAAACTAAGCCTACAACCAGCCCTACTACTGTTATTCCATCCATCCCCACTGCTGAGAGTCCATCCAGCCAAGACGCGGAGCCCTCAGTCCCTGGTAAGATGCTAAGACCCGCTCCTTCTGTGATATCATCACACTCAGAACCAGAGGAGGCAACTGAGTTTGAGATAAGCCTGGTCCCGAGACTCATTACAATTTCCCTGGATGAAGTACAACAAAGGACGTAATGCAATGCACTGCGTTTACTGTAAGGGGTGCGGTCAGAATATGGCTGCTAATAGTGCATTCATAAGCATATGCCGTGACAAGTGTGTAGAGAAAATGGCCCCTCTTCCAGCTGCATTTCAGCAGGCAGTAATAATCAGGTCCTTGAGGAATCAGACATGATAATCAAATTTAATGTTTTATACAACATTACGAAAAAGGAGTTGCCGTTCACCAAATTTAAATCAGAAATTCTTCTCATGAAGAAAAATGCATTAATGTTGCTTAATGTTTTAGTTTGAAATAGGGATGCACCGATGCATCGGCTGAACTTTGGCATTCGCCTCCTTAACTGCCACCGGCCATCGGCAAATAAAGAGGACATTGACCGATGGCAGTGGCTGATGGTTATATGTTGATTTACATGTGGCATGAACGCTGTGCTGAGGAGAAACCTATATATAAACCACTCCGAAACCCCACCACACACACCTCTCTGGCACGTCGCGGTTATGGTCAGTCCTGCATGTGACTTTAAATCCTACTGGGAGCGTTTCAGAACTGGAGCATTTAGCCTGCCAGTCTTTTCTGGTTTATGTTCTTATAAATATGCTTCTACATGTGTAAATATATGCTACATAGTTCATTTGTAGGGCTGCATCTAACGATTATTTTTCTATCGATTAATCTAACGATTATTTTTTCGATTAGTCGATTAATCTAACGATTATTTTTTATCCATTATTCCAACAATGATTTTTAATTACTTGATTAATGACAATGAATTTACCTAAATAAAAAGCAAAAGCATGTCTTCTTAATATTTCAAGATTTTATTCAAACACATCTCTTGAAAAACAAAACTTTTGTTTCAAAAGTAACAAGATGAAATGTATGCACCAAAAATAGCTGCCTTCACAACACACACTCTTTATAGCATTTTAACACTTGTCATATTTTTTTTTAAGGAATTTTTAATCTATTTCATAATGTACATATGAGCATTGAAGCAGAGCAGTATCATACTTGGCTTATGAGACACTTTTTAAAATCTGATTTTTACCATTCCTTATATTTTATAAATAAACGTTTAATACATTTAACACTCACGTCTTATTTTGAAAACCGGAAGTGTCCACACGCTGCAGTAAGCTAGCGCTGACTTTCCCGGTTTTCTCAAAGTATTTGCCATAAAGTCGGCAATAAGGGCGCACTTGAAAATATTGGAGCGGCTGACGTGACCACGCGAAAACGAGAGACAGCGTGACCGCAGCTGTTTTTCTTCGGAACCAAGTCTTCAATTCACTCGCTCGTCTCTCCTCACTTGATAAAGAAAGTACGCATGCGCGCAGGGGATTTTTCTGCGTGGGCGGGGCAGTGTGCTGCGTGCTGTGAGCACCACCAGGACTGAGTGACACAGGTAAAACTCCGGAGAATTAAATGCCGACGGCTTAAAACATTTACGTGACAAGTACTCGATGGTCGCGATATAGTCATTTCATACATCTCACGGAGAACAAGACGCGATATATCGAGTATATTCGATATATCGCCCACCCCTACTCTGTAGATTAACGCATGCTGCTCGCCGTTTGATTTGACCCAATAACAATGACGAATAATGACAGTCAGTTGGGACAAATCAGACCGGTTTAAGCTCATTCACTGAAAACAAATCGAATCCTAGAGTCTACCCATTTATAGAGTTGGCCTTTTTAATAACTTGTTTCTATAACTGCCAGTAATGTTATTACCCTAACATGACAGCATAAAACATGTCACTCACTATAAAACTAATAATTATATATATATAATGTAATTAAAACAAATGCATGTGTACGGAGGTGTATGCATGAGTTTAGCAAAAATGTGGCTTAGAATAGTAAATATGCGTGATTTCTTAGAAAATCTGGCTCAAAAAAAATAAAACCCTGTTCAGACCATTTCTCAACACTGTTTAGTCATGGCAGGTCTGCCTCATGAGTGCCACCACAAAAGCAATATAGTGCTGCGGCTCGGAGAGCAACAAAACTAGTTCAGCCACAATCAATCCACATTAGTATAAATCTATGGCATATTTTAATAATTTTCACTGCTTTACTTTGCAGTCAGTCATTTCAGACGGGCGACTGAAACCATTATCTACATTCTAACACACCTTTAAGCCACCAGACCAGTCTCCCGTTAGAAAACAGTCATTTTACCAGACTAGTTTCAAATCTCACTGAATTGAGGATTTATATTGACCAAACCAGAGATGGTGGATTGTTGGAACAGTTACAATACTAACCAAGTGTTGTACACCGTGTTGAAACCTTGTTAAGCTAATCTTAGGTCTGTGAAATAGAAACTTTTATTCAGAACCTGACAGTCTGAGTCAGATTAAGTGAGAGCAGGTGAGATTTGGTTCTGTGCAACAACTGATATGGACCGTGATTGTCTTGCAGAATTAACTGCATAATACATGTCAAAGCATGACTCAATTCAAACTATAAATCAGGAAAGTTTACCAAAACTTTAATGACAATGTTACAAATCCAAATTAAAACCATTTCCTAATACTTTTTAGATGCTTACTATGACCATAGGACCCTAAAATAAAATAGTTTCACAGGTTTTAGAGGCTTTATGGAAATATTTGAATGTCATTCTCTTCCTTATCATGCATGGCTTTGTCATGACTATAAAAATGTTTGAGTAACTTAATCATTCACAATCGGCTACAGGGAGGTTAGATCAGGACGACACTGGGTTTGAGAGTCTCGAGGGATGTGTTGATTCAATCACAGTAGATTATGAACATGTCATTAGCTGGATGGTAACTGTATCCAAACGGCTGCTACTCAGACAATAAAATAGTTATTTGCATGCTTAATAATATTAGCAATATTTTTATGTTAACTGAGTATCACACGTCTTACTTTGTCTATGGTGTAGCTGTATGTTCATGTGCAGAAGCTAGTTAGACTTGGTATAGGGATGCACCGATTGTGAAATTCTGGGCTGATACCGATACCGAAAATAACAACTTGGGTGATGCCGATGTTTTTTGCAAACTGCATAACGTGGATATTTCTCAAAGCGTCCCAGTAGCGTCTCTACATTCGGCTACACGTTGAATTTTCGTCTGTTCTATTTTTGACGCTTGGCGTGAGCAGCATGCGTCAATCTACACAGAGCACCAAATAAAACGCCCGTGCAAACTGCCAGTCGTAAAAACAGACAAAAGCTAAACTAATTAACTATGTAGCATATTTACACAGGTAGAAGCATATTCAGAAGAATATACACTGGGAAAATGGCCAGATCTGAGCAAGTAAACAAAGTCTGACGGGCTAAATGCTGTATAGGAAGAGTCTGCTTCAATGACCATACACCAAACAACTGATCAATGGTACTGTGAAATAGGGCTGCACGATATGGCCTGTAACCAATATCTCAATATTTTTAAGCTATATTGCGACACAATATTTTTGTTGTTGTTGTTTTGTATTGTTTATTTCTAATAAATAATGTCATTATTACCTTGATAGCATTGTAATTGGTCAGAATCAATGTAGAACAGTAGATTTACACTTGCTGTATGAGACACCTCTTTTTATAGCATTTTAACACTTGTCATATTTTTTATGAATTTTTAATACATTTCATAATGTAAATATGAAATTTAAAGCTCATTACCTTCCAGGTCATGTGACCTATTGGCTCAAAATCAGCGTAGATACAGTCGATCTACACCTGCTATACGACACACACTCTTTATAGCATTTTAACACATTTTTTTAATGACTTTTTAATATAGTTCATAATGTACATATGAGCATTGAAGCCGTGCAGGATCATACTTGGCTTATGAGACACTTTTAAATCAAATTTTAACCATTCTTCATATTTTATATATAAACGTTTAATACATTTAACACCCACGTCTTATTTTGAAAACCGGAAGTGTCCACACACTGCAGTAAGCTAGCGCTGACTTTCCCAGTTGTCTCAAAGTATTTGCCATAAAGTCGGCAATAAGGGCACACTTGAAAATATTGGAGCAGCTGACGTGACCACGCAAAAACGAGAGATGGCTGGCGTGACCGCAGCTGTTTTACAAGTCTTCCGTCTCCATCTTCAATCAACTCGCTTGGGTTCTTAACTTCACTTCTCTCCTCACTTGATACAAAAAGTACGCATGAGCGCAGGTGATTTTTTTGGGTGGGCAGGATAGGTTGCTGGGCGCTGTGAGCAGCACTAGGAATGAGTGACAGGCGAAACTCCGGAGAATTTAAATGCAGACGGCTTAAAACGTTTACGTGACAAGTACTCGATGGTCGCGATATAGTCATTTTATACATCTCACGTAGAACGAGCCGCGATATATCGAGTATAGTTGATATATTGGCCACCCCTACTGTGAAGCACTGCAGGATGAAGGATACCTGCACTTCTGCCACAGAAATTTTAATCTCCTTCCTAAAAGTAAATAAAATATCCCAGGCTTATAATGTGCTGGTAATGGGAAGCTCAGCCATGCTCACACACTTAACCAACACTGATTTAAAAAGGGTTATTACACCATGTAAAGGACCAGAGTTCTTTCAACTTTGTGGTGCAAAGTTGGCCATGTTATTAAACTTCCCCAGAAGGGTTAAGTAAATTTGAAATAACAGTAAGAACAGGGAAAAGATGATAGGTAGTGATTGTATAAAGGGTGAGCCAGGTTGTTGTAAGAGTGGAGGAGGGGCAGCAGGATCAGCAGGTTAGACAGGCTCCAACAAGACACTGCTGCAACATGAAGCCAGTATTACCAAGATTCAATGAACACTCCCTGCTTGCATTACATGTGGAAAAGGTTTACTTCAAAACCTGTAGAAAGATGGACCAGAACTACCATGAACATGGCTGGCTTCCTCAGCTGATATCCATTGTCCTAAGAGAGGAAATCTGGTTAAAGGTGAAGAATAAAAGGCCACCTTTCAGTCAGCATTATCAAAGCAGGAGTACACATGGCATGCAGCCATATTTAAGCACAGGTCAGTTCCAACGTGTGTTGTTTGGGCCAAGGTGCTCGCCAAACTCAAAGCAGAGCTGACAACTTTAAGCTTAACCATTATTAACACTACCAGAAATCAGACCACTGGTTTAACAACCTGTACGCAAAAATGTCCATATATCTATGACAGTGGTTACCTTATGAAGCAGTATACAGTTTGCAAAGAAGCTGTGTGTGTGGGGGGGTATGCGTTCAAAGTTCAGGTTTCAACTAGTCATTGTCTCTATTCATGTGCCAGCTGTGTTATATATGGCCACACATGTTAGCCGTTAGCCAGATATAGAACAGGGAAGGAAAAGCAATACCAGTCCAATGTTGCTATTTTCTGTCATTCAAACATGTAACATGGGCAGATACTAACTGAACAGGAACAGCTAATGAGATTAAAACAGTGGAACTGATAGATATCAGCGTTTCCCCCGGAACAGCACGAGCCATCATCATGCATCATGAACCTCTGGCAAAATAAAATGTTTTGCCATTTCCAAAAATAATGCCAAATATACTTATACAATATGTGTGGGTGCAGTGGCTCACCACTGTTCTGAAACCCTGGTCAACCTCTGTGACCTTAAGTAACTGTGGGTACCTTGGGCAAGATACTGAACCCCAAACTGCTCCTGAAGGCTGTGCCATCAGTGTGTGAATGTGAATGAATGGTTAGCTCCTCAAACCGATGAACAGTTTTCACCTTGCATGGCAGATAATGCCATTAGTGTGTGAATGAGATACATACTGTACAGTGCTTTGTGGTCGGAAGACTAGAAAGTACAGTCCAGTAAAGGGAGAAACGTCAGGCAGTGCTTCCAAATGAAACCCCACTGATGACGACCACACATGCCCCTCCTCAGGTTAGCTAACGTGACAGATGTGCTCAAATTCGAAGCTGTAGTTAGAATACTATGTCAAAAAGGAATTTTGATGCGAGTGTTATGTACATTTGTTAAGGGTTTTTTATATTTATTGTCCACGTCTTATGTGGCAACCTTCATTCCGCTATCTCCATGTTACTGTTTTCAAAGTACTTACATGAAATAGCAAAAGAGCTAGTAGCTTACAAGCGGAAAATAGCTAGTTCCCATAACCTGGTGGCTAATGAGAACATGAGCAGATGCTAGCAGATGGTACCTTTTATGTGGAACATGTCCTCATCAACATGAAAGGCTTGTATCATGTGCTATTAAATGGCACAATTAGACTGACTGATGAACATGACAGAAATCCACGCCTGTCTGTCTGCCTGTCTGTCCACACATGGACAGTATTACAGCCCTGCTCAGTGGAGACATGTACACAACCATCTCCTTTAACCAATAAATAAACTAAGAAATAAAAGCCTGGAACTCCAAATGTGTCAGCTGCTGCTTTACAGTGACCCAACAAGTCTATAAGCCAGCTCCCAACATGAACACGAACAGGCCGCTCTGCTCACAGAACTTTGAACTGTTGTTTTCGCTTCTGTGCTCCGCCGCCATTTTCTAACAGGGCAGAGGAAGACATGTTGGAGCTCTACAAAACAAAAGAGGAGCGGCCATTTCCAAACACATACTTGTTTTTCCTCGTTCCTGACAGCTGTTGTTGACGAAAAAAGTGCACAATATGGAGCTCGACGGGACTGATCCCGACACAGCTGCGATATAAAGTGAAAACATACCGGAACATTTGAGCGTTTGCGTATTTAGATGTCGTTACTAGGATATACGTCAGGCAGATTAGCAGGCCTAACGCCAGCAAGGTTGCTGCCACTTTCACATTAGTTCGCTTTTTTTTCAAAGCGAATGCTTTATCACACGGGTCATATAACAACTATTTGACACTTCATTTTCGCTTAGGACAAAAACAGCTGCCCTTACCTGATGTGTGGAATCCCGACGCCCCCTTGTAGGATTTTGTACAGCTTGCTTTCGTATAACAACTGAGGATGTCTGGCTTTCTGTGATTCCAATTTTACAGCTACCTCCTGAAAATCACACACACAAGAGAGAACATTGAACGATACAGCCCAGATATCACTGCGCCAATTCCACCAACCCAAATCGATCCACTAATAGCAGTTTTAGCTGGTGTACTCTGGGCTAGTAATAATTCAACTCTCTGCTAGCTACACGGCTAGCTTCAAACGCTGAGTTGCAATCTGTTCCTAACACTTTTGACTCGGCTCCCAACTTTCCTACACGAACACAGACTAATACAGGCGCTCATCTCGTATATTACCTCTCCATTTGTGATGTTGATGGCCAAATATATGTCGCCGAAAGATCCCGATCCAATTTTTCTGACAAGCTTGTATTTTCCACCGACTATAAATTCGGCTTTGGAGCCACTGCTGCTCGCCATAATGTCCACCAAATGGCAATCTCCACCGGATTCTCGTTAGAAAATTGTGTGTGGCAGCCCGGAGTCCCGTATATCCAGCTGGTGTCGACGGGGATGATTATGGACTAACAGTTAGCTGTTACTCCAAACAAATTATTGACAACTAACGTTAACGTAACACGTTTCTTCTTATTCACAGGCTACTGGCTACAGTGGATCTTCGTTGAAGTAAAACCTCCTCACGGAATGCTGTATCAGTGTCGAAATATATACATCCAAAACTAAATCCGAAAAAGCTTACGGCCTTCGACAGCCACCCAGCTACCTCGAAGTAGCAGCTAGTATAATCTAACGCTGGCTAACGTTAGCATCAAGCTAACGCTGTCGCAAGGACCGCCGTGGAAAAATGTCCGGACCTCCTCCGTGCTGAGGGGCAGAAACGGCCTTTTTAGATTGTACGTCCGAACGTATTGTTGCTTTTCCAATCTTTTCAGTCCTTTGTGAGCGTTTTCGGCAAACTTGAAGGGTCGCTACCGTCGGTACAAAGCGCAACCCACTCACTCCGCCATCTTGTCTTCTCTACCCTTTCTCTCAGCTGGTTTCCGTTGGAGGCGATTAGCAAATGGCTAAGGTTAGACATCTCATGACCCGTTCACGGACTGTCGGAAAGTAGACGATCGAAACCCATTATCTATAAACGCCGCAGCAAAGTGCTACATAGTTGTGACTAAACAAAGGATATGTATTCGATATGAAACAAACAATGTACATAGTCAATAACTATACAGTTAACTAGAGTAAGTTAATAGTTGATTTATTACGCAGCCATTTTGGTTATTAGGATGCCTTTGCATCCATTGCTTGCATTTTGCCCTGCACTTTTGTGTGTTTACGGTCATTTTGCATCACATTCCTAATTTCAAACATAAAAGAAACAACAACCAAACATTTTACAGACTGTAATTATTTTTACACGAGTCGTATTTTTGTCGTGTTCGACGCAGTGGTTGCAGCCACGCCACAGGTAGTATTACGCCTGACGTTGCGTCAGAGATCAGAGATCACATCTCTCCCATTTTGGCTTTCTTGCATTGGCTACCTATTAAATCTAGAATAGAATTTAAAATTCTTCTCCTTACTTACAAAGCTCTTCATGGTCAGGCACCATCATATCTAAAAGAGCTCATAATACCTTACTACCCCTCTAGAACACTGCACTCTCAGGATACTGGGTTCCTTGTGGTTCCTATAGTCTCCAAAACTAGATTTGGAGCCAGAGCCTTCAGCTATCAGGCTCCTCAAACTCCCATTTTGGGTTTCGGAAGCAGACATGGTCAACGTGATCAATGATCACTACTAGAGGCTTTAGGACCAATTTTGTAATCATAGAAGCTTTACTACTGAATAATAATATGAAGGAAAACATTTGATTTGATTTTCCAAATTAAGCATGCAGACACCAAACGTTCAAATTCAACTTTCTACAGTGAGACAAGCTGATTTACTAAAATGATGAACGTTAAGGTCTAGCCAAGTGGTTTGCATATGAACAATAGTACACATACCATATTTAAACTCTGGTATGTGTACTAGTGGTTTGCAATCTCCCTCTGGTGGCCTGTGGAGAAATCTCAGAATCAAAAAAGACATGAAAAAAATGAATTTAAAATAGATTATACTATCAGAACACTGCATTTGTAATGTAAGATGAGAGAGATGGAATGTTATTTGAACTAAATCATCGCATTTCTTTTCAATAACAGCTTGCTATGTAGTTATATTCATGCATGTATTGCAGTCAGACATCAATGATTAGATATGAGCTACAGTCAGCAATAAATAATCTTTGTATTGGGAATTAACCAGTTTCCTTTGTAAGCTGTGTGCACCTGAATAGGGTCAGCCCGATGATGGTGGTACTTGGAGAGGTGAATATTTTCTGTGGCAGTAAAAGGTGAAAAAGTTTGAATTATATGGTCCAAACAATACTGTTTGAAAGCCTTCTCTACACTGCCAAGAAATCTAAGGTCAAAATCATTCATTTCCATCTTTTCAATTTTTTTTAGGATTTAGTAGATTTTATAAAAACAGTAATTATACTGTAATCAGCCCATACTGTACATTTTAGTGTTATATTAGTATTTATAGTAGAAAATAATCAATCCAAGTAGTCAATCGAACCACTCAGTTTAACTAAATTTAACAGGAAATATACAAAGAAGGTTGAGTCTCCTCCATAGCTACACAATGGTCTAACAAAAGAAATAATCAAGTTGTGTTTCCAGTGTGATATTAAGTATAGTCTGTGACAAAACAAGGGCTAGAGTATTAAAAGTAGTTTTACTTCAAAGAAATCGTATTCAAGAAAGTAATTTAGTTAGAATGTTAAATCTTTTCAGTGAATATTGACAACATTTCAATGTGTGAAAAATGTGTTCCTGAGCCCATATAGTAATACCCTTTATACATCACAAACGATCAATATATCACATTGATTTTTAATGCAGAGCTGCCTGAAGGATCAAAGGTCACAGACTTTCAATGTTGGTTTCTGTCTTGTGCCTTATGTGCAGAGATTTTCCCCAATGCTCGGTGGATATATAACAGATAGATGAAGGCTTTTAGTTCAATATGATGCCGATGTGCCTCAGCCACAGTGCAGTCTCTGTTAAGTCAGCCATTTTCTGCTCCACCTGCAAAAAACACAAGACTTTGTGATTTTTATGGCAGCAACGATTTCTCTGGATTCTGTCAGATTCTGTATTGGATTGTTTAAACTTTTTTGAAATAGGGGTTACAGTACATCACACTCCACCACTATGCCTTTAGCCGATCTATGATTCTTACATTTGTGTGCACTGTGTTTAGAATGCACACATTCTTCCCCAGCATTCCTTGATAGATGGTGAATATCGCATCAGCACATTTCAGCACCTTGTGCTGAACAGTTCTTCCTGCATTTGCGCAGAGGGGGCAACTCAAACTCCATTTTTCCTAGGGTGCCAACTAGATCTTGGCCTCAAAGGAAGACATTGTTAATTTCTTCCCTAGTGCATGAATGGCTCTGCCATTCTTTGTACCTCAGTCTTCCATTGAGCTGGCACTGTGTCTCTTCTTTCCCAGAAAGGCAGCACAGTTCAGAATATATCAGGTTTGACATCCCCAGCCAGGCAAAATTTGATAATAATAATATCAAATCAAATCAAATTTTTATTTATATAGCCCAAATGGACAAAACACACTTTTCCCTCTCAGGGCTTTACAATTTGTACTGGGCCAGCCCAGACCTGAGCCAGCTCTAACTATAGGCTTTATCAAAAAGGAAAGTCTTAAGTCTATTCTTAAAGATGATGACCGTGTCTGCCTCTCAAACCCAGAATGGTAGTTTGTTCCACAGAAGAGGAGTCTGATAGCTGAAAGCTCTGGCTCCCAATCTACTTTTGGAGACTATAGGAACCACAAGGAACCCAGCGTCCTGAGAGCGCAGTGTTCTAGAGGGATAGTAAGGTACTATGAGCTCTTTTAGATATGATGGTGCCTGACCATGAAGAGCTTTGTAAGTAAGGAGGAGAATTTTAAATTCCATTCTAGATTTAATAGGTAGCCAATGCAAGGAAGCCAAAATGGGAGAGATGTGATCTCTGATCTTGGTTCCTGTCAGAACACGTGCAGCAGCATTCTGAATTAACTGCAAAGAGACTTATTGGAGCAGCCTGATAACAAAGAGTTACGATAGTCCAGCCTTGAAGTAACAAATGCGTGGACTAGTTTTTCTGCTTGAGAGACAATGCGTCTGATTTTAGCGATGTTACGTAAGTGGAAGAATGCAGTCCTCGAAATTTGTTTAATGTGGACGTTAAAGGACAAATCCTGATCAAAAACAACTCCAAGATTCTTTACAGTGGAGCTGGAGGCCAGGGTGATCCCATCTAAAGTAACTAAGTCTCTAGAAAGAGAGTTTCTGAGGTGTTTGGGTCCAATTACAAGAACTTCAGTTTGTCTGAATTTAACATTAGAAAGTTGTAGGTCATCCAACTTTTTATATCCTAAAGGCATGCTTGGAGTTTAGTTAACTGATTGGTTTCATCAGGCATAAATATTTTACTTAATACCATGCTGGAAGTTAATACGATGCTGATAGTTAAGGGCCAGACCCTAACAGGCTTTAAAAGTGATCAGTAGAATCATAACGCACAGGGGGCTAGTGGAGGAAAGCTAAAATCGGGGTACTGTGATGACGTCTGTAAGAAGCCTAGCTGCTGCGTTTTGAACTTACTGGAGGTGTGAAAGTGATTTATTGTCAATGCTGGAGAGAAGTGAATTTAAATAATCCAGTTTGGAAAAGATCAATATAATGACTATTTTTTAGACCTATTCCCCTATAGGTTAGATCTGCATTGTCCCTTGGAAGAGAATAGCTGTTAATCTATGCTTACATTGCCACTGGGCTTGTAGCAGGCCATGCTGTTACTACCAGGCATCCTTTTTGTCTGACGACAGGAATCTCACACACAGGCTGTCCAACTCTGATGTCCTTTGAAAGGCTGTGTGCCTTCTGCACCCTGTTTGGTCTTTATTATAACTAAAGAGGGTCTAATTTGAAGGATAAAGGCTAAGCACTTGTGGGTTTAGTAGCACAAAGCACTTTATGATGACTGATCTCAGTTTGACAGGGCAGTATTTGTTTAAACAGGTGGTCACTGGTTCATAGGAACAATGGTGTGTGGACCATGGACTGCCTCAGGGAGTATGAAGGTAGATTAGTGCCATATATCTGAAGAAGAGCAGACTATGATTTGCACTTGTAAAACCCGTAATTCGCAACTTGTGAACGCGGATCTCAGAGTTTGTAAGTGTAACTTCAGATCCACACATCTGCAAAAAGCAAACTGCAAGCATATTTCACAACTTGTGAAAGCGCATCTTCGAATTTGCACTTGTAACTTCAGATCTGCAAAGCTGCACAACATGATTTGCATGCGCAGGTTCCTATTTGCTCGCTCAGTTGCGTCATCCTTCTCACGTGAATTTTGGCACGATTCTCTCGGATGGATTTGAAGGAAACGATTTGCGCGCAGAGACCAGGGAATGCCTGTTCTACCACTCTTGTCCAAGAGGTGGCAGTGTGGTTATTGGATAATATATCAATAAACGGCTCAGTTTTTTTTTTTTTTTTTTTTTTTTTTTATTGCAATAAGACAGAGTATTACAATGACACGTGACAGGTAGAACAGAAATTGCTGATCATTACATCAAGATAAAGTCAGTAAAAAAAAAAACATACATAGACATACAAGAGGAATATATCTTAAAGAACATTTAGAAGCTTTGTGTTTTTCTTATTGTGTACAAGTTTAAGAGATTTGAGAAGAGAGGAAATTTCTAAAATAAAAATATCAAAGAGAGGTTGATTCTTTTGCCATTTCTGTTTATGAATGAAAAATTTGGCTTGTAGAACATAAAGGTTAACTAAAAATTCAAATGATGAATCTGTAGAGTTCTCATAATAAAAGAAGATGTCTTTGAGAGTGAAGACATAATGGCCCTGTTGTGCAAAAAGGTGAAAACTAAGGTCTATTAGAAATTTCTTAACAGTATCGCACTCAAAAAATAAATGTACAAGTGTTTCATCTTCCCTATTACAAAAAGAGCAATGTAAATCTAGGTCTATGTCAGTATATTTTGAAATATTAACATTTGTAGGGTAAATCTTGTGGAGAATCTTAAAATGGACTTAATAAACGGCTCAGTGGTGGTGGTGGGTGGCTGGCCATGACTCTTGGTCTACGACACGGCGCCATGAGAACATGGAGAGAAGTGTTCAACAACGTGTAAGTAACATTATGGTTTACACTGTTGTTGTTTGCATGGCCAATAACCACACTGCCACCTTTTGGACAAGAGTGGTAAAACAGGCATTCCTGGTCTCTGCGCGCAAATCGTTTCCTTCAAATCCATCCGAGAGAATCGTGCCAAAATTCACGTGAGAAGGATGACGCAACTGAGCGAGCAAATAGGAACCTGCGCATGCAAATCATGTTGTGCAGCTTTGCAGATCTGAAGTTACAAGTGCAAATTCGAAGATGCACTTTCACAAGTTGTGAAATATGCTTGCAGTTTGCTTTTTGCAGATGTGTGGATCTGAAGTTACACTTACAAACTCTGAGATCCGCGTTCACAAGTTGCGAATTACGGGTTTTACAAGTGCAAATCATAGTCTGCTCTTCTTCAGATATATGGCACTAATCTACCTTCATAGACGACAGAGACAGAAACTCCGGGGAGGAAGTTTAGTTAATAACATGCATAGCTGAAAGCTCTGGCTCCCAATCTACTTTTGGAAACTATAGGAACCACAAGGAACCCAGCGTCCTGAGAGCGCAGTGTTCTAGAGGGGTAGTAAGGTATTATGAGCTCTTTTAGATATGATGGGGCGGTTCCTTTGATGCCAATTTGATCTTCCAGTCTCTGTAAAAGAATTTGATGGTCAATGGTGTCAAATGCGGCACTAAGATCTAACAGGACAAGTACAGAGATGAGTCCTTTGTCTGATGCCATTAGGAGGTCATTTGTAACTTTGACTAATGTGGTCTCTGTGCTATGATGCACTCTAAATCCTAAAGACAGATTAATCATATCGAATAACGAATGACTAACTAGAGGTAAAACATCCTTGAGCAGCCTGGTTGGGATGGAATCTAAAAGACATGTTGTGCCTTAGATGAAGAAATTATTGAAGTTATTTGATGAATGTCGATGGGAGAAAAACAGTCTAAATACATATCAGGATTTACAGCTGCTAGTTTCTTACAGTTTTCTTTTTTTCCCATTCAATTTAACTATATATAAAAGACAGAATTGTTCTCAAAATCAGTTTTAGGTTTATTTCTAAAAACATTTAAAACGTGATGACAATGTATAGAAAACATCACCTGCTTTTAGTCCTTTGTCTTTCTGGGTGTGTGCTTAAAGAGGGAGCACACCTACAGGTGCTAGCCAGTCTGGTGCCCTAAGCGTAATTGCTTTGTGGTGCACCCCAACAAAAAATAAAAAAATAAAAATGACTCATTATTTATCATTTTAAATAATACCGATAATTGTAAAAACAATGAAATAGATAACAGTAAAAGTGCAATCTGCTTCAACTTAACAATAATATTCCAACTGAAAAACAATATTTTTATATAATATATAATATTTTAAAGTAATTTTCCCACATCCCTTTGTTACTTCTTTCTTTCTTTTCTTTCTCAGCACCAGACTCCTGATGTCTTTTTGATGCTATGTTTTCATTGCTTTAGGGCTGATGTCAGGTGTGTGTTTGACTGCTGTAGCCTAATGGAACAAACCACTGTGTGATGGGGGGAGCAAGGGAACCAAAACATGATAGCAGATAAAAATGTTGCCTATAGTAGACTGATAATGTACATTACATTAAGGATAAATAATACATTTAAATAAATAATTTTTATGATCATCATCGAACTGCTGAAAAGACAGTGGAGTTTAGGCCACCACCAGATGGAGCTACAGCTGCTGAAGAGGAAGAAGAACCACTGGTAAGGCCAAAGGTGGTTATGGTCAGTGAGGACAGTAACTGTTTATCCTCATCAGAGTCACGGTGGGGCTGACTTAGGGCGAGATTTATGTATTTTATTGTTGTTGCTGCTGAAGATCCAGCTCTTCCTAATGGTAGTTGGCTCTTCTCGTTTTCACCAAAGAATCATTTCTTAGAGCCGGCTTGTTCGTAAACGACACTTCACTACTTCACTAGTAGTAATGTCCGGTATAGTACAACAGTATTGTATTCTCACAACTCACGGTCAGCTTCACTCCCTCAACTGTACAGTAAATGCCACTTGAGATAACAGAAATGTGGTAAATGCTGTAATTCAATATGTAATATTCAAATGCCCCTCTCACATTGTTTAGGTCATACTAGCATAGCGTCTAAAGTTTAACACTTTATTGTGTTAAATACAGTGCGGACCATTATTACTTACAACATATAATGCTGTAGTTAAAATTCTGTTAACTACATAGTATCTAATATCGATCATCTTAATTGTTGCTGTATTTGGCTTCTTACATTTGACCGGGGGAAGTCTTTAAATCACCAGTGCACACAGTATGTAGTACATGACAATACCAATCTCGGAAATTCATCCTAGTCTGAATCTGCCTTGTTTTGTGCTGTATGGACAAAATGATTCACTTCAAATCATCTGGTCACCTGGGTCTGATCAGTGAGCAATCCATGGGACTCTGCCCTGATTTACTTGTGTAGGATGGATCTGTGATACTGAAAGGAGAGTAGTGAATGACACAATTTATAGTTTTAATTTGTATAGATGGCCTCGGGTTAAGCAGGTGTAGGATGGTAAGAATTCGGGTTAATGGAGACTACGGACTTCATCTGGGTGAATGATTTGGATGAATTATGGTCATCAGTCATACTCTACTAGTGGCAGCCAGATGAGTGGGCAGCCAGAGTGGTCACCTTATTGACAGGAAAAGCTCTGGAGGCCTATGTTGGAATGGATAAAGAACAGTCTGAATCCTATAAACTATTAAAGCTGCTGCTAAGTTCAAGGTAACTGAAGAGACCTACAGACAGCAGATTGGCCGAACCATCATCTTAGAGCAAGACCTCCCAACATCCACACCTGTGTGTGTCCTGAACCTACTCTCTCTGTAAACCCACTTATAGAATGACAAATCCCAGCTTCAGAGAGAATTAGGAGGATGGCTAATCTCTAAAACCTCTTTGCAAAGGCATGTGTACTAGAAGAAGGTTTAGGAAGCAGACACAGGGAGACTGAGCAGTGTTATTGGGGATCCCTTCATCTTGCATTTGGGTCATACTATTCCATGGGCTGCTGGACAGGCCAAGACCTACATTGCATTGCTCAGCACCTCTATTGGCTAGGGTTGCACAAAGAAGTAATGGAATGGAATACTATGCCATGAATGCAGGTTGAATGTAATTTTTTGAATATTACATATTGAATTACAGCACATTTCTGTTATCTTTACCACATTTCTGTTTTACCACATTTCTGTTATCTCTATTCATGGCATAGTATGCAGGTACTATGCCATGAATGCAGGTTGTAGTGCCCACCGCATTTCCAACAGAGGCCAATTACAACTGTTGGCTGCCAGTCTGTCGATGCTTGAAAAGAAAAGAGCCACAACTCGTCCTGACTTGAACAATTAGGAATTTATTCAAAGAAACAAGTGAATTTGAAATGCATCTCCTGATCCAAAAACATTCAAATCTTCATGCCAAATTGTCCTGCCCAATACCTCACACCTCTTTTCCCGGTCCAGCTTTTATAGCCACAGAAAACATGAATAAAAATTCTGAAAATGTTCTTTTAAGGAACCAACTCCTGTCTTTGTCTTTCGTGACTTACTTTGGCCCATCTGTTTTACCTTTCAGAGAGGCGGCAAAAGGTCATGACACAGAACCACTCAGAGGGAGAAAGGTATAAAGTTCAGCAAAACCTCCTGCCATTTCTCCAAAAAAGGTCATAAATACTATGTTTATTCTTCATGCAGAGACAGAGATCATAAATATTATAGAATGTTTAGTCTTTACTCAGAGAGGTCATTGCAAATTCTAACAGACATGCACTTCACGTTCAACTGTTATCTGAGGAGAGAACAATGAAATACTGTGGAAGGCTTATAAGAAATTTTACCCATTATGGGGTATATTGTATATATATAATTGGTTCTTTGCCAAAAAGTGGAAATGGACACAAATCTGCCCTTGTCATACAAAACTATGCAACTAAGTGCCCTGATATCTATACTGTAACAAAGCATTCAAGGTTTTTGCTACCTCAGCTCATTTCCCTCAGTCAGTTCAACTAAAATTGGTACTTAAAATATAAAAGTTTATCTGTGCCCAACTAATCATTTTAATCAGAATTGTTCAGGCAACATGCTTTTCTTAGTTGACTCAGCTTATGTACATTTGGCTCCTGCAAAAGTGCATAAGCAACCCCACACAGCCAACAGGGGCTAGCTACTTCCTGAAGCACCATGTGCCACAAGAAACTTCCTTTGGATCAATAGTTTCAAGGTAGGCACAAACCTAGCCTAACCTTTAGCCTGCTTGTATTTATCAGAATGCTTATTTAATTAAGTATAGTTAGACAGGTATAAACTAGCTGAATGTTACACTGGATTGTCACAATTAAACATTGTAGCAGCAAATGGTAAATGGACTCTACTTAGCGCCTTTCTAGTCTTCCGACGACTCAAAGCGCTTTACATTACATATGTCATTCACCCATTCACACACATTCATATATTGATGGCATTGGCTACCATGCAAGTAGGGTTGCCAACTCCCTGAAAAATAAATAAGGGACACCTCATTGGCAGGGCCGGCCAACCTAATTGCCTTCACCCTTCCTGGCATGGTGAATTTTTTTAGCCTCTTCATTTGTGAGTGAAACCATTTTTTAACTATTTGACTTGAACCTGAACTGAATTAGATGCATATTTTTGAGTGACATGAACACATGTAAAACCAATTATTATCCAGCAATTCATTCAATTAATACAAAATAACAAAATTAACTGAATAAAATAAGTATCTTTTTTTAACAGAAACCTGTCCTGCTTAACATAAAATTGTATAAACTAATATAAAACAATAGATAGAACATACAAGTAATGTAATAGTGCAATAACAAAAGTCTGTGGAAAGCTTGTAAACATATTTGTGCCTCAAAGGCCATGACTGTAAGCTACACTTGTAGTAAAACTGAAAAAACAACAACATATGAACTGAACAGCTCAATGCCACATTCTGTGGAGATATGTGCATTTCTTCTGAGCTCTTGCTGCAGTGAGGAGTTGTTTGTCTTTGAGTGCTACAGAGTAAAACTCTGAGTAAGACCGTTCATAATTGAGGCTGACAATAAGCTCGCCTTTAATTAATTCAGTGGAACATTTGTTCCGCACATCAGTCCATTTGTTCTTCATAAAAGAAGAAATCCTTTCCACAAACCCAGTGGAAGATGGGATGCTGAAGACAAAGCATACAGCAGCTTGGATGTTGGGAAGGTCAGCTGCCTGAAGAACCTCCATCCACCTCTCTGCTGCTCCTTTCCTTTCCTTCTCCTGAGTGAGGCGCTCCAGAAGACTGTTTGCAGTTTCACATTCTTCATACAGATCATCCATGGAGATGTTCAGCCTACCAGAAGACATGAAAAGTTGTCATTTATGGTGGTAAATAAATGGGAAAAATCTTAAAATCTTATTGGATATATTCATAATTTTGTATACTACTTTAACTATATATATATATATATATATATGTGTGTAGTAGTACTTGAGTAATGTTTAGTTGCCAAGTGTGTGATTTTTTAAAACAAAACATTTTGTAAGAAGTGTATAAATAAGTCACGAGCCAAGTTATAGCTAGCATTCGATTATACCTGGTATGATTGAATGAGTTTACATAATACACGTCCATTTTTTAAAAATTAAGCTCATTAAGTTGTCCAGTATCAGTGCTAAAGACAAAATGGTATACACTAGAAAGATGATGTCTCACTCTTTTGGATTTGTTTGAATGAAATAAATGCTAAGTTAATTTGGGGTTTTACAGTTGTGTTACAGAGTGAAGGTCCTGATCATAAAACATCTTTGACAAGTAGCCTACTCTGCTGTGTTTTGCTTTGAGGTCTGTAGCAGGTCTCTTTCTAAGACAGCAATTTCTACAACACAGCATCCCACTACATAAACTAGTGTAAAGCAAGTGAAATATTAACAAGGCAACAGTGGTAAGTGACACAGAGTTCAGACAATGAGAAAAGATACACTGATGCACTAACCTTTAATGCTTAGTTTGCTGAGAGTTTGAGATTTCGTAAAATTGAATATACTATGCAACTAATGCAATGACCCTGAGACCCTATCTGTGTCCTGTCTGTCTCTATGCTGTCTGTGTCCTGTCTGTCTCTCACTGTCTGTGTCCTGTATGTCTCTATGCTGTCTGTGTCCTGTCTTTTTTTTTGCTGTCGGTGTCCTGTCTGTCTCTCTGCTGTCGGTGTCCTGTCTGTCTCTCTGCTGTCTGTGTCCTGTCTGTCTCTCTGCTGTCTGTGTCCTGTCTGTCTCTCTGCTGTCAGTGTCCTGTCTGTCTCTCTGCTACGTCTACGAAAAGCCTAGGGCGATTCCTGGCTTCTCCAGTCTGCATGTTGAAGTGTCCTTGGGTAAGATACTGAACCCCAGATTGCTCCTGAAGGCTGTGCCATCTGTGTGTGGTGTGCTCCTAAAAACTGATGAGCAGTTGCTAAAACTTCTTTGAGCAGCCTGGTTGGGATGGGGACTAAGAGACAGGTTGACGGCTTAGCTGCAGAAATGATTAAAGTTATTTGATGAAGGTTGATGGGAGAAAAACAGTCTAAATACATACATACTGGTCCCTGTATTCCTGACTGCAGCTAGGACTGGATATTTGTTTTTCCAGGCTGCTCTTTTGAGCCAGTCTTGTGTAAACTTTTGGCCAACATGATCTGATCTGGTGAGTATTACATTACATTTATTTAACTGAAGCTTTATACAACACTTACCATTAAGTGCATTAAAACATGTCGATACAACCCAGAAGTCGTACATAAACCTCATCAAATAAGTTGAACTGTCACAATGTTACATTTCAAAACAAATGAAAGACAGGCAGGTTTTTATTTATTTATAATCTTTTTCTTTTTTTCTGTTATCGACCAGGGTGCAGTCTGAACAGATTAGACTTTAGTCTGCTAGGGAGTATCACCTGGACTTTACTACGCAACCAATCAGCTATAGCCACATTGTGTATAAAAGGAAAACACAGTGTGTGAAACACACATCTGTTGCCCACAGAAACAAACAGACACACTGGAAGTCATGAAGCTGATCGTGCTGCTCTGCTCTGTCCTGCTGCTTTCTGGTGAGTTCATGTTCTTAACAAATCATTTAGTCTCCACTGCAGCTCAGCGGAAGAAGGTGAGTTCTCTTTCCTGGTGTCGTTCGATTGTAAATCAGGATTTGCTCGAACTAAGACACAGTAGAAAAAATCTGAATGTCAGAATACACCACAACACTCCATTGAAGATGAGATTTTAGAACTTATTATGAGACAAAATGTTTCATTGAGGAGTTATCTGTCAGTGTATTGCTGTGAAACTCTAATGGGGAAGAATGATTACATTCTGGGTTAACCAGAAAGTTTTTATTTTATTTCTTTTTAATAAAAAATCTATCTTTTGTGGCAGGACTGAACACCTTAGCCTTTCTCACTTGTAGTTTGTGGTTGAGCTGGTTTAGAACTTATTCACACAGGATCAGGGATTCCAGCAACTCATAGCAGGGTTGTCTGGTGGTGGGGGGGTGAGGGGAGCTGAGGTGGGTTGCTGTGGTCAGTCTGTACAGTCTATACCTGCTGAATGTAAACACTGTGAAACAATCAGGAAATACGCTTTTATTTCTCTGATTAACAGCTTTATCTCGCTCACTCTTATTGTTATGTCTCTCTCTCTCTCTCTCTCTCTCTCTCTCTCTCTCTCTCTCTCTCTCTCTCTCTTTCTCTCTCTCTCTCTCTCTCTCTCTTCCTCTTTCTCTAATCATCGGACACAAATCAAATTAAACTTCTTTTTGTCATTATTTTGTGGCATAAATTGTGAGTCAGACTCAGATTTAGAAGCTGGTACATGAAATAAACAAAGTGAGAACACACACACAGGTAGATTATCAGACTTTTGGTCAGTGAATCCACCTTATAGTCTCTGCTTTAGAGACATTTCAGGCTGTGTGTGGGTGTTTGATTGGTTTGCCGAGCGAGACGTGGGGCTCTGTTTTTCCCAAAATTGTTCAAGTTCATTTAACCCCCACTTAAATGAATTGAAAGACCTCCGTTTTTCCTGCAGCACCTAATCCTGTCTAAACCCCCACTTAAGCAGCTGTGCTAACAGATAAAACAGCACACAGATCACTTTGATACCTGACATTAAAATATAAACTCTAACCAGATTATTATAAAGCCTTACCATACATACAATACTAATAGACTGTAGTGTTAGGGTCTGATCAAATGTTGAGTTTAAAATCATGTTAGAGGACCAGTGTGTAGGATTTAGTGGCATCTAGTGTCAGAAAAAAATGAAAAAGGCCTTATCTAGAGACAATTGATTTGTCCATTCTGGGCTACTGTGAAAACAAGGCAGTACATCATGAATTTTATCCTGCTTTGTGCTAATGTAACCTGGAACATGAACAGTACACGTGGGGTCATTCTGTTTTTGCTTCCGTGGTGTGGAAATAGATTGGTTCAGTAGGCTGAAGGCATCAATGTGTGAGGTTACCATAGATAGAGGGTTACCATTAGCCGTTCACTGTTAGATATAGCTATCCTTTAAAAGCTGTTTCACAAAACATTATGTGGACGACATCCAAGACGTGTCTTAGTTTACTGTGTTATGTATAACACTAGTATTGTTATTTATATATCTCATCTCTGAGAGTTTTTTAATGCTAATCATGTATATAATATACTACATATTAATTATGCATGCTTTATTTTACTACCATCATAAATACTACTGTTCAAAAGTTTGGGCTCATTTAGAAAATTCTATGTTTTCCATGAAAACATACAAGAAATTTGTTTAAATAGGACAGATTGCAAAATGAATAGGAAATATAGCCATTGGCAAGGTTAGTTATAATGATTTTTAATTGCAATAATAATTGTTTCCTTCAAATTTTCAAGCTTTAATTAGTGAATCTCTCGCATGGAATAGCCTTCATTTCCCAGAGCAAGAATAAGCTGACGTTTCAGAAGAAAGTTCTTTGTGTCTGGCCATTTTGAGCCTGTAACAGAACCCACAATTGCTGAGAAGGCCAGTTTTATTGCCTCTTTAATCAGCACAACATTTTCAGCTATGCTACCATGATTGCAAAAGGTGTATTTAAAACGATGAGAGTTTCCAACAACATTAGTCATTTACACTATTTACACTGTCTACAATGTATTTCTGATTAATCTGATGTTATTTTTATGGACAAAAAATTGCTTTTCTTATGAAAACATGGACATTTCTAAGCAACCCCAAACTTTACATCTCTATATGTAGTGACTAAAAAACAAATTAGTCGCTGAGAGGCTAAGCGTGGGGTGTTTGCTGATTGTCTGATACGCTGTACTAACAAAATATTCGCTGAGATAAAAAAAATGCGTAAAAACACAACTTTTTAATAACATACTTAAAGTATCATCATTCCATCACTCACCCTCTCTCTCTTTGTTACTACCGCCTCTGTGCCAAAGCACAGGTGAATATATTAACTATATGTCACCGCCCATATTCCCGTGACCCAGTTACTATGATATCAAAAAATAACAACAACAAAACAAACAAAATATAACAACCAAAATAACCCAAATATAAACTAAATTATCTATAGTTTATATTTAATTTTAAAATGATCTATGTACACATCATATATGCCTTGATGACTCCTACTCACCAGCCCCTAATTATTGAACTATCACCCCAATAATTACCCACAATTCAAAATAAACACTTCACATAATTACTTCACATTTCTTGTCTTCTTCCTTCCTCCCGATCCTGTAACAAAAATCAGTAGGGCCAGAGGTTGCCCTCTGATCTTCACAATCACTATCAGTCAAAGTGTCAGAGTCAAAGTCAAAGCTAGAAACAAAGATCATTTCATCAATCCGTACTAGCTACTCCACATCCTGCATCGGCCAGGCAGCTACTCTTCGTTTTGATGCACACTCGATGCACAAAGCCTCTTCTGTCCGGAAAGGTTTGTAGGACTTGTCCTATGACCCAGGAATTCCGAGGTGCTGTGTTGCTATAAGCACCAGATCTTCAGGAACAGGGTTGCGCTTTGCTCCTGACCATCTTTGCCATTCCTGCAGTTCAGGTAAATACTCCTTCACTTATCTCTTCCAGAACAGGTCTGACATGTACTGAACCTACTTCTATCGCCTGCAAGCGTACATGTCAGCCTGGTGGCAAAATGGTGAAGCCTTCAAAAGCTCTAGGTCATTAGGCCTAGGTCAATGCTTCTAGGTCATGAGTATCCATGGAAGCTTTTGTAATTGGACAGCCATTATTAATGGCTTCCACTTTCTACTGATAGACAACTTGAAGCCATATTTCTCTTGAATGTTTCCATATCCTTCTTCAATGAACATCGTTGTTGTTCCACATCCAATCCAGACTGTACAAGATCCCTGTTCAACTGCCTCCTCTTGAGAGATGAGAGCCAAGTTTTAAATCTCAAGATCCAAGCTACAGACTTTCCTAAATGGATCCAAGAGCTGTAGTGGTGGATCATGCGAGTCACTGCATCAGCCTCCTTCCTTCCTTGGTCGGTGAATATCTTCAGGATTGACAGGCCACTCATTCTCAGGTTGACGAAGAAAACGAGGCCCTGACACCCATGTTACATTCTTCAAAAATGCAGCGACTTTTACACCCCTGGAGGCAACATCGGTTGGATTACTTGTGACTACAAGTCAACATACCTCCACTGAGACGGTTGTGAGGCCTTGTGAATTTATGTGATTCGGTTGGCAACAAAGACTCTAAATCTGAAAGTCTTATTCCTGATGTATTTGAGCACCGAAGTACTGTGAGTCCAAAACACAGAATCCTAAAGATGCATGTGCAGCTCTCTCCTCCACATAACATCCATGCAACTGGCCATAGTGGCAGCAGTGAGCTCCTTTCAGGGGATGGTAACAGGTTTCAATGGCGCCACCCTAGTCTTTCCCATGATAAAAGCACTGTGCACTTGTGAGCGTGCATTTCGTGACAGCAGGTAAGTCACTGCTCCGTAGCCATTATCGATTGTGTCAGAGAAATTATGTAATTGTGCTGTAGTCACTTCTCCAAAGTCCAGTGGTTTCCGACACCTCATGATATTATATCCCTCCAAATGGCAAAGTTCATCCAGCCAACTTGTCCACTCCTGAGCCACAGTCTGAGGTATGACATCATCCCAGCCAAGTGTTCTCCTGCACAGATCCCTTAAGATCTTCTTTACGGACAAGACGGCAGGACTCAAGATACCCAGAGGATTGTAGAGAGGATTCCTCTCCTGGTAAGTGGTCTGTCATCTTGAACTTGAAAACATCAGACTACACCACTCCACACCAAGCACTCTCTCCACAGGTGGCAAATCCTGATCCACGGTGAACCTTTTCATGTCTTTAGCTCTGTACTCTTCAGGTATCACACCTGTTGCTTATCCACTTGAAACCCACCTTTAGCACAGGTCGCGACATGATAAAGAGACACAGCTTTCTCCTCTGAAGGCATGGACACAGAACAGTCATCCACGTAAAAACAATGTAGGCCTTATTCACTACTTCCTGGCTGAACTGTCCCTTTGTTGTCCTCCGCACATTTCCTGAGGGCAAACTTGACTTGACTTGTCTTGACTTAAATCTCCAGCAGGCCACCAGAGGAACCTCAACAGATCAGCATCCTCTGGTGGTACTCTGACCTGGTAAAACATTGATTCCATGTCCGCTATGATCACAACTGGTTCTTTCCTGAACCTGCTCACCACTCCAATCAGTGAACTTGTAAGGGTGGACCTTGTAAGAGCTGAGCATTAAGTGATGTTCCTCGAAAACTCGCTCCACAGTCAAAAACAATTCTGATCTTTTTTTGTAGGATTGTAAATCACAAAGTACATTTGCCTCCGAGAGCTTTACAATCTGTACAGGGAGTGACACCCTCTGTCCTTAGACCCTCGGTTCCAGTGAGGAAAAACTTGCCCACAAAAAACCTTTAACAGGGAAAAAATGTGGAAGAAACCTCAGGAAGAGCCACAGAGGAGGGATCCCTCTCCCAGGACGGACAGACGTGCAATGGATGTCATGTGTACAGGACAAATTAACACAAACATATTGTACAATTACAATGAATGATAAAATTATTACAGTAACAGATATGGTAGCAATAATGACAGTGGTACTATGTGTAGTGGACGTGATGCAGGACCAGAGAGAGAGAGAGAGAGAGAGAGAGAATGTGTGTGTGTGAGAAAGAGAGATAGAGCCTGATGGCTGAAAGCTCTGGCTCCCAATCTACTTTTGGAAACTATAGGAACCACAAGGAACCCAGCGTCCTGAGAGCGCAGTGTTCTAGAGGGGTAGTAAGGTACTATGAGCTCTTTTAGGTAAGATGGTGCCTGACCATGAAGAGATTTGTAAGTAAGGAGGAGAATTTAAATTCTATTCTAGATTTAATAGGTAGCCAATGCAAGGAAGCCAAAATTGGAGAGATGTGATCTCTGATCTTGGTTCCTGTCAGAACACGTGCAGCAGCATTCTGAATTAACTGCAAAGTCCTAAGAGACTTATTAGAGCAGCCTGATAACAAAGAGTTATAATAGTCCAGCCTTGAAGTAACAAATGCGTGGACTAGTTTTTCTGCATCCGCTTGAGAGACAATGTGTCTGATTTTAGCGATGTTACGTAAGTGGAAGAATGCAGTCCTTGAAATTTGTTTTGTATGGACGTTAAAGGACAAATCCTGATCAAAAAACAACCCCAAGATTCTTTACAGTGGAGCTGGAGGCCAGGGTGATTCCGTCTAAAGTAACTAAGTCTCTAGAAAGATATCATATCATCATCATACTGTATATGCCTTCATGGCTCCTACACTATACAGTACTATACTGTTTTAGGCAATGAATGTAACCGGAGTCAAATTCCTCATGTGTAGACATACCTGGCGAATTAAAGTGATTCTGATTCTGAGAACATGCAGGCAGCTGAGATTTAAACTACCCATATATTTAAAGCTGCTCTGGTTAATAGCACTTGACTGCATGTGTTTGCAGTGTGACATGTTGCTTTCCTCACAATGTAAATCCAAACACGTGTCTGAATTAAATATATTTCTCATATATTGATATGTGAATGGTTGTTTGTCTCTATGTGCCAGCTCAGTGATGAACTTGTGACTTGCTTCTCAGCCAGTGCTAGCTGGGATCAGCTCCAGCCCCCCACAAATCTGATAAAAATAAGTGGTTACAGTCCATCCAATGGATGAATGGATATTTATATAAGAAACTGCCCTGATCATGTTTTTATGTCCATTCCACTCCATCAACTGTCCCCACCTGTCCACCTACAGAACTTCCTGACAGTCACAATGTCAGTCTGAGGAGCTGTGGATATGGACAGGGCTGGAATCCATCTCTGGCCAGACTCTCTCCCTTTGTACAACCTTGTGAAGATGGCAAATTACGGCATTTTTAAAAAAAATTCAATTCAAACCCATACAAGAGTGAAATCTGGAATTCCCTATAGTGCACTGAGAGCTAAATCTGCAATCTGTCTGTGCCCCCTCCTAGATCCGACAATAATCCAGGGAGAGCCTGGCGGCCTCGCTATGTCACCTGGGATGTTATGCGTGTTATGCGTTTGGAATATGTAATATTTTCTTGTGTTTCTTAAGCTGCAGTGCATTGAGCTCTCAGTACCACTGTAGTTTCCTCTTCTTAAGGCCATAATGACTTATTCTACTCTGTCTTTTGTTGTTGCAGAAACCACATGCCTACTGCCTCTGCCCTAGCTGAGCTCACCAACTGAACCTGTAAAGGCCCGGTGAGAGTGTGTTTGTGTTGGACCCACTGACATTATAAAGAATGGACAGCATAAGCATGATGTCAGCCGTTGCTAGAAGGGTTGTGGCTTTAGTAGTTGCAGAGGCAAAAACCTGGGTATAGGAAAAGTTGGGGGAGGCAACTCAGGTAGGGGAAGCAGGGCTCGGCCCAGGCTATGTATAGTCGGGATGGAGAAGTGTTGATCAAGACTGAGGATATTGTTGGGTGGTGAAAGGAGCACTTTGAGGAACTGCTGAACCCAACCAACATGTCCTCTGTGGAAGAGGCAGAGCCTGAAGAGATTCTCCCTGAGATGTTGAAAGCTTTGGACATTGTTGGGTTGGCTTGGCTGACACGCTGGAGTGGCAGACCGGGGTGGTGGTCCCCATTTTCAAAAAGGGGGACTGGAGGGTGCGCTCCAATTATCAGGGTACTACACTGCTCAGCCTCCCTGGGAAAGTTCACTCTAGGGTTCTGTCGGTTGTAGAACAACGGATCAGCTGTTTGCCCTTGCAGGGGTGCTGAAGGGGTCCTAGGAGTTTGACCATCCAGTCTACATGTGCTTTGTGGACTTACGATTATGTCCTCCCCCTACTGAGAGAGTATGGGGTACCAGGGCCATCGGTACGAGCCGTCCATCCTTGTACAACCAAAGTAAGAGTTGTGTCCGTATACTCAGCCCAAAGTCAAATCCCTGATTCTGTTCATGATTTTCATAGACTGAATCTTAAAGCAGAGCCAGGGTGAGGAGGGTGTCCGGTTTGGGAACCTCAGGATTGGGTCTCTGCTGTTTGCAGACAATGTGGTTCTGTTGGTTTCATCAGACCATGACTTTCTGCACTAGGGCAATTTACAGCCGAGTGTGAAGCACCCGGGTTCTGCTGGAAAAAAGTGGAATGCTCTCTCTGGGTTGGGAGTGAGTTACTGCCCAAGCGAGGGAGTTCAAGTATCTCAGGGGAATTGTTCATGAGTGACGGGAATAGGAGTATGAGATGGATCAGCAATTTGGTGTGGCATTTGCAGCACTGATGTTGTACCAGACCATTGTGGGGAAGAGGGAGCTAAGCCAGAAGGTGAAGCTTGGAATATACAGTCCATTTATGTTCCAACCCTCACCTATGTTCATGAGCGTTGTGTAGTGACCGAGAGTAGTGAGATCGTGGACACAAGCGACCAAAATGAGCTCCCTTTGCCAGGTGGCTGGGCTCAGCCTTAGAAATGGGGTCAGAAGCTCGGACATCCAGGGGAGCTCAGAGTAGAGCAGCTGAGGTGGTTTGGGCATCTGATTGGGATGCCCCCAGGGTGCCTTTTGAGGTGTTCAACTGGGAGGGGACCCCAGGGTAGACCCAGAACCCGCTGGAGAGACTTTATAGTCCCCCTTGCCTGGGAACACCTCGGGATCCCCCAGGAGGAGCTGGAATGTGTTGCTGGAAAGAAGGACTTCTGGAGTGCCCTGCTAAACCTGCTGCCACCGCGACCCAACCCTGGATGGATGGATGGATGGATGGATGGATGGATGGATGGATGGATGGATGGATGGATGGATGGATGGATGGATGGATGGGCCACAGAGGTATGTGTTTGCACTAGAAGTGCTGGCCAGTCGCTATGAAGAAAGCTATTGATATGCATCCCAATAAAGGACATCTGAAAACTTGAGGACCACACTCCACCCAACAATGTGACTACAACTGTGGCCATGACTATTGCAGACATTAACCTGCCTGTTCAGACTGTGACCACACCACAAAATAGAGGAATCATAGAGAAGCAGCAGCAACAATCAGAACAAAGGACAGGACAATAGTTCTTCCATCCACTTCTTCTATTCTATGTCTTTTGTACATATTAATCTCACTTTAAAGTATTCAATTTTTTTCTTTTTGTTAAAAAACACTTTTTTAAAAAACATTTCTCATTCAACTTAAAGTTTATAATGAAGCTCACCAACTGTACTGGATTCTCTTAATCCTTGTTCATTTAAAACTCATGACTCTGAATGAACCGTTTTTTCCATTTGCTTAAACACAATTTTGCAAACTATGCTGGTTTTTATCAAAATACAAACACAATTCACCAAACCACACACCCAAACTGCAAAACACCTCATATATCCCACAAAATGAAGCACTGCAACTAAAATCAAACTTTTGCACCAGATGGCACACACTTCATTTGTAGTCGTAGATTTCTGTCTAACCAGCTACACACTGTTGGGCATAATGAAAAGCACTCTAATCTTTAGTATGCTTTGCCATCACACTAACATAGTTCAAACTGTAGAGAATTCTTCAGATTGTTCACATGCACAGAAATATTTGCAGATACACACACGTGCTATTGAAATATTTATTTTATTTATTTTACCACAAGTCAAGTACAAGTCAGTACAACGTATGGACAGCAGATATATTTATTTACATTGGAGTGAACTAAAATATGCTCACAAGACAGTAAGCTGAAAAATACAATTGCAGAAAAAATAAAGAGGAAAGCAAAATAATTTGACAACACTGCTCTACCCCGACCTCTCACTCTTCCTCCCCCTCTCATTCAAACCCTGCCTCTTCCTCTTCATCTCTCAACAATGTCTTCCAAAGATGCTCACCTATGGTCTTTTATTGCTTACTTCCTGATTGAAGTGTTAACAATTCTATAACACCATGTTTGGCCAGGTGGCACATGTAGTGGCCAATGAGCTCATGTAGAGTCATTTTAAATGGCAGTGTTTTGAAATTGCAAACATGTGACTTTATGTCAGATTGTTGTTTCTTATAGAGAGAGCCACGTTCAGTACACTTACAAAGAGCAACTTCGAATTTCAAAATGTGTGTAAAGCAGAAAATGTGTTTAAAGTTCTGGAGATTTGAGATGAGGTTTTGCTCCCTGTGTGTCAGTTTAAATATTTGTGCTATCCATGTAATTTCAGTGTGTTAGCAACTGGAAAAATCTGTAAGCAGTTGTGAATAAACAATACAATTTATATAAACTTGAACCTTTTAAATATTTAAAATGTATTTTCACGTGTGTCACCTTGCACTTTGGACTCTTTGTGATAGTTGAATTTTGCAACTTTCACTGTTCTAAAACATGTCTAATAAACAACACATTTCATTCATCTCTTATAAATAAGTGACTAATGATTAGTAAAAAGTTAATACATTAATAAATAGGTTTGTCACAATTAACAGCAATTTAAATACACTTGAACTTATACCTTATAAATATACTGTACCTTACTTTTTTAAAAGATTTAGACCTTGTGTCAGCCTTGGGAGGCTTGGGTAGGTCAATGGTAACTGTTGTAGGAGCAGTGTTAGGTCAGTGAGGGTTTTCTCACATGTGTGTGTGTGTGTGTGTGTGTGTGTGTGTGTGTGTGTGTGTGTGTGTGTGTGTGTGTGTGTGTGTGTGTGTGTAGTCCTGGCTGTTCCAGACAGTGATGAGACAATGATGTCTGCAGCACCAGGACAAGAAGTTCTTGCTGAACCCAGAGAGGTGAGACTGCTGAGATCTGCATTCTGTATTAATATTTAACTTACAGGCTCACAGATCATTTTCTTTTTTGTTTGTTTATTTTCTGGTGTATTTAATTTAATGATTTAATGAGTCCATGACCAAACTTAACCTTTTGACTATCTGTGTTTGTGTCCAGCCGGACTGTGATAAGTTCGAAGGAGGAACTATGTGCACCAAACAGTATGATCCAGTATGTGGCAGTGATGGAACCACGTATGCCACAATATGTGTTCTCTGCCAGAAGAACAGGCATGTAACATGCAAACACAAACGCACACAGATCTACTTGTTACTGTTAAGACAAAATTTGCAGCAAACTGAGGGCCGGACTGGTCCAATGTTTGCACATAACCTATTGAACCAAGACCTAACACAGTGTACTGTATATTATTTAATGATTAAATGAATAATCCAATATTTTTTATGGCTCTGTCAGTAATATCTAGTGAAAACATTTGTCAACAGGCTCTCAGAACTCAGAACAAACTTCCTTCAAAGAAAAATCACATGTCCTGTACATTAAATAAATAAAACTATATTTTCTTATGGCTCTGCCAAGGTAAAACATTTTCAAAAGGCAAACAGCAATGTTCCATGTCCATATTCTTGTCTTTGTGTTTCTTAGACGTTTCATAGTGCCTTCTTAGATTATATTCTTTCATGACAGCCACACTTTCTTCACACAGAAGACACACGGGTTTGCCCTTTACCTCTGTGAACATGTACTCTGCTTCCCACCAGTCTTGAAATCTTCAACACATCTTCAACACATTTGCTAATGTATAATGTCACTGATGATGTATATTCTCAAGACTGATGTGGTTCTGTGGTGATGAGTTTTGTTTATGTTTTGAGTATTATGTGCTACTGTTGACTCTCAGAAGTATACTCATTTTGATTCTTTACTTGATGGTTTACTGACTGTACAGTTATTGTACTGAAATATAGTCAAACATGCAGGCTGCTGTATCTAAATTGGCTCAGGGCAAAAAAGAGTTACAGTTACACATCACCACAGACGTATGCAACTCTGAGGCATGACAGGAGTGCAACAACAACATTCAGGCCAACTGAGAGGCGTGACTCTGTTTTTCCAGCTCTTGTACCTAAACACTTTTTAGTCATAATACATATAGATTGAGATACAGTTTGACAATTCTACACACATATTTTCCAATAACATTGCTACAATAATAATCCCATGAGCATCAACATGCACACACATAAGCCAAACTGCAATGTTGTAATCCCCCATGTACTGTTTTTTCCCTCTACAGAAAGCAGAAGACGAATGTGAAAGTGGCAGACATTGGACCATGTCCTCAGTAAGCGCTGCACAGGCATGCAATAAGCTGCTTAAATGCGTTCCCTTGCAAATAAAGTTATGTACTTCAACATGTCTCTGGTATTATTGTATCCACTCATGAAACATAATATTAATTCTGGATCTATGATCTCAAATCCACTTTAATTTTTCTCCAGTTTGTGGCATATTTTCTTCTTTACCTGAACTTGCGCTTTGAAAATAACTAAACTTGCTGTCTATATATAAATCCCACGTATGTCAAAGATGATAATGGATTTCATAACATTTGCCTCTATGAATAAAGAAATAAACAATCCAGTTAAAAGACCGAGTAAAGCCAGACACAGATGTACAAGCTGGGTACATAAAATAAACCAAGCAAAGACACAACAAGTAGAGTATCATAGTTTAGTCCATAAAGTCCACTAGGATTGCTCTCAGTATCAGTGTGATGTTGGGTTGGGTTAATCCAAAAGTTGATTCTGGCTCAGCTTTTCTGCCACAGGTTGCTGGCCTCTGAGCTACACCCAAGTGATATGCTGAAACATCATTCTGTCCAACATGATCTTTAATTCCAGAAACTCTATATATTTTGACACTTACATACTATGCTACTCAATAGACATGAATGCAGGCCTCAATTGTAAACAGATTTGTCCACACATTTACAAATCTGATTGTGCACTCACTCCCTTCTCCCCTCCACATTTATGAAACAGTTTGCAACAATAAAGGCTCCATATGCATAAGGGTTGAAAAAATATGTATGTTAACATCAGTTTGAGCATGCTGACTGCTGTAAGTGCAGCCTCACAGAGCTACAAGCATGGTTTTAGACACTTGTACCCTTTCTTTAGTGTGAGCCATCAAACGTCTCTCTGACTGGCTTCCTCAAGTCTCAGATTATCTGGACTCTGTCTCCATCTTGTGGCACTTCAACAAAGGAGGGGAACATAACAGCAGAGATCACAAGAGATAAAAACACAATGACAGACCTGCTGCAGCTGTATTGATACAATTGTGATCACAGTCTCACTCTGCATTATTTGTATCAGTGTGTGCTTAAACCAGTATTGTATGGGAGTGATGATGATCTTGGGAGTGGAAGTTCTTCAAATTGGTATGATACTTCAACCAGTGAATAACTATCATGATATGATTGGCTGCACTGATGGAACATATGTCCTATAATATTTGATGATGTAAATATTTCTGAATATTTATTTGGAGTGAGTTGGATGGTGATGCAGCTGCAGAGTTTGAAAGTGAATTTGTTAAATAGGAAATGTGTACTGATAGGAGTGACATAAGAATGAATAGATGTGGCAATATAAAGACAAGACATTAGAATGAATCTAAAAATTAGAAACATGTATTGATTAATTTCTGTATATATCCTTTCCAAAATATATATTAAATATAAATATAAATATATTTATTTATAGGATGTAATCTTTATTCCTCTTTTTCCCGATTTATATGTTTCAGTCCATATCTTTAAATGTTAAAATAAGCTGCTTATTTAGTTTAAATGTGTGCATGTTATTAGGTACACATACACATACAGTATATGTGATTATCTCACTCCAGCTCGGTACTCACAGTTGGCAGCCGTGCTACAGGTATGATGGAAGCTGCAGGGAAACTTGTTCTTTTTTATCTCCTGAAACATTGGTGGCATATTGAACATATCTTGTCTAGTTACCATTTCCACTGCTGGTTTACCAGCTGCAATGACAACACAGACACTATCACACATTATGCATCCTCTATGCTCAACTCAAACTGTTAACTCATAGTCCTCTACAATTAATGTTTCACATTACACAACACACTGATCTACAGGGAATTCAGAACCATGTGTTAGTGTTCATGGAGCTATTTTCCAAGCTGGTGTAGTTGTTAGAGGCTCTCTAGGCTTCTGCCATATGAAGTTGACGTGCTTCCATCTAAAACAATTGGAAAAACAATAGACACCAGCAAGATATCAATAGGATTTCTGTGAAGCTGACCATTATTGTTAATGCCCAGAGTGTCATCAGTTACCCAACAGTGAAACAACCAATCCTGCATAGAGTTTAGACTGAAAGTTCAGGGTTTGTGGACAGTTATCAGTGTCTTGGTTGTCAGATCTGGGGAAAAAAACACTCCCATTACGTGCTTTTTACATTAATTTGTGTTTCCTTGATTATTCTCTCATTCTTTTTGAATGTGAACTGTTTGGTGTTTTTTAAGGTGTTTGTACAATTATACTAACTCTCTTTTTAAGCTTCACCCAGAGAACATCAGTAAAGCCACTGAAGATCAGCCACCTCAGCTCACTGTTCCTTTAATCAGTTGTGTTCCCTTCATATTTCATTTGTTGTCCTTGTTTGTAATAGCGCTTTATTACATTGTTTACTGCATACTTTGGACGCCTATTACTAATGCTAACCCATGAATCAGTCAGATGCTTCTTACTATTACTAAGAATTCTGATTCTATTATTAAGTTTGATTATTTGGGGATTCTGTGATTTGGATATAATACTATGTGCGTCCTGAATCTAGTGTTGCACTGGGAGGATATTTAGCGATATTCTTCTGTCCTCCTGTAGTCCATGACCATCTCTTTCGTTTTGGCCAGGACAAGGTAGTTGCTTCCACCCCACGCCACAAAGCGATCAACCAGATCTCTGTACTGTCTCCTCTCTACCACTGATGCACCCCACCACTGCAAAGTCATCTGAGAAATCAAAAAACATGATGCTCACAGTGCTGCCAGCTCGATCCAAGTGCAAGAGAGCCCGCTGAAGCAAGTAAATGATCGCATCCTGAACACCAACTGTGGTGGTAAGCAAACTGTGGGCCTAGAGAGGTGGTCACCTGAGGTCTGAGATGGGCCAAGACTTGGTCTATAATTATTGAGCACAGATGGATGAGACTTCTTGGGTACGAGAACAAGGATGTATTCCACAGAACCCAGAACTTCTTCTGCATAAGGCTACGGTTGAATGGATGCTGTAGAAATTCTTTTACAGTGACTGGAAAATCTAATTGGTATTAAAGTACCTGCCCTAAGCTGATTTAAGTCTTATTTTTCAGATTGTACTCAGTTTGTTCATGTCAACGATGAATCCTGATGATAGTCACTTTGTTAGCCTGTAGTTAACTGAAAACATAATGTCTTTGCTGAAAGAAAGACAAAAATATATAAGGAAATATATCTGTAGGATCTGGTCCAGAACCTGCTGGTGTTCAACTGATCTATTAATCTACTAACCCTGATGTGAATATGCTTTGACCTCTAAGGATGGCATTTTGATGCTCGTTTGCATTTTCAATTAAAAAGAAAATGTGCGCCATTTAATTATTTATTCAGGATTGCAACATAACAAACTGTAATATAATCAAATAATCAAATGCTGTTATTGTTACGCGCATGAAATACACCAGAACTCAAGATGCACAAATTTTAAGAAAGGAGAGAATGCTTTTATTGTGAAAGAATGAAGGAAAATAGTGATTGGTTTGTATCAAAATCACAGCAGTCCTAGAATAGATTTAGAATTCCACTAAAAATCAAGCAGGCCTTTCTGTGAGTGCCTTTACTGATGTTCTGTGAGTGACACAGTGACACAATCACGTTGAAGAACACCAAAAGATTGGGAGATTTATCAAGGTCAGCGTCATGGAAGTGTTTCTTTTCCCAAGTCTAATACGACACTGACAACTGTCCACAAACTCTGTACTTCCAGTTGTGATGGCATGTCCTCTGTATCTCATCAGTGTAGTGTTCTCAAGAAGTTATGAGGGGGCCACACATGAACTTAGACTTGCAGTGCTCACGCCTCTCCTATACAGTATTATGTTGACTGACTTGCTTGTGGACAATGACAGTGACATTCTGTCACTTTTGTCCTAAATCCTGATAGACTGAAGTGTGCACAGTGCTGCTTGTCTGTCTTTCTGTTTGTGTCCTGTCTGTCTGTGTCCTGCCTTTCTTTCTGTCTGTGTCCTGTCTGTCTCTCCTGTCTTCTGCTGTTTGTGTCTCTGTCTGTGTCCTGTCTGTCTTCTCCTGTTTGTCTCTCTGTCTGTGTCTTGCCTGTCTCTCCTGTCTGAACCTCTGTCTGTGTCTGTGCCCTCTCTGTCTGTGTCCTGTCTGTCTCTCCTGTCTGTATTATCCTGTTTGCCTCTCTGTCTGTGTCTTGTCTGTCTATGTCTGTGTCCTGCCTGTCTCTCCTGTCTGAACCTCTGTCTGTGTCTTGTCTGTCTGTCCTGTCTGTCTGTCTCTGTCTGTGTCCTGTCCGCTGTGACGTTATCCATTATCATCATTTTTTGGCTGCTACCTGTGTTGTCATTTTGAGACTCAGTTTGTAAAGTTTAGTCAGCAGAGAGCACGTGTTGCGTCATGTGTGACACCAAAAACTTGTTTGTGTAAACCTCATTCAGCGTCCCTCCCTCTCCACTTTCACCGTCAGTTACTATGGTTACGGAGACTCCTGAAACATAGATAGATAGATAGATAGATAGATAGATAGATAGATAGATAGATAGATAGATAGATAGATAGATAGATAGATAGATAGATAGATAGATCTGTGTTGGCTCAACATCTGGTTTGATGGCGCTTTGAACTGTAAGTTTTAATTTGAAATTTTGGCCGGAAGATAGTGTTTTCAGTGCTGTGGACGCTTCCTTGACGCAGCTCGGCAGCGATGCCTGCCATCTCTGTACCTGGATCACACAGTCCTGCGTCCAGCTGCGTCCTCGCTCACCACACCAAAGCGTGCCAGGCGCGAGACAGGTTATTACTGGCCGGAGGTCGGACAGCTCTTTCCTCCCAGGTATCAGTGAAGGATGACAAAAAAGGATAGAGGCGTCCCCTGAGACCCAGCTGCTGCCTGTCGGCAAGAAAAAGGAGCTCACCGCATCTGGTGCCTGGATGAATGCATTAACCCGCTAGCATCCAGCAGCTAGTTAGTACCTGACGTTAACACCGAAAATCACGAATGTCATCTCTCGTTTCCGGTGGACAACCGTCGACATGAGTGTTCAGTAAACACTGGGCCGGTTTTCGAGCGGTACATCGTGTCCGGAGAAGAAGCTGTCTGGCCAGTGTAGAAATGGCTTTCATATAAACACAGGGAGCTAACGGAGCTAGCCAGCTAGCTTCATAGAAACACTGCGGCAGGGTGTAGCTGCCCTGCTAGCTAACATGGACTGTCTGTTATCCACGGAGTGTGACGGTGTCTCCGAGAGGTAAATACAATGAGCACTTTGAATTCGGTAGTCAGCTAGAAGGCCGACACGACAATGGAGTCTTTCCTGCAGATAGCGCCCCATTCCCTGGCCATAGTACTATCCAGGGTCGCGGCTGGGGAAGCGGTGGAGGCGGTGGGGGCGGTGGGGGTATCTGAGAGCGACGAGCTGCCGAGGCACCACACCGGCTATGAGATTTTTGCCGATTTCAAAGCGGAGAACACCCAGCAACATGTGTGGAACCAGCGGATTACCGAGGCTGTGTCAGAGACCTTCTTCCTGGGATGGATAGACGAGCATGTGCTGTTGATTCAGGGCAAAGAGGACCATCTTGAGGTGCTGAGGGAAGGATGGATGAGAAGGTCCCTTAATCCGCCACGGGGATTCAACATCAAATACCTGGGTAAGGATGTTCAGCCACCCTGTCTGCTCGTGGTTAGGCTGATACGAATGTTTTCACTGATACTGTACTATCAGCCATTCACACAGTCATCGTCGCCATCTTCATCAGAACATGTTGAACTATATCCTAGTTGCATTCACACTCATCTGTCAGAAATCCCGTTGACACGTGCCACATCGAACATCCAAAGCAACGTTGCATATTAACTTTAAGTGTAATCCCTCTGTGGTGAATGTGGACAGCTACAGGCGTGTTTGTTCTCATTACATGAGTCCAGTTAATCACACAGTTATTAATTCAAACATGAAGGTCAGCAGCACAAGACATCAGTCTGTTTTATATGTTGTATGTCGTTTTTACAAAATATGGAAGTGTACTGCTGCCACACGAGAAAAATGGAAATGTATCACTGTTACATTAACGTGATCGTTTCTTGTTAAAACATGAAATGTATCATGTTAAAATGTGCAACTGATGAATTACTTTTTGCCTGGCATGGCAACACGTTTGTGTAGCTTTACATTCACTAATGTACAAGAGCAAATGAATCAGGGGGCACAGCCTAGTGAACTCGCTCAGGTTTTTAGTATCCAGCCTCCTGAAACACTGAGAGCAGAACAGTGTGCACTGTGAGCACACGTCTTTATTTTTTTAATATATGTTTTAACAACAAAACACAAAAACACCCACAACAATAATAACAAAAAACACATAAAAACAAACAAAAAATATTAATAATAATAATAATAATAATAATAATAATAATAATAGGAGTGGGGGGTACAGTGGTGCAGTAGTATGTCAGTTCATCATGTCAGATTCACACCCAGTATACATGCCAGCAGGCAGAGTTTTATGTCCAGGCCAAATACATGTGACAAACTTTAAATAACCCTTCACCCAAACCCTCTTTACAGAAGGGCAGTGCCTGGAAACTTTACTAGAAAATAAAGGTTTCATAACAGATTTTATATGTAAGTATGACAGAAATTCAGTCAGTCCAAATTGTAGTTTTAAATCATTAAACGGGATAGTTTTACCCTCGCTAATTCCTTGCTCCAATTGGTTTATATTATGTCACTGCCATACATTATTCCTAAGAGGTTTACCACCTGCAGTAAACAAGGGATTGTTGATGATGGTAAAGATATTCCATAAAGTTCAAGCGCTTCTGGAGGATTTTAACTAATCGCATGAGAACTGTAGGACTGGGTTGTTTATTCTGGAAATGGCTCTGGGATTATACCATAGAGCTGTTAAAGTTATGTCTTTATTATAAGATTTGAAGGACGGTTTTCTTCTAGCCACTCCCAACTGCCACTCTCTCTAACACCAGTATAGGCCCACTGAAGGGGCTATCTAGAATTAAATGCTATATGATATTGGTATATATCTGGAAGTCCTAATCCTCCTTCAGTTCTTGTGTTGATTATTTTTTGTTACTAATCCTAGGTTTTTATGTCACAAAAAAAGATAAATAAAACATTTGCATGAGTTCACCTTTGTTTACATCTGAAAAGTAAAATAAAATACAATCAAATACTGTGAGGTCCCAATAGTCAAATGTTTTATTGAGATTAGTACTGATTGAGAGATTTTAAGGATATTACACCAGTCTTTGTCGTCGTATCTCATGTTAAGATCCGATTCCCATTTCTTCTTTGTATTATCTGATTATATGTTGTCAGGTTATTAAAATAGCATTAAATAGCAGATATCAGCCCCTTACTGGTGTTTAATGTTTCACACATTAATTGTTTTTTTCAAACACGGATTCCAGGGGGATATGAGGACAGTCTGAACAATTATTGCCGATCCAGTGTGTAATTTGAAAATATTTAAATTGTTATGTTTGAAGAGTTTGAATTTCTCTCAGTTGTTGAAAGTTTGAAAATTTATTTGGATATATAAATCTTCAACTGTTTATATATGTCCTTACTAACGCAGTTGCTCAATATTCCATCTGTAATCTGATGGGAAATGTTGGGATTATCACATAAAGGAGTTTTACCAAACAGAGAAATGTTTTTACGATGACAGCATGAGCTTCACACCATGCAGAGAAAGAGTTCAAAATGATAGGATTCTTAGTAGGGATATAACGATTTATCATGACACGATTAAAAATCCGTACAAATGCGTGATGATTCGCACCGGTTGACAGAAAAAATTAATTGCGATTCTTCACGAATGTGGGAGAAGTAGGATATGTTCTTTTTAGTGATGCACGATACGAAAAATTTCAACTGATACCGATAACCGTTAATTTCCGGCTTCTCATGGCCGATACCGATAATCATATTCATATTTCAACCCGAAAGTCCCCCGTACTGAGGACACCGGGAGATGCATGCACAATACAGACGATCAGCATCTGCTAGGAAGCACCAATCCTAACATGTAGCATACCGAAATGACGGAGAGAAACTCAGCTAAAAGCTCTACTAAGCATTGCTACCCAAATGGAACATAGTTCAATCCCTAAGCAATTATCTGGGCATGTAACAAAAACATGAAAACAGCGCATGTCTACTTTAGTGCTTCGGCTAATTTCACTATTTCAACCAAACCACACAAACGTTGCGCGTGTGTATATGTATATATGTGTGTATATATATATATATATATATATATATATATATATATATATATATATATATATATATATATATATATATATATATATATATATAAAATGCTCTTTATTCAGAAACCCTCATGTCACATCTACATTTCAGGATCTGGTTATTATAGACACTGATTAAATGTTAAATAGAAATATTTCAATATTTATCGTCACAGTAACAGTGTTACACACAATAGTAGCTGTAAACACTCAGCATTAGAAAAATACATACGTTGGTTTGGTGCTTACATAAGGAGTAAACATTTATTATAATCATCACTTTAAAAGTTACATACCTTGTTTTTGGTGCCTGTTTGTTTCCCAGATATATTAGTGTGTGTGTGAATGGGTGTATAAGAGACATTAACTTAAAGAACTTTGTAGAAAGGCGCTTTCTGAAGTTCAGTCCATTTCCTTGTATTATGCAGTGTGCCATATGCAGATCTGCCCGATCCAATATGGCGGCGACATCGACGTATCGCGACCAACGACCAACCTGCTCAATGCGGCGTCTATGCGATATACTACCTTTGGGTTTACTTCATTCTGGATCGTCATTGATGGGTCAAAGGTGAATGTGGGCGGTACTAATAGATTCTCCTGACTCTGATTGGTCGATAGGTCGTCGGTGTCAATCATACACACTCTGTGTTGTTTTAGCTTTAGCAGCACTGCTACCTGCTTCATATTCTTTAAATACCGCTTGTTTCAAACATCGCGTCATAGTAAAACTCGAAGTCCTCTTTCCTCATCTCGGAATCTTCGTTGAACAACTTTTGCAAACAGCAACGCTGTTTCTTATCTTCTGTCACTATGAAAAAAAACACACTGGTGAAGACATGTTCATTATTAGTCTGGCAGAGACGGGGCCAGGCTTGGTGATTCATTTGTTCAACGTCAGACGTGAAGTCACAACTCACGTCACTGCGGAGGTACGGAGCACAAAACGAGGGAAGACATGGCGACTTTAGAAAATAGCTTTGAATGCACCGAGCGGTTTGAAATTACCTGTGTGGCGGCATTTTGGATTCCCTATATACACAAATACAACCGTGAGAAATGGACTGACAGCATGTAAATATTGCAAGAGACTGCTAACATATAGCGGCAACACAAGCAGCATGCAGCAGCATGCAGCAGCATGTTAGCCGCCACCACAGTGAGAAGCAAAGTAACGTTACGCCACCTCGAGAGCGAAAATTGCACATTACATCAGTTAACAGCAGTTTACTTGTGAGATTGTTTCTAAAGAAAGAAGATATTTTTTATGTATTTTGTTGTTTAAGATGAGCATGTAAGTTGCACTTTTTATAAGAGAACACAAACTGTTTGAAAGTTTCTGTAAAGAAAGCACCTAAGTTTTTTTTTCCTACAAATAAAAAGATAATTTTATTTGGTCATAATTTGTCTGTAGCTCATTATGATTTAAAAAAAAATCATTAAAAAAATCATATCGTGAACAAAAAATCGTGAATCGAGTCGTGAGTTGAGTGTATCATTACATCCCTAATTCTTAGTAATGTTTAAGAGTGTTTTCTTAGAGGTTAGGAAAGGAAGAGATTTGAACGGAACATGTTTTGATAGGTGTTGTTCAATAGGAAGCCATCTTGCCACACATTTGTCCCAATGTAGCCAGCACCAAATTGAGCGAAACTGAACTGCAACTGATAGTATCTCAAATTGGGAAGATTTAACCCTCCCTTAGAATATGGAGCCTAAACAGTTGATAGTTTGTCTCTGGGGAATTTACCTTTCCAAAGAAAACTACATAACGATTTATTTAGGTCATCAAAGAAAGATTTGGGTATTTTAAATGGGTTGCATTGGAAAAGATATAGGAATTTGGGGAGAATGCACATCTTAATCAAATTAACTGCCAATTAGTGATAGCAGAAGATCCTGCTTATGTCTTTTGGGGACGTATGACACAGGCAAGAGGTTTGAGGGCAAGTGTAAAAATGGTTGGAGATGCCAGACAGCCTTGGCGTGTAGACCGATAAAGACGGACCGATGCTACTGGTTCATGGTAAAGTGCTTTCATCCAATTTATACAAACCAGGCCGAAGCCATAATTTTGGACAGTACATAAACAGGTATTTCCACTTACTCTATTGAAGTCTTTCTCAGTATCCAGGCTACAGTCACCTCCCGCCTCGATTATTGCAACTCGCTCCTGTCCGGCCTACCTGCTTGTGCAATCAAATCTTTGCAAATGGTCCAGAATGCTGCAGCGCGACTGGTTTTTAACCAACCCAAAAGGTCACACATCACCCCACTCTTTAGCGACCTGCACTGGCTGCCTGTAGCAGCCAGAGTTAAACACAAAGCTCTGACGCTAGCCCACAAAACCATTCTCCGCTCACTCAAACCATCTAGTTGTACCCTCGCCTCTCGCAAAGTGAGGTCACTCTAAACTCTTCTCTGTGGTTGTCCCCAAATGGTGGAATGACCTACCAACGGATGCAAGAACAGGAACATCCCTTTCTACTTTTAAAAAACCTTTCTTTTTCAAAAATGCTTCCCTGCCTAACAAAACTAACAAAACTAACAAACTAATAACTACTCTTTGTTCCTTTTCACCTCTTTCAGCTTATGTCCTCTTCTGTAAGTCGCTTTGGATAAAAGCGTCTGCTTAATGCAATGTAATGTAATGACACAGCTATCGCTGGATACTCAAGGGTCTATAATTACTCGTTTGCAAATGGTCCTTGCCTGGCTTAGGAATTAAAGAGATGGTTATTGGGATAGATTGATTGATTATTATGTCATTAAAAAGCCGTGTTAAAAGTGGTATAAGCCTGTCTTGGAAACATTTATAAAACTCATCTGTATAGCCATCATCACCTGGTCTCTTACCAGTTGACTTCAACGATTTCTTTCCTTCCTCACTGAGGGCTGGTAAAGATATGTTTCTGAAAAAGTCCTCCATATCCTTTTAACTAGTGGAGCAATCTGATTTATAAGGCTTGCTATAGAACCTTTTAAAGACTTGATTGATTTGATTTTTGTCACAGATTAAGGATCCATCCTCATCTTTAATACTTGTAATTGACTGGCGATTTTCACTCTGATTCTTGATTTTCCTTGTAGAGGTCTATCATCTGCACACACACCACATGTGTAAAGACCCAGTCATAAATGTCCTCAAAAGCTTGACAGCACAGCACAGTTTTCTATGATTTTCTCTTTAAGAGGAATTTGCTGCAACTTCAGTGTATTACATTTTCCAATCTGCCCCAAACTTCACACATTTCATAAAAGTGCTTGTCACTGGATGTAGTACCATCCACAGGAAATAAAAGAATCATATTGAAATGAATCAAATTCCATTTTTTGATGGCAATGTTTCATGAAACAGGAAGTTGTTGTAACTTGATTGTACATCATCACATCTGCCCCAAACATGTTTTATAAGTCCCTTATAAGTCCCTGACTGAAGACATGTACACGTTAATATTCAGTCCTAGTCATAGCGCCACAGACTGGCAACAGAAAGTTATAGGCCCTATACTCTTCCACATAACCTGTACCAGGTTAACCAGATCCACTCTTATATAGTCAGCAAAGTCATGCTGCTTGTTTTGAATGTACGTAGACAGAATCTGTCTCAAACTGCACATTTGGTAAGAGTCTCACCCTCAAAACATGTACAGGAAATGATTGCATGAGTGTGGCAAAGTTAGGGCTCCTAAAATTTCAGCAAAGCAGCCGTCGCACACAGTTTAAACAAAACAAGATTTCAACCCTTTTTCCATTTTGTGTGAAATTTTCACCTCCCAACAGCTTCCATACTTTAAAATGATCTAGGTCCACCTTGATTTGGTCAGTGTAATCTTAAAAGCTTCAGGTTCCTGATTTACAAAGCCTGTGTTGCTGCAAGGCAAGCATTCTATTTAGCTATATTTAAATAATCCCGCAGAGGGCAGCAATGCCTTGCTAAAATCAAGCCTGATGGGAAACCGAGTTTTCAGTTTAGTGACACTAGTTAGATTGACTTTAGTTAACTCTGTCCACTCTGAGTTGAGCTTTGTAGTCAACAGAATTTCTATACTCTGATTTGCCATGGCAACAGGTAAATAAAAGGCAGAGCTTCCATTTTATCCAGTGGATATAGAATTCTCAATGCATGTGTATGTGGACTGTGCACCCTTATCCACTAAAACTGCTGACAGCATCAATCAATTCATCCTTTACCAGGCCTACATTTCTGTGTTACAGTTAGACTGTGTGGAGCAAGAGCCACTCTACCACTGAGCCACAGCCGTCCCAAAGTTTTTGGCAACAGTGGGGTTCGAACCAGCTACGCTACCTCCATATCATGAGATCCTGTTGTCACCAACTCTGTTCCTATGTTCTAAGTTAAAATATTCATACTAGTAGTACTAATAATAGGGCTGCATCTAACAATTATTTTTCTATCGATTAATCTAACGATTATTTTTTCGATTAGTCGAATAATCGACTATTTTTTATCAATTATACTAACAATGATTTTTAATTACTTGATTAATGACAATGAATTTACCTAAATAAAAAGCAAAAGCATGTCTTCTTAATATTTCAAGATTTTATTCAAACACATCTCTTGAAAAACAAAACCTTTGTTTCAAAAGTAACAAGATGAAATGTATGCACCAAAAACCGGTGTCCACACGCTGCAGTAAGCTAGCGCTTACTTTCCTGGTTTTCTCAAAGTGTTTGACATAAAGTCGGCAATAAGGGCGCACTTGAAAATATTGGAGCAGCTGACGTGACCATGCGAAAACGAGAGAAACAAGTCGTCCGTCTCCATCTTCAATTAACTTGCTCTTCTCTCCTCACTTGATACAAAAAGTACGCATGCGTGCAGGGGATTTTTCTGGGTGAGCGGGGCAGTGTGCTGCGTGCTGTGAGCAGCAGCAGGAGTGAGTGACAGGAGAAACTCCGGAGAATTAAATGTCGACGGCTTAAAACATTTACATGAACAGAGTATACTCGATATATCGCCCACCCCTACCTGCATTGTTTTTACCGCGAGCAGCCATCTTACTTCCGCAGATACGCCCGCTGCCATGCGACCGCGACGCATCAGCGCACGTTTTACGTAATCGATGATGTTGACGAATCGCTCCACCCCTAACTAATAATAACACATTTTCACTCCTACCACCTAAAGAATTTGAAATGACATGAATCGCATGATAAAATTAAATGATTTTAATCCTTGCCAGAATAATTTGCAAATCATAATCATATTTACTCAGATCATAGTACGAAAACAACATGGGAGCCACCGCACATTGATAACAGGAAGTTACTACATTCTTCTTGTTTTACTGCTCGCTTGCTACATGCTCCACTACAAATGTGTAAAGCCATAACTGTTATAAAAATTAGGAGATGTTTTAACTCTTAGAGGGAGTGTGTGCGTTTTGTCTTTTGCATATCTCGTCTACTTCCCTTATCTCGCATGTGTTTGTTGAAGCTGCCAGGGAAAGGTTATTAAATAAATGTTCAAGGACAAGAGAGACAGGTTAAGGGAAGTGTCATTTTGGACAAGAAACATAATGCTCATTACTAAGGGGAAAACCTTAGTAATGGAAATTGTTAGTGGGAAGATGTCCGAGACAGCCCATTTTGAGAATGAATTGTATAAAAACTACCTGACAGAGCTCCACAGTGAGCCTTTTCTCTGTAACCCTCTTGTGTGTTGCACTGTTAAACGCTCCTTCTTGTACAAGAATATTAAATTCAACTTAAACTTTGATACTCTGAATCCAGTCCTCCTTATTTAAGGTTCTTCTTAAAAAAATCTCATAACAATAACAATATTATATTTGACAATATACAGACTCTTTCCAAAAAATTAAAATATCATAGAAAAGTTTACTTATTTCCATAATTCCATTAAAATAGTTAAACTTTCATAGATTATAGATTCAGGGCCCACAATTCAAACAATTTCAAGTATTTATTTGTTTATTTTTACATAATTTGGGCTTCCAGCTCAAAAAACCCACGAAAACAGGAATTCAAAAAATAAGAATACTGTTGGACACTGCCGTAAGGAGGAGGAGGTACATCCTACCTGTCTTTTATTGCCTTTGTGGGTTCGAGTTGGTTGGTTTTAGGCATGAGGAGGACTGGGGTTGGTCAAGGTAAAGGCAAGAATGTCAGCCAGTCACAGGCAGGAGAGGGCAGGCCTTCACTGAATAGAGTGACAGTGATGGAGAGAAAGCTATAAAGGAGTGAAGAGAGAAAAGAGGTCAAACTGTGAGTCGGTGTGCCATGGCATGTGCTAAACAGAGGAAGGTTGACACCAAAAACTGACTTTTAATCCAGAAGAATGTTCACACGTATGCAAGTGGCCAGATGCTCTCCCTGTAGTCTGTTCTCAGATTTCTTATAGAAATAGGATCATGAGGGTGAGGCCAGAAATGAATTAATAATTAATTCTATTTGGATTAACTATAGTCAGTATTTGAAAGTCTCTAGGTCCTGCTCCTCACACCTCTCCTTGCATCTTTCCTCGCTCCTCTCTTCACCCCTCTCTCTGCTCCTCTCTTTGCATTTCTCCCTGCTCCTTCCCTCATTCCTCTCCCTGCATCTCTTCCTGCTCCTCTCTCTGCTCCTGTCCTCGCTCCTCACGTCACTCCTCTCTGCTCCTGTCCTCGCTCCTCTCTTCACTCCTCTTTGCTCCTCTCCTCGCTCCTGTCTTCACTCCTCTCTCTGCTCCTCTGGACTTACACAGGTAGCAATGACAAGCAGCTAATTAATGTAGCTAGCACTACTTAGCAGCTAAAATACGTACTGTTAACGTTAGCTGACAAGCTGTAGCATGTATTAACTGACAAACTACATTTTGGCTAATCTGTCTCTCTGTATAGTTGCTGCTCCGTTCATTTTTACCACTTCACCATCACTTTTTCTGCCCGCTCACTTGTTGGACACTGCCATAAGGAGCTACGCTACTATACGTTACGCTAACGTTACACTATCTACGCTACTCACTACTCTAAAGTGTATAAACTTGAACGTTAACTTTTACGTAGATGTTGCATTGATATGAATGATCTTGTGAAATTTCAGCAGCAGCGCTCGTAATCTAGTAGCAGCGCTTCGCCGCTACTGAATGAATATAGCGGAAACACTGTAACTGATTTAAGGCGCGTAGTGATCTCAGGATGAAGACCCAGTGAGTCCATTCTCCCGCATATATCACCATTCATCAAATCAAATCAGATTTTATTTGTAGAGCCCAAAGTCACAAAGTACATTTGCCCTAGAGGGCTTTACAATCTGTACAGGGAGTGACACCCTCTGTCCTTAGACCCTCGGTTCCAGTGAGGAAAAACTTACAACATTTATGGAGGCAAGCATTAGCTTGAGCTGGTCCCAGTCAGGAATGTTAGCATCTCGCTCTGGCGAGGAGTCCAGGTCAGTCGAGGGTAAGGCTTTAGCATAGCCTCTTTGTGATGAGTCTGTCTTCTGGCGAATAGAGGTCATAGTTGGCTCAAAAGTACAAAAAGTGTTGTGTGTGGAGAAAATGTAATTGGTCTAATTTTTTTTCTATATATCCAAACGTTTTTTGTAACTTATATGTTTTCTATATTTTTTCTTTTATCATTGCGTCTAGGCCTTTCTTTGTTCACCTAAAGGGTGAGGTCTGTTTTTGGATGTGAGATGTTTTTTTGGTGATAAGTTGACAACATGCAGCACTTTGCAGCGTGTTAGTGGTGTTGACACTAAAAGACAGCACATTACTAACCGCTCTATATTGCATATCTGTTGCATGTGTTGCAGCATTTGGTTAATGCACTGACCCTCATGCTGATTATGGGTGGGAATCTCTAGGCACCTCAGGATGCATCTGAATGCATACATTTTTTATTCATATAGATTTTCACTGTGTGTCTACTTGATGCTGTTGTTTGCAAGTGTCCCACCTCAGCCTAGTTTTTTCTCGGTTACAGTTAGTTTGTTGGTCATTGCCTTGCCTGCATCTTTTGGCTCATAGAAAGCGATTGTTAGTTATACACCTTTGCTTTGTATTGATACATCCTTTGTTAGCTTAAATCAACACCTGTCTTATAGTCTTACATTTAATATCTTTGATCTTGTTAGCTATAGAGATGTCAAATTCTGATCCTTTTATGGAATCTTTCATAATCACTCAATAAACGGATCCAGATCTTAAGAGTCATTTGAGTCAGTTTGTCCATAAGCATATGAATTCTACCAGTGAAACACTGCCCGTCTGTCTTAAACTACAAATGAGCTAAATAAATTCAAATTTGTGAGCTGTTCTACGAGGACGGCAGTCTAGTTTGTGCATTTGAAATTTTGATGCAGGAAATAAAACATTGCATTTTCATCTTATTAAAAATTCTCTAACATTAAGTATGAGGCTGTAAGTACCGTATTTTCACGACCATACGGCGCACCGTACGAAAAGGCTCAGTCTACACACACATATGGCGCACCGCCTTACAACAACACACACACAAGCATACAAGTGTACGTATTTAAAAATAGAGCGGGAGCAAAACTGAGTTCGATTGTGCTTTATTTAAGTCTTTATTACAAAATACTAACATTTTTTAAATCACCAATGAATAATCAAAAATTAAAACGAGCACATTACCGGTAATCGTCATTAATCAAACCCATCGAAGTCCTCATCCTCCGTTTCTAAATTAAACAGCTGTGCTAAATCAAATATGCCAGTTGCACTTTCTTCGCTGTAAGAGTCACTTTCCGTGTCGTGCGGCCCCTCGGAAATGATGCCGGCTTTTGCGAAAGCTCGAACAACAGTGCCAGCAGACACGTTGCCGCTGCCTTCCACTCTTTGTGAAACTGTGGTCTCCATCGGTCATCCATCGCTCCCACGCCGCTCGCAGCCTTACTTTGAATGGCCGGTTCACACCGATGTCCAGCGGTTTGAGTTCCTATAGGGCGCACATTTTGAAAAAAATATAAGACGTTTATGGTCGTGAAAATACGGTAGTTCAAAATGTTTTTGTTTAGTTGGCATTATATTAAACTGACACAAATACAGTGTTATATTCTCATAACTCACAGTCGGCATCACTCATCCAACTGTAAATACAGTAGATGACATTATAGAAATGTGGAGAATATAACTCTATAATTATTGACGACAGATTATGCTAACACATAATGCTGCAAATAAAATGCTCCTCTCACAGTGTTTGTGTTAAATCAACTGTGGCAAATAATAATAATAATTTTTCTCAAGGTTATTATTCAATTCAATTCAATTCAGCTTTATTGGCATGGATAACATATGTTTACAATTCCAAAGCGTGACATCAACAAAAAGCACAGATCCTTTTTTTTTACATAAAATACAGGAATATGAAATAATAATAATTTAATTGTTCAATATGTACAAAGTTAATTATGTCCAGCAGGCGGAGATGGTATTTGTGGTTGCAGCAGTTCAGAAATCTTGCAGCTATGTTTGCACATTGCTGTACTACTTATTATCAATGCTGCCATATCTACAGGACATACAGAGAATTTAAATAGCATTCTCTCTTATCCCCGGTGCAAACAGCAATAAACATGAAATATAAAATATAAAGTATACCATATAAAATATAAAAAATATATACAAGCTAAAAGATATCTGAGGAAAGACGGTGGCAAATCTAAAAGTTATAAACAGTATAAATATGGCAAGTGTAGCGGTATAAACAGAATTAACAATATAAACATGGCAAATAAGGTGGTATAAACAGAATTAATCGTATAAACAGATTTAACAGTATAAACAGTGAGCTATATCAAAAAATAAAAGATCTATGCAGGGTCCGGCAGGATGCAGTGCAGCCACCGTACATCATGTCAAGTCAAACTTTATTGTCAGTTGCTGCTATATGTACAGGGCATACACAGAATTGAAATAGCGTTTCTCCCAATCCCTGGTGCAAACAGCAATAAACATGAATTCTAAAATATGAAATATAAAATATAAAACAATATATACAAGTTAAAAAAGATCTAAGAAAAATATGGCAATGTAAGATATAAACAGTATGATACAGTTGTAGCAACTTAAAAGTTCCCGTTCAAGCTGAACGTGAGCTGAATTGCAGCCGTCTTCCAGCTGATTTCCAGCCAGCTGCCTGCCAAGTCCCGGAGTGACCCCCCTCCTTCTCCTGGCCCTGTCTATTTTTTACTGTAACTCCACCCATTTATGTAATTACAGGGTGTGACCAGGAGATGGGGCTTCTCTTACAGAGTTCTTTAAAGTTGTTATACCTGGAGATGACGTAGCTTACACACCTCATTAGCATTCTCGTTGCTCAACCTTTCGTTTGCGCTTACAGTAATGGGCTTTTTGATTTCCCAGTGTCGCAGATCACAGAGCGAAAAATGCAGCTGGTTTGCGTACTGCACACTATACAGCAGCCATATGATTTGAGCGTGTTCATGAGTTAAAATTAAATTGAAGGTGTTTATATCTAACATGTCACCATTCACCAAATCAACAACATCTGTTCTGTTCTGTCTTTACTAGTGGTGAGCCGTTATCGGCGTTAACATGCTGCGTTAACGTGAGACTCTTATCGGGCGATAAAAAATTATCACCATCAACCATTGAGCTGTGGCTCAGAGGCAGAGCAGGTCGTCCACCAATCAGATGATCGGCGGTTCGATCCCCGGCAAGACCCCAAATTGCTCCCGAAGGCTGTGCCATCGGTGTGTGAATGTGTATGAATGGCTAGGTCCTCAAACTGATGAGCAGTTGGCACCTTGCATGGTAGCCAAGGCCATCAGTGTATGAATGTGTGTGAATGGGGTGAATGAGATATGTAGTGTAGAGCGCTTTGAGTGGTCGGAAGACTAGAAAGGCGCTATATAAGTACAGTCCATTTACCAAAACTGTTCTAGCCTTTTTGACTTTTTTTTCTTTTGTTCGTTTTTGTTTTCTTCACTGTAACTCTGTGGAGTCCTGATCTCTTCCACCTGGACAGCTGCCTTGACTCCAAGGAACAGCTGATCGCGCTAATGCCGGCCGGCATTGGCGCATTATAGTACAGTATCTATGACCACCACTAGTCTTTACATAATTACTGAAGCGTCTCTTCTCTTGTGCTTGCGCCTCTCTCTCGCTCATCTGCATGTAAACAACAAACTAACCCTTAAAAAAAGTTACAAAAAACTGTTCGGATGTCACGGGGCTGCCAGGCCTGTGTCAGACCTGCTGATACAAGCAAGAGTTTTTTTTTTAATTAACAGTTTATTTGGAGGGGAGGGCTCGTTGTTGTTGTGCACGACATAGAGCTGCAGAGACCAGCGTTTTGGAAGCCCTTTGTTATGCAGGTATTTACTGTAGTGCACGATTTAGGCCAGGTAAACCATACAACCCCCTCATTAGCATTATCATTGTTTGCACTTGATGGACTTTTTGGTCTCCCAGTGTCACACAGATCACAGAGCGGAAAATGCAGCTGGTTTAAGTACTGTATACAGTAGCCTTGTGATTTGAGTGTGCTCATGAACATGAATGACTCCTTTTCATTTTCGTCCATTCCATAGGCTAAATGGCATAAAGCGTAAATGGAAAGAATATGTATGAAATAAGTTAAGTATGTTTGGTTTTAATAAAGTTTGCAGTATGTTTTGTTTTTATTCTACATGGACACCACTGTTTATTTTCCACTATGCCCCCCTCCATTATAATAATACACCACACTGCTTTTGAAAGTTCAGAGATAAGTCTTGCAAAAGTCCACAGTGACTCTTGTTTGCCAAAATGTCTGTATGTCCTCTACGAGCTCTTGTTTTGTGCCTGGCCTAGCCTCCTTGCGAATAAAGTCTTTCATGGAATGCCTAAATATATTTTTGATGGTTTCGTAAGCTTATACTGCAAACTTTATTAAAACCAAACATACTTGACATATTTAGCCTATGGCCGGTAGTGTAGTGGGTTGTGCAGGCGCCCGTGTGTGCAGGCTACAGTCCTCGCTGCAGCTGGAATCCCGCATCAGACGGCTCTTTACTGCGTGTCATTCCCCGTCTCTCTGCCCCCTCCTTCCTGTCTATCTTCAAATCAAATCAAATCAATTTTATTTGTATAGCCCAAAGTCACAAAGTACATTTGCCTCGGAGGGCTTTACAATCTGTGCAGGGAGTGACACCCTCTGTCCTTAGACCCTCGGTTCGAGTGAGGAAAAACTTGCCCACAAAAAACCTTTAACAGGGAAAAAATGTGGAAGAAACCTCAGGAAGAGCCACAGAGGAGGAATCCCTCTCCCAGGACGGACAGACGTGCAATGGATGTCACGAGTACAGGACAATCAACACAAACATTTTGTACAATTACAATGACTGACAGAATGACAATGAATCACAATGAATGATAAAGTGACCACAGTAGCAGATATGGTAGTAATAATGACAGTAGTAATATGTGTAGTGGGCGTCGTGCAGGATCACAGCAGCAGCCACGAAAACCTGCTGGACGATAGAGCACAGAAACTCCGGGGAAGTTTGGTTAGTAACATGCATTAATGAGACATGTCCAGAAAGAGAGAGAAAGACAGAGAGACAGAGTAGGAGGGAGGGTTTTCGGTAAGGGAGATGTGACTACATCTTTAACCAATACCGTGCCTGGCTAGGCATAACCCTGGGGAGTCCCCCGGCAGTCTAATCCTATGGCAGCATAACTAAGGGATGACCTGAGCCAGCCCTAACTATAGGCTTTATCAAAAAGGAAAGTCCTAAGTCTACTCTTAAAAGTGTTGACCGTGTCTGCCTCCCGAACCCAGAATGGTAGTTTGTTCCACAGAAGAGGTGCCTGATAGCTGAAAGCTCTGGCTCCCAATCTACTTTTGGAGACTATAGGAACCACAAGGAACCCAGCGTCCTGAGAGCGCAGTGTTCTAGAGGGGTAGTAAGGTACTATGAGCTCTTTTAGATATGTTGGTGCCTGACCATGAAGAGCTTTGTAAGTAAGGAGGAGAATTTTAAATTCTATTCTGGATTTAATAGGTAGCCAATGCAAGGAAGCCAAAATTGGAGAGATGTGATCTCTGATCTTGGTTCCTGTCAGAACACGTGCAGCAGCATTCTGAATTAACTGTAAAGTCCTAAGAGACTTATTAGAGCAGCCTGATAACAAAGAGTTACAGTAGTCCAGCCTTGAAGTAACAAATGCGTGTTAGTTAGACTAGTTTTTCTGCATCCGCTTGAGAGACGATGCGTCTGATTTTAGCGATGTGAACATTAAAGGACAAATCCTGATCAAAAACAACTCCAAGATTCTTTACAGTGGAGCTGGAGGCCAGGGTGATCCCGTCTAAAGTAACTTAATCTCTAGAAAGAGAGTTTCTGAGGTGCTTGGGTCCAATTACAAGAACTTCAGTTTTGTCTGAATTTACCATCAGAAAATTATAGGTCATCCAATTTTTTATATCCTTAAGGCATGCTTGGAGTATAGTTAACTGATTGGTTGCATCAGACTTGATCGATAAATATAATTGGGTGTCGTCAGCATAACAATGGAAATTGATAGAGTGATTCCTAATCATGTTCCCGAAAGGAAGCATATATAAACTAAATAAAAGTGGTCCTAGTACAGAACCTTGTGGGACTCCATGACAAACTTTGGTATGCATGGAGTAAACCAGCTTAGGGCGGTTCCTTTGATGCCAGTTTGATCTTCCAGTCTCTGTAAAAGAATTTGATGGTCAATGGTGTCAAATGCAGCACTAAGATCTAACAGGACAAGTACAGAGATGAGTCCTTTGTCTGATGCCATTAAGAGGTCATTTGTAACCTTGACTAATGCGGTCTCTGTGCTATGATCAGGGTTCCCACACCTTTTTCATGAACAAATTCAAGCACTTTTCAAGCACCTTCAAGCACCAGTTTTTTCATTTTTCCAGCACCTTTAAATAGGTAGCCTACTAGTTGTGTTTGCCATGAAAGTCATGGGAAGCACAGCGGTGCCACTGTATGGCATAGTAATATGGGTCTAATTAGCATTATTTCATATGGTGGTAGATTGACTGTTTTGATTTTTAACTAATTGTGAATTGGCTTGTATTCTCAGCTTGTGAGCGGTGTATTGTGTAACTACCATAGCGCAATAACGGTGACCAACAGGTGTCGATAGTAGTCTACTGTTATTTCTCGGCAGAACACCTGCATGTAAAGGCATCGGATCAAGCGCGTAGCTGCTTAGGAAACATTTTTGTTTTCTCTTGGTTTATTGAGATAGACATCACACAAATTTCAAGCATTTTTACAACCTTGAAAACACTGAATTGAAATTCAAGCATTTTCAAGGAATTCAAGCACCTATAGGAACCCTGTATGATGCATTCTAAATCCCTCAATTAGACTATTGTTATGGAGAAAGTCACACAGTTGATTAGCTACAGCTTTCTCGAGTATCTTAGACACAAAGGGAAGGTTTGATATCGGTCTGTAGTTGGCTAAGACCTCTGGGTCTAGAGTGGGCTTTTTAAGAAGAGGTTTAATTACAGCTACCTTAAAGGACTGTGGTACATGTCCTGATAATAAAGACAGATTAATTGTATCCAATAACAAATGACTAACTAGAGGTAAAACATCCTTGAGCAGCCTGGTTGGGATGGGGTCTAAGAGACAGGTTGAAGGCTTAGCTGCAGAAATGATTAAAGTTATTTGATGGAAGGTCGATGGGAGAAAAACAGTCTAAATACATATCAGGTTTTACAGCTGTTTTCAAACTTGCTGTATTAGAATGCAGATCAATGCCTGTTGAGGGCAGAAGGTGATGGATTTTGTCTCTAATAGTTATAATCTTATCATTAAAGAAGCTCATGAAGTCATTGCTACTTGGACTTAAGGGAATAGATGGTTCAGTAGAGCTGTGATTCTCTGTTAGCCTGGCTACAGTGCTGAAGAGAAACCTGGGGTTGTTCTTATTCTCCTCAGTTAAAGAAGAGTAGTAGGCTGCTCTGGCATTACGGAGAGCCTTCCTGTATGTTCTGAGATTATCTTGCCAGACTAAATGAGATTCTTCCAGTTTAGTGGCACGCCATTTGCGTTCAGATTTACGTGCCTCTTGTTTTAATTTACGTCTGCTGGCTATACCATGGTGCTAGCCTTCTTTGTTTAATTATCTTCTTTTTCAGAGGTGCAATAGAGTCTAGAGTTGTCCGTAATGAGCCTGTAATACTATCAACAAGATGATCTATTTGTGAGGGGCTAAAGGAAGCAGACAAGTCCTCTGTTACAGTTAGACATGGCATTGAATTCAATACTGAAGGAATCGTTTCCTTAAATTTGGCTACAGCACTATCAGATAAACATCTGCTGTAGAAGTTTCTACACAAAGGCTTATAGTCCAATAGTATGAACTCAAAGGTTATTAAAAAATGGTCAGACAGAATAGGATTCTGTGGAAAGACTATTGGATTATCAATTTCAATGCCATATGAAAGAACAAGATCAAGAGTGTGGTTCAGACAATGAGTCGGTTTATTTACACTCTGACAGAAGCCAATTGAGTCTAATAGAGAGATAAACGCAGTACTAAGACTATCATTGTGGTTGTCCACATGAATGTTAAAATCACCTACAATAATTACTTTATCTGTTTTAAGGATCAAGCCTGATGCAAATTCAGATAAAAATTCGGAATAAGGACCTGGAGCTCGATATACTGTAACAAATAAAATTGGCTGCGATGTTTTCCAGGTTGGGTGAGTGAGGCTAAGAACAAGACTTTCAAATGAATTATAATTTAGTTTAGGTTTAGGATTTATTAATAGATTTGAGTCAAATATGGCTCTAACTCCACCACCTCAACCAGTACTTCGAGGAATATGAGTATTATAATGACTCGGAGGAGTGGATTCATTTAAGCTAACATATTCATCCTCCTGCAGCCAGGTTTCAGTGAGACAGAACAAATCAATATCATAATCAGATATTAATTCATTGTCCTAAGACAGCTTTAGAGGACAAAGACCTGATATTCAAGAGTCCACATTTAATTCTCTTATTTTGGACTGTTGGAGATTTAATTTTTATTAAGTTTTTATGATGAACTCCTCTTCTGTTTGTTTTATCTTTAAATAATGTAGGTGGACGGGGGACAGACACAGTCTCTATACTAAAGGACTGGGTGGGCAGCTGCTCTAATGGAGGCGCAGAGAAGCGTGTAAGACTGCAGCTCTGCTTCCTGGTCTCAACTCTGGGTTGTCGACGGTTTTGGTCAGCTAATAAACTTGGCCATGTTTCTAGATATGAGAGCTGCCCCATCCAAAGTGGGATGGATGCCGTCTCTCCTAATCAGACCAGGTTTTCCCCAGAAAGGTGTCCAATTATCTATGAAGCCCACATCGTTTGCTGGACACCACCTCGACAGCCAGCGATGAAATGACGACATGCGGCTAAATAGGGCTGCACGATATGGCCTAAAAGCAATATCTCGATATTTTTAAGCTATATCGCGATACACGATATATATCTCGATATTTTTATTTCTTCTGTAAATCACAATGAATGTTAAATTCAACCCTTTGATGCAAAAAATAACATCAGTATGATGATTCAAGTAGACCCTTAGAGTTTTTGTTAATTTGCATGCGAAAGTGGAAAATCACAATCAAATTAATTAAGTACGCAAGACCCACAATAAACTGTGTATAAAGAAAACAACAACAACAAACAGCCAACTTTGCTTCTCTGACATGGAAGAGATTATAAAAAGCATCTGTTGTGTCATAAATTATCGTGTTTTTTTCTTTTTTATATACTTTATTAATGCCACGAACAGGGAAATTCTTTTTACACTCTATTTTTTTATTTTTTTTTACATGCATTTTAACCCAGATACACACACATGCAGCACAAGGCATAGATATGCAATTTTTGGAGAGAGATTGTGGAGTGATGGGTAGCCGCCGTGAGAAGCGCCCAGCGAGCAGTAGGGGGGAGGGATTTTTGATTGACTGCTTACCTGGTGCCACCTGTCATGACGTAACGTTGATGTGAAGTTGTGATGAGCTACATGAACTGTGTATTGTGTTTTATTTTGAAAGGGGGCGGAAGTTTATTACGTTGATTCTGTTGTCGGATTTCCTGTCTGGTGCTCAGTGCTCTGTTGAAATTTACGAGGTTTAGCATCGGCTCGTGTCAAAAATAGAAATGTTCGCGCCGTGGCGCAGAGAGACGCTCCGTGGCGCGCCCTGTGTGAGTGCTCTCATTGACTAGACGGGGAGCTATTAGCTCTGGTGACCGCGGTGCAGCCATAACGCGGCGCATACGCAGGGGATTTTTCTGGGTGGGCGGGGAAGTGAGCTGCGAGGAGCAGCAGGAGTGAGTGACACAGGCAAAACTCCGGAGAATTAAATGCTGACGGCTACTACGTGACAAGTACTCGATGGTCGCGATATAGTCATTTTATACATCTCACGGAGAACAAGCCGCGATATATCGAGTATATTCGATATATCGCCCACCCCTAACTCCCACCCACTCCATGAGGTGCTGGACAGACTCAGGAGCACCTTCAGCCAGAGACTGCTGGCACCAAGATGCTCCACAGAGAGACACAAGAGGTCTTTCCTATCTGTGAGCATCAGTCTCTACAACTCCTCCCTCAAAATATCCGTCACTTTACGTCGAGTCCGGTAGCTATCTAACTGGCTTGTGCAATACTTAAGTGAAATCTTCCACACATGCACTGCACTTTACACAATCAGTGTCTATTCTCTGTACAGTCTCTCAAAGTCTAAATTCTCTATAAGGTTTTAGATTTACATATTGCATAATTCACGGTTACTTGGTTTTTATTTAACTGTTACTGGTTTTATTTAACTGCTATTTATACATGTGTATATAGTGTGTATATAGTTTTAAAATAGGATATCGTATAGTGTTAAAGTTTTGTTTTCTTGCTATCACTCACTATCTAACTTACCAATTGGGAGCTGCTGTAGCAAAAACAATTTCCCTGTGGGGATTAATAAAAGTATTTCTGATTCTGATAATCGGTTTGAATGAGAAGCAGTCGTAATCGCCGTTTTTATTTAGAAGCTCCAACAATTTAAACAACAGGGGCAGCTAAGCTGCTAATGGGCAGCTGTAAGACAAAAGCTAGCTAGATGTCTTTTTCCATGTGTTTCTCTTCACAGGTTCAAAAGAAATGTTCAGAAATATTTTTTGTAGTGTAGTTTACAGAAAGAACCCTTCCGAGTCCAGGTAAAGGTCCTGTAGCCTTTTAGCGTTTTTTCTGAGAGAAGTATATAGTTAATGTGTAGCGTTTATTGGCAGATCTGATTTTTGTTTATTTCAAATGGGATTATTATCATTTTTATTGTACTTTTTGGTTACTTTACATTGTTGCTATATTAGCAACAATGTAAAGTATTATATTAGAGCATCCAAAGAGGGAAATAAATTAAAATAAGACCTATAAGGAGTGTTCATGTGATTTTACTTGCAAAAATAATCGTGATAATAATAATAATATCGTGATTATTTCTCTGACAGTAATTGTACCAATAATATCTGGAATCGTGACATGCCTAGTTGGTACAACCGAAGAAACACTGTTTTGAGATTTGCATGGTTGAAATCTCCAGCTATGATGAGAAGTCCCTCTGGATGGGCTGTCTGCTGGTCACTGATGGCGCTGTACGGTTCACTCAGTGCCTTGTCTCTATCGTTGTTGCTGACACCAAGCATCCCTGATGTAAACCACTGTGGGTCTTACCTCCTTCAATGAGGGCTCTGTCTGCACGGTAACATGTTAGCCAGTCGAGCTGGATGGCGGAGTCTGGTCTTGGTGTATGCTGTTGTTGAGCCATGTTTCTGTAACCACAAAAACACAGCACTCTCTCACGGTCCACTGGGTCGATCTCGGAAGGTGTATGTAATCCAGTTAGTTGTCCAGGGAGTGTACATTGGCAAGTACGGTGGACGGTATAGCCGGCTTGTGTGGATTAGGCGCTAGCCTGGACCGGATACCTCAGAGCTTTCCCCACTTCTGCCCCCTCGCACACCGACTGCGGCGCTTCCTCTGTGGGTGTGCTGCAGTAGTGGGGGTTGATGTCGAAGCGGGCCACCCTCACTCCCTCATTCCTTTCTTCCTATGTTGTGTTGCCAATGTCAAAAAAAAATCCTACGCGGTAAACCCCCCACAATAGCTGGGTGGCATAAGGTTATTTTTGATGTGTTGCCCATGGAGTACTTAAGTCCAGATATATGACTGAGGTTTTCAATGGAATCTGGTCCCCATTCCTGACTTGTATTGGTACAAGACTAGCTGCCATCGTGTTGAAAGGCCTGGTGGACCATAAGTGAAAAAATCACAGTTTGGCTCAACACATGGTGGGCTTCCTGAGTTACTGTGCACCTGATGTTAATGATGTTGCTGTGGTGGATTGTGGGGACTGGATGCTGTCCATGTCCCCCACTCTTATTCTTGTGTAACATGTGTGTTTCTCTTGTTTGTGAATGGTATGGCCCCATCCCCTGTTGTTGTTGTGGTTGTTTTTGTGTAAGACAGCACTGTTTGTCTGTTTTTGTGACTGTCTATGTCCATCTTTTTAAGGTTATAGAAAAAATGTACCATTTGTGTTACAACCTGTTCTCCCATTAGCAATATAAAATTCTTCAGATACCATACCAGTCTCGCACCAACATTATTCTTTACACTGCGATAAGAGAAGCTGACTGAACACTGTTAGGAGAGCAACTCACCTTCCAGTCTATTTTGGTCTCATTACGCTAATTGACACACTCAGTTGATGTCATCATCGAATTTCCACAGATAAATGTGACTTAATTTGAACAATGCCAGCACCTAGCCTTACATTTCTGATTACCAACTTTTCTGCAGCGAAACGTAATCTAAGAATCCCCGCCCCTAATGCTGATTGACTGGCTAACCAACTAGACTATTACACACACACACACATGCACACACACACACACACACACACACACACACACACACACACACACACACACACACACACACACACACACACACACACACACACACACACACACACACACACACACGAATGCACCAAGTCATAGCAGTCCCTTTGGAAACACAAATAGGCTGACTGATATCATTCCTGCCTGCCTGAATCTCCATCCTCTCTCACAACAGAGTGAGAGCAGGCAGGCGAGCAGCTGGCAGGAAGACAGAGGCTAACAGACGAAAGAGAAAACAAAGGAGAAGCAGAGGCTTTGCTCATTCAAAACTGGATTATTGCTTTCCCTTCATCAAATGTTTTTTTTTGTGGATTTTTCTCTTTTACATTTTTTCCATCATCCTTTTTCTTAGCCACATTACAGTCTCGCACACACACACTTTTTTTTTTAACCAGAGGATCAACAATTGGTGTGTGTGAACGGAATCCTGGAGGAATGATATTGGATGGAGGTAGAAGGGAGGAATTGGTCTGCTTTTCCCATAGAGATTGTGTCATTCTCTCTCCTTATAGCCTCTCTCCTCTTGCACCCTCCCTCACTCCCTCCTTCCTTTCTTCCTTTCATTCACTGCACAGGCTTTTGTCTGAGAAAGATCCAGTCTCGTCTTTTTTCCGCTCGCCCTACCAAGCGAACCCTAAACAACCTCAAACAGACCGTCCCCACATCTCTCATGCTTCTGTTGGATTCAAACGAATCTGACGCTGGGCACGGGCTAGAGAGAGAGAGAGAGAGCTCTCCTGAATTGATTCTGAGGTCCTCTTGGTTATGTCAGCAGTGAAATGACCATGAGAAAGTCTGACCAATCTGGGACTGTAATCCGTTTTTTCACAGCATGGTGGTTGCTTGATTTTCATCAGTTGATTTGTTACCACTAACGCTCCAGAATGGAAATTACATGAGGAACTGGGAACCTTAGGTGAACTATTTGGCCTAAATATTCAGAAGTCTTCTTGTTGGAAAAATTATTTTGACTCATTCCTTTAGATAGATTTACTATCTCTACTGTTTGCCACCTGGTGTGGTGAGGATGAAGAAGACTGGCAGCAGCACACTGAGGCGGCAGTGGCGCAGCCCTGACTTGTTAGAGCGCCTGCTGCTACCAGGAGCCTCTGTAGAGCGTCACAGAAGCCAACGCTGTCGCAGTGAGAAGGACTACAAAATCCTCAAACACAGCAAGAGGAGCTACTACCCGTCACATTATCTGTGTCAGAGTCCACCTGCTTATGTGCGCACAGGTACTGTAAAACAACACAGATAGAAGCACTACCTAGGATTTTGCCTACACATTTTTAAAAAATGGGTTTGCAGTGATTTCACTGTGAGATATGCAGTCCTATTAGAGGGGCCACATGATATCGTTATTGGGGTGAAAACCAAGCAGCAATCTTTGTGACTTTGAAGTAAAGCCTATGTGGAAGTGCAAAAAACTGCAACTCCTGAAATGTCCACTTGCGGCTGGCTTCAGAATTGAGTCAGTCCCCATGTTAAAATGTCCAACTTCACTGCAGAAATAATCATTTTTACAGCCTGTTACAAAAAGCTGAATAGAATTTACCTGTTCAAATTATATTAAGGCTTAAAGGTATGCAGAATTAACAGTGTGATCACTTTGATTGACATGTGGGTGTCGTGGTTTGTTTGAGGACCTAGGCGTCATTCAGGCTACTTTAGGTCCACCAATGATTCACATCTTTGTCGAGTTTTAGATTAGTCGGGAGGCGGCAGGGTCAGGACTGCCAACATGGTAGAAACCTGTGGGGGTCGTCACAGATATGACATGTTTTCACAATTCTACAATAAATGTGCAAAAAATACCAATCAAAATATCTTTGTGAAGTGTGGGAGTGAGGAGGAAATTGGTCGTAACTCCTTAACCATTTGTTCATTTAATAGTAAAACTTAATATAGCCCAATTAACAAATGCCACAAATATGAAAGCACCATGGACTAAACTTTACCTACTTTCTGAAGTACTACCCAGACTTTATGATGATGAAACAAGTGCGTGATTGGTCTCACTCCTTTTAACAGCATTAAACTAGCTGAAGTGACTGATGTGTGTGAAGCCTGAATCCTGATCATGCTGCTTGATTTTGTCTGCAAAAAGCTTTGAACCTGGCAATTGCTGCTTGCAGCTATATTATATTAATTTGTCTTTGAATACATCAGTATAATTTGTTAAAGCACTTAACACTAAACGTGTTAGAGCAGTATGTGAAGCAAATAAATGGCCTGCGACTCTATGCCCACTAGTGCAAACCCAATACCACCTGAATAAACCTGGGCAGGGAAAATGAAATTTGCAAGGCACTTTACCCCAATTGCTCCAATGGAGCTGATCGCTGAATATCAGGACAAGCAGCGACAGCTTCACATGTGAATGTTTGTAATGTGGTCAAGGACATTCCAGCAACAGAGTGCCTGAATTCCAATAAAACCTGCCTAATATCCTTTTAATTTGACTTTTAGGTAAAACATGGTTACTATGTTTCTGCATCAGTACCATGGCTAGATTCAAAAAATTGAAAAAAATGCCTCACAAGTGCCCTACTTCCGTGTTCACAGCCACCTACTTAGCTAGGGGACCTGATGATGGTTGTTGCCATGGATACCATTCAGTATCCATAGCAACTTTAACCACCATTTGTGCCAGTTCATTGCAGATTCTGGTTACCTAGGCTGGAATACACATGGTGTGTGTTGTTTTCTTACATTTGCTGTTCAGTGAAAACAATAAGCCTGCAGCTACAGTGATACGTGATTGTGTGTACTATAGCATTAGTTAACAATGGCCAACTGTGTTTCCATGTGTTTTACATTGTGTGGAAGAGTCATTTAACATAGGGTAGCCAGGTCCAATCCAATTCATATTTACCTTAATTTTGATTTACTATGTAACATAACAGCTGTAGGCTACGAAATCTGATACAACTAATCGATGACAGCAGATATGCTCTGCCTTTAAGGCTTATAATTAAAAGCTGTAAGCTGAATGTTTTGCACACTGTTCTTTGCGAATAAGAAATACAGTTACAGTCAAAGGTTGCAAATTTTTGTAACATTATTTTACCAATCTGGGTGCACAATTTCTTACAGATACATTCACATAGACTTATGTGTACACTCTAATGTGCAATTAAATGCTGAGCTGTGGTGCCCAGCTATTATAAAGGAGAGCATCACTGCAACACCAGCAGGTTCAGATGGACGAAACACAATAGAGTTCGGTAAGTAACACAGTAAAATAAAGAAATGCAATTGAGTTTTGTAAAGAAATGCAGTAATTACTGTAAATAAACATGGAAGATTACAGTCAAAAAACACAGTAATGTTTGGAGAAATAGCACAATAGACTAGTGTAAATGAACACAGTAGAGCACTGTAATGAAATGCAGTAGAGTTCTGTAAAAAAAAAACAGTACAGTAAAGAAACACGGTAGAGTTTGGTTAAGAAATGCAGTAGTGTTTTGTAAACAAGCACAGTAGAATACAGTAAAGAACCTAGAGTTGTCACGATACTAAAATGAGTAACCACGATACTATACCAGACAAAGTATCGCGGTTCGGGGTATTTTCGCGATACTGCGGCCTTTTTTTTATTTATTATTTATTTATTATTATTTTTATTATTATTAAGTTATTTAATCCTGGTGCTGTTTGTTTGATGTATTTGTCTGTTAAAGAGGCTCACTGGAAACAATATTAATAATAATAATAATTAATGATAATGATGAAGTAGAAAAGGAACGTACTGAAGTTCTGTAAATGCTTGATTATTTCAAACCTGAGACAAGCTTGGCATGATTACAGAACAGGGGCCTCATGTACGAATACCTGCGTGGATTTCCTACTGAAACTTGGTGTACGCCAAAACCCGGAAACTGTCGTACGCACAAAAAAATTCAGTTGTATCAAAGTGTGCGTTCGCATGGATCCAAGCACGTTTCTTTTGTACATCCCAATCAACGCGATATTGAGCGCACATGCACCTCCTCCCTGTCCACGCCCCATTTACATATGCAAATCTATTTAAATAGGCCCTGGACCCGAGATTCACCTCTTTGTCCGATCAGACAACGCGCCGAACAAAGGAAAGAAAATTAATTTCACAGAGTCTGAGCTAAAGATTCTAGTGAATGAAGTGGAGATTCTGTTTGGTTCCCTGTCAACAGGGATAAATATGACCAAAAAAGACGTGAGTGGGAGCCGAGCAGCGCACACACAGGTGTGGACAGGTGTGGCGCTGCGGCTGACATTTTACGCCCGCTTTTACTGACAAGAATCAGGGGCTTGTTAGAAAGCTCTACAGCTCTAATTTCACCAGCAGACAATATAGAAAACCAAAAACATGATACTTGAATGCGCACATGCCCAAATGTGCATTGGCACACTGGCACACTGGCACACTGGCACGGTGCGCTATGGGTGGCTTCTGGGTAAGTAAAGAGTTTATTCATTTAATTGTCCCGTATGTAAACCAGCGTTACATACGGGGCAATTAAAGGAATAGAAGCCACCCATCGCGCACCGTGCCAGCCTCCAGCCTGTTCCCAACCATGCTGTTAGTCATAATGAATGAGTCGTGCGTTGAACCAGGCCACCTTGCCACGATGTTAGTTAGCTGCATTTGCGCATCACATATGATTTGAACATTAATGGAATGAAAATGTTTCCTACTTAAATGCCCCTGTTGCCAGGAACCCCAGCGTAGTCAGCACAACCCCGAGCTACTTGCCGGCCCCCCGTTGCGCTTTTGGGCCGGCACATCACTCTGATGACTACTTGTTTCCACATTATTAACAGTTTCCCAGCGTCACCTCTAAGTGTCGCCAAAGGAACAATAGCTGTAGAAACGTGTGTACGACAGCTATGAAATTGGCGTGGGGCACGCACATTTCTACGATCATTTCACATTTGATACATCTGAACGTGAGCGTGGGAAAGGACGTACGCCACTTTTTTGTATGTACGCAAGCTTTGTACATGAGGCCCCTGGTGTCTCATTTATAGAAATGTTTTTATATTTATACCTGTAGTTAGTCATCAAATAATTTTAGACTTTGTTCCTATGTTTGATTTATTAAAGTTACTGTGCATAAAAGCTTATTTACACTGCTTAATACCTGATGTGATCTATAAATCTCAACTCAAATGATGGCACTGGCCTTATATAATATAGACACAGGAAATGTACTTTTAAAAAAAAAGTCATAATATATAATAATTGTGTCTTTCTGGCACATTTTTCGAGCATTAATGGATTTTACATTTGTGCGACTACTGCTTTTAATGTTGAAAAGCAGCCACACTATTTAAAATAACAATTATGGTGAAAAACATTTCTGTGAGCTTCTATCCTTAATGAAACAAAATTATAATATATATATTCTGTTTTGTGTTGTTTCCATACCCATCAGGAGCATAAATTCTCAGTATTTGAGGGGATTTCTGAAATTTCCTCAAATGTGTGAATGTGTGAAACAGTCTCTGCCTTGCCTTTCTCACCATAGAGTCGGTATGCAGAGTCCAGGTCAGGCCCTCTGTGATGTGGACACCACTTGAAGCTGTGCACTCTCCACTGAGGACCCGTTGATATAAAGGAGGATGTTATTCCTTCTCTGCTCTTCTCAAAATCTACTGTCATCTTTCTGATAACTGTATTTCTGTATCTTCACTGAGCTGTGTGCTCCCATTTACGTACGTTGTAAAAGTCACACTTGATTTAAAACATTTTTCTATTGATCAGTCTTTTAGAAAGTTAGTGAATTCATCATTATCAGGGATCATCGTGAAAACCCTCCCTGGAAGCAATGTCAATGGACCACATATTATAGCAATAAATCTTGCTATCTAATCAGTGATGCCGTTTTTACAAACCCTTTCAAGGCTTGAGTACGAAGAGAAGACAGTCAGATGAGGTTGTACAGTTAATACAGTTGGCATCGCTCCACCCATTTCTGGTGCTTTCACTGCCTCACTGGGGTGGCAAGCTAGCTGGTGAGTCCTCAGTTTTATTGTGGTTCTAGAGAAAGGCAGCTGCTTTTTGCATAGTCTTATCTTTGTTGCTAATTTTGCCATTCACAATGTGAAACCTACAATACTACACTGCAAGCACAATTATTAGGCAAGTGAGTATCTTGACCTTATTGTTATTTTCATACAGTTGAACCTTTTCAGAGCTAAGCAGCATACTCTTCCAGCTTCCTCTGGTCTCATAGTAACCTCAGAAAGGCGTGCTGGAATAGAACCAACAATTCACAGCAGGAGGGACTTCGAAACTGTTGGGTCTCATTCATCCACACTCAACACTATTTTAACTTTTGTTTGGACAGGGAGAACTTGATATCCTTGGTCTTCCTGCCCTGTTTTAGCAGTATCCATACTTTGATATTTTCGAAAACATGTTTAAAAAATCGGATCGGAAATTTCACATTTGATACAAAAGTTATTAAAAATTTGTTATACAGTCACCTGTGATCAGTCAACTAGTGTCTCCACCTCACTCTCACTCTCAGCTGACAATCACACAGAGAGAGAAACATTATATGGTATAACATCTCCTAGCAACGTGAAAATGGGTTCATTAAGGCTGTACTTTTAATAATTTAGTATTTACATTTTTTAAAAGAAGACAGCGTAATGCTACTACTAACAGTAACATAATAACTTACTCATCTACACCCAGCATGCACACTGATGTGCAATACTGCCTTCATACTAGCTTTCTGCATTGTCGGCTACATTCTAACTGTCACCTGTTGAAATGTGTGAACTCACCATGATCAGGCGGAAACTTGTCACACGGCTGCAAAAGTTGCACTTATTGAGTGTGCCTGAAAGAGCATACTATATACTATTCCTTGGACTTATTATTGAGTGTGCCTGAAAGAGCATACTATATACTATTCCTTGGACTTATTATTGAGTGTGCCTGAAAGAGATTTTCTGTGTCAGAGGTAGAGGGAGAGAGCGCACGTACGCACACCTATGCTAATTGCTCAGACACACACACACATACACACAGACAGACAGAGACACAGGTACACACACAGATAGGACAAAAAGCTTTCAGAATAAGAGTCAGTTTAAAATAAAAGACTTTATAAAACTTTCCTTAAGAGATACAAGCACACACACACACAGGCTTGCTGTTCCTCCCGCAGTTTTTGTCGCACATACACAAAAAACGTGCGGCTCAGCCGGGAATCGACTGCTATGACTTTTCTAAACGTTTCGCCAAAACAGTTTGCCAATAAATCGCAAAAATCCATGGCAAAAAAATTAATGGTTGTGTATTGGAGGAATGAACTTTTCGCTAGGCATTGTACAATATTAGAAAAATCAGACCGTACCTGACCCAATATGCCGCTCAGCTCCTGATTCAGGCTACAGTCAGCTCCCGCCTCGATTACGGCAACTCGCTTTTGGCTGGCCTACCTGCTTCCGCGATCAAACCTTTGGTCCAGAATGCCGCAGCGCGACTGGTTTTCAATCAACCTAAAAGGTCACATGTCACCCCACTCTTCAGCGACCTGCACTGGCTGCCTGTAGCACGAAGAATTACACATAAAGCTCTGACGCTAGCCTACAAAACCACCTCAGGATCTGCCCCTGCCTATCTCAGCGTCTTACTAAAGGCCCACGTCCCGACCAGGGCGTTACGCTCCGCTCATACAAATCGTCTAGTTGTATCCTCGCCTCTCGCAAAGCGAGGTCACTCTAAACTGTTCTCTGTGGTCGTCCCCAAATGGTGGAATGACCTACCAACGGCTGCAAGAACTGCAACATCTCTTTCTACCTTTAAAAAACTTGTAAAAACCTTTCTGTTTCGAGAATGCTTCCCTGCCTAACAAAACTATTCTGTGCTCCTTTACACCTTTCTCAGCTTATGTCCTCCTCTGTAAGTCGCTTTGGATAAAAGCGTCTGCTAAAGGCAATGTAATGTAATGTAATGTTCTAGAGCTAGAGTGCGTGACATCATCACTAGAGTGGAGAGGGACAGAAAAATACGTCAAGAAATAAATTTGCAAACCGCAAAGCCGCAAAAATCACTCTACATGATTACCACTCAAAACGTAGGAAAATTCGAGGTGGTCGCAGTGATAACACTGCTGAAGCTGTCAGTTTTATAGTTTTGGGGTCAGACACAAAGATGCTCCATTTCTAAAAGGAGCAGGGAGCACCTGTGCTTTCTCTAACTCCTGGGGCCAAAGTTTATAGAATTTTCGCCTGAAAATCGGCAAGAAAATGGTTCACGAGACGATGATGCTGATGGTCATTTCGGCTTTTGGTTTGTGGCACACCTTTTTGGCATTTTTGGCCACCTTCAAGGGGCTTCATTTAGAGATTGTGTCTCAAGGAAGAGACACAGAGTGCATGCGCACACCTGTGCCTAAGTACTCTGGCCTGCAGTAACCCTGGTCAAGCCTGCCTTGGACTAACTTTATTGAAGTCTCTGTATGATATCAATGACCATCAAGACTACATTTTTAATGTCGGCTATTTTATCCTTCTTTCTTGCAGACACAAACACAGACGCATAGATAGACATACAGACAGACACACACACAACAAAGAAAGGGCAGACACAAACACGCACACAGACAGACAAGACAAACACACACGCACACAGACAGCACAGACACAGACACACACGCAGACAGGACAAACACACATGCTCACACACACACACACACACACACACACACACACACACACACACACACACACACACACACAAGACAAAAGTCTTTCAAAATAAGAGTCCCTTCAAAATAAAAGAATTTGTAAAACTCTGATTAACTTATTAACGGACACAAGACCACACAAGCATGCACGCATGCACACACACACACAAACACAAGACAAATATCTTTTAAAATGATGACACAGCTTGTTGTATTATTACTGAATTTGCTGAGCGGTGTCAGTAATAATGTGGGCGACGGGGCCAAATTTAGACACATTCTTTGTCTTCCATTTCTTTCGCTTTTTTTTTTAGGTTCGCTACTCCTCTCGCAGTTTGGTGTCAAAACGACGGCTGCGATCGGTATGCTATGACTTTTCTAAGTGTTTCGCCAAACGGTTTGCCTAAAAATCGCCAAAAAACACGGCAAAAAAATTTGAGTTTGTATTGGAAGAATGTTCCAAAGCTAGAGTGCATGACATAATAGCTAGTGGAGAGGGAGAGAAAAATACATTTGTAAACTGCCGCAAATGTCACTCTACAGAAATCATTTAAATCATTTTTAGCTAGAAACGTGGAAAATTTGTCGTCTCACTTATATTCATCTGCTAAAGCTGTCCGATATATAGTTGGCAGGAGACACGTTAATTAGAGAGGAAAAAATTTCAAAAGGAGGAGGGAGCAGCTGTTCTTTCTCAAACTCCCGAGGCCAGAGTTTTTAACATTTAGCTTACAAACTTCACACAGAACTGGTCGACAAGACCCTCTTTGAGGGGCTTCATTTAGAACAGGGGTCGGCAACCTATGGCTCGCGAGCCAGATGTGGCTCTTTTGATGACTGCATCTGGCTCGCAGACAGGGGTGAAAGTAAGCCGATACGGTCCAGTAGTGCGTACCACTAAAACATTCAGTGGGGGGACGCAGTACCAGAAGGATGGGAGAGCGACTGTCTGCTATAAAGCCCTCATTCAGAACAGCACGGCCGCAATCAGACAATGGATGTGCTAGCAATATGCAGTCTTGAAAACTACTTTGTCTGTTAAAAAATTAATTTTAACTCATTACAAATTGTACTGTCGTGCTGTGTTTTAGTCCATGCTGGACGGAGCCTTGGCCAGGCATCCCCCTCGGAGAGAGCCCGGTGGTCTCCTCTACGCCACCACATGTTTAATGTCTTTACATTCGTTGCAATTATAAAATTCCAAATAAATTCAGTAGGAGAGTAAGCAGTTGTGTTTCATGTTTTGTTCAATTTTAACGACACAGAACAGCTCGGAAAAGAAACTGCTTATGCAGAGTTCACTCAGCAGTATGTGAGTGCGCATGCACGTCTACATCCGAAACACTGCGGTTGCTATGGGGATCGGTGCATGATCAGGACCATGCTGCACTAGAAGTCGCATTAATGTTAAGAAGTATTTTATTTATTATTGGTTAGCTTCAGTATAACAACGTTATTAGAAAGAATAAATTCAGAGACTTATTATATTTTAAAATTGTTGGTCTTACTTTAATATGCACGCATTTATTTGTATTCAGTGTTAAAAAATATTATATGGCTCTCATGGAAATACATTTTAAAATATGTGGCTTTCATGGCTCTCTCAGCCAAAAAGGTTCCCGACCCCTGATTTAGAGAATTTCTCTGTCTCGGGGGGGAGAGACGACTTCAAGCCTGCCTTTGACTAACTTTATGTAAGTCTCTGTGCTACTGCAGTGTCAATAATAATGTATGGGGTCGATGGGGCCAGAGTCAGGCACACTCAAAATTTCTTTTGAAATCTTTCTAGTTATTTAATCCTCGTGCTGTTTATATGGTATTTTTCTGTTACATGATTTGAGCCTCACTGAAAACAAAAAGAAGAAAAATAAAACATGTATTGAAAAGTTGTGTATATGGTTGATTATTATATATTTTTTTATAGATTCATGCATTTAAAAGACAAAAATAGAGTAGTACAGCTGTCCTGTAAAACACTGCTGGTCAAGTATTTAAACTTGATGTCTGCAATAGAGAAGTGTTGCTGAAATCTTATACTTTGCAGTATTTCTTGAGCAGTAGTTAAGTAACGTAAGCTGTAACATGTTTCATGAAATTGCAAACGGGAATATGACTTGACTTTTTGTTGCGTCAATCCATGCACTTTAATTTTTGCTTTTATAATATAATACAGTATCTATTTGTTTTATTAAATTTTTTGTGCACTCTTATTGTTGCTGAAGTCATCTGCTGTGTTGGCTGCAGTGGTCTTGGTGACCATGTCTTGTATTTAACTATCATCATATTCAACTCGCACTAAACAGTGTTATATTCTCATAACTCGTAGTCAGCATCACTCATTCAACTGTAAATACAGTAAATGACATAACAGAAATGTAGAGTGTATAACTAATTATACTCCTGATTATTGACAACAGATTATGCACTTAATGCTGCAATTCAAATGCTCCTCTCACAGTGTTTAGGCTGTATAAGCATAGCCTCTAAAGTTCATTAACACTTTATTATGTTAAATCAAGTGTGGTGAATCATTAACAGCATATAATGCTGCAGTTAAAATAACAGTAATTTCATTAATTGCGTTACGCTACTCTTGCATTGTTTTTAGCCTATGAGCTATATTCAGCTACATAAAAGTTTGTGTTTGTGTTAAAGTTTCTTGTTCTTGCTGTATTTATCTTCCTACATTTGACTGGGGGAAGTCTTTTTGACGACACAACTCTGAAGTCCATCCAAGTCTGTGCTACTGAGTCTGATTCTGCAAGTTTTGATCTTGAATTTTGAAAAATACAGCAACGTATTTAAAATAAAAATTAATATCTTTCTTTTTCAGTTTCAGATTTTTCTTTTTCAGTTTCAGACTTTTCACCCAAATCTAGGGTGGGGGGCATGGCATCAACTGAGAGGGGTGTGGAAAACGACACCACATGATTGGCAGTGAAAAAACTGCTGTCAGTGACTAACTTCCACCTGCACACCATGCACGAATATCCTGCATGGCTAAAACTCTTTTAATTTCCACTGTAAGGCCAAGGCTGTTAATATGTCACCTTATTAAGTTTTAATATTCTTCAATACGTGGTCACTTCATCCAAATATAGCCTTTTTGAATTTTGCTCTGACGTTTTCCGGGATGTGGGAGCGGTGCTGCAGGGTGAGAAAAGTTAAATACGTTTGGGAAATCATTTGTTTCTGACATCTTTAAGTACCAAACTAGAGGTTAAGCATAGGGCTAACGTTAGCATCGAGTAGCTTAACGTTAGAATGCATTCAGACAGTAGGTAGGCTACTGTGTGAAAAACACAGATAATGCTGTTACTATGTTAATGCTAAACACAAAACGACCTCTCATTTCGACATTTAACAGGATTTCCCAAACGTATTTAACTTTTCTCACCTGTGTGCTGGGTCCTGCAGGTGAGCCTGCAGCACCGCTCCTGGACGCCATCATTGCCAGCGGACACTGTGCAGCATTCACAGTGCTACGTAGATATTGGGAATTTCAGTACTTAAAGTGTGGCTGTCCAAGTGCACAATCTGGCGTAATTTATCCCTCTTGTACTGCAATTGGTCCTCGGTCAGGGCAAAATTAAAAAATGTCCACATCCCTCTCAGTTGATGCCACGCTCCTGACGTTAGATTTGGGTCCAAAGTCTTAAACTAAAAAAGAAAGATCTGAAACTGAAAAAGAAAAAATTGAATCTGAATATTAATATATTAATATTTATTAATAAATGTTATTTAAAAATGCTTTTCATGGTACTCAAAGACACTTTACAGAGAAACATGAATCATCAAAACAATATAAGAGTGCACTAAAAACAAGCAAAGCAATTTTAAAAAGGTGTCGTTTACGCGGTCGCATGACAGCGGGAGTATATGCTCGATATATCGCGGCTTGTTCTCCGTGAGATGTATGAAATGACTATATTGCGACCATCGAGTACTTGTCAGCTAAATGTTTTAAGCTGTCTGCATTTAATTCTCCGGAGTTTCTCCTGTCACTCACTCCTGCTGCTACTCACAGCAAGAAACATCCCCTGCGCGCATGCGTACTTTTTGTATCAAGTGAGGAGAGGAGAAGTGAAGAGCCCAAGCGAGTTAATCAAAGATGGAGACGGAAGACTTGGTTCTGAAGGAAAAACAACTGCGGTCACGCCAGCCGTCTCTCGTTTTCGCGTGGTCACGTCAGCTGCTCCAGTATTTTCAAGTGCGGCCTTATTGCCGACTTTATGGCAAATACTTTGAGAAAATTGGGAAAGTCAGCGCTAGCTTACTGCAGCGTGTGGACACTTTCGGTTTTCAAAATAAGACGTGGGTGTTAAATGTATTAAACGTTTATTTATAAAATATGAAGAATGGTAAAAATTTGATTTTAAAAAAGTGTCTCATAAGCCAAGTATGATCCTGCACTGCTTCAATGCTCATATGTACATTATGAAATATATTAAAAATTCATAAAAAATATGACAAGTGCTATAAAGAGTGTGTGTCGTGAAGGCAGCTAATTTTTGGTGCATTTTTTTTGGTGCATACAATTCATCTTGTTACTTTTGAAACAAAGGTTTTGTTTTTCAAGAGATGTGTTTAAATAAAATCTTGAAATATTAAGAAGATATGCTTTTGCGTTTTATTTGGGTAAATTCATTGTCATTAATCAAGTAATTAAAAATCATTGTTAGAATAATTGCTAAAAAAATAATTGTTAGATTAATCGACTAATCGAAAAAATAATCGTTAGATTAATCGATACAAAAATAATCGTTAGATGCAGCCCTATCTTTAATAATATTAACTGTAAAACATAAGATCTGAATCTGAAAAGATAAAACTTGCAACTGAAAGAAACATATAAAACTGAAAAATGAAAATACATTTATTCAAAAGAATTACCAGAGTTGATCATAATTGTATTTAACCCCAACCCTTATTGTATTTGTATTATTTATTATTGTTATTTTTTGCCTATACTTCTTTTATTGCTTATACTTCTTTATTTCTTGTAACTCTGGCACACTAATTTCCTTCGGGATAAATAAAGTTGTTCTGATTCTGATTCTGATTCTGAACCTTTGACTCTAATCTATCTCCATATTATTGTCAATGATAGTAGCAGGATTTCTGGCAGCTACTCAGGCAGATGGACTGGGACATGTTGTAATGAAATTGTACAGGTTAAAAGAAGAGTAGTGAATGATGCAATTATCATTTTAATTTGTATATGTGGCCCGATGTTTGGCGGGTGTAGGACAGTAAGGATCCAGGTTAATGGAGACTACAGACTTGTTGATCTCGGGTCAGTTAGAGGATCCAGGTGAATGATCCGAATGAATGGTGATTCATACACCACTACATTACAGCATAAGACATCCGAGGCTCCTGAACACTTTCGTCCCTCCTGAACTCTACCATCACATGTACAAATCATTTACCAGCATCAAAAAAATTTGAATTAATTCAATTTGCAACCCTCTGTATGCACAGTCCATTGTCCCACTACATCTGCATCTCACAAAAGACTATACAAGACATGCTTTATGTATATATATTTATATGTACTGAGACCAGTGGGGTCATAAGGACCATGTTTTTTTTTCTTGTTGCTAAATAGAAATTCAGTATAATGTGAAAGTCTGAAGAGGTTGCAGATGAGATCCTGGTATTTGGTGTATCTATTACATTGTCCATACCCCTAACATAATGTTTGCAAGTTTATATGTAGAAACTCAATAAAGCAAATCTTCTGTCCTTTTATTTCACCGGGCACGGATGCCTGTGTTCTGTGTGCTGTGGCGGCCAGAGGGATGCTTGGCCGTTCTAGTCAATGTTTCAAACCTCACCGGCCCCTCCGTGGTCCGGTTTAGAAGCATCCCAGAAGCAGGTCTCCACTCGGCTCCACAGAGAATACACGGCTGTTCTATTTTTGACCAATGCCGCGAGCAGCCTGTGTCAATCAGCACAGAGCAGCTCGAGCTGGCTGTCTTTTACTACAGTTTGTAAACTTTGAAAGGTTCCTGTCTTCACTTCCCTCCAGTGCTCTGAAAGCATGTAGACCTCCAGTTTTGCATGCTCATATTGTGAACCCATTAACCTGAGCTGAGATGGATGCATCACACACACACACAAGCTGATGTAATGAGTGCTCCTCTCCTGTAATGTGTTTGTAGCTCCTCCTTTTCTCTGTCTGCTGAGTTATGCTCAGGGCGGATTCATACACTTGCACACACAAGCACAAAATGTCTTTTTCCATCTCCATCTTGCCCTATTTTTTCTTACTCATACACACACACATCCATTTTCACAATTGACATCCTAGTTCTTTTCACAGTCACACTCTCCTCTCATGGCATTTTGGCCAATCAGATTGGCCAAAGTCCTGGCCTGGTTTAGAAGGGCCGGCCCCCTGCAGTGTTGGGCCTGCAGCGGCTGGGGCTATTTATGTCCACCTCTCTGAACAGAATGCATAAAACAGTTCTAAGTCTGACTGTGACACCACAAACACTTGTAATTGTTGTATTTACAGACCCCCCCCCCCCATCAAATCAGTTGATATTTTGAACTGAAAAATGACTTTCAGCAGGGTGCTGCTAATCTGATGTATACTCTGTTGACCTTTCAGGGTTGTTTTTCTGGAGGCATCCAGGTCTAAAATAAAAAGCACCTCTGCTTACATCAGAAGAAATGATTAAGTTTTAATGGAATATAACATTTTTAGCTTATGAAGCTTCATGAAAAACAAGCAGCAGTGCTATGCCACACATTTAATAAGTTGGGTGATTCCTTAAACTGTCATCTAGTAATTAATGTGATTAGATGTGTGAAATGAATTCAGAGCATACGTAGGTCTATCACAGCCCTTAATTAACCAAATTTAGGGGATACTTTTCAAAATTGTATGTGTTTTAAGGTGTATAACATTTAGGGGCTCTATTTACAGAAGACGGCAGAAAAGGAATATAATATGAATAACTCTGTTTTTATTAGTGTGTCAATAGTGTGTCATATCTACAGACGCCATGAGTCAAAGGAGTCTGCATTGTTGAAATGCCATGTTTTCTACAGTAGCCCAGTGTAGGTATTATCATTCAGGGCATCAAGTGTGTTGGAATCTGCAATTACACACATGATGCAACTAAATCCTTCATGCTTATCTTTCGATGTAAAATATTTATTTATGAAATATGTATTTTTTTAATTTATTGCATTATAGCATCTGTAGGAGTCCTTTGTCATGACCATTTTACCATAAGCTCCACGGTCTTCTGCCACTTGTGCAGTCTGCAGAGTGTGTTATTTTGCCTGGTGTCCATGGAAAAATCTAGTCTTTTTGTAAAGAATTTACAGAAACTTAATGCTATACTTCACCTGCTTTTATAACACGGTCAAAATGTATATTGTTCCAAAACTTTGCTGACTTCTCCAAATAATCTAGCACAATGCTTATCTACGCATATTTCCTGTGCCCATGTGCACTCAAGCCCTGCCTTATGGTGTTGCCATACCTGTAGTAAACTGCAACAAACAGTAGCTACTAACTAGAAACATAACCTTCATAAGCTTCACCCACTGTTCAACACATAGATTGATTTTATACAAAAATAATATCACTACATAAAAAACACGTCATAACATATTTCAGTGCTCCGTATTTCTATTAGAATGGTGCCTTGTGTTTGATGGAAAGATGGATCTACAATAGATTGGGAATGGGGTAGAGTTCATGTAAACACCTACTGTAGCAGATTGCTGCTGGACAGACTGTCCGCCAGGTTCACACACACACACACAAACTGTTGCAAACTGTTGCAAGACTACAGCACACATTGTGCCATTAATACATACAGATCCAGTACATTTTCAGCAGCAGTGTTCAGTCTTTTGTCTGTGGATTAGGTCCAGACTTGTTCATGTTGACTAATCAGCTCTCCGTGTGACTGTCAGATGTGGACAGCTCAGAGAAAAGCCTCTTTGTGATGTGAATCTTTAACATAGCCGTCTTTATCTATTAGTAGTGGTTTTGACACATTTGACATGAAACCATGACAGCACTGTTAGGGAGTTTGTCATATTTGGTCTCTAGTGCAAAAGAGGGGTAGCTCAAGGGATGGTCAATGATGGGTATGAAATTTTGTACAGAATTTTATTTTCTCATTCAATGTTGTCTTTATTTTTATTATTTTGTACATTGTAGATCATCACTGAAGACATCAAAACTATGAAAATAAGACATATGGAACATGGTAAACATAAAAGTGTCAACAGAGCTTCATCTCTATATCATGGAAATAAAGGATAGTCAAGCAAAGCCATGAATGCTGGCAGGATCACTTTCCTGTTCTGAAGACAGAAATAACTTAATTCAGATTTAAGAACATTTCAACATTTCCCTCTTGTCACAGATCAACCATTCATGATAGTTTATCTTGCCTCTAGAAGTGGATTGACAAAAAGATGTTACACTGAAATAAGTTACAAAGGCCTTTGTGGAAGTGGAAATCATTCAGAAAGCCTTTAAATAAATACTCTGAATGTATAAAATGTACTTTTTTTTCTCTTAAAGATTACAACCCAAAGTTGAAGCCAAATGCAGAACACATTGTTCTTTAACTGTTTGTAATCCATCTTTTTCTTATATTATTGTCTCTAACACAGCAAAAATCTCCAGCTGAGTGACCATTGACCATTGGAGAAGTTTAAACAGGTTGTGACCAGGGTGTATTGGGTCTGCAGAGATGTTACCTGTCCGTTTCCTGACTCTGGACAGGTACAGATCCTGGATGGAGGGCAGGCTGACACCATTAATTTTGGTGTGTTTGGAATGCTCAGTGTACTGTCACGGATAAACCGTGTGTTATTGTTATATGTTAATGTTACTGTTTTAAATTTTGTGTATAAATTGCTGTTTTAAATTGCTTTTTTGTTGCTAGTTATGAATGATCATGATCGTCAATACAAATTTGACTACCCAAAAAATGCAGACCTGTTGCCCCATCCCTATACCTACCAATGAACCAGCCTTATTCCTAATTCAAAAACTCAGTCAGTAGCATTTAGTTTTGTTGAATAACATGTCAGTTGCAGGGGTTTGTGGGAATTTCTTTATTATTATTATAAAAAAAGAAAAATGATCATTATGTGAATAAAAACATCATATACTCTGAAGCGGATGCCGGATTGTTCAGTCTTGACTTAGTCTTTATGCACTACTAGGAGGTAGTCTGTCTTCAGTCTGTAAGTAGCAGTTCATTGTTGGAATAATACCTTTTATATCTGTTAGTATATTATAATGTATATCATTCTATATCATTCTTCTTATGCTGAATGTTGCATGTCTGTTCACAGTGTCATTAGTGTTATTGTATTTTCACAGCTCATTGTAAATATTAAACAACTTGATGAATATTATATAATTTTGGTCTACAAAACAGTTGCAAGTCTTTAGAGTTATTTAAAGATTTGAACGGACTGATTGGCTTCTGGAGGTGTGGTTTCATGAATGCACAGTCAAATGTTTTGACACAGCTTCTCATTCAATAGTTAAAAAAAAAATTCTACACAAAGAAATCTGTTTCATATTTTAGATTCTTTGATCTAGCCACTTTTTGCTTTGATGGCTGCTTTGCACGATCTTGACATTCTTCAGCTTCATCCAGCCACACTAGGTACAAATACATACATACGTAATCAAAGTATTGTAAAGTCTTCAATCCATGTACATTATGTACTTGGGTTAAAGTCGAGGGTCACTATCATGGAGAGGTTACTAGCACATACGATGCATGGTAGTGTGGAATCCATTTTCATAGAATAATCCCATGAACAGTTGTTATCCATCAGTTGCATATCATCGTAAATTAATTGTAACATTTCAATTAAATCAGAATACTATTACTGTGAAAACTGTCATTGGGGTAGATTTTAAACTGGTTCTTAACATTGCAATCTCTAAATTATCAATGGTGATTTTGTTTGAAAATAGAAGTGTTTCTTCAACTTTGACCAATATAGAGAAGACTATCGTCCTTATCAGTTTCACCATAGTACAGATCTTACCGCTCCGCGCCTCCCCTGGAACATCTCAATAATTAACACCCCAGTTTATAATCCGGATAACTTTTCAATGGCTGTTTAGTGAAACACCACAGCTCCAGAGGTTCAGTCAAAGGTACAGCAGCTGTGAATGTTACCTTCATTACCTGGGTACACTCAGCACTGTCTTAATCAGAGCTTTGTCATGCGTTGTCCACGACCATTTACCTTGAGAGAAAGTCAGGGTGTAAGCAAAATAACAGTCATCACATCTGTCAAATGGACAGTCAAACATAACAGGGTTAACAGTTTGGTTAGTTTGGTTAATAGGCAGTTTGGTTAAAGTGCAGGAAATACAAGTCCTCATTGTCACCAGCACCTGGTTCTATCTTGGAGACAAAAACACATTGTTAGACATTTGATTAATACAAAATTTCATTAATTAGTTGGTTTCTCTGATGGTTTTGGGAGCTGTTCGCCTATAATGATACAATTCAAAACGTCAGGTAATCTTTTTTACATATTCAGCCATAAACTCACCCGTCCAAAGCAGAGAAGTCTTGTTTGGTGTCAGAGGTAAACTTGTCCCTGTGGACATTAGTCTCCCCATTAACATCTCATGAGGACTGTTGTTGCACTTGGTGCACTTTGGATGGAGTACAGCACAATAGGCAGTGCGTCAGGCCATTTCAGACCTTTTGTTAGTACTGTTTTGGTTTAACCATGGTTCGTTCATTCTTTTAACTTGACCAGAACGTTGTTGGTGATACGGAACATGCAATTGCAACTTGAACCGTAAAATTTCTGACAGACCCTGCATGAATTTTTATACAACATTCTGTAACACCCCTAACCTGGTAATCACCTCTTTTAGCAGACACTTAAGAACTGTTCTAGTGTCTTCTTTTCTTGTCGTGAAACCCTCGACTCACTTTGAGAATCGATCAGTTATGACTAACAAATATTTGTAGCCTTGACAACTTTGCATATGTACAAAGTCTATTTGCAAATGTACAAAAAGAACCTGGCAGAGGTTCCAGATGGTCATGCTTCACTGTGCTATGAATGCGCAAACCATTTTGAGCGAACATCATTTATCACCCCTCTTCCAACATGTGTTGGTTCGTGTGCGACACATGCCAGCACATGAGAGCTCATTAGCAAACTACATGACACAAAATACATGGATTTAAGTGCTCAGTTGTTTCGACGGATTTCCGTCTATCAGAGTTTACTTGTGAGATTTAATTCAATTTTATTTATATAGCACCATATTATAACAAAAGATATCTCATGACTTATAATATTATTTACAAAGACCAACAGTTCCACCATGAGCAAGGACTTGGCGACGATGGCGAAGAAAACCTTCCTTTTAACAGTCATAAACCTCGGGCAAACCCATCAAGATCAATGCAAAAGGTGTTGGCTGCTAGCTGATTTTTTATTGACCGACTATCACGCTCTACAGTCAATAGTACTATTTATAATGTGTATCTGCATGACCAATGACAGTATAATGTCCCACACGGCGTGTGGTCAAAAGTTCTATTCCAGCATGAGAAACGCTGCTAGTGTGTCCGGCTATGTATCTGCTTCAGTTTGAATCAGTCACGAAGCTCCTGGTTATTTACATAAAGACAAAGAGGCTTTGACAGTGAAGTGAGACCTCTTGGTACGATATACTACTTTTGGGTTTACTTCATTCTGGATCGTCATTGGTGGGTCAAAGGTGAATGTGGGCGGTACTAATTGATTCTCCTGACTCTGACTGGTCGATAGGTGTCAATCATCAAAATCAAAATCCAGATTAGTCTTCTTTCCTCCTCTCGGAATCCTTGCTGAACAACTTTTGCAAACAGCAACGCTGTTGTTATCTTCTGTCACTATGAAAAAAACCACACTGGTGAAGACATATTCATTATTAGTCTGGCAGAGACGGGGCCAGGCTTGGGTCCTGCGAATAAGGTGCTTTTGGGGCCACTCGGTCTGCACACAATTTCCCCGATTTTATTAATTAATCGGATCTTTAAGGGAGTTAAGACTACACTATTACGGTTATTACTATTATAATTTGAGCACAAACTGCACAATTATGGTATAGTTTAACACAGGGGTGTCCAAACTTTTTTTTTCATAGAGGGCCAGATTTAACAATGTGAAGATGTTCAGGGGTCGAATACTAACTAACATTTAAAAATGATTTTTTTACCAATTACCAATAAAAGTTGCATGCAAATGTTCTCTCTTTTGTTTTTTTTTAATGACAATGTAACCAAATATAAGCCAATCAGGTGTGAACTAATCTGAAATTCTTCCTTTCTTTCACATCTGGAGTCAGATAATGAAGAATAAATTGTATGGAACGTATTAAACTTCCGTGAAGTTGATACAAATCTTAACCTCATGTTCATTCTAAATACGACTTATTATGAGTAATGCAAAGTCTGTTAACATTTAAGTAAAACGTATCACTCTTGCTCTTGTCTTTGACAAAGCCATTCACAAAGTAATATTTTGTGTCACATCTACAGCTATATAACAGCAGCAGTTATGTTCTTAAAGGTTCACATGCTTTATGTCAACAAAAAAAACAAATCTTCTAGCCATACAGTATCTGACAATCCTAGCAGGCCATAAATGATATATTATAAAAACAAACCAAATGAAATCTGACCGCAGGCCGTGATTGGCCCCCGGGCCGTACTTCGGACATCCCTGGTTTAACATAATCAATAATGAGCACCATGAGTGGAATTGAAGTTGATTCTGAGTTGACTTAAAGTTGAAACATGTGTTAATTAGAGTTGCACGATACCCACGGTATACCCGGTACCCCGCGGTACCAAATCATACCCGTCGCTACTATACTAGAAATTTTACACGACGGTACTACCGTGGATTACTATACTACCGGTGCCAGTCTCCGCTACATAGCGGCCGCCTCTGCTCTCCTCCCGGCTTCTCACTGCATGCTACTCACTCGTAAAAAAAACATGGCATGTGCTGCAACCGAACTACACAGCTGCTGAATGATTGGCTGTTTGCCTGTTACTGGTGACGTCCAGGGATGTGATAGGCTGTTGCACGCTGGGTCCGCCCGTCTGTTAGCTGATTGGCTGTTCGCGTGTTTCTGCCGGCAAGCTTGAACTCCATGAAGACAGCTCCGCTTCGATAGAAACTCGCTTCAAAACAAACAACAAGCTAAAGTTCTGTCTCGCCCAGACACGTGCACGGCTTACAGACAGACACGAGACAACACACTCACCGTGGCAGAAGCACCGGGCCCGAGCAGCGAGTCTGCCGTGGCGTCTTTGTCAGTGGCGACACTAATTTTGCTTAAAAACAAACGTTGTTGTTTCAAACTAACTTGTACAAATACATTGCAGTTTATAAAGATAATAATAATAAAAAAAGGCCGCAGTATCGCGGTATTACCCGGAACCGTGATACTTTGTCTGGTATAGTATCGTGGTTACTCATTTTAGTATCGTGACAACTCTAGTGTTAATCAAGTTTGATGAAGATTGTACTACACCAAAATAGTATGCGATGATTGTTACAATACTTAACTTCAAACACTGCAGTAGAAAGAACCTATATCCTGTGACAATTTAAGTAATATGGTTATGGTTAGGTTAAGTTGAGCAGAGCTAAACTTTAACAGTATAATCCTTGAAGAGGGAGAGCAGAGGTTTGTTTTGTTTTGGCTTTACAATCTGCACTTCCTCGTCACTAAAGTCTGTGTAAGGCTCCTCCTTTCTGGGTCTGACTGCTTCTCCTTCTAACTCTGACTCATTAGACTGTCTGCTGTCTTCCTTCTTCTGTCTGTGCATTATCTACACTTTCCTTTCTAATGCACTACTGTAGCTGTTAGTAGGAGACATTCTTTGAAATTTGTTGCCTGTAATGAGCTTGTTTTCTCTGCTATGTTATCATTGCAAAAAGAGATTTGTACTTGACAGTTGTGGACAGACAGAGAGCACTTTTCTACTTTGTTGTTCTAGCAGTGTTATATCGACCTTGGCTAAAATGTTCAGCAGATCGTGGAGAGAGGGAATCTTGGCATTGGATTCAAACTCGCAGCTTTTGTCACTCACTCTCACACCACATCTTTTTACAGGCCACAGCCAACCACACTTACATACATTCTTGGATGCATCTGGAATCCCAGGATGGATTTCAATGTTAACATTACAGTTAACATTTATCTCAGCCATTAGCAGCTTTTTTTTTTCTCAAATGTTCCCTCATACGGCCACATGCCATTCATCCATTCCACAAAAGGGAAGTGAACGGAAACACAAAATCCCATCCTTTCAGTCTACCGACGATTCCAGCTGGAGAAAACATCGCCTTAAATTGTGATGTCTTAAAAAACTCTGTTTCGACTAGCGGTTTGCTGAGCCTGGAGTAGGCATGCAGCTCTCTAGCTCCCGCTACTAACTTTTTCATTTACCATTTTCACATTTTCTCATCGCAACTTTGAGCGACTGAGTCCAATCGCGCATAACATCGACTGCAATAATTATGTCAAGATCTGGGAAACAAACCAAAAAAGGCATTGCAGCAGAGGACTCTGCAGTTTTCCACAGCAGCGCTGCTAGCTTATCAGTGGAAAACGTCTCGGATCTGCTTGAGAGAGACAAGGTTCAAGTTGTGGTATAGCGTTTAACTGATCTTGAGTCTAATGCGTGAAGGTTAGCCAACATTTGCAGCAGCTAGAAGCTACATGCTCCGCGTTGCAGGAAGACAACAAGTGGCTGAAATCGAAACTCTCTGATTTAGAGGGGTGCAGGAGAAGACAGAATATTCGCATTGTGGGTTTGCCTGAGTCCGTTGAGGGTGCACGCCCGACCGCCTTTTTTTCTCAGCTCCTCGTTGATGTCTTGGGTGAGCAAATACTCCCTTCCCCTCCAGAACTGGACAGAGCCCACCGCAGTCTTGCGTCCAAACCTGGTCCACGGGACCGACTGCATCCCGTCATCATTCGTTTCCACCGATACCAGATGAAGGACTTGGTGATGTGAGAGGAACGCAAACAAGGTGAGCTGGAATATCGTGGCCATAACCTCCAATTCTACAAGGATTACAGTGCTGATGTTCTGAAGCAGCGAGCTGAATACAAAGAAGTCATGGCTGAACTGAAAAGAGGACTTCGACCCTCTCTACTTTACCCGGCAAAGCTGCGCCTCACTCTCCAGAGCGCCAAGAAGTGGCTGACCTCTGTCACTGAAGCCACTAAATTCATCCATAACCTGGGACAGAATGCACCCGCTCTGCCCTGATACTCGATGATGACTTTGTGGGATAGATCTGCCGTAATGTAGCTAAGATCTGATATTTGTGAGTAAATATCTGTGGACAATTTAAAGGCTTTTTTCCCTGCTTCTTTTTACGCCTTCTTTACTGAGTTATCCAGCTGGGCTTGCCTTTAGGCTAACCTCTACATATTTTATTTTGAGTATTATAAGCTAAGGCAAATTCATGAACAGCTATATGACAATTTTATTGATCATTCCATCTATATTTTACTTTGATAGTATATTCTGGGGATGTATAGAACGCGACCTGAGGATGTCTTTTTGACTTAAGATAATTAATAAATGGTTGTTGGTGTTTTGTTTTGTTGTGTTTTGTTTGTTTGTTTGTTTGTTTTTCCCTCCCTTTTTTCTTCTTCTTCTATTGGAGCTACTCTATTCTTTCTGCAAGTGTTCTAGATGAAGGGGAATCTTAACTTCATTAGCTGGAATGTTAAGAGGTTAAATCACCCAGTGAAAAAAAAACAAAGTTTTTTCCCCAGTGAAAAAAAACAAAGTTTTTTCACACCTAAAGAAGCTCAGGGCTGGGGTAGCCTTTCTTCAGGAAACCCACTTGCATGATTTTGACCAATGGTGATGCTGAGCAGGACAGTTTTTCCATTCTAACTTTAAAGGGAAAACCAGTGGTGTGGCTATCCTTGTTGACAGAAACATTCCTTTTGAGTCCTCCAACATTACAGCAGATAAATTTGGACGTTTTATCATTGTTTCAGGCAAACTCTACAATAAGTCAGTGGTCTTGGCTAATGAGTATGCGCCTAATGTTGATGATGTACAATTTTTCAATAGCTTTTTCTCTGAACTCCCTGATCTAAATTCTCATTCTTTAATTCTCAGGGGAGATTTTAACTGTTATTTGGATGCAGTATTAGACTGCTCCTTCCCTAAACCTACCACTCTCAGCAAGTCCGTCAGTTACATTAAAGCATTTCTCAACGATTTTAGCCTTTCTGATCCAGCGATTCTTGTATCCTTCAGGAAGAGAATATTCCTTCTTCTGCCATGTCCACCACACTTATACTCATTTTTTTGTAGATAATAAATTGATCTCAAACCTTAAGTCATGTAAATACGAAGGTATTATTATTTCTGATCATGCTCTCCTGGTTCTGGTATTAGCTTTTCCAGATGCTGACTATACAAAGAGACACTGGAGACTAGATCCATTGTTACTTTCTGACGAAAAACTTTCTCTCATACATCTCTACATATATTAAAACTTTTTAAGCATCAACAGAACACCTGATGTGTCTAATAAAACAATTTGAGAAGCTATTAAAACGTACTTAAGAAGAGAAATTATATCATTTAAAGCATAAAAATAAGTGTTTTTATTCATAGGCTGAAACTGACGTAAATCCAATATAATGGTGTCTCTTGTTTCTGAAGTGGACTGCAAATTCCTCACATTTGATATTTGTAGGCAAAGTGCCTGGCTTCATGGGGTTATTCTGGTTGCTGGATATCAGTTTTGAAAAGTGTGCTTGTCTTATCCACTTTTAACTTTAATATTTAGTATGTCCACCTTTTATAGCAGTTAAAGCAGCATATCTCTCTGACATTGTATCAATATATAAAAACTTAAACACTAATGTTATCCCATTTTATTATTATTAAACCTTTATTTAACCAGGAAAGGTCCCATTGAGATTAAAAATCTCTTTTTCAAGGGAGTCCTGGCCAAGACAGAATGCTAAAAAAATGCTAAAAGTACAATACAAGTCATAAAATCAACAACAACAACATCACAACAACAACATCAACACCTATGCCCTCTGCAACTCAGGCCAAAGCCGTCCCTTTGAATGTACAACAGATGTATCCAGTTTATTTTCCAACTCGCCCTAAATTTGCTCTGAGGTTGAGCCAGTCCATCACTTTCAATGTTTCAGCAGATTCCTTGTGTCACAGGTAGTTCCAGCAATAGTTAGAAGAATGTTTATGGTCATTGCCCTCTTGGAAAATAAATCCAGGCCTAATAAGATAACTCCCAGATGCTATTCTGTGTCTCACCAGAATGTTGTGGGATACTTTGCATGATGTCATCCTTTTTTATTGTCACAAATCACAAACTGTTCAAACTTCAAACAACACTTAATACCAATCTTCCTTTGTCCAGTTCTTGAGTTCTTTTGCTAATTTTAGGTGTTTCACTCTATGTCTCTCTTTCAGTAATGATTTCTTTGCTGCTGTTCTGCCAACAAGTCCTTCTTCACCCAGTTTCTGACACAGTTCTTGAAAACACTGTTGCACCATTAGTCATTGTGGCATTGATCTCCTCATGCAGTTCTCGTGAGGTCTTTCTTCGGTCCTTAAGACTGAGAATTTTGAGATGCTTCACTTGTCTGTCTGAAAGTTTCTTTTTTTTTCTACCTCTCCGGTTCTGGTGTGAATTGCTGGCATCATGGCGGTCTAAAGTGTACTTGGCCACCACTGTATGTAATTAAAAGTGCAAATGTGATACCTTCTTAACACTTAACATCAGGTTGTGAACATTGTCATTGTGTGTGTGTGTGCGCGCTGTCTTAGCCAGTATTGCAGTACTGCAGCTGGGTTCTGGTGTGACCCAGTTAGAACACTAAGGATGTAGGACACACACACACACACACACACACACACACACACACACACACACACACACACACACACACACACACACACACACAGTGGTAGAGATGTATAGCACAGTAGAGACATGTGACAAAGATCTTAAAAGGGAAAAGACTGGAAACGGTGTGCATGTATATGTGTACTGGTGTGTGAATATACGATTGATTGCAACAAAGAGCAACTGGGGATGCGTTGTCATGGCAACCCCCTCGGCAGCCCGCCCACAAGTTTGTATGTCGGTCGGCATTACACAGTGAGGGAGGGAAAAAAACCACGGGTGCAGAGTGAGCCAGTATGTGATTGGTCACACCCCCTTGTCTTTGTGTGGTGCAAAGGATTGTGGGTAGCCCTTGACTGAATGCACAGTGTGAGTGAGGGAAAAAATAGGGGGGGGGTGTCGACTGTGTGTGTGTGAAAGAGAGGGGAGGGGGAGAGAGAGAGAGAGAGAGAGAGAGAGAGAGAGAGAGAGAAAACTATGCCTGTGTGTGTGTGTGATAGAGAGGGGAGGGGGAGGAGCAGAGTATGTGTGTTAGAGGAGCTAGAGTGTGTGTGTGTGTGTGAGAGAGAGAGAGAGAGAGAGAGAGAGAGAGAGAATGTGTGTGTGAGAGAGAGAGAGCTGTGCTAACATCAGAAGCTGTACCAGGCTTTTTTAACTGGATTCCATTTTTTATTAAGGGGGTGGATTACTACCAGCCAAGGTATGAGTCTGCCTCACACGCTGTCTGCCTCTATGTCCTCTTTATGTGTGTGTGCGTGTGTGTGTGTGTGTCTCATTCTTTCATTAGCTTGCCTGTTAGCATCAGCTGCTAGTTAGCATAGCAGCATAGCACAGCTCTGCAAAGAGAAAGGGAGACCGAGAAAGACACAGACAGGCGATAGCAGGATAGATGTAGACACACGGCAGGAACAGAGATAACTAAGGTTTATAGAAAGGGAGAAATGGAGGGTAACAGAAATAGAGGGTGAGTGAGAGCGGGTGAAAGAGGGAGGGAGGGGGGAGTGCATGACAAAAGAAGGGGGTGTGGTTTAGTGCTTTGGACAAAGGAGGCTGGATGATTGTTTACTACCACTGCAGTGAGACATGGACCATCTATGATCCATCATTCTTCTTCTATTCTTCTGTTACTCTCACGGTCTTCCCTTCTCTTTGTATTCTCTCACCACTCTGCTTACTTCACACAGATACTCCCCTCCTTTCCTCCATTCCTCTTTTCTGTCCTTTGCTCTGTATTTGCATCACAGTTATTCTCTCCTGATCACCTGTATCATTTCTTTTCCTCCTTTCCTGAATCTCTCTCTCTCCCTTTCTTTCTGTCTATGTATATATATATATATATATATATATATATATATATATATCTGTTTTTGAACAGTGTAGTAGTCGTGGAGTTAGCAGTGCTACAAGCTAACGGCTGCTGCTACAAAATGGCTCTGTCATGTGCAGCTTGATCTTTACTACTGCAAGTGGAACAGAAATAAGAGTGATGCAGATTCTGAGAAGCAATAGAAAAACTTAATAGTTCATGGTGTTTCACTTCACACTGATGATAGTAGTGCTGTGTTTCTGTATGTACAGTGCCTTGCAAAAGTATTTACCCCCCTTGGTATTTTTAATGTTTTGTTGCCTCACAACTTGGAATTAACATGGATTTTTTTAAGGATTTGCATCATTTAATTTACAGAACATGCCCACAACTTTGAAGATGTTTTTTTTTATTTTATTTTTTTTATTATGAAGCAAACAACAAATAGAACAAAAAAACAGAAAAAGTCAATGTGCATAACTATTCACCTCCCCTAAAGTCAATACTTTGTAGAGCCACCTTTTGCAGCAATCACAGCTCAGAGTCTCTTTGGATAAGTCTCTGTGAGCTTGCCACATCTTACCACTGGGGTTTTTGCCCATTGCAAAAATGCTCTAGCTCCTTTTACGTTGGATGGTTTGCGCTTGTGAACAGCAGTCTTTAAATCTGACCACAGATTTTCTATTGGATTGAGGTCTGGGCTTTGACTAGGCCATTCCAACACATTTACATGTTTCCCCTTACACCACTCAAGTGTTGCTTTAGCAGTGTGTTTGGGGCCTATCTCAGCGTCTTAATCAAGGCTCACGTCCCGACCAGGGCGTTATGCTCAGCTCATACAAACCGTCTAGTCATACCCTCGCCTCTCGCAAAGCGAGGTCACTCTAAACTCTTCTCTGTGGTCGTCCCCAAATGGTGGAATGACCTACCAACGGCTGCAAGAACAGCAACATCCCTTTCTACCATTAAAAAACTTCTAAAAACCTTTCTGTTTCGAGAATGCTTCCCTGCCTAACAAAACTAACAACTACTCTGTGCTCCTTTACACCTTTCTTAGCTTATGTCCTCCTCTGTAAGTCGCTTTGGATAAAAGCGTCTGCTAAATGCAATGTAATGTAATGTAATGTCATTGTCCTTCTGGAAGGTGAACCTCCGTCCCAGCCTCAAATCACGTACAGAGTGGTACAGGTTTTACTCAAGAATATCCCTGTATTTAGCACCATCCATCTTTCCCTCAACCCTCACCAGTTTCCCAGCCCCGGCTGCTGAAAAACATTCCCACAGCATGATTCTGCCACCACCATGTTTCACTGTGGGGATGGTGTTCTTTGGGTGATGCATTGTGTTGGGTTTGTGCCAGACATAGCGTTTTTTTGATGGCAGAAATGGTTAGCTTTAGTCTCATCAGACCAGAGCACCTTCCTCCATACATTTTGAGAGTCTCCCACATGCCTTTTCGCTCAAAACGTGCCATTTTGTTTTTTGCTGAAAGTAATGGCTTTCTTCTGGCCACTCTGCCATAAAGCCCAACTCTATGGAGCGTATGGCTTATTGTCCTATGTACAGATACTCCAGTCTCTGCTGTGGAACTCTGCAGCTCCTCCAGGGTTACCATAGGTCTCTGAGCTGCCTCTCTGATTAATGGCCTCTGGCCGTCTCTCTTGACAAATGTGCTGTTGTGCCATGTGCTTTCCATTTGGTTATGATAGATTTGATGGTGCTCCTGGGGATCATCAAAGATTTGGATATTTTTTTATAACCTAACCCTGACACATTGTCCCTTACTTGTTTGGAGAGTTCCTTGGTCTTCATGACAGTGTTGCATTAGTGGTGCCTCTTGCTTAGGTAGTGCAGCCTCTGGGGCCTTTCAAAAAAGGTGTGTATATGTACTGACAGATCATGTGACACTTAGATTGCACACATGTGGACATCTATTTACTAATTATGTAACTTCTGAAGGTAATTGGTTGCAGAGCTTTTTATGGGCTTCATAACAAAGGGAGTGAATGCATATGCACATGCCAATTTTCCATCACATACAATTCAGATTAAAAAAACATTGAACTAAAGGCTGTAATGTAACAAAATAGGTAAAAAGCCAATACTTTTGCAAGGCACTGTTTGTGAGCTGGTTACCTTCTATGTAACTTTGTCTGTTCTTCAACAGCAGCTATAGTCATAGTAATAAACAGTGCCAGTAATAGAAGTAACAGCAGAATTTGTTAAACCGCAAATGCAGCAAGCAAATGGTGGTCGTAGTGGTAAATAAAACAGCAGTCATAAAAGTACTCGGTCTGCAGTGGTAGTGATGTGAGGCTGATGAGAATGTCATTGCTTTTGTATGTATTTGAAATTTGAAATAAAATTTTGACCCGCTAGATGAAATTTAAGGGATCATCAATTGAAATTTATCATAAGGGAACGTAAACGACTGTAACAAGAGAGCAATTCATCCAACAGGCACAGACAGTCAAGTCAAAAGTTCAGATCCATTTGAAATGGTGGAAAGACCAGCATTCAATAGGGACAATTTTGAGAACTTTGAAGGTGTCTTTGAGGTCAGTCACAATAACCATCATATGATGAAACTGGTCCTTACCAATGCTTACCAACCTCAAAAATCAACACCAAACAGCACCTCAGATTAGAACCCATATAAATGAGTCGCAACATCAAGTGGTCAGAGGCGACTGTGTGAATGCAAAGAAACCACAAGTGAGGGAGACAACATAAGGAAGAGAACTGAAACACAAGGAATAAACATTAGAACAGTGAAAATCTGGGTTTGATGACCAATCTTAAAAGTTTTGGTTCGGACTGCCATGTCTTTGTGAGACACAGAGAACGTGGCCGGATGATATCTGCATGTGTGGTTCCCATCATTAAGCATGGAGGAGGAGGTGTGGGTGGTGATTAACTTATTCAAAATTCAAAGCAGACCTACCCAGCATGGCTACCACAGCATTCTGCAGTGACATGCCATCCCATCTGGTCTGAGCTTAGTGGGACCATCATGTGTTTTTCAACAGGACAGAGATCCAAAACACACCTTGCATGACATGAAGGCTCACCTTACTCACATCCAAATCTCTCTACAGAGTTTATACTGTGTACTTATGTTACTCATTATATACTTTCTAACGTTTCTTTCCAATCTGTTTCAATGTTTGTTATCTCTAATGATATTTTGCTCTGTAACGCTCAATTATTGATCTTTCAGGATTTGATGGTTTCCATCTTCCAAAACTGTATTAAATCAGTTTTTTATGTGTTGTCTTAGTTCTTAGGTTTTACCTAAGTTCTTCTTTCTGCCTGCAGGACTAAAAGTGGAATTCTCTTATTGTGTGAAGGTGCCCTTTAGATTTAAAATGGTCTTAAGGTTCTCAGCTTGAAGCAACAGGTGGTCTTCTGTCGTTTGGTGGTTTTGGTTATTTTACTGCACTTTATAACTGAAATTGCTAAACATGGAGGTGTGTGTGTTTGTGTGTGGGCCTGTGTGTGTGTGTGTGTGTGTAGAGATATAACAGGAAATGATTGAAGCGATAGATTGGCAGTGGAGGACATCAAGGGATTTTATGTCTTGTATTTTTTCTGAAGGTAAATGTGAGACATGCGTTTCAGCGTCCATATTGTCCTGCAAGTTCTGGTTATAGATTTACAGATTTGAATCCAGTATCATTCAGTGACTGATTTCTATCTTTTCACAGGTGATGTGTCACCCATCAGTATGTCCCCCATCAGCCAATCGCAGTTCATCCCTTTGGGAGAGGTATTGCTATTGGCTATCTCTGCTATGAACTCCGCCCATAAGCCTGTCACTCAGGACGCCCTAACTGAACACCTGCAGACATGTTTTCCAGGTAACTCAGGTTAACAAACCAACATCAACCACAACCAACATCACTGATCATTCCCTGTCTACTGCTGCACAGTTGTATGTTCAAGAAGGAAAATGGAATTCTTTTGATAAAAATGATCATTCAATTATTTTACATCAAGTAAATGTAATTATTTCACCTTTTAAACCTAATATATGACAGGGCTCGCAGTACATTTAGGGGGATTGTTCTGCTGTTTTGAAGTGGAGTTGTAAGGTAAGGTAGTTATGCATAGTCAGGGTGTTTTGTAGAGTAGATGTTGCTGGTCAGTGTGCTCCTAGTTTGGAGAAGCAGACAGGGATCACATCACAGAAGTTCTGCACTGCTGTGGACAGGGCCAACAGAAACATATTTTAGCCATGTAAAAAGAATCATATTAAATATATTAAATCATAAAACATGCTATGTCATCAGAGATGAAGAAACTGTACACAGTCAGTGCTCACTTATCCGGAGGGGCTGTGGCTCAGGAGGTAGAGTAGGTCGTCTACTAATCAGACAATCTGTGGTTACAGTTACAGGTACAGTCCATTGACGATTTATCCTACTACCAGCGTGGGGTGTTTCTAGAATTCTCAAAGAGTTAATATGAAACAGAAAAGTTACGTTTCTAACAGTTAACATTTCTCTCTTTTTCTCACACACTGTCTCGTTCTCTTTGTCTGTGTCTCTTTTTTTCTTAAAGATTCTAAATTTCTTATGTAGAATGAAGAAAGATATTGCGTATATAGGAGCTTAAAGGGAACAATGATATTAATGAGACGTGGTATTAATGTTACAGTTGAAAGAACTAGTTCGGACAATAGGGGTCGTCTAGCCTACTGCTGCACCTCCGTCCAGGGTAAAAAGATAGCATTCATTAGTATTTATGCTCCAGCTGTATTTGAAGCTATTTTTTTCCCCCCAAGGTTACCTCATAATTATTAAAGTTAAGTTAAGTGATTATCAACCATATGTGGGTTCAGACATGAATCCTACGCTAAACAGTAATATTGATAAATCATATTCAAATGTCTCGAGCACCCAGGACTCTGCCTCAAAAGCACTTAATCTCTTTAATAATGACTTAAATTTAGTGGATGCGTGGAGGGTGTATAACCCAACCACTAAAGATTACACTTTCTTTTCGTCAAGATATAAAACGTGCTCCCGAATAGATTACATTTTTGTTTCCTCTGGCCTGCTGGCCTCTGTACACTATACAGTGGAATTTTTACACAGACACTTATTGGATTACAACCCAATTAGATCTACTTTTAATTATGGAAAAATTTAAAATAAAGCAAGTAGGTGGAAATTTAACGGCACCCTTTTAAAGAAAAATTTTAACAAAGCTAAGTGACTGATGGAATTTTTAGAGTTAAATAGAAATAGTGTTTCAGATGTAACAGTGGTTTGGGCCACCATTTAAGGCTTTAAGAAATAACACAATAGGGTTTAGTTCACACCTACAGAAAACACGGTTGCAAAAGATTACAAGTCTGGAGGAGCAGTGTAAAGCTCTGGAGAATGACCTCAAAAGAGGTTTACTCACAAATGAAAGAAAATGAAATCAGTCTAATCCTATGGCAGCATAACTAAGGGATGACCTGAGCCAGCCCTAACTATAAGCTCTATCATAAAGGAAAGTATTCAGTCTACTCTTAAAAGTGTTGACCGTGTGTGCCTCCCGAACCCAGAATGGTAGTTTGTTCCACAGAAGAGGAGCCTGATAGCTGAAAGCTCTGGCTCCCAATCTACTTTTGGAAACTATAGGAACCACAAGGAACCCAGTGTCCTGAGAGTGCAGTGTTCTAGAGGGGTAGTAAGGTATTATAAGCTCTTTTAGATACGATGGTGCCTGACCATGAAGAGATTTGTAAGTAAGGAGAAGAAATTTAAATTCTATTCTAGATTTAACAGGTAGCCAATGCAAGGAAGCCAAAATGGGAGAGATGTGATCTCTGATCTTGGTTCCTGTCAGAACACGTACAGCAGCATTCTGAATTAACTGCAAAGTCCTTAGAGACTTATTGGAGCAGCCTACTGAGTGCATCACAGCATATCCCACATGAATGTGGCTTATTATTTCTCGACGTAGAAAAGGCATTTGATTCCCTGGAGTGGCCGTATTTGTGGAGGGTCCTGAAAGAGTTTAAGTAAGTTGATAAATGTATACGTATAATTCAAGGAGACCTTTTGTCCCCTTTGATCTTCACCTTATCGATCAAATTACTTGCACATTTAATTAGGAACTCCACACACATTCCCCCCATAACAATAGGGGCAACGCCACATTCGATTTTGTTTTATTGGCAGAAACTAGACTCTTTACTGCGACACCAAAATAGGTTGCAGAATTTTCTTCTTGTAGGTATATCTTCTAAAAAAAAGTGGTTTGTATTATGGTCCAATTCTGTCCATGTGCTTCATGTGTTTAGAGCAGCTGAAAAATTGGAAAAGGTACAAATCGTCCCCACTATGGAACAATAATCAGTCACTAACAGGAGGAAAACCATTTACTAATATAGATTGGGAGAATTCGGGTATTAAAGTGCCTCAGGACATTAGTGCAGCAAATAATATTCTAAACTCCCTGTTTTTCTACTTTAGTAATAAGATCAGCTTGTAAAGCCTATCGGGTTTCCTGGGAGACAGAACTAAAAGACCATCCTATCTTGGAATGGATACAGAATGCTCCCAGAGCTATATTATCATATATTTATGATAAGCTAAATTTTTAGAAATATATGCCCACAGCGGGAATGAAAGCCTAAGGGGAATTAGAATCAGATTTGAGGCAACTTAGATTGAAACACGATTTGGGACAATATTATTAGAGCATCAAAAAAAAACTAATCATCAATATATACACTTAAAATTCTGCCACAGAGCATATCTAACACCTTGAATTAGACATCAAATGGGATTAACTTCAGACCTCTATTAGCTCATTTTGCCCCCAGGGACCCTTTGGACTTATTTTGGACTTATAGGAGAAGGTAATTAGCACAATAGCAGCGCTAACAGGGCTACAGTTACCACTGAAACCAGCTATACATATTCTGAATCGGGGGAAAAGCATGCAAAATCTGGCTGGCAGATCTGACAGCGGCCAAAAAAATTGTTGTTCAATGCTGGAAACCTCCCCATGACATCTCAAAAGCTCACTGGCTTCGGAGTTTCTTGGACATTGCATACCTGGAGCTATCAACAGCAAGAGTAAACGATGCTATGGACGAATCTTATATCTGATCTAACAGAACATTTATTGAATTAGCATACTGCTGGGTGGTGAGCGGGTGAAGAAGGGAGGGGGGTTCTGGGGTTAAAATGTTGAATGTAGAGTGGAATGTAATTGGAATAGATCTGTTGCATTTGAAATTCAAATAAAAAGTTATTAGCAATTAAAAAAAACAGTCAGGTTGCTTTCAACTGCTCTTCTGTAGAAGTTGGCATGACAATTTAGCTTTTTTTAAAAAATATTTAAAATAGGGGAGATTGCATTGAATACTGAGCTGAAATCAACAAACACCATTCTGATCTAGGTGTTGCTGCAGGGTGGCTGAACAGCACGGTGTTAGGACTATTTTTTTGTTTTTGCAAATTACATCGTAGGGATTATTAGGGTCCACTGGAGGCACTGAAGCCATGCGGAAGTAGTCTAGCAGGAATTTTGAAGCGACTGAAACACGTCAGATAAGTTCAGAAAGTGACATGACTAACTTTAAAACACTCTGAGTGAGGTGAATTCATCTCTATCTCTCTGGGGTGCAGGGGTATGCTCAGGGTGGCCTCAGCGTGTCATCGAGCCACCCTTTAGGACACAAAGTCCTGGACTGAAAACGGTTTGAACTCCACATTTCAGTAATATTGTTCAAAGTCTTTTCACATGCAACTATAACCATATGAAAATATACAGAATTGCCTTTACACAGAATTTAAGATGTCATTGGTGAAATGATAAATTGTTAAGGCTGGCTCAATACACACTCAACGTGTGTGTTTGTGTGTGTCAGTGTGTCAGACAGCTCTGGGTTTCCCTCTTTAGAGAACTTGCGTCATGTGACTAAAGCAACCGCGCTTGCATGATGTAATGACAGGCAACAGACACACACACACACACACACACACACACATCTGTCCAACTGCTATATAATCAGTGAGTATATAGTGTTAATCCATGGCTAAGTCCACTCAGATTGATGGGTCATTTCTCCCATTAGGGACAATTTTATCATCAGACACTGTTGACATTGAATAAAACCTGCATGTTCTTTTTTTAGCTTGAAACATACCAGTCACTACCAGCCAGCTGTATGTTTCAATACAGACAACATTTACACTATTGTTGAGTGTGTTATCAAAATGTTTAGAAATATTTGAAATATGCTTACTTGATATTGTTTCTACCTCATGTATTAATAGTAAGTATAGACATATTTGCAGAAACTTTTTCAAACAGTACAGTGACTGTGAGCAGCTTCCTGAAGTTTTGAGTGCACAGTAAAGTTGCAGGTTTGGTACCATCATGGCTTTAGGGAGCCAAGTTAAGTCATTTGCTGTATTTCAGTTGCAGTTGTTGAGAGCACAGACATTACAGATGTTGCCCAACTGGCTATATTCAATTATGCTGTTGATGAGTTAATTTAATGACACATAAAACGTGGCTTGTGTGGCTTATTGCTTTGCTTAAATTGGTTACTCTAAAGTGCCATTATTTATATACATATATTATCTGTAACCGCTTATCCTTTTCAGGGTCTGCTGACATTGGGCAAGAGGTGGCGCACATTTAGACAGGAACAGGGAAACCGGCAACTGGTGGGGGGGTCTTGCTATTTGGCTCGGCGTGTGACGTCATTTTGGTGGCATTACCCCCCCAAACCAGCAATGGACTGTATTTATATAGCGCCTTTCTAGTCTTCCAACCACTCAAAGCGCTTTTTCACTACATATCTCATTCACCCATTCACACACATTTACACACTGATGGCATTGGCTGCCATGCAAGGTGCCAACTGTTCATTAGTTTTAGGAGCTAACCATTCATACACATTACTACTCGAATGCAAAATGTTTGCCCTCCATGGTAAATGGTTTTTCTTCCCGTTTTCCCGTGGACGTCTTCCGGTGGGTGTCTTCCAGTTTGACTGCAGTTTTTTTTTTCTCTTTTTTTGGCCTTTTCAAGCTTTATTTGATAGAGACAGATGAAGAGTGACACGAATGTGGGGAGAGAGTCTAGGAATGCAGGAAAGAGCCACAGGTCGGATTGGAACCCTGGGCTTCTGCAGCAAGGACTGAGTCTTTGCATAATTGGCGGCTGCTCTACCAACTGAGCTAAACGCCACCCCGTCACTGCTGTTTATTGATTGGTTTGCGGTACGTGACGTGGGGCGCCAGCAACATTTTTTGCGCCAACCCCTGCACTGCCAATGCGGAAACCCACTGATATTGAATTGAAAGACCTCCGTTTTTTCCGGTCTCCCTGATCCTGTCTGAATTTTGCATTAAAATTAACTTTCAACACATCCAGCCATTGCCACTTTAAATAGCAGCTCAACTATATGTGACAATTAAAAAAAAGACCTATTTACACACCCTCAAACACTGACCACTCATGCCAGCATCTGACACATGGGAAATGTACAGCCTCATTTATTACAACTTATTATATCTTATTTTCAGTGTTTTGGTGATCAGTTCTATGAGTAACCAACACATTCAAGTTATTTACCTTAATCTGGGAACACAAAGACATCACTAATAAGAAGTGTGTTGGGTCAGCAAGGGCAGTCAGATGATCAGACAGGTTGGATACAAGATCATTAAATAGAAAATGGCTGTTACAATATTTCCACACCATTCATTTGGATATGTATTACAGTGTGAAAGTTTATTCTGCCTTGTGTGTGTGTGTGTGTGTGTGTGTGTTTGTGTGTGTGTCTGTGTGTGTCTGTGTGTCTGTGTCTGTGTGTATAAAACAAAAAGACAGACAGACACTGTGACGTGCACACACACTGTCTGTCTGCATGCTGTTGCATCATTCTGGCTAGGCTGAAAGTCTGCTATGATGTAACTGGCAGTAATACCTCCAGACTGACAGAGGGAGAGAGAGCACGAGAACAGGATAGAAGCTAGCACAGAAAGGAAGAGAGAGAGCAAGAAAACAGAGAAAAAATAGAGAGGCTAAATGAGAGAGATGAGAAGATCATGGGAGGACGGTTGAAGCAGAATGGCTGTCTTACATCTACGTATACAGTCAAAAATATTGGCACCTGCATTTCTGTCATATAATGCACTCCTTCTAAAAAGTGTTGCAATCACAAATGCTCTGGTATGTCTTGCTGAGGATGTCCAAACCCAGTTTGTGTGGATAAAGATAAAAAATGTAACCTCTGGAGATAAATAAAGAACAGGTCTGTCCGTGCACCTTTGGGAAGTGTCTTCTCTCAGTTTGCATGGGGCTGTCAGTGGGTGATCCTGACACCTCAGTGCGTGTACAGCCAAGACTAAGTCTGACAGCTTGAGCATGTTTAAGTGAGTGAGATGACAAATCTTCCTACAATCCTATCTCCTATTTATTATTTCTGTAAAAGTATTTATATTTATTTCAGTAAAGTGGAAATTGTGTTCAGGAGAACAGTTGATCTCTCCACTTGATGATGAGACCCACTCTAGCCCCTCTATAAGCCACCATTGTGGAAATCTTAGGTATGCTTTTACCTTATCTTGAAAACCGCTTAGAAAAGGCACATTACTGTAGACTAAGTAAAGACATCAAAAATATGAAATGGCACAAAATAATAATGCTAATAACAGCTTTGTACATGCACTTTGCATACTCTCAGTCAGCTTTGTGAGGTAGGAAAAGCTTTTCAATTAACAGGTGTGCTTTTTCAAAAGTTAATTAGTGGAGTTACAATGCCCACATTAATGTTTCACAGAGGTCACGTAGCAGTGTTTAGTGCAGACTGTGTGAATCAGACCTTCATGGTTGAATTACTGCAAAGTGACCACAACTGAGGAGGCAACAAGAAAAAGAAGAGAACTGCTTGGGTCAAGAAACACAATGAATGGAACATTAGACCTGGACCTAGAATCTGGACTTTGGTCTGATGAGTCAAATCTGAGATTTAGGGTTCCGACTGTTGTGTCTTTGTGAGGTCTTTGTGAGAAGGTGAACAGATGTTATCTGCATGTGTGGTTTCCAATGAGAAAGAGGGAGTAGGAGGTATGATGATGACTTAACCAACATGGCTATCATAGCGTTTTGCATTAAGTATCTGGTTTAAGCATAGTGGAACATCATTGAAAAACATTTAATGGGAAGGTTTGCCCAACTTTTGACTGGTACCGTACATACATACAGTCCTATTGTCTTACCAATTTGGCACCCTAGACAAGATTTTAGGTGGTGCCCCCTTGCACCGCAGCACTGTCAATTTACATATAAACACACAAGAAACTGAATACTGAATTTGACACTTTATTTTTACAAGTTGCCCAATCAAAACACTAAACACAAAGATAATAAATTAAAAAAAAATAAATAAAAAAAATAGGTAAAGTATAAAGTTTAACTACCCACAAAATAAAACTGTAAACAAGAGGTGGAGCCCACAAGAGTATCACTCAATGTTACTGTAGATGGCTCAAGATTTGCAGGGTTGGGATTCAGATTCCTCAACAGCACATCTGAAGAAGGTGGGAGTAGTTACCTACATTATCGTCAAAAACAGAGAACAGACAGGTATAGTCTAATCAGTCAGAGGAGGGGGGCTTAGGAAAGTATTATTATTATTATTTAATAGGCTTTGCTATTCAGTTAAATTAACATGGCTTATCTTTTCATATCAAGAAATAATAGTAGCAAGGAGTTTCTTCCCCCATTTGTGGTTTCCCCTGGATGGACAGCACCCTTTGCATTTTCCTATACTGCCTGTGCCACAAGCTCTGCTTACATACAATACAGATTTAGATTTAGAGATTTAGATACATTTTAATTAAAACAAAAAAACAAGCTCGTCTGTGTCTTGAAATGCAGTCTAAACACTAAAGTACACTTTAGACTGCCATGATGCCAGCAATTCACACCAGAACCAAAAGCAGAGAGGTAGAGAAAAAGAAACTTTCAGATAGTGAAGCATCTGAAGAAATCAAAGAAAGACCTCACAAGAACGGTGAGATCAATGCCACAGTGACTAATAGTGCAACAGTGTCTTAAGGAACTATGTCAGAAACTGGGTGAAGAAGGACTTGTTGGCAGAACAGCAGCAAAGAAATCATTACTGAAAGAGAAACATAGAGTGAAACACCTAAAATTAGCAAAAGAACTCAAGAACTGCACAAAGGAAGATTGGTATTAAGTGTTGTTTGAAGTTTGAACAGTTTGGCAACAAGTGAAGAGTGTATGTTAGATGAAGGGTGGGGGAAAGATATAAAAATGAGTGTCTCCAACAGTTAAACGCAGAGGGTATTATGGTGTGAGGCCATCTCAGCCTAAGGAACAGGTGACTGACTGGGGATGTAAGTGCCAGGGACCTTGCGAGCCAGCCGTTTACGATAACGCGATTATCCTGAATGTACGCGAAACCACAAGATCCCTAAATAACCTGTGTATAAAGGAAACAACAACAACAAACAGCTGACTTTGTTTCTCCGATGTGGAAAAGATTATAAAAAGCGTCTGTTGTGTCATAAATGATTGTGTGTTGTTCCACTTCAACAATTAGTCTCTCATCGTTCATGTTGAGACCCTTTGATTGATTGACTGCTGACCTGGTGCCACCGGTCATGACATAACGTTGATGTGAAGTTGTGATAAGCTACATGAACTGTGTATTGTGTTTTATTTTGAAAGGGGGCGGAAGTTTATTACTAGTGATTAGTGATTTAGCTCCGTCAAAAATAGAAGTGTTAGGGAATGATAGCGCTGCAGCGCAGAGAGACACTGCTGAGACATTCCGCGGTGCCCCCGGTGGGAATGGTTTCATTGATTCGAGTGGCATCGATCAGCTCTGGTGACTGGCGCAGCCGTTCCACGGTGTGATTCTTGTATTTTCCAAGAGGGCGATGACCATAAACATTCTTCTAACTATTGCTGGAACTACCTGTGACACAAGGAATCTGCTGAAACATTGAAAGTGATGGACTGGCTCAACCTCAGAGCAAATTTGGGGCGAGTTGGAAAATAAACTGGATACATCTGTTGTACATTCAAAGGGAAGGCTTTGGCCTGAGTTGCAGAAGGCAAGGGGTAACATTAGTGTTGAATTTCTTAGGAAATATATTGACACAATGCCAGAGAGATGTGCTGCTTTAATTTCTGCAAAAGGTGGACATACTAAATATTAAATTTCAAAGTGGATAAAATCAGGGTGTTGTTTAGCTCAGTTGGTAGGGCATCCGTCCCATGTACAAAGGCTGTGGCCTGTGGCACTTTCCACATGCCATTCCCCTTCTCTCTCTCTCTCTCTCCCCACATTCCTGTCACTCTTTAGCTGTCTCTTTTAAATTACGCTCAAAAAGGCCAAAAAGTGGATAAATCATAGTAACATCTGCATGTTTCATGAACATTATGAAATGAAATTGTGTTTTGGAGGCAAAAAAGATCACTATTTTACAGTTCTGCTAGGTTTTAGTTGATGACTTTTTTTCCCCCCACTTTCCACCCATTTTCACCAGTAGCATATAAAACAATACAATGTACAATAAAACAAAATGGACTTGCTTGGTAATAAAATAAAGGCTAAATGCAGCAATGGGCGCCTGTAAAGGATAATTAGCAACTATTCCAAATTCCAATTCCTTCCATCTGGACTGGTACTGCACGAATATAGCAGCTAACTGTGAAGCATAAAAATAATTTCTTTAACAAACCAGTGCCATACCTCCTCTTTCTTTTCCTAATTGCAAGATATTCAGACAGGACTCAGACAGGATCTGCAGAATTCATCCGATTCAACCCCACTTCTGGGATGCTTCTGAACCAGACTGCAGCGAAGCCAGTGCGGTTCGAAATATTGACTATCGCTGTAGTTACCGCGAAAAAGAGCCTGACATCACGCTCCACAAGCCAATGAGACACTCGGATCGGTCAAACCTCCACACACAGCCTGAAATGTCTCTGAAGCAGAGACTATAAGGTGGATTCACTGACCAAAAGTCTGATAATCTACCTGTGTGTGTGTTCTCACTTTGTTTATTTCATGTACCAGCTTCTAAATCTGAGTCTGACTCACAATTTATGCCGCAAAATAATGAGAGAGAGAGAGAGAGAGAGAGAGAGAGAGAGAGAGAGAGAGAGAGAGAGAGAGAGAGAGAGAGAGAGAGAGAGAGAGAGAGAGAGAGAGAGAGAGAGAGAGAGAGAGAGAGAGAGAGAGAGAGAGAGAGAGAGAGAGAGAGAGAGAGCTGTGGCTTGGAGGTAGGGCAGGTCGATCGCTGGTTCCTCAAACTGATGAGCAGTTGGCAGCTAATGCCATCAGTGTATGAATGTGCTTTGAGTGGTCAGAAGACTAGAAAGGCGCTATATAAGTAAGTAAGTTTTTTCATGTGTGTAGTTAATGAAATAAATAATTTCCTTCTCATTGCAGCTTTCAGTGTGTCCTATAGAATCACTGGTGATACTTCTCCCAAATCATTAAGGTCGATGTAGTCCTTTAGCCTCTCCACTATTTTTGAAGAGAAATTTTTGAAATCCTTTATCTTAAATCTATGTTGAACATTAAAAAATTATCTATACACTTAATGTAAGAAAGAAAAGTGTGTGCAGTGGAAGCAAACCATCTTAACCTTTTTCATAGTTTCCAGTTTGAATGTAGACCTGTGTGAAATGTCCCTATTCTAACTGCTTCCTGTCTCTGATTATGCTTAGGTGTTCCCACACCAACGGAGGAGGTTCTGCACCATACACTAAGCATGCTGGTCCGTGAGCGAAAGATATACCCAACACCCGACGGATATTTTATTGTAACTCCACAGACCTACTTCATCACTCCGAGCCTAATCCGAACCAGCTCTAAGTGGTACCACTTAGATGAGCGATCCACTGACCGACATCAGCAGCAGCAACATCAGAACCAACAGCAGCATCAGCAGACACAGTGCACCTCTCCTCTTTCTGGCACCATCACCCCATCCACCTCCGGAGTTGTGCGAGATCGAACACATCCAAAATCCAGTCAAAACCACAGTGGGGGAGGTGGGGATTCTTTTTACAACAATTACCGTGGTGAAGATCCCCCTAGCCACCACACAACCCTGCAGCGCCGATCCCCCAAAGACCATCGGGAGGCATACTCATCCACACACTCCCCACAAACACCTCCTCAGCAAGCAGGAGGCAACACAGAAAAGAGTCGCAGCACCCTCGGGTTCCCCTTCAAGACGGACACGCTCACCAAGCACCGAGGAGGGGGAGGTGGCGGAGGAGGAGGAAGTGGAGAGATAGACAAACAAACAGGTGGAGGAAGTGGTACAGGAAGTCGGAAATTTGGTTTGAAACTGTTCCGTCTGAGCTTTAAAAAGGACAAGGCCAAGCAGTTGGCCACCTTCTCTGCACAGTTCCCCCCTGAGGAGTGGCCACTCCGTGATGAGGAGGCACCCAGCCAGTTGCCACGCCATGTAGAGATGGAGATAATCCGCAGAATCAACCCTGACCTCACTGTGGAGAACCTTGCTCGGCACACAGCGGTCATGAAGCGCCTCGAAGAAGAGCGTGCTCAGAGGAGCAAAGCATCGTCAGCAAATCAGAGCTCCAGAAGTAGGAGAAGTGGGGGTAGACACAGGAAGCAGTCTCAGACCAAACTTAACCGCTCGCATAGCAAGACGAGGGCGTCCCGTGGTGAGCCGAGTGATGGTTCCCACCTGGAGCTGGCTGACAGGGACTACAGAGCCTATTCTTCTTCACTGGCTCGGTCACCAAGGGAACACGCCCTGGCCATTGAGCGGCAGCGAGCCCGGCTTCACCTGGCACACAGCAACCCCAACATCCTTGACTCCTCCCACCTGCCTGTTACACCAGAGTGGGATGTGTCTGGAGAGCTCGCCAAGCGACGCACAGAAATGCCTTTCCCTGAGCCAAGCCATGGCCCATCAGCCCACCACTCCAAAGTCCACCGCTCACACTCACACACCCAGGAGAGGAAGTCCAGGAACGAACGCAGTGACAAGGCCAAGGAACGTTCCAGATCCATGGACAATTCGAAAGGACCACTTGGAGCTGGGTTGATTGGACCACCTGATTATTATGATGACCGGAGCCGTTACTATACTGACGATGGCACCTTGCGAGCCAATCAGAGCTCTTCTCACTACTCTCGTGCTACACCACCCTCAGCTAAACTGCCTGTGGATTCTCTGGGGTTGGATGGTGGCAGGAGCTTAGAAAAGAGTAAGAGCAGGGACAGTCTACCAGCTTACTCACCCAAACCACTGCCCACCTCTGTCCCTCCTGATGATTACTTCCAATGTGCCGGCTCCTCTGAGGCTGTTCTCGTAGCAGCAAACCCACTGGGAACTCTGGGCAAAAGTAGCCATGATGGATTAAAATTAGGCAGCACTGACAGGCAAACAGACAGACAGACATCCCATCCCCTAGAAAATAAGGAGGACTTGTCAAAGGTGGGACCTAAGGGTGGCAGCTTGCCTCCAATACCTCTCTCTATTCCTGACCTTCCGCTTCCTAATGGACGACCTCTCCACAGTGCCTCATCTGGCCAGGAGAAACGTAAGGAGATCTTTAGTAAGGACACACTCTTCAAACCTCCTCCTAGCCTCCCTTTGTCTGGCTACAGCTCTCTAAGAAAACCCCCAACCCTCGCCTCCTCTACTCTGTCCTCATCCTGTGATGCACTTGATTCCCAGGAGGCCTTTGATGCTCCCAAACCTCTTGTGGCCACACCATCGGCTCCCTCACAGGGGGTTGAACCTACCACCAGTGCTGCAGAGGCCTCTTTTGACTACTACAACGTCTCAGACGACGATGAACTTGAGGAGGGGGGCACTAAAGTACGAGGAGAAGACGAAAAGACTGGAGGAGGTGTTGTTGGGATGGGAGGCGGTGGAGCAGGGACCATGCAGTGGCTATTGGAAAGAGAGAAGGAAAGGGATCTACAGAGGAGGTTTGAAAGAACCCTCACGTTTCCTAGTGCTAAAGAGAACCTTCCAGAGCCCAGTCAGAACCAGCAGTCAGCCCATTCTGCTAGGCTGGACAGCATGGACTCCAGCTCTGTCACTGTTGACAGCGGATTCAACTCACCACGGTAAGAACATGTGTATACACTGTGTGTATGTACACTGAACAATTTTGTTTTTAGACATTCCTCTTTTTATTCCTATTTGTTCACATCAGGTTTATTGTGGTTTAATTGTGTGTGTGTGTGTGTGTGTGTGTGTGTGTGTGTGTGTGTGTGTGTGTGTGTGTGTGTGTGTGTGTGTGTGTGTGTGTGTGTGTGTGTGTGTAGATGTAACTGAGTGGAGGACTGAATCATATATTTCTCATATATCTCATTGTGGTAAGGTGTATTGAAGGAAAAAATTTATTACATTATTTAGTATGTACAGAAACAAAAGAACAAAAAAGTATTAGGTAAGAAAAAACTAGAACCACAAGCACAGGCTGAATCAATCATCAACGGAACTGAAAAAATATCCTCTAGATCTAGCCTGCGACCACTAGAGAGGTTTTTTATTTTATTTTTAGTTTTTTTTTACAAAAACAAAATATGTGGAAATACACATTAACATGAATCAAACTTGATTAGATAAAGCAGCCTCTTCAAAAATTTAGACCTAGCACTGTAGGCCACCTTACATATTATTGCAGGCCCTGATATACAGTATGTAGAAGGTGGTCCCTGCTCCATCTCTCTATCAGCTACAGAGTCCCCCAAGACCCCTACCCTAGTCCATTTTATTCATACAAGTTCATTAGAGTTCACCTCTGTCCACTCCACACAAAATATGTTAGTTGTCAGTTAGGAGCAGTAAGGCGAATTATTCTGTGACAACCTGGCAAGCTTTGAGGGAGTGAGGTGTGTCATCTTCACAGAATTGTAGTGTCTTTTCATGATCAGGATTTCTATAGGCCAGCTTGATGTTTTTTGTTTGTTTGTTTTGTTTTGATTTTATTATATGATGATTTTTATATGATTTATTTATTTTCACTTCCAGAATGTGAGGAAAGCGACCAGTTCACTGAAGTAGAATGGCAGTGAGTGGGCATCGGGCAGGACATGTGAATGGGTTTAGCTTTAGTTAGTAATGGGTTTAACTTAACTTAACTCTATGGGCCACCTTGGCTCAGGAGGTAGAGTGGGTCGTCCACTAATCAGGTGATCAGCGGTTTGATTTCTGTCTGCATGTTGAAGTGTCCTTGGGTAAGATACTGAACCTCGAAATATGAAGATTGTGAATGGTTAGCTTCCAATGGTTATACTTCCAGTAAAGTATCGAAGATTGATATGTGAGGAATGTGTTGTATAGCGCTAAGATGGCACCTTTGAGGTAAGGATCAGTAATTAAAATGGTGTCACTTAAGTAGGGATAGCAGGGAAGTTATGAATGAAGTCTCTGACTTGTAACTGTCTTGATACTTGAGTGCCATAATGAGGGTGATGTAAGAGTGAGGTCTAAAAGAGACAACCTGGTAGAGGTTGGTTGCAGGTGTGACATTTATGAAAAATAGACCAAACATGAGCAGCCTAGTATATAAGAACTTAGGTCGTGCAAGAGTGGAGGAGTGTGGCACTCGTCAGTATATTTCCTCATTCTGGCTTTTTTCTATTTGCACTGTGCATATGTGCACCTCAAGCCAATAAAATTAATGAATTTAAATATACCTTCTCTGTGTTTATTCTACATTAATTTGATCATTTTACATGAATAAATATTCATTATAAGCTTCAGTCTCAGAAAAATGCAATTAATTTATTGATAAATGAATCGTGATTAATCGCGATTAATTACAGAATTTTTTGCGATTAATTAGTTGTTGTTTTTTTAAGCGATTGACAGCCCTAATTAATAGAGATATAGGAGCTTAGGAAGCAGAGTCATTTTTATATTCTTATTAGGGATGTAACAATACACTCAACTCACGACTCGATTTGAGTCACGATTTTTTGTTCACGATACGATTTATTCACGATTTTTTTAAAAATCAAAATGAGCTACAGACAAATTCTGACCAAATAAAATTATCTTTTTTCGTTTGTAGGAAAAAAAACTCTCTTTGCAGAAACTCTTAAACAGTTTGTGTTCTTATTAGGGCTGCCAGCAAGCAGCTGATCTGACCATTACCTTTCAGCTTGAAGTATGAGCTAACTGAAAATAAAAACAATTAAGATGATAGCTCATTAACCCTTTAATGAGAGTCCACGGCCCCGGGAAATGGCGAGGTCCGGCGGGGGCCAGCCAGCGCCGGGGAGAGGTCCCACGAGGGGATCCTCCCGCACCGTGCGGCCGTGCCTGACCCGAGTTTAATCCCCCGTGCAGACTGCGCGAAAGTTGCGGAGAAGTTGCGGTAATTGGTTAAAATTGCAACACTGCCCTGAATTCACAGGGATTCACTGAAGTTGCGTTGAAGTTGCAAATGGCAACATCGTGAATTCCTGGAGGGTCTGTGCAAGGCCGGATTAACCATATGGGCCTGCGGCACAGTGCCCAGGGGCACCAACCATTCACGACCACTTGGGGGGGCACCACATGACACAAACTTTAAAAATAATTTTCGTTAATTTGTATGTTTGTGTTATTCACTTGAAAATGATAAATGGCCATATATAACTCACCATGAACACTAATTTCATAATAACAAAAACAATAATAATGATAATATTAAACAAATCGAGATTACATGACCATTCTTCCCCCCTTTCCCCAATCTGTCAGTTGGGTCAGTCCACAAGTACGGTACCCACTGATATTAATTATTTAAATGAGCTGACTGAAACCGATGCGTCGATACTTTAAAAAACGATTCTGACCCCGAGTCATAAAACAAATTCGCTTGTCATATATTTTGGGTATTTCCTGCGTTTTGCGCACTCTTTGTTTGCAGCCTAATCCGATTTAAGTTGTTTAAATTCACATTTGAGGGTTAAACTGCGGCTCCTGTTTCCCTCCGAGAGACATAAAGGCTGAGAGCCTCGCACACTATCCCGATGTGCGTCTCATAGAGCCGGGGTGAGCAGGGCAGGGCGCACCGAGCGGGACTGATAATCACGTTTCCAAACTAATTAGCGGAGATTAGGCAACAAGGTCGGACAAAAATATTTGTATAACGACCTCATGATCATGTTGTGTGCCAAGCTGCTTGTGGAGACGCAAATCCTCCATGAGGGGAGACTGAAAACTCATGTCAGAGACAAGGAAAAGTTAAATTACTGATGTTATTTTAATTAAAACATTTTTTTTTTGGATTAAAAAGTTACTTTTCTTCTATGTCAAACTTTCTCCCACGATAATGGGAATGTATTGTTTGTGTTTTTGGCTTGTCTGCTGAGTTGATGTACACTAACACTTAATGATTTTGGCTATTTGAATTGATACACATTTGAAATTGAGGCATCTGAATATGCCTACATGTACTGTGTATAGTTGGATGCTGTTTGAATTGATACACAGGGGGGGGGGGCACCTGTTAGGTGGGGCCCAGGGGCACCACATTGGCTTAATACGGCCCTGGGTCTGTGTTGGTATCATTTATGGTACAGTCCGGCCTGACGCCGATTACCACTACTGTGTGTGTGTGTGTGTGTGTGTGTGTGTGTGTGTGTGTGTGTGTGTGTGTGACGAAAAAGAACATATCCTACTTCTCTCGCATTCGCCACGAATCGCGATTCATTTTTTCTGTCAACCGATGCGAGTCGTCACGCATTTGTACCGATTTTAATCGTGTCATGATGTATCGTTACATCCCTAATTATAATATATTAATTTATCCTGCCAGGGAGAAATAACAACGGTTGAAGTCTTGAGTCAAACGAGCAAACAAAGGTTAGAAATTACACTTGTACAAATCTGAGTAGTTCCTGGTTACACAGGTTTGATGCTTAATAGTTGTTCCATCTCTAGTATTGATTTGGGTGATATGTGTTGATGAAGAAGAAGATAGCCGAAATTGTTGAGGAAGAAGTTTAGTTTATCTCAGAACTCATAGTGGTTGTGGCAAGTTTTTAATAATGATTCTGTTGCCTCATTGGAGGGCAGAATGTCAAATTCGGCTTTTTTTGTCAGGACTTCTGCATGTAGTGAATCTATACACTTTGTCTGTAGTTCTGATAAAGTCCTATAGAGATTGGTACTTTTCTCAGTAGTACCCTTTTTCTGGTGGTCACTGTAAGATATTACTTCTCCTTGCAGGTAAGCTTGGCACATCTTCCAGATTGTTGCCACAGACCCGTCTGGGTTGACATTGATAGAAATGAAGACATCAGTGCTATTGCTAATAGTCTTTACAAAATTGGGGTCAATAAGCAGTAGTGACTTAAAGTGCCAGAAGAATTATGACAGGGATCTACCAGGAAGGGAAAACTCAACTATAACTGTTGCATGAAACAAAATTACAGTGTAGTTGTAGGAATAGGAGCTGACAGATGACAGAATTTGCTATCAATGTGAAAAGTTACAATTACCACTGTTCAACTAATACAGATGGCTAAGCACTGTGTTATATTTTACAGGTGAGTTTAGCCCCATGACTGGTAAATCTTAGAGCACCCTGTGGCATTGTAAACACATTGGTGTTGCACAAGCACCCCCACGGCTGGCGCCCCCACCTACAAACTCGCAGCATGAGGAATGGCGCCAGGCCGGGGCAAGTATGCACACAGGTGAAAGAGAATGAATAAATGAATGCTAAATAAAAATAAAGGGATAATGCCACATCTTGCAAAATCAAAAATAATAATAACTAGAAAATTTGAGTGTGTCTGACTCTGGGCCCGTCGCCCCATACATTAAATAGCTTTTCTTGAACCTCTACATCTATATTTTAAAGTGACGAAATGTGACCTTTAGAGCAATTCAAAGAAATGTTACTTCTGCTTTCCTCCAGAAATGTTCCCACCTTTTTAGCATGGCGGTCTATGCGGCCGTGGATGGGTGTTGCTGGCGCATATTTGTATCCCACACCAACTATAAGTATGACAGCTTCAGCAATGTTATCACTACGACCAACACAAAATTTCCTAGACTCCTATGTATAAATTCATTCTGTAGAGTAAAATTTGTGGCCTCGAGAGCAGTTTACAAGGGAATTTTTTGACAGTTTTTTCTCTCCCTCTCCACTCTAGCAATGATGTCACCGAGCTTGTGAACATTCTACCAATACACACCCATACATTTTTTGCTGTGTTTTTTTTTTTTTTTTTAGATTTTTCACACACGATTCCCAGCCGAGCCGGTCCTTTTGATACCTTTTTTTGTATGTGCAACTAAAAATGCGGGAGGAGTAGTGTGCAAAAAAATGGCATGAGAATAATAACAAAACTCAAACATTTCTAAAGAAATTTTGAGTGTGTCTGACTCTGGCTTCCATACATTAAATAGCTGTCAGTGTGTGTCTGCGTGCTTGTGTCTATTAATGAGTTTTACAGTCTTTTGAAGGGACTTATTTTGAAAGCCTTTTGGATACATCTCTCTGACAGTGGGGAGGATTATAGGGTAACCTTTATCAAATATCTAGAAAATCTGAACTGAACTGAGTTGTCAAATTACTAGTAGCTGTACCTTAAACTAACTTTAAATTTAGTTTGACTGTATGTGGCCTATATAACTAGAATGAGTTTGACTTTGTACTAAGGATGGAACATCCCTGGCATAGAAAGTTGTAGCATCAATGCTACAGTTGAGTGCCAATAAGTCATTGCAGAGGACAATGAGATGACGTAAATGAAAAGAGCAGCAGTCACACTTCAAACAAACCAAAATGACAGAGGAAACATGATAGACGAGCTCCTTCTTTTGTGTACATGGACCATGTGTCAAAACCTTTATTCTAAATAAAGTTATGTTTCATCAAAATTACTAGAAGTTAATTGACACAGACCTAGCACGCATTGTTTTTGTTTGAAGTACTGATGAGTCCTCCATGTATGGTTTGCACTGCTTTGCACTGTACTTGAGAGAAACCTGGAGGCCACAGAGTACTAGCACACTGATGCTTCACGCATGTGTTAAGAGGGGCCAAATATTTCAGTAACAGGATCCTCCGGCCATACTTTGTCACACATTTCATACTATGTCTGCATGTGAAAACAACTTTCTTGCTCTGGTATGACCCTCAAGGGAGTAAAATGTATTGCCACATTTTACTACGTTGAGTACTCAAAAATGATATTGCATGTACTGTATACAATTCATTCTTATATTTTTATATATTTGTAGGCACAAATTACAATTCTTGGATTAAGACAAGCGGTAGTTCAGTACCTAATTGTCCGTGTACAGCTGATGTTCTTGATAACTCTATGTATTTGTGTGAATATAAGAACAGGTATACTGTAACTAACCAAAACAAGAGAACAAATTGTGTCTCGTGCCCAGGAATCAGTTAAATATGGGAACAAAGTGTGTCTTGCGTGCATGCTATAGCATTTCAAGCACTTTAATCCATGCAGTGTTGTAATCCAACTGGTCACACACAAACTTTACCAAACTTAATGAGCAAAGGGGGGAATTGTCTGTTCCTTGTGTGTCTCAGGCATGTGAGACACCGAGTGGAAGCTCTAAGTACACTCTTTGGTGTTGTGGTTGTATCAATTCTCATTGTGTCTCTACAGAACAAGGGAGAGCCTAGCGTCAAACACTTCGTCCATAGTGGAAAGTAACCGTCGACAGAACCTGGCTCTGAGCCCTGGCCACCTCGGCATCACTACTGGCAATGGACCTCCCTTCTCCTTCCGTGCCATCCCAGAACCGGCTGGCACACAACCGGAGAAACTCCAGAAGCCTAGCACCTGCCTTGCGTCAATCACCAGCGTCTAGGAGCAGAACTAAGGGCTGGGTGCAGCACTAAGAGCCACTGGACAGGGGCCAGAAGAATAAAAGTTCCACCCCCAAGGACTGTTAGACCTTTAGACTGACAGACTGAATCAGTGGAGCTGGTGCAGGCCCACTGTGGAACTAAAGCTGTTAACACACATATACGCACGTACGCACACACACACACACACACTCTCTCTGTCTCTCTCTCTTTGTCTCTCTCTCTCTCTGTCTCTCTCTCTTTCAAGCACTGACAGATAGAGGAAACTGCTCCCTGTCACACACAGATACATACACACCAGGCCACTGGGCGGACTCTGACCATGTCATTCTACAGCCTTTAGTTTACACACTGCTGTTGTGTTTTTTCACTTAAGTGTGTGCGTGTGTGTGCATGTGTGTTTGGGGGGGGGGGCGTGTTTGTATAATCTGTAATCTCAGGTCATGTTATTTCCACTCCCATTCCACCATTCCAGCTGCTCCAGATCAGTACACGCCCCTCTAATGGTGACACCTGGTATTACACACTGAAGAGATGCCGTTCTGCTAGTCTGAGGCTACAGCTCTGCTGATTACTGCTGGTACACTCACTGATCCATCTCTTACTCACTGCTTATCTTTGCTAGCTCTCCCCTAAAATTCAGACACACTAGGGTGCAGTGCCACAGGGAATGACAATGACCAACAAACATCCCAAAATGCAACAATGATGTGATGTGCTTAGTCAAATGAGTAACTTCTAACTAGGACTGCTTTTACTATAACATTCTTTGTGATTGTGTCATTTTTTTCAATTACAGACTGTTTTGACTGACTGAATTTTCAGGTAGACAGATCTTCCACTTTTTCTCTCTTTTTTGTTACCCCTTATTGCCCATGGTTTGCAGCTGTGTCATGTTTCAACTCCGTCCCAGGTGCTGGTAAACAGTCTCTGGCCTCTGCCATTCCAGCCAGTGTGCCAACCTCCACCCTACACACACACACACACACACACACACACACACACACACACACACACACACACACACACACAAAGATACGACTTTATTGATCCCTGGGGGAAAATTATCACGTTACAACAGCACAGAGACAGGCTTAGTTGCAATAATAAATAATTAAATATTAAAGAAATCAGACAGGTGACATTAAAAAACACTATATACAGTATATACATTACAGTATAAATGAATTTATATACAGTGTATAAATGCCTATATTTGACAGTTGACATCAATATTTAATGGCATGCTGCATTTTGTTACTGACTTTGTCTTTATTTACAGTCTTACAGACAGTATTTGTCTTAGCTAAACTATTTTTTATTGTTTGTTCAGAGAGTCACTTTTCAGTGGTGTTCAGATAGAGGCTTATGAGGTCCTGCAGGTGTCAAAGTTTTTAACAGCTGGCTTAAAGAATTTATTTCAAGACCATAGCTCTGGGGATATCACCAGTTTCCCCACAGCTGTTATTTATTAACTAAAATACTATTTAAAAAGTTGTTTCACAGTCTGTAGTTATAGAGCAAACACCTATGTGGCACAGAAAACTAAAGAGGGGGCAGAGGTCAGGTTGAGGTTTAACCACAAGACCACAAGACAACAGCTGCAAAGTTCTTCCAACAAATTAGACTCAGTTTTTATATGGGAAGTCATTAAGAAAGAAGTTAGTCTGAACAAGACAAAACTTACTGCGTCAAATGACACCGATAACTCAGTCACTCACTAATAACTAAATAATTTCTAATTTTAAAGTCTCTGTAAAGGCAATTCTGAGATTTCTTTCATACATTAATATGCTGTAAAATAGTTGTTGAAAACATGTGAAAAGACTTACAATATTACTGAAATGTCGAGTTCAAACAGTTTTTCACCAGCTTTCTGTCCAGGATTTTGTGGGCGGTCCTTAAAGAGTAGCTTGATGACACGCTGAGGCCATGCTGAACAGAGAGAAAGAGATGAATTCACCTCACTCACAGTGCGTCAAAGTTAGTCATGTCATTTTCTAAACTCATATGACATGTTTCAGTCGCTTCAAAATTCCTGCTTGGATTCCTACTTGTCTATATTTTTAATGCTTAAGTGTTTAATAACACTTTCTTCTTTAGTCCGACAAATTAAAAAACAAAACACTGCAAAAACAGTGGCCTAAAGAAAACACACAGCAGTCTTTAAATCCTCCAATAAGAAGTTACTGAGAAGGCTGTGAGGCGTGTGCCTCACCCAAAGAGATATTAGCCACATGTTAGCTACCTAAGTATGCTATATACTGTCTGGTCATGGTCTTAGTCTTGACTTGGTCTCGACTCCTCAAAGTCTTAGTCTTGTTTTAGTCTTGATACACTCAGGTCTTAAAACAAGTGGGTTAAAATGGGCTTGTTATAGTCATGCTTTACTCATTTATTTTTATTACCTTGTCAAATTGGCAAATTCAGCACTAGATAGCAATGTCACAGCAGGACCTCAATAAACACATACACTGATAAAATCTTTGGTTTTGTTTTTATATAGACAGATGACACTTTTGTTATTTATTGCTTGTATACATCTCCAGTTTATGTAAGAGGAGGATGGGACTGGGTGGAGAGAGAAACACAAAATGTTACTCTCTAAAAGAAAAACAAAGCACCTACATTACATTTATCACATGAAGCAGAAACACCCAAGAACAACTGAACACATGTGTAAAGATTGGACTGTGATTGACAAAGCTGCATCCAGTGGTGAGGGGTTACAGTCACATCCCTGTTGAGTTTCACAGCTAAGCTGTTAAAGAGTGAGGAGCATACTTCTAAGAGTTGATATATTTGAATCAACAAAAATCACAGACTTGAATTCGAAATTAAATGTAGAAATCCCGGTATCAGACAAAAAGTAGATTATGCTGCACATTGAAGTCCAGCCTAGGGTGTACAAGTGCATAGTCATTAGGCACTTGAAGTGGCTGAGTGTCCAATAAAGAACATGAGATACGGTCCAAAAGAAATCTCACCCAGACCGGTAAGAAGAAGTAAGGATGTGACTTCAGTAGTACATTACTTACACAAAACCATTTTATTTACATTTCTTCTCAACTCCATGCCTCTTGAGTTTTTTTTTTCTCTCTCTCTCTAAAACTGTTTGAATGAAATCCCTCAGCCACTCTCACTCCTGGTGCTAAGATGTATCATGGTTAGTGATGACCATGATAACAGTCATAATAAAAAAGAGTGATAATATTTTTTGGAAGTCAATTTAGGTTAGGTTTTACCTGCATACTTTTGACATGGCAATTTAGTCCCTTCTATCAAGCATTTGGGTGAACAGAAGTGGGATTACACAGACTGAACAGATGGACAGAGCAACCATTAACTATGGCACAGAAAATTGTGAAATAAGACCTACATTGAAAAGGTGTTGCTATAGCTCTGGTAGTCATATAGGTCAATCATTTCCCATCCTCCTATAGGCTCAGGCTCAGTATTTTTGTCCTATAGCCTCCTTTACAACTACCTCCACAGCAGCAAAAACACAGCCTGTCCTTTCTGCTATCACACCCATCAGCCTCTAGCCTGTGAATGTCTATACACACATACATGCATACATACATATATATACACTAACATTAAGTGCTTGACTCCAAGTTGTTTTTCTTTATTGACTAACAAGGTTTCTTCTAATGGTACATAACAGCATTATGGTTCCTTGCCAGGCTTGCCTTTCTCCTGGCTGCATCAATTTCGACATCAGAAATGTTTGCTGTTCCATGATCCAACGAGCACTTCATTTGAAGCTTACTGACCCTTTAAGTGTGCCTAAGTAAAAGATACAAGCATAACTGCTTTTGGTTAAAGAACAGTGTACATCAGGAGAGTGACTTATTTCCATAAATTTCTCTCAGTGCGGGGTGTTCAGTACCCCCTGCCCTGCGCTCCGTGTCACAGGCTTCTCACCTTGTGTTTGTTGTAACCCATGATCAAACTCTCTGACCTTTTAGTTCTCATTTCACTGCTTCATTCAGTTTTACTCTGCATCATGCCACTACACTACACTGTTACCACCTCAGTAAAAGGTTTAGTATGCTTCAGACTATACATGCTAGGGCTTTAACTTATTTCCCCTCTATTCCAGGGCACTGGTTTATATTCGGTTTAGAATTAATTGATTTTTCTGTTCTATGAATATGGTGACTGTTCTGTCAATATTTTATTTTTGTCCTTCCCCTGCCACTATTCCAGGGGTATACAATACATCCTTTCTCTATCTGCAATAGGGGTTTTGCCTAACCCAACAGTAGGCTTCCAATCAAAGCCACCAACAGTAGGGCTTTAGTCTTTACTACATCATTACAGTAGGGTTCTAGTCCCAATAATGCCTCTACAGATTGATTGTAGTGCTAGCTGTACCCATGTAATAGGACCTTATCCCCTATTCTATGACTACAGAACGATACACAGACAGGCATAAGTCCAGATTCTGTTCCACATTTACCATTTAGAGGGTGCCATGTCCCTGCAAGTAGTCCCAGTCTCTATTTGTACCACTAGTATTACCACCACAGTCTTTATGTCTCTACAGTGGAGTTTAATCTTTATTGTAACACAATTCAGGGGTCTTAGTTCCTGTTCCACAGCCTCAGAGGGGTTCTTCCACCAGTAAAATAGTGCCGTAGTCCCCTGCCTGATGGAGGTCAGGGGTTCCATTCCCCATGTCTAATGTTTGCACAGCTCCTTGCCCCAACCCTCCCACTCCTGCTACTTTCTGGCCCAGTGGCCCTTCATCCTCTACTCCCTCCATCCACAGTCCTGTAACCTTCCATCCCTTTTCTACACTGACAGTCCATGAAATGTCTTCCCTTAACATCGGTGGTGGTTTTTAAAAATGGAGGTTCAACAATAACATTGTTTCTAATGGTGACAGTATGTCATACCTGTAAATGATGTTTATCTGTCATGCCTAGTCAAATAATTTAAACAATAAAAAGAGGGATTTTTAAATGTCTATAATATCCGAAAGTCCCTTTGATGTGTAGTACTGGTGTTACTGTTGTTGTAGTGTATGTGATACCCTATGAGGATTGTGTTACTTTTTAAGATAATAAAATAACAATGTTTGGTTACACCATTGTGTGTGATAACATTACTGCTGTAGGAGGAAGCAATACTACAGGTCGATCAAAATGGATCTCAGAGCAGCCTATTTATATACTAATGCCATGTCTTTATGGCATACTCTGTGACATTGTCTCTGACCAGGGGGTTACAGAGGCAAAACTAAGGGCCTAATGAAGAGGGCTAACAAGGGTCTGGAGTTGGCTCTAACAGTGTTGTTTCTTATAATCTGGCTAACTGGAGTAAATATCTCCCCTTGACTGTTTATGCACACAGCTCCCCGACTAGCTTTGCTCTTGGTGTTTGGCTTTCTGAGGCCTTGTATCAACTCCTCTGTGTCCTTCCCAGGAATCCGAACTAGCAGCAGAGGCCATACAAACAAAGAGAGGAGCTGGGGGAAAGATTTGTACCAGCACCTTCTATATTACCATGCACTGACAGACTGTGATATTGCAATCAGTTTAAATGAAAACAAAACTTCAGATCTCTTGGAGGAACATGAAAGCCTATATGACTTTGGTTTGACAACAAATCATGAGCCTTGGAATCCCCCTGGAGGTGGAAAACAGAAAACATTTGGCGCCACAGTCATCAAATAAAACAACACTTTGGAGTCCTGTGGTAGGAAGCTGGTGGTTAAATGGAATAAGTCATGGAGCCAGCAGACTCAGAAGTCAGTCTCTAAATGCTTTGAGCTGTAGAAACTGAGGACAATTTTCCAGGTGTTGTTGCTTGGTTGAGCTGGGTGGAGTTAGGGAGCTAAAAAAAATGCATTTCACAACCAATTCAAGTGATAGTGGAGACGTGAAGAAGTTGTGTTTAAAGACACTCTTGTACCAGCAACATGTATGTTGTAAGATATGGCTCCATCAAAATTTGCTGATGTTTGAGGTGAAACATATTCATTGGTTATAAACAAACACAATCTTTTACAACCCACTTTCCAAAATAAAGTTGGCATGCTGTATAAAAAGTAAATAAAAACAAAATATGATGATGTATTTGATTGAAAATAGCACAAAGACAACTAATCAAATATTGAAGATAAGATAAGATAATACTTTATTGATCCCACAACGGGGAAATTCACTTTTAACAGCAGCGAAAAATAGAAACCAAGGAGGGAAACACAAGTGTACATATTTACAAAAAGTACTAGAGTATAATGTGCAGATTTAAGAATGTGCAGATTTGCTAGACAAGTATTAAGGTAGAACATAAGCGTACAGGAACAAAACAAACATGAACAGGACACTACAACATGATCAGGTGCAGGTGTAGAGTCTCACAGCAGCAGGGATGAAGGACCAGCGGAACCTCTCCTTCTTACACCGTGGGTGTAACAGTCTGCGGCTGATGGAGCTGCTCAGAGACCCCACAGTGTCGTGTAGGGGGTGAGAAGTTTTGTCCATGATGGATGTCAGCTTAGCTAACATCCTCCTCTCACCCACTTCCTCTATGAAGTCCAGAGTACAGTCCAGGACAGAGCTCGCTCTTCTAATAAGTCTGTTGAGTCTGCTGCTGTCCCTGTCCGTGCTGCACCCTCTCCAGCAGACCACAGCATAAAAGATGGCTGAGGCCACCACAGAGTCATAAAAAGTCCTGAGGAGAGCCCTGCATACCGAAGGACCTCAGCCTCCTCAGCAGGTGGAGGCGACTTTGGCCCTTCTTGTAGAGAGCATGGGTGTTATCAGTCCAGTCCAGTTTATTGTTTAGGTGGACACCCAGGAATCTGTAGCTCTGCACCACCTGTATGTCCGATCCCTGGATGTTCACCGGTGTGAGGTGTGATGCTTTCCTCTGGAAGTTGACGATCATCTCCTTTGTCTTGCTGGTGTTGAGCTGAAGCTGGTTTAGCTCACACCAGCTGACAAAGTCCCTGATGATGGTCCTGTGTTCCAGATCGTCCCCCTCTGAAACACGTCCAATGATGGCTGTGTCATCAGAGAACTTCTGGATGTGGCAGTGGGGGGTGTTGTGGGTGAAGTCCGAAGTGTAGAGGGTGAAGAGGAAGGGGGAGAGCATCGTACCCTGAGGGGCACCTGTGCTGCAGAGCACCACGTCAGACACACAGTGCTGGAGCTTCACAAACTGTGGTCTGTTGGTGAGGTAGTCTGTCGTCCATGCAGCCAGGTGTTGGTCTACTCCCACCCTTTCCATCTTCACTCTGAGCAGTGAAGGCTGGATGGTGTTAAACGCACTGGAGAAGTCAAAAAACATGACCCTCACAGCACTCCTGCTGTCCTCCAGGTGGAGCAGCGATCTGTGCAGCAGGTATAGTACTGCGTCATCCACCCCGATCCCAGGCTGGTGAGGCAGAATCAAATCTGTTGAAGAACAGATTCAGTTCATCTGCCCAGTCCTTGTCCCTGCTTACTGGGTTCCTCCCCATTCCTTTCCCATGGCCTGTGATGGTCTGCAGTCTTCTCCAGACGTCCCTGGCGTTGTTCTGCTCCAGACGCTTCTCCAGTTTCCTCCTGTAGCAGTCCTTCCCCTTCCTGATCCTCAGCCGGAGTTCCCTCTGGACTCTCCGCAGCTCCTCTTTGACCCCCGATCCGAAGACCCTATTCTTCTCATTAAGCAGGGCCTTGATCTCGGAGGTCACCCAGGGTTTGTTGTTGGGAAAACACTGTACCAACTTGGAGGGCACAGTGTTCTCCACACAGAAGTTAATATAATCCGTGATGCAGTCGGTCATGCTGTCAATGTCACTGCCGTGGGGGCTGCAGAGTGCTTCCCAGCTAGAAACTGAGAAGTTTGATTGTTTTTAGAAATTGATATGCCAATTTTAAATTCAATGGGAAAAAAGGCAGTTTACCATGTTGCCACTGCGTTCACTTACACTTTGTAAATGTCTGTGAACTGAGACTTTGCTGTCATCTTGACATTTAACATTTCTGGATCTGTTTTATAGGTGGTTTCTTCTTTCCATAGTAGAATTTCAGCTGTCATTTATGGGTGCTGCAATTAACTGTGTTCATAGACAACAGCTTTTTGGAAGTGTCCGTCAGCCCATGCAGTGATGTCCATGACAGAATATTGGATAGTCTGTTTTTTAAATTCATCTTGACCAACATAAATATAATCCTCTTTACTGAAAATAACCCAGTAGATGGTGCTGTTGCAGTTGAACATATCACAAAACATTACAGGGTACACAGTGTCCAGCACATGGTGCTGCAACAGGCTGTCCAAAGTTGCATGTTGCAATGACCACCATTTCTATTTCTCTCATTGTGGTCTGGTGTAGAATCGCAGTGTAACAATCATCCAAACGTGAAAAGCTCAGCACCACTGAGGACTCACTGCTCTTTGCTTTATTAAGTACTGATTACTAAAATTTGCTAATACTTTATACTCCACCATGTTTAAGATGTAAGTACATACTTTACATTACTATATGACATGATTTGTTTATGAAATGAAATGAAACCTCTACTGTTTGATCCTTAATAAGTTCAATAATTTAATATATTAGTGGAGAGATGAGGGAGCCAATGAATGACCTGTTACTTCCAAAGCCGCGTGTCCGCTGCAGCATGTAACCCCGCCCCCTCCCCGTCGTGGGTCATTCACGCACAACTGTGGATCATTTCAAGCTGCAGTCCACAGCACGACGCAGCGCCGTCATGTCCCCGAGACAAACGTGTCCCCTGCGTCTCTTCCCGCCGCTGCTGCTGCTGTTCGCAGCGGGCCAGCAGTGTTCTGCCGCCCGCCCGTTGCTCGTTTTTCTCATCGATGGGTTCCGTTATGACTACATGGATGACCTGGATGCGCTACCCGGATTTCGCGAGCTTGTGGGCAATGGAGTGAAGGTGGACTACGTGACGCCAGATTTCCCGACTTTATCATACCCCAATTACTACTCCTTGATGACAGGTAATCTATCTATCTATCTATCTATCTATCTATCTATCTATCTATCTATCTATCTATCTATCTATCTATCTATCTATCTATCTATCTATCTATCTATCTATAATAAGTACGATTTTAAATAGGTCATTGTGTTATTATTACAGTCTTAAACTCATTGTACAATGATTTTTCATTAAAAAAAAAAACATCAAGTGAAATGCAATACACACTACTATAGATACTTAAAGTGCAGCCTAATCACTGCTCAGCAAGGGTGTACGTTTGCATATGGAGATTTTCTACATACTAGAACACTAATGACACTAATAATCCTAATGATTTCGAAACTATGTGACCTTCAAACAATTAAAACAGGTTGAACCACACTATTACTGATATATAGATTAGTTGTTAGTTGATTATTTATATATTATATTATATTATTATTTACACCTATTGATAAACAAATAGAACTGTTGTGTATTTGAGTCACACCATTAGATTGAAGATTAAAATGAATTTATGTGGATTATGGAAGACCTGTCTGACTTGACCTTTGTTTAAAGAAATTAAAATTACATTTTACATAATATATCACAATATACATACTTCAGCTGAAGTATTTGCTTGTTTCTAGACTTATAACCATTTCTCTTTTTTGTATTCGTGATCAGCATTTCACAAGCATGAATACAAGATATAAAGTTATTCCACAGCTGTTATACACTTTTTACTTTATTTACTTAACGACTGTGCGAGGACCTATTGTAACTGAAGGAATTTTTCCGCATGATTATTAGGGCTCGAGCACTGACAGCGGTGCGAGGAACTATTGGAACTGAAGGAATTTTTCCATGTTACTATAATTTTTTTTACTTCTTTTCCGTCTTCTGGGACAAATTACGTGATAAAGAGAGGTAGGGCCTGAAAAAGGTACAGAAATTTTGGTAAAATGGTCATTTTGACAGAGTTAATAGGTCCGACAAGAGATAATGACAAGGGTGACGACTCCTAATATTTGTTTAGTTTGTTTCCATAAGATGGTAAAGTTCTCTTGGAATAGATCTTTGTGCTTTCTTGTAACTGAAAAAAACTTCTTATTTTCAATGTGAAAAGCAGAGAGGTAGTGAGGTGGTTGGATAAGAAATGAAAAGCAAAAAATCTGCATATTGTTGTTGTTGTGGTTAATGGAAATAAATGGGACTTCAACAGATTGAATTTATCACTGTGATTACTTGTTTCCTGCATATAGCGAAACTCTATGCTCTGTGCTACCTCTCCAGATGCCAGATATGTCCTTGCAAGTACGGAGTGCTGTAGCAAGCGGCTCAATGGCCATATCCAAAAGCATGGGACTCAGGGGGCATCTCTGGCGGGTTCTGCGATGCAAATTGAACGGTCTTGACCACTGTGAGTTTGTGCGAATTGTGGCTGTGGGGTGTGAATAAAGTAACTTAACCCATGAAGTAAATTTTGGGCCAAAGCCAAATTTGTCCAGCACAGCAAATAAGTACCTCCACTTAACCCGGTCGAATGCCTTCTCTGCATCGAGAGAGACAACGCATTCTGGGATATCTTCAGAGGGAGAGTAGATAATGTCAAGCAGTAATGTTGAAATAGGATTGCCTGCCTCTAACAAAGCCAGTTTGGTCTTTAGATATGATTGTAGGGAGGGCACTTTCCAATCTATGGGCTAGGACCTTGGCTACAATTTTAGCATCAGTGTTGAGGACGGAAATAGGCCTGTAGGAGGCACATTCAGTCGGATCTTTACCCTACAGGCCTCAGTAACTGATGGAGGAAGTGAACCTTGCCTGCAAGATTCAGAGAGGGCCTGGGCACTTGCCTGACAGCATTGAAGAGATGGCTGAAGCTATTTCTGTCTGGGATATAGGTTCTTCGTTATATCTGATGAAAGACTAGGGATGTTAAGACCACTTAGAAAGTCAGAAATTGCATTAGAATCTCTGACAATCTGAGGTATAAAGCTGGGTTTAAAAGTCCCACAATATATTATTAATCTGTAGTGATCTGCAGTTATAAGGCCATTTGGTAACCAGATCTTAGAAATATTTTGTTTTGCTTTATGACCTTTGAGTTGATTGGCTAGTAATTTCTCAGATTTGTCTCCATATATGTAGAACATGGTTTTACTCTTTAAAGTGATTATTCAATTGAGTAGGTGGTGAGCAGATCGAATCTGGTCTTAAGTTCCAACCGTTTTTTATACAAATCTGGACACTTAGTCTAGGCATATTATTTGTCTCTGATTTGGTGGGATCTGCCCCCGAAGGTAGGCCTTAAGAGCATTCCACACAATCAAACAAGAAATATCTGGAGACATATTTGTAGTGTGAAAAAAGGCTATTTCCTCCTGCATGAATTTGACAAAGTTATCATCCGACAGCAAGGTTGAATTGACTTGCTACTGTCTGTTCCTCTGAGGGAGGCCAGGGAAAGACATGGTCAGGCATGCGCGCGCATGATCCGAGATGACAATACTTTGATAAGTGCACAATTGAACCAGTGGAATAAGTTTGTTATCGATAAAGAAATAATTGATCTTTGAGTATGTGTGATGGACGTGTGAAAAAAGAGTATTCTCTGTCATGTGGATGCAAAGAATGCCATATATAACAAGCACCATAGTTAGTTATAGAGAAAATCTTGATAGAGCGAGCTGACCTACTCGCTGTGCTGGGGTTAGTAGAAGATCGGTCCAAAACCGTTAACAGTTAAAATCACCCTCAGGGATAAGAGTGTATCTATTAAGATCTGGGGGCAATGAAAACAAAAACAAAAAAATGTGGATGACATAGGTTAAAAAAAAACCTACGTCATCCACGTTAGGAGCATAAATGTTTACGAATACTACAGGCGTGTTACATAGTTCACCTGAGACAATCACATACCGACCAAACCTATCAGAGATCACATTATGTTGCACAAAGGGAATATCTTGACTGACGAGAATTGAAACTCCCTGAGCTTTGGTTTGGAAAGAGGAGTGAAATCCCTGCCCCAACCATGACGTCCAGACGGATGTTGTCTGAACTGCGAATATGGGTTTCTTGTGGGAAGCCTATTTCTGCTTTAAGTTGTTTCAAATGTTCTCACATTCTCACTTAAAGCAGAAGACCTTTCTTCTTTTTACAGGATGGTTCAGACTCTTAACATTCCAACTCAGTAGACCTAGATGTCTGTTCATAGTACTTGATAAATAAAGTTAGAACATGAGCACAGTGACCTAAGCAAAATATTAAGAGATAAGGTGTGACTAGTGCATTGTGCTGTATTCGAAAAGATTATTACAAAATTGACATTTAAGCCCAACCCACCCTCCCCAACCAAGACAGCTGCTAGAAAAAAAAGCAGCAAGCTCATCAGAATATCATTCAACAACACCTCTTCCTGTCTCACACACATCTAACCATTTCTCTCGTGTCATACACAAAAAAGTCAGCACCTCCTAAAAGAAAAAGAAACATGTGTAGACCTAATCTAGGAGGTCTTTACAAACAAAATACAAAGAATAAAAATAAACAAATGTGAGCTTTAAGATATGATTACAGATAACATAAGGCGTCTAGTTCCAGGTAACGTAGAGTTAAAATTGTCTCCCAACGTAAACAAACGCTCACAGGTTGAAAAGTACTTATTCTTTTTTGCTCGATTTTCCGCTCTTCGAAGCCATTTCAGGGAGAAAACAATTTTTTTCCGGACAAACAGGACTGGAGATTAAAGAAGACAAAAGATAATTCTTCCCAACAATTAAGTTTGAGGGCTGGGTTGTTTAAAAAATTCAGCATTCATAGGAGCTCTCGCCTACACGTCTACTCCATCTGCCCTACCGACCGGAAGTCCAGCTAAATTTTAAAAGAAAAAAAATTGTGTACATATAAAGGCTGCAGGTTTTTATGTACATGATGCGCAAAATGACTTCAATGAGTTCAAAATCAAAACTAGTGTGTTCTTCGGCATATAATCTTTCCCCACATGTTTGTCTCACTTTTGCGTTTACTGCCCCCGGTGGCCGTTGGCCAGTAAAAATCTATAACTCTCCACTCTGCAGCACTTCTATTTTTGATGTGAGCCATTGCTAAACCGCATAAATCTCAACAGAGAAGATTGCACCAGACAGGAAATCTGACACAGAATCAACGTAATACACTTCTGCCCCCTTTCAAAATAAAACACAATACGCAGGTTATGTAGTCTATCACAACTTCACATCAACATTACGTCATGACCGGTGGCACCAGGTCAGCAGTCAATCAATCAAAGGGTCTCAACATGAACGATGAGAGACTAATTGTTGAAGTGGAACAACACACAATCATTTATGACACAACAGATGCTTTTTATAATCTCTTCCACGTGGGAGAAGCAAAGTCAGCTGTTTGTACGTCGTTTATACACAGTTTATTATGGGGTCTCCTGTATGTCCAGGATACTTGCGTGATCTTGTGATCTTGCAATACGGCTGGCTCGCTATGCTGCCATCACGCACCCGGTGGGGATTGACGCCGGGCAGAGGACGGAGCTGTTGTTGTGCCTGACCTTTTTAAGATTATTTACTCATTCTTGTGTGGGTTTAGCGCAACATTAAAACAAGTAGTTACACCAAAAAAAATAAATTGAAAGAATGTTGTATTTAACAAAATTTCCTGAAATTGTACGGCGGTATGACGCGTCTGTCGTCTACATTGTCAAACCAGAAGTCCATAATAATAATTTCTGTACATAGAGTAGCAGTGTCTGTGTCCTGAGGGTATATAGACAAGTCAGAGGACAGCTTTATCATGACATGACTAGTGTATTTAGAAATCCACCTTCTTTCTTGATCAAGCATCTGAGGCAGATACTGAGAATAAAATATTGCCCAGTATTTTCCTTTGAACGTCAACATTTTTTAATAAGGATCCTTAAATGTAAGACCTAAAAATAGTGACTGAGGTTGTACAACCCCATTTTCCAATAAGATGGCATGGTGTGTAAAAGGAAAATAGTAACAACATAAAAACATTACCCATATTTAATTAAAAATAGAGTCCCAGTGTCCAATCTGGTACAGGGGGCCTTTACACTAGCAATGTTTGGTCTGCTTTAAACGGACCAAAATTTGTTTCCTTGGATAATAATAATAATCCAGTTCGTTTGAGCTGGTGTGAAAGCTCATCTGAACTGGTGCGGACCAAACGAGCAAACTCTGATCCGTCGGAAAACATGGGTCTCTGCCCAAAGTGAATTTGGTGCTGGACTATCCAGTGAACCAAAGACCAGAAAGCCAATCTGGCTTTCTTCTTTCTGGTGCGTTTTTCCATCCTGGTCAGCGCTTGTTTTGGGCAATACTGTTCCCAAACGAGCAGCTGTTGTAACTGTGTAAGGATTTCCAGGCGGTTTGGTCCGGTTTCAAAAGTGCAGTATGAAAGTAAACCAAATGGAAGTGTGAGATTATTCGGCATTCCACCCCATTCGAGTTCCCTGGACTATGCTGGTGTGAAAGCAGCAAAAACCATCTAAAGTTATTCAACTGTTTTTGGAGCATTATGCAGTCCTGGATGGTTGGTGATTTTTTTTCACTCCCAGTGCTCTGCTGTCCATGGACGTCAAGCTATCGGCTGAAATGTCTGCTCTGATGACAGTTTCAAAACAATCATTCTTCTTCTTCTCAGTTTCTCAAGATTTGTTAAGTGTTCTTTGTGCTATTATTTTTTTATCATCACATTCACTCTTTACAATTTACAGTTTTTTTTAATGTACTGTATCTTGTTCATATCTGTTCATATCTTATGGAAAGCACGCAACTACTTGCTTAACACAGGCAAGTAATTCAATTTTATTTTATTTGTGCAGTTTCACTAAAGTTATCTCATGACACTTTACATACAGAGCAGGTATACCGTACTTTTTATAACATTATCTACAAAGACCAATAATTTACTAACAAAGTACAAAGGTTTTGCTTCAAAGGGAAATGATCAGTCCCGACTGTCTGGACTTCAAACTTGGAAGCTGTTAGTTTTGTCATGGTTTATGGTGTTACTGTTTACTATGCAGGTTAGCCTGTCGAACTCTGCGTTAACACATAGTAAATATGGCTAACTTTTTTGTACTCATAAAAGCTAATGGAAAATGCTCATATGCAAGCATATCACTGCAGTAAAGTGCAATAAGGAATTTGGCCTGCCAGACCAACCAATGATGAATTATTAATTCTGTAGGCACACAATTGTTTTTGAGGACTCTAGCCTCACATCAGAAGTAAAGGATCTTAGCTTAATGTATTACAACTAATTCTCATAAAGTTTAATAATTAGCCATTGCAGTCTTTAGTCTACTTATAATATTGCTATGTACATTTTATCATTGCTTGGTGTTCATAAAGAAATAAAATGCTGTTACAGGTGTCAGGTTACTGTGTAAGCAAAGATTGGGTTGCAACATCTGCTGTCCCCTCTGCAGCTCCTCTGCCCTTTATGTCAACCACACCAGTAAAAAGGCCATCAAAGAGACCTGAGAAGGCTCTATATGAGGTCAGATTTTCTATGATGGCTTCAGAAGGACTGGATGCTACCCATGACTAGACTAGTGCCAACAATAAACTTTATTGTCCAAATGACAGTGAAACATTAAATTTCACTGGGAATTCAATAATTACAGAGAGTGTATGACATGGCAGGAAATGACCTGGGGCCTCATGTACAAAGCTTGCGTACGCACAAAAAAGTGGCGTACGTCCTTTTCCACGCTCACGTTCAGATGTATCAAACGTGAAACGATCGTAGAAATGTGCGTGCCCCACGCCAATTTCATAGCTGGCGTATGCACGTTTCTACAGCTATTGTGAAGAGGTGAAGCTGGGAAACTGTTAACAATGTGAAAACAAGTAGTCATCAGAGTGATGTGCACATCAGAGACACACTTATGAACAATTAACACACCTACGTGTTTGCAATTATATAGGTGGTTAGAAAAGCATGCGTAATAAGATGAAGAAAATGATATTAACAAAGGCAGCGTTAGCGCTGTTAGAGGATCTTGCAAACATGAGCGATTTAAGGAACGCAAGGATTTACTTGCAAACCATGATAATTGGCTCATAAGCCGATTTCGGTTACCAAGGCTGGCACGGTGCGCGATGGGTGGCTTCTATTCGTTCAATTGTCCGTATGTAACGCTGGTTTACATACGGGACAATTAAAGGAATAAACTCTTTACTTACCCAGAAGCCGTGCCAGTGTGCCAGTGTGCCAATGCATATTTGGGCATGTGTGCATTCAAATATCATGTTCTCTTTATTTCTTTATTTCCCGCTTGTGAAATTAGAGCTACAGAGCTTTCTAACAAGCCCCTGATTGTCTCCCTGTGTTCAGTTTTCTTGTCAGTAAAAGCGGGCGTAAAAAGCAGCTGCAGCGCCACACCTGTCCACACCTGTGTGTGCGCTGCTCGGATCCCACGGCATTTACAGCGTCACACACGCTCCCACTCACATCTTTTTTGGTCATATTTATCCCTGTTGACAGGGAACCAAACAGAATCTCCACTTCATTCACTAGAATCTTTAGCTCAGACTCTGTGAAATTCATTTTCTTTCCTTTGTTAATCGCGTTATCTGATCGGACAAAGAGGTAAATCTGGGGTCCAGGACCTATTTAAATAGATTTGCATATGTAAATGGGGCGTGGACAGGGAGAAGTTGCACGTGCGCTGAATTCCACGTTGATTGGGATGTACAAAAGAAACGTGCTTGAATCCATGCGTACGCACACTTTGATACATCTGATTTTTTTTGTGCGTACGACAGTATCCGGGTTCTGGCGTACGGCAAGTTTTAGTAGGAAATCCACGCAAGTATTCGTACATGAGGCCCCTGGGCTAGAATCAAACCTGGGTCATTACAGTAAGGATTCATGCCTATTGACACTTTGTGAGTTTCTATTAGGGCTTGGGTTACCCACGAGGCCAGCTTCTTTAAAGGGGATCTGGTGACCTTTTGTAGGTGAGAGAAGACAAGTGTACCCTTCTGCAATCTAATGACTTTTCTTTGAGTTTGATAGGTGACATAAGTTGTTATTATTTTGTTTTATATAAATAATAATATATAATAAATAATAATAATAATAAATAATATGGCCTGGCCTGGTTGCTTATCTTTTTAAGAGAAGGGTTTTAAAATGTAAATGACAGTTGTCAGGACATAAAATCAAATCAAAACTTCGGTCATCAGTGAAATAACCATTATACACTGTGATGAAACTGGTTCCACCCCAGGAAAAGAAGACCAAGAGTTACCAGCCTAAGAAATCACCAATTAACAGCCTCACAGATCAGAGCCCACATAAATGTTCCAGAGTTCAAATAGAAGACACAACTCAACATCAACTGTTCAGAAGAAACTACATGAATCAGACCTTCATGGTGAAATTCCTGCAAAGGCACATGCTGAGGAAGACCATAAGAAGAAAACTGCTTGGGCCAAGAGAAACAAAGAATGGATATTAGGCTGGGCATGACTGACGGATATGGTTCGTAGTGCAAAAAGGTTAAACAGCCAGGTGCCTGTTTCTGTGTGGTATGCCAAAAAAAAATACTGTATAGCATTAATGGCAAAAAAGTGCTAGCTCGTGGTAAAACAGGCATTCCTGGTCTCTGCGCGCAAATCGTTTCCTTCAAATCCATCCGAGAGAATCGTGCCAAAATTCACGTGAGAAGGATGACGCAACTGAGCGAGCAAATAGGAACCTGCGCATGCAAATCATGTTGTGCAGCTTTGCAGATCTGAAGTTACAAGTGCAAATTCGAAGACGCACTTTCACAAGTTGTGAAATATGCTTGCAGTTTGCTTTTTGCAGATGTGTGGATCTGAAGTTACACTTACAAACTCTGAGATGCGCGTTCACAAGTTGCAAATTACGGGTTTTACAAGTGCAAATCATAGTCTGCTCTTCTTCAGATATATGGCACTAATCTACCTTCATATAACCCAGCACCTGGCTTCAAGAAAAGTCAATGTTGCAGATGCCTCAACTTGCACACAAAAACAGATATTCTTGAGTCCTACAGTCGGAACTAGAATCAGATTGTTGGTCTGTTATTGAACAACTGCAGTGTTATAAGGGGGGAAAAGTCTGGAGTAGTGACATAAGCCAAAGAAAAAATTTGTCACTCCTGGACATCAAAGGAGATACTATTCACATGGTCTCTAATGCAGCCCTTGCAATCCTTTGTGGAAGAAATTTTCTCTGATCTGTACTATGACATCCAAAAGTTCCCTATTCAGAATGATTTTTTTTCAAGAGCTTCAGCCTTTATTGCATTTGGAAAACAAGAGCCTGGTATGTCCTATCAGCAACAGGTTCCTGCAAATGCTGGAAGCGTGCAACAGAGAATGGGAATTTTTTGATTGTGCATTTCTATGGTGTCCTGTACCCTCATGAGCAACACAAACACAGGTGAGCTTGCACTAACATTCTCTTTTATATTAGGGATGCCAATCAGAATAATGTTTATCGGACAATTAGATTGAAACATATAAATAATTTTACTCCAGTTTAGTGGCTCTCAGTGCATTCACTAATAACACAACAGTCTTCAGGAATACGCTTAAGAAAAAACTGGATGGTAAATGGACTGTACTTACATAACACCTTTCTAGTCTTCCGACCGCTCAAAGCGCTCTACACTACATATCTCATTCACCCATTCACACATTCATACACTGATGGCATTGGCTGCCATGCAAAGTGCCAACTGCTCATCAGTTTCAGGAGCTAACCATTCATACACATTCACACACCGATGGCACAGCCTTCAGGAGCAATTTGGGGTTCAGTATCTTGCCCAAGGACACTTGCAGACATGCAGACTAGAGGAGCCGGGGATCGAACTGCTGATCATCTGATACAGGTGTTACTGTTAATGTGAACTGTAAACAGTATACAAACCGTGCAATGAAGTGAAGAGTGCGTCTGGGAGAAGTGAGAAATATTAAATGGTAAAAAAAGAGAGACATTATTTTGTATACATAGTAAATTGTTATATAAATTATATACAGCCTCTTCAGTAGTGAGTGAAATGGATTTCACATTTTGTATGTTAAACTATATAAATATATGTAGACATTGTACATACAGTGGGTCATTTCTATGTCAGTGTAAAATAGATTACCCTAGTCTTCCCATAATGAACATTTGTCTAACTCAATCTGTATGAGGCTCCACCTGGTGGCGCAACCACAAGAGTAAGCAAATCTACAGTGATACGTCTGTCATCTTCTGCATTGTGAGCAGTAGTCGAGTTGTTAAAATGAAACCAGGGGGGATGGTGAAATTTTTCATTTATGTGACATATTTTCCGGCGGGGGGGGTCTGGGGGTCCTCCCCCAGAAAATTTTAGTATTTCTTAGATGCAATTTTCTGCATTCTAGTCAATTTTAGGGTGACTTGCTAGACATGGCAAATCCTAAATCCCATCTGATTCATAGCTTGCATTCTCAGTTGCATGGCCTGCACAAGACAATACTATTTATCGGAAAGAAACAAAAACCACTTAACTATGGACATCATGTCATTCACATCTTTTTTAAACATATTTGTAAAAACATTTAAATATCTTTATTTGTGAATGTGCTCAAATATTTTTTAAACACAACTTTGTGCATGTTTTTTAACATCTTTGTGTGTTTTTAAACATATTTAAAGACGTTTAAACACATTTTTGTTAAAAAACATCTTCACTTAAAAAAACACAATTTAAGGAGGAGAAAAGAAGACTTCGAGTTTTAAGACGACGCGATGTTTGAAACAAGCGGTATTAAAGAATATGAAGCAGCAGGTAGCAGCTAGCGGTGCTGCTAAAGCTAAAACAACACAGAGTGTGGATAATTGACACCTGTCGACCAATCAGAGTCAGGAGAATCTATTAGTACCGCCCACATTCACCTTTGACTCATCAATGACGATCCAGAATGAAGTAAATCCAAAGGTTGTATATTGCACCAAGAGGTCTCACTTCACTGTGATGAGACACATATCTTTGTAAGATATATTTTTATTTTTTCCCCGCCTCCCCTGAAGTCCTCTGGCACCCCCCAAGGAAGGCGCGCCTCACACTTTGAAAACCGCTGTCATAGGTAATAGACTTATCATAAAGCCCCCCTAAATGTCGAATGGTAATTCATTTATTTTATTTATTTATTTATAATATGCAAACTAAGTCACAACAAATATAGCTTTTTCTGGTGTGTGTTGTCTGCCCTTGATCTAATGTGTAACCCCTTTATGATACAGATGGTCCTGGTTCTTGGCAAGCATTTCCAAGAGCTGCTACAGGTTTAAATTTTAGATATTGAAGAGAATGAGATGAGGGGTATACAGTATATGCAGTGGGTAGTAGTAGTAATAATAATAACAATAATAATAATAATAATACAAGTTGTGTTAATGTAATGCACCATGTTAGATCAAACTAACAAACTGCAACTGCCTTTGAAGTTGCAGCATGAGAAGCCCATGCTCCATGCATTGCTCCTGAAAAACACCTCCTGTGAAACCTTCCCTTCAGGAATCACACCATCACCTCTTTGTCTGCACTGGCACCATCAGTGATTTTCCAGGAATCTGTCCAAGGAACACCCAAGCCTTGCCAAATGATGTGAAATGTGAGTTTGGTCGACTGGTTGACGAGGTGCAAGTCTACCAGATTGACTCAGATCTAGGGGGAGAGGCCAAAAGGGAAGTTACATTCTTGCCAGCTGGACACCAGAAGGAGGGATGAGATTCCCATCTTGGGGGGTTCGGTACAGGTTCTGCTGTCATTGTTTACTGGATCATTTAACATACATAGTGGATGACAACATTGGGGATGATAGGGTTAAACATTGAAACATATGAAACACATGAAGGCAACAGTGACAACAGCATCCAAAATGGTAATTAGCCCTGCACTGAAGAATTCTTGCCTGTCCTCTTATGAGTGATACCAGAACTATTTGCAGAAGAAAAAGGAGATAATTGACAAGCCAAAGGAAAGAAAACTGAGAGAAGCTGTGAAGATCCTCTCAGCAGCCTTCTCAACCTTTTCTTGGAGCCAGAGACACTGTAGCCACATCCTCCTCCTCCTCCTGCTCCTGCTCCTCCTCCATTTCTGGTGCCAGAGCCATTGTAGCTAGTCCCACAGGGCCCCTTAAACTTGTATCAGATGTAGCCAAGCTTCAGGCATATGGTTTTGTTGCCAAAAAAAACCCCCAGAAAAGATGAGCACTCAGAGTTTTTGTAAAGTTGCACTTGTTGTTATTGTTATTTAATGCTGGTTCTGTTTTTCGTAAGCAGGTAATACTACTACTACTACTAATGATAATAATAATAATGAATTTATAAGTGCTTTTCTAAGACACTTCACATTAAAAGTGGAATTAGTGTAACCAGAACTGGAACCCTTTTTGATTAGATCAGCTGTTATAGAGCTAAATACAACATGATGTGAATGGCTGATGGCGTACTCTACTAATCACCACACCCTCTGATCTGCTGATGTTCCACTTCACCCAACCCTTTAGATCGAGTACTTTATTGATCTCCAAAGGGAAATTCTTTTATTGCAGCAGCATTACAAGTAAGTAAGTTCTTTACAAAGAACTGCGCCACGTACATGAACCTAAACAGCAGAAACTCACACAGTGTGTACACTTAGACATACTACATTGCAGATGGCATTAGATACACATTTGTTGATTTTAAGAAATAGCTTCAGCCAGTTGAACTATGTCTACTCTCCTCTGCTTGTGTGTGCAGAGGCATGATTTTTATTTATGCCATTCTGTATTGTTAGTGACTATAAAGCTTGAGTCAATCATTGTCATCTGGGCTGAATTTTAGGTGGAAACTGACGAGAATTCTTAAATTATTAATAAAGTCAGGAGACCAATCATCAAAAAGAGACCAATAATGTAATTTATATCTCTCCTGTGATCTTCATTTCCTTTAATGTATGCAAGTGTCTTCAAACAACCAGTCTCAGGATGAAAAACATGGTTTTGTTTGTTCTATGTCAGATAGAGGGATTCTAACTTTTAGGGCCCTGAGTTCCTCTAATAATAACTAATTAATGACTTTAAGACTGAGGATAATAATTAAGCGAGATATCATTTGAGATATTCACTGGTTAGCAGCAGTATGTGTGTGATTCATTCCTTTTGTGTTGTATCTTACTAAGCCCCTAAAAAACACAGCTCACACTGGCCAATGGAATGTGAGCTCTGGAGACTAATGAAATGCTGATGTGTGTGTTTTGATGGAGCACATTGTGCTGTTGAAAGAATCGCTGGCTGGAGACACACACACATGCATTTCATCGTCATCGCCCTTTATTCCTGTGCCAGCCAGTCCTGCATAACGCTGAGACTCTTTTGGTTTAGACTGAATATTCCAAGTGCACTCTAGTCAAATCGATTAGTCTTTTGCAGCTTTAAGCCCGATTAGTCCCAACTGAAAATGTAATTCTTCAAAAACAGGTCAATTCAGTTTTATGTATAACAACAGATCTAGACTTTAACATATTATTAAAAGAGACTTAACGAGACTTAACTCTTGGCAATGAGTAGTAAGATTAAACTTACTAAATACTTATTACTTATGTTTTTGCTGTTTCTGTTTTTTTTTTTTTTTTTTGTCAGGCCGTTACTGTGATGTTCATCACATGACTGGAAACCACATGTGGGACGAAGCCTCCAAGAAGGAGTTTCTGATTGGGACCAATCCTGACAGTCGGTTGCCTCTGTGGTGGGATGGATCAGAGCCATTATGGGTCACCCTAGAGAAGCTGGAAAAGAAGGTTTACATGTACTACTGGCCTGGTGAGTACACACATTAATACCTTTAACACTTAGCACTAGATGTATGGATGGATGGATGGATTTTTACACTACACAGAAAATGTTTCAGCCACATTATTTATTGTCCATGTCGTGCCTCTGACAGAACATCAACAACAACTAGTGCTGTCAAGAGATTTAAAAAAAACTGAGAGATTAATGAATTATGATATGATCTTAAATAATCTAATTAATTTCTCTTTTTAATCTAACCTAAAAAATGCTGAAATCCATCAACTTAAGTTATTTTCATTTAAAATCATTACATTATTGTGGCAGATGAAAATATTAATAAATAACAAAAGAAAGTGGCTTTTATTGTTTTTAACAGATTTGAACAGATACTTTCCACCTTTTGTCAATCTCCAAACAATTCAAAAAATAAAATAAAACATCAGGTCGATATAAAGTGCTGCTGTACCTCTGTTAATTCCTCATCTTCCACTATGTTTATTGGCCTGCAATTCATTGCTATCCACTTTGCAAGAACATTCGTCAGCCTGTCGGTCGTGTTCTCCTCAAGTTTAGTTTGGCGAAGAGCTTTGCTATGGCTCGCTAAATTGCTAACGTCTTCGCTGCTAACGTTAGCTGTGGTAGGCTAAACTTAAGCTGCTTCGGTGGTAAGCAAACTCCTTCTTACAAAGAAGGCATATCACTATACATTTATCAATGGTGCCATCGGGGCTTTTGTGAAAAGTAAATTTCCCAATTACTGGACCAACGACTCTCACATGCTCCTCCATTTTCACGTCTCCTCATCACTCCTTACCGTGCCCTCCCAATCACAATAGGAGCCTATCAGCTCATGCTAAAACCATCCTAAAGACAACAACCTAAGCACAAGAATCCCATCGCATAAAAACAGATTTTATGAAAAGGCAACTCACATAAAGAAACAGTAACATTTTGATTACAAATTAAAATTAGATTAAATATGACTGTAATTAATTAATCGCAATTATCACGATAATTTGACACACCTAAATATCACACACGTTTTATTCACTGCAGCTCACAGGTCACATGACAGCTTGCGCTGTACCTGTGCTATACATGCAGAAATCCAACCCAAGGATTTTTTTTCTCTTGATTACCATTTCAATTTATTCTTACTGTTTACGTTCAGTTTTGTCCTTTTTTATATGTAAATATCATCACACAGAAAACTCATACTGTATATACTGCAATATTGATACTCATGTAGATAATAACAACCTGCCGTACATACCATATCTATATCAGCATCCTGATAAAAGATCTTTTTTTAAATTCTATAGATAGACACTTAAATTTTCAGTGAGCTTTCAATGTTTTACCCAATAACTATAGCCATATGTACACCGAGAGCAAAGTGTAAACCAGAGTTAAATTCCTTGTGTGCAAAAAGTGATTCTCACTTGCTTTACTGAAGCCGGCACTCGCTTCCTCTCATTCACTGTCTCTCTCGCTCTCTCTAATATGACTACTTGACTTGCTGTAGCAACAAAAAAAGTCAATTTCATTTTTCTTTTTTTTTTGCTTTAATCTATGATAACCTTAGACCCCTCACCCTGACCTCTGTTATAAAGTCCTATGAGGGCCTTGTTCTGTCACACCTCAAAGTGAGTGTGCCTGACTCCATCTGCAGACGGGTCACAGACTACCTGTCTGACAGAAGTCAGTACCCAAAGCTGTGAAAACATGTCTCTGGCTCACAGACTGTCAGCACTGGATCCCTCCAAGACCGCGTCCTTTCTCCTCTGCTTACAGTATCTCCCTGTACATTAGCAGCTACTCCTCCAGTCATCAGTCCGTCAAGCTCCTGAAGTCCACAGACAACACCACCATCATTAGACTGGGGATAAGCCATAACTGAGTGTGCTTGATGTTTTGTTATGTATGTTTAATATATTTATCATTGAGAATAACTTAATATTGTTAACACAACCAAGTAAGTGTTATCATTGAGCTTAAAAGGTCACACACTGTTTGTGTCAGTGAGAGAGAGAAGGCCAAAATGTCAAACAGTAAAAAGTGTGTGTGTGTGTGTGTGTGTGTGTCTGTCTGTCTGTCTGTCTGTCTGTCTGTCTGTCTGTCTGTCTGTCTGTCTGTCTTCAGGCTGCGAGGTGAAGATCCTGGGTGTCCGTCCATCATTCTGTGAGGAATATGTCTACAACCCCTCAGAGAAAAACCTCACAGATTCAATAGTGAATGCGCTCAATGTCCTGAGGTATGCTATGTACTCAGTGACGTCCTCTGATCCATGGCTTACTTTTTTGCCCATATTAGAGAGGCATTAAATGTTCCTGCATCTACTATATGGCACCAAAGAACTCCCACTGATTATATGTAATAAAATAAAACAAACAGCATAAGGCACCCTTTCATAGCCAGACATGTTAATTATTCAGCATGCAGAGACCAGAGTTCCAGCCATGGATCTTAACAGTGTGTTGTTGTGTGGCTTGCTTCAAGGTTCAAGGTTCATTTATGTGTGATAATACAACACAGGTTTGCACAATGAAATGCATCTTGTAGTCCCTTTATGGTATTTAACTTTATCTTTTATGGTGGAATGCAGAGGATGACTTTATAGGGATTAACATCTAAAATGTGGAACTATAATCACAGGCTCCCTGACCTCCACCTACAAAGCCTGATGAAAGAAACTTCTCAGTCGTCTCAGACACTTCTTAATCGCTTGTCAGATGAGAGAAGGGTAAACAGGCTGTTTGCTGGGTCTTTTAATATTCTTTAAAATTTATTTTTTAATATTCTTTGGGCTCTGTGCAAACACCTCTGCTCATTGATATCACTGATGTTTGGTAGATGGGTAACAATGTTCTGGGCAGCTAACCCACGGTAGAAGCCTCCTGTCCTGGGCCATGCAGAAATGCTCTTGTTCTTTGCCTCATTTTTTGGTTTTGTTTGTGTTAATTAGGTTGTTGTGCATGCACCACCTTGCAAGGTAGCTGATTTGCTCCCAATATGGTGTGGTCCACAAAATTAACACGTCAACACTGTTTGTAACAAGTTTGTTACAAAAGTCCTATAATAATGTATCTTCAATAATGGCTGTCTGGTGTGCATATGTGTAGTTCAGGGCAAGCAGGCATGGCAGCAATATATTATGAGAAAATAGATGTGGAGGGCCATCACTTCGGTCCAGACTCTCATCAGGTCAGAAGCGCTGTGCAGCAACTGGATCTCGCCATGCAGACACTCATCAGCAAAATCAAAGTTAGTTAAAATCAGTACTATTGTTATTATGATTACAGCTACTATTGCTTTTCTTGTCATGTAGTTTATTATTTTTAGTTTATATCTGTTCTGATTTTCTTGCAGGAGAAGAACATGGTGAACCAGCTGAACATTGTGCTATTTTCAGACCATGGTATGACAAAGATCCAGTGGATGGAAAAGGTCATAGAGCTGGACAAGTATATAAACATGTCACACATTGTCAAGATGATGGACAGAGGCCCAGTGGTCAGTCTGTGGCCCGAAGACAACAAATTACAAGAGGTGAGATAATCTCAAAATCTGTGATTTCTGTACTGCCATGGTGCGCTTTATGATTATGAAAGTCAGATAGAACATTTATATAATGATTCATGAAATAATGATAAGGTGTTAATATCTAATCAGATACACAGCTGAAAAACATCTAGGTCCAAAACAAGTACCAGAGAAGATACTGCAGACACATTCAAAGAGTGAAATTTCCCTCTTTACCTCAATCCAACTAATCCATGACCCCTTCAGCACCCATGCAAAAGTAAAGAGCCGGTCCGTTGTTTCATGGCCAGGACAGAATCCTTTGCTCCTACTGAATCTGGGGTTCGACAATGCGTCGGTTTTAGAAATCTAAGTTTTTTTTATCTATTTCATCTCTACTATATTATCTATTTCCCCTTTAATGTATAAGTGTACAAGTATAAGTAGTTTGGCATTTAACCTCGAACAATTGCCTGCTTAACTTTTTTTGTTGTGACGTGATGGCTATTAGTTTTTCCCTTATCACCACCTTCAGTGTGTCCCATAAGATAGTTGGGTTGATTTCTTCTGTGTCGTTCTGAGCCTTCTTTCCAGGCTGAGCGGTGATACCTCAATAGTTGGAGCCCCTTTTTTTGAAAATGGGGACCACTACTCCAGTCTGTCACTCCACATGCACAGTACCTGTCCTCCACACGACACTGAAAAGGCGTGTCAACCAAAACGGCTCAATAATGTCCAAAGCCTTCAGCATCTCTGGGTAAATCTCATCCACATCTGGTGACTTGCGACCAAAGAGCTTAACTACCTTGGCGACTTCTGCAGAGATATGGGCAAGGCTTACCCCAAGTCTTCAGACTCTGCCTCCTCTACAGAGGACATGTTGGTTCAGGAGTTTCTCAAAGTGCTCCTTCCACTGTACAACAATATCCCCAGTATGTGTAAGCAGTTCTCCGCTCCAGCTATACACAGCCTGGGCCAAACGGTGCTTCCCCTTCCTGAGTCATCGGATGGTTTGCCAGAATTTCCTCGAGGCCTCCTCCATGGCCTCCGTGAACTTCGTCTACACTCTGGTTTTTGCCTCCACGACTACTGAATTCGCAGCCCTTCTAGTCGCCTGGTACCAGCCTGCTGCCTCAGGAGACTTCTGAGCTAATCAAGCCCAAAAGGCCTCCTTCTTAAGGTCTCTCATTTTGCCGTAATGACTGGCATCACTGACCCTCTGACGACAACTCCTAGCAGCCGCATCAACAATCAATTTTTTTTTTCTTTTTTAATTGTAATGTTTATTTCATATAAGTTTTTTCCATATACACAAGAGACACAGCAAAGAAAAAACAATAGACATAAATAAAATATCGATAGTCATGGCTGCAGGTATCCATATTCTACAAAATCAGATTTATACAGTTCACATGTGTTTGGTTATGTCATACAACACCCATTTTTTCCACTTTGTAATGGAAACATCTTCCTTCAGTCGGAGTTGTTGGGTCATTTTTTCATTCAGTATGTTTGTCTTACAATTCCTAGCCATCGAGATTCAGTCTTGTACCAGTTCCTTGTTATTGTCTTCTTAGTCACAATCAGCAGTATCTTATTACTGTATATCTATCATTTCCAGTTACACTTTCAGTTACATTTCCAAGATACATAGTTTTGGTCTTTCATTTGGTATTTCATACCCCAGTGTGTCTTTATTTATGGCACTGACTCATCCCAAAAGGAGTGCAGTCTGGGGCACACCCAGAGGTGTGCATGGTTAGCTTCTTTGCTCCCACATGCCCGCCAACATGGTTGTTTTATAGCACTTTGTCTACTTTTTATCTTAGGTGTGATGAAGAAACGGGTCAGATTTTTCAACCCAAACCCCTCCACATTTGTGAATTTGTAGTAGAGTGTGGTGTTTCACACATATCAAGCCACTCCTCAGGGGTGATGCCGATGCCCAGCTCCCTCTCGCTTCATAGCCCTAATGTAATCAGTCGAAGCACCCATACAGTCTCTACAGTTTTTGATATAACAAAAGATACCACCTTGATCTTTGACCCATTATACACTTGCATTAGTACATCTATCACTCCATTTAATATTTTTGAGCTCCCCGTTTCCTTTATGAAATAATGTTTTGCTTTTCTCTGATAGATGGCAAATCAAGAGAATTTTTATATCTTTTTATACTATTTTTGTAATAGTCTCTGAATGTGTTCTCTATTTCTACTTTATAGTTTCTACTTTCTACATTATGTCTTAGATGGTCTGTGAAAGAGTCTCTCATCTTATATATTGTGTTAATCCCTTGTTGTTTCCTAATTCTCCTTGACAGAACCTTGTGGCTTTAGGGCCTGCTTCATAATAATCTTGTTTTAGAAATCTAAGTTTTTTTTCTCTATTTCATCCCTACTATATTATCTATTTCCCCTTTAATTACCTTTATTTCTTGTTGGAGTTGGGCTGTATAAGTAGTTTGGCATTTAACCTCGAACAATTGCCTGCTTAACTTTTTTTGTTGTGGCGTGATGGCCTTTAGTTTTCCCCTTATCACCACCTTCAGTGTGTCCCATAAGATAGCTGGGTTGATTTCTTCTGTGTCGTTTTCCTCAATGCTTTTTATTTCTTTCATTTTTAATTTGTTCTAGTTTTGTCTTGCTGTTCAGTATAATTACATTCAGTCTCCAGGTGGTATTATTCTGCCTTTTATTCATAAGAACATTTAAGTGGACTGCACTATGATTTGAGATGTTAGCAATTTTACAGTCTTTTACTTTGTGTAAATCCCAGCTGTTCATAAAAATCTAGTCAATTCTAGAGTGTGTGTTATATATAGCAGAGTGATGAATATAGTATTTTTCCAACAGATGCAGTTCATGCCATACATCAACCGATCTATCTTTCTTCAGTGACATGTTTATGAATTTAGATATGTCTTATTTTCTTTTATACTTGTGTCTACTTGTTGTTTTGCTTGTGTCGCAATGTCCTCTTTCCTACCTGTTGCCATGGCCAAGTTTTCGGGACGGTGTCCCATTTTATCCTTATTCTGGCCATGGGTGTTTGGAAACAGATTCCTCTCTCTTTTTTTAACCTTTTTTAATTCCTGCGTATTCCTTTCTTACCTGAATTTTTTCTGTGCCACAGTCGTGATCAAATTCTTTGCTCAGCCTGTGTAATTCTCACAGTTTGTATTGCTAGCTCCTTCCCTGTGTCTGCTAACTTTTGATTAATGTCTCTCTTAAAATCCTCAAGTTCTTCCTTAAGTTCTCTTTTCATTTCCTCATTTCCTTTCAGACCTGCACGTAGCTTTTCAACAGTTCCGGTCTCCACGGCCGGATCATCGCACAGGCTTCATAGGCTTAAGCCTAGGGGCCCCCACGCCCCCTCGCCTCGGAGGGGGCCCCGATTGGTCAAAAGAAAAAAATATATATCATATTCATTAGCTCAAAATCACGCCCTCGCCGCCCAGGGGGCCCCCAATTGGTCAAAAGAAACAAAAACTTTCATATTCATTAACGCAAAATGAATATTTAAATAACCGGACACTGGTTGGTTGTGGGGAATCCGCCTTCCATATATAAACGTTAGGCGTCACGCACTGTGTCAGTCCGACTCTGTAGTTGAACAGCGACAGTACTTATGAGCGATAGAAAATACGAAAGCGGTGCCCAAAAGCGCAAAGCGCAGCGGCAAAAAGCCCAACGAGCCTAGGGGCCCCTGACCATGTTAATCCAGCCCTGCCGGTCTCCATGCTTTCGCCTTCTTCCACTGTGTCTGACATGTCTCCTCCGTCATCAGTCAATTCGGGTTGTTTAAATGTTGAAACTCATTTTAATAACCAAGTTCGGGGCTTTTTATCGAGTTTCGATCGGGAGCTAGCTGATGAGCTGATGAGTCCTCTCTTCACGTGAGTGTCCAAGACATATAGGCGCAGATCTGATGACACGACCACAAAGTCGTTCATCGACCTGCATCTTAGGGTACTCTGGTACCAAGTACACTTATGAACATCCTTATGCTTGAACTTGGTGTCCGTTATGGACCATTCATGACTAGCACAGAAGTCCAATAAAAAAGCACAGCTCGGGTTCAAATCAGGCAGGGCTGAGCCCCGTGGGCTAAGGCAACAAATAAACGCAAACTATGTACACACATTTTGGCTCCTACACATACCGCAACAGTTGCTCTGCAGCTAATGTCTCCATTCCTCCAATGCTAGTTTTGAAGCCAAAAGCTTTCTGTTGCCCACATCATAATTTTGTCCTGCAGGGATAAAATGTTGAGAGAAAAAAGTACAGGATGAATTGAGAGTCGAAACTGAAAGAGTCAAACTGGATGAGTACTGGAGCAGAGAAAAAGTGTTTTCAGGGTATGGAAAAGGTAGTTTATTCAGGAGAAGGGGATGCTTCACTATTCTTAGTTCTGGATGAATAGCCCAAATTTGCAAAGCCCAGAAATCGTTGCAACTGTAACAGCAATTACCTTCTCAGGGTCCGTCCACATGCCACACACGTTGTGGCTGTGCCATCAGTGTATGAATGTGTGTGAATGGGTCAATGAAATATGTTGTGTAAAAGCACTTTGAGTGGTCGGAAGACTAGAAAGGAGATATATAAGTACAGTCCATTTACCATTTATCACTTATTCTTCAGAAGCCACTGAAGCCTCTGGTGTACATGTTTAACTGGATCTTTGGAGAAGTGTCAAAGAGATAGTTTAAACTGTTCAGATTGTGTAGCCCAGTTACATTCAGGTCAGGTCAGGCCAGGTCAGTCCTCTCCGCCCACGCCAGCCTCACCTCACCTCACCTTTCCCACCTTGTGTTTGTTCCGCCCCTAATCACCCACACCTGTGTCTCATTTCCTCATCACTCTGCGTATTCAAACCCTTTATTCTCCTTCCCCAGTGCCAGAATGTTAGTGTACCAAGAGTCCTTCTTTCCAGCCTTCTGTGCTTTTGGTTTCGACCTTTGGCTGTTTTTGGACCCTGCTTTTGCCTTAGCTCTTTGGATTGTCTGCCTGCCTTTCTTGTCTGAACTCCTGTGTACTGAACCTTTGCCTTGGACTAAAGACTGTTTACCTTCTGTATCTGCCTTCCGAGTGCTGCAGTTGAGTCCTGTATCCGAGTAACAACTAAAGCTATTCTATTAATACTGTGTGTGTGTATATTTTTTCAGGTGTATGCTGCATTGTCCAATGTCCCAAACATGCATGCATATCGCAGAGAAGAGATCCCTGAACGTTTCCATTTTAAGGGAGGAAAGTTTGTTTCTCCTCTGACATTATTGGCTGAGCCTGGCTGGTTCATCGCTGAGGTAACGAAGAAATGTTTCACTTCACTGTTTCACTATCAACACATTCACCAGAACAAAATCTATCTATCTCTCCTCTTTACCTGATTTTGTATTTTCTTAGTAAGAGCAATATTTGAAGTGAATGAAAAGATTTGATCGGCTCAGAGCACAACATATTGAGATGAAGTTCAGTTTACCAAGACCTTTTATCATTTGTTTGAAACTTGTTTCGACAATGTCATTCAGACATTTGACAAAATCATTTGGTTGTAGAAGTTATTAGTATCTGACTTATCTGCCTAATTTTTGTCTATTCATTCTCTTGTTAAATATCTGTTTTGTGTTTTTTGTGTCTGTGTCGGTTCACTCCAGAACAAGCAAAGTCTCCCATACTGGAAAAATGACTCTGGAGAGGCCTCAGCATGGCAAAATGGCTGGCATGGCTATGACAATGAGTTCCTCGACATGAGAGGTTTTTTCTTGGCAACAGGACCTGGTAACAAACAAATCATTTTTTCACCTGTGATCTATCAGGCAAACAACACGCCAACCGTTATTATCTCTGGAACATTACTCAACTCCGAAACAATACTTTAACCCTAACATTTTGATTACACAATAAGTTGTAACTAACTTAGTATTGTAACTAAGGTGATGGAAACTCAACGACTTCACCATTTACAGGCAATATGTTAGCAGGCTTATTCTAGTATCAGTAATATCAATGTATCTACCATAATTTTAACATTTAAAAAAAACAGCCTTAAAAAATCAATCTCTGTAAGCATATGCTATATTGAAAATATTTTCACTGTTTAACTTACTTATACTAACTGAACTTTCTTATTCCTATACAGCCCAACTGTGACATATGTGTGACTGTGACTGTAATCAGATCAGCTCTTTGGATCAAAATTATAGCCAAAAAGACATAAGCATGCACCATCTAAAATCTTTAGCGACGTGAAGTTGGTGTAGTCCAGTGCTTGGTGCAGTTGGGCTGTTAAGGAATACAGAAAATCTAGATGCAATAGAGAGGCCGATTGCAGGTAGAACGGTCCACAGCAGTGCATAACTCTGCTTCTGTGCTGGTATCAGTCTGCTTCTTCAAACTGGGGGCGTGCTGACTCTTTGTCTACTCAAGCAATATTACATGAGAGACTTTGCTTTACCGTCATGCCAATAATATAAAGCTTATTGTCTCATGTAATAAAGCAATTATACAATAGTTACATAATCCAAATTGTTATGGAATTTTCTATCCTTAGGTTACACAAGGTCATGTGTGGGCCTTGAGGTCCTCGGCAGTATTAATTGTTTGGCTTTGATTGGGAACAGTAGGTGCCAGTCTATCTCAACACTGTGGTGGCCAGGGTCAAAGAGACCTGTTGCTGCCTTCCTAGACATAATAGATAGCTTGCTGTTGACGTTCCAATCTGCGTAAACAGACATCTGTGTCTCCAGACTAGACTAGCAGGGTGTTCTGTCATGCTGATTTGATCATGTTCTAAATATTGAATGTTGACATTAGGGATGAGCATTCGAATACATTTCTTTGATTGATCATCTGGAAAATTAACGATCAATTGTCGATTAATCATATTTTTTAATATTAGAAGTGCACTACAAATACAATGTTTTTCCCCAATGAAATCTTTATTACAAAAACAGTCCAACTTTTATGGCAGTTAAGCCCAACGTTAAATGTTTAAACACGGAGCGGCGATCATATTAAACAATAACTTATTAAAAAACATAATAATACTTTGGTCAAAATGTACTTAACTTAAAACCGAGTCGAGAAAGACGGGGGAAAGTAAGGAAGAGATTACGTAACAATAATTTACTTAACAAAGCCTCATAAAAACTAACTAGTAACTCACATACAGGCTACATTGGTGATGGACGCCTAACAGTAACTTCAGCACCAGCCTACTGATTTGTGTTGAGAAAGATAAGCATGTTAACGTACTCTGGGGTCAGACGTGAGCACAGCCTGGTGACCATCAGCCGAGCAGTCGAAAACACCCGCTCTGAGGGGACTGACGTTGCACAGGTACCTCCGCGCTAACTTGGCCAGCCTGGGGTGCACTGACTGAAAAATTGACGTGATTGACACAATTCTTAACGATCGATTATCGATGAATCATGCCCATCCCTAGTTGACATGATTGACAAATCAGGTTGCTTGTTGAATGTTTGGTCGACTGATTATGGATAAGTATAACCCACCTAAAAATACCTGATCTGTCCATTAAGACTTTATTTATGTTATATTTAATATTGTAAATTATAATATAAAATGTGTTAATTTGTAGATCTAATTACATTTTTTTTTTTTCATTCAGATTTCAAGCGGAATCTTTGGGCGCCCCCAATTCGAGCGGTAGACATTTATAACGTGATGTGCTGGATGTTGGGAGTGGAGCCTTTGCCCAATAATGGATCCTGGTCTCGGGTAGAGTGCCTCTTGAATGGCTCTGATGGTCTATCCCAGTCCACAACCCTCTGGACCTGCTGTATGGGTTTGTTGGGAATACTGCTGGCACTATGGGGCTAAAACACTTAACAATCATGTTGTTGTCAGTCCAAATGATTTGCTAGAAATAGTTAGAACATTGATTAATGAATATGAAAGCTGCAAAATGTGACCATGACCTTTTCATGTCTGATCAAAATGTGGGGTTGTCTGAGGTATGTGTGTGGATAGATAGATAGATGGATAGATAGACATTACTGACTTTATATTTGTAATCTTGAAGATCTTTTTTGTATTTTATTTATTTTTTTATTTTTTTTAATGTTTTTGTTGATTGTCCTGTACATGTGACATCCATTGCACGTCTGTCCGTCCTGGGAGAGGGATCCCTCCTCTGTGGCTCTTCCTGAGGTTTCTTCCACATTTTTTCCCTGTTAAAAGGTTTTTTGTGGGCAAGTTTTTCCTCACTGGAACCGAGGGTCTAAGGACAGAGGGTGTCACTCCCTGTACAGATTGTAAAGCCTTCCGAGGCAAATGTACTTTGTGACTTTGGGCTATACAAATAAAATTTGATTTGAAATATTTTGTAAATTCAGTGTGCATGGTGCATATGTAAAACTGAGATGCTTGTATTGGTTTGTAATTTAGCTATTCATGTCTTTGTATTGGATCTGTAAGAAATGTATGGAATTGCCATAAATGAAGCTATAAATAAATCTGCTTTAATTTAAAAAAACAAAGGTTCAGTGTCTAATGGGATCAAACCACTTTTAATAGACATTATAATATGTCATATGTCAAGAAACTGGCATATCATAGTAACTGGTTAAACAATTCAGATTTGGTGTAAAAGCTTTGCTGAGCAGGGATGAGGATTCTACAAAGAGAGTAGGATAGTTCCACTTATTAAGCAACACTATAATCTTTGTTAGAGGGCAGCATGGTGGTACAGTGATTAAAGATTAGAATTATTATAAAGCCATGGATGATTACAGTGACAGTAATAGGTTACAATGTGTATTTCCGGTTATTTAAATGATCTAAAATACAAAGTTCAGGGTTTATTTTGTATGTCTTAAATCATTCAGGAATGATTTGAAAACACCATGTCACCCATGTCTTATCACATTTCTGGTCATGGAGCTTTTCAGGTTGGCCAGAGTCTAATGTTAACTCCATTGATCCACGTTGTTAGCTTATTTCCATGGCTGTACTGCATTTCACATCTGGTGTGAGGAGTTTACCAACTTACTCGACACCTGTGAGAGACCAGAACAAATGAGAGTCAGACACGAGAGCTTTACTTTGTACAAAGGGCACCCTGCCACTGCAACATCTAAGCTACAGATAGCAGAGAGGCGCAGGGCAGTTCCTTGTTCCTTTATTTATAGAAGTTTACATGACATGTGACTGGACAGAGGCGGTCCCTGTTCCAGGAAAATAAAACATTTGATTCATCATGAGTACAGTGTAGTAAGATGAGTACAGTGTAGTAAGACTACTGATGCTGGGACATGTGACATTCTTTTAGCCTTCTAACAGTCCCTCCTGTTGGCACATGTCCCTAGTCATAAGCAAAATATACACAGTAATGCACTTGATAATACCAAGTATAGTGGTCGATCACGCATCAAACATAATAGATGAAAATAAAATCGTTGTGAAGCCTTCAACCCATGTACTGTGCGTACAGTAGAGGGTCACCACCATGGAGAGGTTGCTAGCACATACGATGCATGGTGGCATGGATTCCCCTCCTGGAAAGTATAAGGAACAAACATACTTATCAGCGAAAATAATGATTGGTTATGCACATGTAGTATAAACTATAAAATGTTAAAATATAATCACATAAAAAGAAAAAGGGAAACACTTCTGAGAAACATTTTAGTGCATTATTTACAGTTGTGTAACGTTTCATCAACTTGCATTATCAGTCAGTAACATCTTCTTTCGATTTTCTGTTATAACGTCATTCATAGTTGATGCTAAACATTTCACACAGAGTCTTCTGCCTCGCTGTCTAAGTCCGTTGACGAGTCTACACCTCCAGGTGTGTCTGAGTCATCGTGAGGCAATGGGTTATTGTAATCTTCATTATCATCATTATTCACCTGTAATAGTGGCATTCTCTGCTGCACAGTGCCCCTATCCTCTATGGCTGTAGTAATTACTCTATTTAACAGTGAACGAATACATGGTATGCAACAACATCCACACAGAGTTAACAGAGCAGCGAATACCGCAATAGAAAGAAACACTGAGGACACCAGGCCCTTATAACGTCCAAACATATCCATCCATTTATCCCACATTGTGGTATCTACTCCTGAGTGATCTTTCATTTTCTTATTCAGTGTTCGCAATCCATCTATGGCTAAGGTCAAGTTACCATCTATTGCAGTATTATTTGGAATGAATGTACAACAAGTATCTCCAAATATTGAGCAAACACCTCCTTTTTCTGCTAAAAGCATGTCTACCGCTATTCTATTCTGGAAGGCCATGAGTGAGGTCGCTTTCAATTGTTGGTGCACAGCTTCGAAACCTTTGTGTGTCAAATTGCCTAACCTCTGCACGTTGTAATGTATATAATTTATTCGATCCACGTTTTTATTTATAGTGCACCACCAACAGAATGATGACTCAAAACCTGCTGCTACTTGGTTCACCAGTTTATATTCATCTGGAACACCGCGAGGTACACCTATAGCATCAATATAGGTTGGATCATGCTCAGACAGGCCCATAACGGTCCGTCTACGTCTATTCACAGTCTCCTGTGAAACTGGCTTGGGCATATTCACTTCTACCAACAACTGATCTGCTGACATAGGAAAAATTTGCACTGGTAGGATGAGAGAAACCACAGCACAGAGACCTGAAATGCTAGTAGATGTAAACATGTCGTATATCATGGCTCCTCCACACCACCACCATATGTCAGCTCGGGTGACTGCTCTGAAACTGGTTGGGGCGGTTATATTCACTGAGCTGATATAAATGGTCACGGGTCAGTTACCTGCAGGAACCACTAGGCTGGATCTAGCTCATTGGAGCTTTCCACGATGATTTCTTCACTAGCTCACAGTACCAGACTTTCGTCTGTGCCCCAGGACCCAGCAGGCTTCCCCCGTCTGGTGTCCCATAAGCTGTCCTGTGAGTACTCTAGACTGTTTCACTAGATGATCCCTTAACTGCCTCTGTGACCAGTTTACAATGTGACAAGTGTATCCAGGTAGCTCGTTCACTTATCTTTACTGCTGTTGGCGTGGTCAGAAGCACTTGGAATGGGCCGTCCCATCGCGGGCTGTTCCACCTAGTTCTATGTATTGTCTTTACCAACACCCAGTCTCCAATTCGAATCCTAGTATTAGGGGACGACTTAGGAGTATCAGGTATTTGGTTCTGTGTTTGTACATCATCAGTTTTCAACAGTTTTCTCATATAATCTGCTAATGTGTGTTCTTCGTCAGATTTCACCAGATCAGAGTTAAAGTGTGGCATAGGAAAACTTCGGCCATGTACTATTTCAAACGGTGTTAGTCCTTTATTTCCTCTGGTAACTCTCATCCACATTTTAACTAGTGACACACAATCATTCCACGGTCTGCCAGTCTCTGCCATTGTTTTTCTCAATCTTGTTTTAATAGTTCCATTTGTTCTTTCTACTAAACCTGCACTCTGTGGGTGATATGCACAGTGATTTTTTAATGTTATGCCTAGTGTTTCTCCTGCTTTAGCTATGACGTCATTCACAAAATGAGTACCATTATCTGATCGGATAATTCTTGGTATACCATAAGTTGGAAAATAGTGGTTACATAGTTTTGTTGCTACTGTTATCGCATCGTTTCTTTTTGTTGGGTAAATTTCCACCCAATTAGAGTAGACATCAATTATGACTAATGCATATTTTCCTTCTTTAGAGTCGCTTAACTCTATGAAATCCATATGTATAGTGTGAAACGGATGTGGTGGGTGTGGGAACTGTCCTCTTTTTGGTCTACACTGTCCCTGTGAGTTGTTTTTTAAACATATCATACATTTAGATACAAACATTTTTGCTGAATTTTCAAAATTTATAGTATAATAGTTTCTATTTACTAATGTTACCATCCCTCCTGTTGAGACATGGGTCTTCCCATGACTCACTAAACACGCCGCCTGGTGCAATGCTTTAGGTAGGATGGGTTTATTGTCAACATAGTAGATATCATTCACTAATGTTGCTCCTTTTTTATGCCAAGTTTTTTGTTCATTTACAGGTGCCTGTTTTTGATAGTCCTTCAGGATTTCGTCATCAATCTCTGTGACTTGTGATGCTAATACATTAACATCCGTCGTAGTTTTAGATAGGGCTGCTGCTTTAGCTGCTAGGTCTGCTAAGTTATTTCCTTTTGTTACTTCTGAGTCGTCATTTTGATGTGCACGACATTTACATAAGGATAGCGATGTTGGTAGTTTAACAGCTTCTAGTAGCTCCATCATCTTGGCACTATGTGTTAATGGTTTGCCGTTTGCTGAGGTCATGCCTCTCTTTGCCCATACACGGGCATAGTGGTGAACCGAGTCAAACACATACTGGCTATCTGTCCATATGCACACTGCTTTCCCTGCCATTAGCTTACATGCTCGTGTTACTGCATGTAGTTCTGCTGTTTGTGCAGAAAATGAGGGTGGCAGTGCACCAGATTCCAGTGTGCATATGGAAGATGTTATAGCATAGCCTACTTTATTTCGTCCGGTATTATCTTTGCTCGCAGAGCCATCTACAAAAACATGTGTTTGTTCTGGTTTTGGTGTGGTGTAAATGTCAACGCGAGGTTTTGTTTCCTCCTCCACCCTAGCTTTGCAATCATGCGGTTTTCCATCAGCAGCCGTGGCTAAGAGGCACGGGAGCGAAACCTTTGAATGTTGAGAGAACGATATGTGTTGTTGTGACATGAGTGTTGCTATTAATCCTAATAGTCTTGTGTTTGTCACAAATGGCAGTGGCGTTTGTAATAAGATAAGTGGTATATTACAGGTGGTCATTATTTGTAACGGGTGGGTGAGCACCACTTCTGCACTCTGTTCCACCGCCTCAGCAGCTGCCATTACTAGCTGTACACACGATGGTTGACCACTGGCTACTGGATCTAGTCTTTTAGAGTAGAATGCCAGAGGTTTGTGTCTGTCACCATGCTTCTGGGTCAGTGCTGCACTCATGAACCCTGAATTAGACGTGACCATTAAACAAAATGGGGCATCATAATCGGGCGTGTGTAGCATGGCTTGTGTTTGCAGAGCATCTTTTAATGCAATAAATGCTTGCTCCTGCTCCGGTGTCCATTCTATTCGGTCTTTCATTGCCATTTGTTTTCCGTGTATTGCATTTTGTAGCGGCTGCACTAATGTTGCAAAACCTGAAATCCATGTTCTGCAGTAGTTACATAGTCCTAGAAAGGACATCATTTGTCTTTTTGTTTCAGGTCTTGGTGTTTGAGCTATGGCTATCTGTCTTTTGTTATCTAGTCTTCGTCCTCCAGGGGTGAGGATATGACCTAGATACTTCACGTGCTGAGTACAAAGCTGTACTTTCCCCTGCGTCACTTTGTGGCCTTCACATTCCAAATGTTTCAGCACTGTTATTGTGTTACTCATGCAGGAGGCCTTGTCATGTCCAGTTACTAATATGTCATCAACATAAAGCAAATATTTACCATTATCTAGTGCTGGACATTTTTGCATTGAGTTTTCTAGTGCTTGTGAGTAGATTGTTGGACTATTAGTGAAGCCCTGTGGCAGTCTGGTATAAGTATAGGTTTTGTTTCCATACTTAAATGCAAATAGGCCTTGTGAGTCTTTATGTATGGGTATTGAGAAAAAGGCGTTTGATAAGTCTATAACCGAGAACCATTGTTCTTTCGCAGTTATATTATTGAGTAAAGTATGTGGATTTGCTACTTCAACTGTGTCGTGTTTTACCATGTCATTTACTTTTCTCAGGTCTTGTATCATTCTCCAACCTGATGTCGCTTTTCTTACAGGAAAAATTGGAGTTAAGCATTTAGGAGCGGTTGTTTCAACTAAAATCCCTGCTTTTAGCATGTCTGTTATCACAGGTTTAATGCCTTCTTCTGCTTCCTTTGATATGGGATATTGTCGCACTCGTGGATAATTTTGATGCCTTAACTCTATTTCCAATGGTGGGTAGTCTTTAATTAGGCCTACGTCGGTGGGTCCCTGTGACCACAGGCTTGTGGGGACCCCTTCTAGGAGTTTTTGGTCTTTTTCTGATAGGGTAAGTATGTAGCTGTCTTCTGGTCACTCTACATCGAGGTGGGTGGCTGGCGTCACTGTTGTATAAGAGTTAAGGAGGAACCGTCGTATACCAGTATGTCTACCTGTCTGCCACCCACCGGGGTCGGTTCCTGTGTACGTATCTTTGTTAGCTTGTTGCACGACGCGGCTCATTTCCTTCCAACTATATTTGTCACTTGTTGTCAACGATATGTGAGGGTTTTGGTTACAGTTAACCACTTGTTGTCTCGAGTTGAGTATGACGGACACACATGACTGTCCCGTTGGGGACACCAACATGTGTTGCATACAAACATTTCCTTTAACAAGAAATTTGTGCGCCATTTCGTCATAGGACTGATCGGGCCCTGGTTCTTGTTTATACCGTAGTGTACAGTGCAGTTCCTCTTTTGTCATAACTTTAAGTTTTCGTGTGTCTAGTTGCATGTCCTGAAGTTGAGTTTTTGCCATTATTATGAGCGACTCTGCCTCTGATTGATCAGTGAGATCTAAAGTCCAATAATAGTTTGGTTCTTTTACGCCTTGGACAACATGACAATGTTCTTCACTTAGTGTTTCTGCTTTCATTTCTCCATCTGCGGTTGGATAGACAGCTATACGTAGTGCTGCCATTACGTCTCGGCCTAATAGGTTTACAGGGCAACTTGGGTCGATTAGAATCGGCTTTTTGGTTTGATTTCCTGATTCTGCGTCTGTTATAACTACAGGTTTTGTAAATCTTAACGATGTAACATGTCCTGAGGCTGATTTTACCCAAACTGTCTTAGAGGATGTTTGACAGTTTGGAAATGGTTTTGTTAGCACAGTTGAGCAGGCGCCGGTGTCACACAGACAGTCATATTCTCGTCCATTAAAGCTTATTCTCCTAGTTGGAGCTGACTTATTTTGTTGTGATTTTAGCAGTACTTCTATATTTATGTGAACCTTGTCATCTTCGGAGGGCTCGTTTTTTTCTGACAGCATGTCCGTATTTTTTGGTTGTCCTGTCTGTGTGTGCTCAACTTCAGTTTCACTGACTAGTCATGCGTCATCTCGTTGTGAATCATTGAATTTGCAATCTCTTGCCAGATGTCCTGGTTTATGACATTTATAGCAGTTGTTTTTGCGCATATCTTTCTCCTTCTGGGTCTCACGGTCGTTATCACGGTTCTGCTGATATCTTCCACCTCCTCTGCCCCTGCCTTTACCTTTATCTCTGTTTTGTCCTCCTCGTCTCCCCCCGTATGCTCTGCCCTGATAAGCAACTGTAACTGTTCCTGCTGCTTCATCTACTGTGAAGGTCGCTCGCTTGTTTTTTTCCTTGATAATGCTGTCTGCATGCATTGCCTGTTCTACTGCCTGAGCTACGGATCCAGTATTCTTGTGGACCCATGTTTTATCTATTCTCGATTTAATTTCGGGCTTTAGACCTCGCAAGAAATGCATTTTTAATTGCTGTTGGTAGGGGCTATTTGCGTCGTTATTGGGTTGAATGCCAGAGTTAGCCTGGAACACTACTTCCAGTCGGTACCTGTAGTCAGCAGGACTTTCGTCCTCCTTTTGTTGTGTTTCACCTATTTTTGAGTAGTCCACTCGTGGGGGCCACACCGCTCGTACACGGTCATATAGGGCATTCAGTGCTAGTTGTAAGTCGTTGTCACCGTTAGGTCTTGGGCCTCCGTTTGCGTCTGACCCGTTGAAGTCTCCTGATACTCTACACCAGTCATTTTTTAACACATCTCTCAGACAGTCGTATATTTCGTGTCCGTTCAGCATGTAGCTGTCACATACACCGCGCATTTCTCTGATAAACTCTTCAGCACTTCCACCTTGAGCGCTAGGACGCACTATATCAGAGGTGGCTTTTTTTCTGTCATGTGCACTCCACGGGCGATACACCAGCATGGTGGGGTTCGGGTCCAACTGCCCGTCCTCACCCATGGCTTGCCCATAACGCGGGTTAGCCACCTGTACTAGTGGATACATATCTCTATGACCATGTTTGGATGTGCCATTTTCATTGTCACTGGCGTCATCACTACCATGGTCACTATTATTCAGACCTGGTCTGAATCTTTCTTCATGGTTAGTCAGCATCTTTACAGGATACACGCCTTTTTTAGCTGGTTTTGTGGAATATGGAGGAGGGTCATAATTTGTGCTGGTCGACCATGAATTGCGATGCTTCGCCTTCTTTTCCTCTTCCACGCATCTTTTCTTTTCCTCTAATTCATCTCTTCTTTGTTTAGTGAGTTGTTTTTTTCGTTCTCCTTCAGTTCTTTGTGAGTCAGCCTTGTGGATATGTGTGTGTGTGTCAAGGTGTGTGTGTGTGTGAGAGGCCGCAGCTGCACCTCCTCCCTCTTCCTCTTCTCTCACTCCTAAATTCTTTCTGCGACCTTGAGTC